>CM067068.1:36545868-37745868 GCA_033980235.1 Diadema setosum | reverse complement strand
GTGGGGCTAAGGCCCCCCCCCCCCCCCCCCCCTTAGCCCCACCGTTGGTCCGGGGCTAAGCAAAATTTTACAAGTGTAAAAAGCCCTTTACAGAACCTCAGTTCCTTTTCAGCAACTGAGTGCGAAGTACTCATGAGCTCGTGTATGTGGACACCAAGGCCCGAATTCACGAAGGTGGTACAAATGAAACCATGGTTTAAACCATGGACAAAAACCATGGAGCGCCAAGTGTCGCATAAAATATTTCGTTACGAAATTAGTCATTTCGTCGATGAAATGATTATTTTCTAACGAAATGACAACATTTTGTAACTAAATGAACATTTAGTCCACGATATGATAATTTCGTTAACGAAACGGTCATTTTGCCAACGAAATGACCAATTTCGTAACGAAATATTCCGTGCGACACTCGGCGCTCCATGGTTTTTGTCCATGGTTTAAACCATGGTTTCGTTTGTACCACCTTCGTGAATTCGGGCCCAAGTGCTTATTCTCTCTGCCTTGACGTGCCCCTGCGGTGATGCATCCGCTGTACCCCGCTGTGCCAACCTCCCAGGTCCGTCGGGATCGTGTTGACAGATGTTCCGAGAAGCTGATACGATATCATCTCCCTTGGTGATTTCCCGTTCGAGAAGAAGGCGCCACGTATAGGCTACGCTGCAGGAAACCCTGCGTCCATTTCAGTAACCAGGAAGCTGACGGCCCTAAACAACCTGACGCACCCCACAAGCTTGTAAATGGAAGTCTGGTCATCTCATCCTCCATCCTGTCATCTTTCCAGGAAGCCCTTGGTACAGCTGAACAGACACACTGTCTGTTGCTGGTAGTTTTGCAGCAAGCATGAAACACTAAATCCCCGTTTTAGAGTTATCCCGACAACGACCGGGTAACGTTCGGGTATTTTTTCATTTTACCCCTGCCTCATAAAACGATCCCCGCAAAATGTTGCTCGGACGTTATCGCAGTAACTTTTGCCAAATTGTACCCAGCCAGATAGGATAATTACCCCGACATTACCCTGACGTTACCGCGACATTACCCCGACATTACCCTGACGTTACCGTTACATTACCCCGACAACCCTTCTTGTAGAACGCAACCGCGGTAATATTCCTTTGATATACCAACACAGTAATGGTCATCCGCAATATTACGGACAGAGGTGCATGGATTGTTACCATTGAACTCCATGTAGTTGAGATTAGTGATTGTACATGTATGTGCACTAAAATGCGGCGCTGGCGGGGTATACAGTAATGTACACGGTATAGTCGCATGGTGCATGAACACGACATCCACAGCAGACCATCTCGGCCTCATCCCCACCCCCTCTTCACGTCCGTAATCAAATTTAGTTAATGCTGCGTTTACACCATGTTTCCCGCAAACACGGCAGCCACGTTTCAGGCCACCATGGACAAAACGGGATGGACGTGAAACAACGCGGTGAGACGGGATAAGCAAACATGACAGGCCGTGATTGCCGTGGATGCCGTATCAGATTTTTAAAGTGTCAAAAATTTTGCAACGGCAGTCCCGTTGCTAATGGGGAATCTTGTATGCCGTGATAAAACGGGGTGAACGCAACCAAACACGACGGCGCGTAATAGGCCGTAACAAAACTTGGAGGAGGTCCGTAGCGGGACGCGACGGAAAATATTGATAGTCTAGCCTGACCAGACGCCATGAGAACAGCGTCTGATTATGTTCACCGGGGCGAGGACTGGAACGAACAAGACTAGACTGCGGAGGGGGAAAACAGGAGAATGTCTCATCTGCCCACGGGGCAATCCGTTTCGGGCAAATGGGGCTGCCGTGGCCGCCGGGAACATGGTGCAAACGCAGCTTTAGTCTTGCTAAGATTTCTCATACACTAGCTGTCTGCCACGGTATCCGAGAAGGGACGATAAGAAAGGTTTTGCCGAGTCCAGGAGGCTCAAAGGATTGATGTAAGGTCTACCAAGGATTCAGTAAGGTCTACGTGTCCTCCCGGCCCGTTACGTTCTAATGGGGTCGGGACCGTCCTGGCACGCCTGCCTCACGGTTACTTTCATACGTTAGACATGTGGTCTTTCTGCCCAGCGATGGCTGAATATAACAAAACTCATAACTTCGGAACGGAATATCTTTCATCAAACTGCGCTGATACAGTGATGTCTAATATTTGCTGGATTCCCTCACATACATATTTGGGTTAAATTCTCCTGTATCACAATTTATTGTTCCCAAACTAATAAACAAACAAGGCAAAACATACAAATTTAATCATTTTTTATATTGTTTTTAAAAAAAATTTGTAATCGAATCAGACGTCAGACAGCTGACAGAGAAAATATTCAAAATATTAAAGAAAAGACCCGTCATGGACTTGTCAGAAGTATTTATATAGCTCGCTACCAATTTTGGAAGCGACGATGTCTCCAAATCATACTTTAATATTACTCGAGTCTCATTGCTTCATATTTTTGCACTGATGTCACCCGGGCTTGCCTGGGCATATTGCTAGGGTTTTTCCCCTCTTCTTACATTATTTTTGTTTTTCCTTTCAAGTGAAATTACTTCCTCTTCTGTACTTCACCCAAATTACCACAGCATTCACAAATGTATAGACGCACACCATCAGCACGAGACAATTCTTGAAAGGGACGAAACCTGTCGTTGGAATCAGTCGTTTTTAATTCCGTATAGGGGTCCTATCACATCACCAAAAGGAACAAAAGAAAAAGAAAAGACGAGTGCGAAAGGACACCTGAGTAATCTAGTCGAAGTTTTTATGATCACTGCACTAAAGTAACTACATATTAAAAGTATCCATCCTTTTTCTGGTATATAAACGTAGGGAATTTCCCCTATTTGATTGAAGGGCAAGTGTGAATTGGCCTAGGGGAAAGAGAGATGGCAGTATTTCGTTTAATAAATTTGCATTTATACAGCTTTTTGTTCCGGTATAGAATAAATTGCAAGCTTCAGGATGAACTTCACAGAATTTGTTCAGCCTCTGATATTTATCATTGGATACTTTAAGTTTATATAAGTCCTTACTTCTTTCACTGAAGACACACACGAAATTCATCTTCCTGGTAGGTTTAATGTCAACTTCTTTTAACAGTGAGAAAGAAGACGAGAAAGAATGGGTGACTGTGTGTGAATATAGTACATGGCGGATGAATTGAACAACTATCGCTTTGTTAGGACCTCTGAAATGAGGTGACGTCAGTACGTGACTGCTACAGGCAATTCCCGTTATAACGAAGTCCTCTGGAAAAGGCAGTTTTCTTTCGTTATATTGAACTTTCGCTGTAACGGAATAGGAAAGTATGTGTAGAATAAGGTATATAGGTAAGAATTTTGGGACCCGACTTTTTCCTTTGTTGTTGAGAGAATTTCGTTATAACCGCGTTCGTTATAGCGGGATGCACTGTACACCGTTTTACTATTATTATATTCAGCCAAATTTACACTGCACTCTCGTTATAAAGAAGTCATCGGGACCGGCGGTTTTCTTTTGTTTTAGCGAAATTTGGTATGATAACCAAACACTAGCGTAAGAAATATATACCGGGTGTCCCCCCAAAAAGCGGAACGGTGGATTATCAGTACTCTGCGTTCGAAAAGTGATATATTTTTTGACATCATTAGAAAGAGCATCTTCCGCAGAAGACAATGATACCAAAATCATTAAATTTTGTTCAGTACTTTTTATTCTACGCCAATTTCTGAAAATGCAGTCATTTTCAAATTTCGCCGGATTTTTGCGACTTATGGGATAATAATTTGAGTGCGACACACGATCCATACGGTGAATATTGTGTAAGCTCGGTGATCCATGTCAACAAAAGATACAGCTTTCACATTGGGCACGGCCCAGGAAAAAAACAGTGTGTGTGTGTGTGTGTGTGTGTGTGTGTGTGTGTGTGTGTGTCTGTGTGTGTGTGCGCGCGCCCAATATGACATGGATCAACGAGCTTGTTAACACAATTCACTGTATGGAACGCGTGTCGCACCCAAATTAATATCTCATAAGTCGCAAAAAAAATGAAAATGACTGCATATACAGAAATTGGCGTAGAATAAAAAGTACTGAACCAAATTTAATGATTTTGGTATCATGGTCTTCTGCAGAAGATGCTCTTTCTCATGATGTCAAAAAATATACCACTTTTAGAACGCAAGGTACTGAAAATCCACCGTTCCGCTTTTTTGGGGACACCCTGAATAGGTGGTGATTTTGGGGACCTGAATTTTTCACTTCGTTGTAACAAGAATTTCGATTTCGTTATTACCGTGGTTGTTGTAATGGGAGTGCACTGTATTATGTTTATTATATAGTATGGAATTGCACTCTTTGTCCCCGCCGAACGAGTTCGAGCAGGGGACTATGAAACGGGCTCCGTACGTGTGTGTCCGTGTGTCCGTGTGTCCGTGTGTCCGTGTGTGTGTGTGATCAAAATGTTCTACACAGAATTTCAGTTGTGACCTTTGACCTTGACCTTTGACCTATATTGTACATTTTGCTACAAAATGCTACTCCTTCGCCATTTCTAACCCGATTTCGATTCCGTTTGCTTTAAGTGATGGCACTAGGTGAGAGCTTCAAAACTTCTACACAGAAATTTGACCTTTGACTTCTTTGACCTTTGACCTTGATTTTTGACCTATATTGTACATTTTGCTACAAAATGTTACTCCTTCGCCATTTCTAACCCGATTTCGATTCCGTTTGCTTTATGTGATGGCACTAGGTGAGGGCTTCAAAACTTCTACACAGAATTTTGACCTTTGACTTCTTTGACCTTTGACCTTGATTTTTTTACCTATATTGTACATTGGCTACAAAATGCTACTCCTTCGCCATTTCTAACCTGATTTCGATTCCGTTTGCTTTATGTGATGGCACTAGGTGAGGGCTTCAAAACTTCTTCACAGAATTTTGACCTTTGACTTCTTTGACCTTTGACCTTGATTTTTGACCTATATTGTACATTTTGCTACAAAATGCTACCTCCAGCGGGGACATATATTACGCACCGTGTAATTTCTACTTTTCCTTGTTTGTTGATGTAGAGAGGTTATCACCGACAGCGAGGACAGAATATATGAGAAACAGCAAATCTGAGGAAATCCTTGTCCAAATATTTGATGAGAACGATACTGTTGATTATTATCATGAATGATTCATTGTACAATCAATAAACTGAATCTGCAATCGAAGAACAGATTTTGGTGTGTTTTTTTATGAGAGTCTTTTAAAGGATCCTTAAAATCAGATGATATAAATGATGTAATTGATTTCATATATACCACTGCACTACTAATTTCGTCTTATTGAAAAAAAAATATGAATATCAAGACTTATCTGCATATGTTAGTTATCTAGTTATCTGTGTCTGATGTACCGAAAGGATTGCAACCCTACGACTAACACAGAAAGGCCTAGTTTGATCATTTATCATTTCCATAAAAATAATATACTCGCGTTGTACCACATATAGTCACTGCACAGTAAATGTAATTGTGAATACAGAGCACGACTGGCTCCATAAACATTGCTGCCTTGTCTTCAAGTACTTTGTACCAGTAAACGCATGAATTATCTCCTTGATAATACACGTGGGTTGTTGATGAATGTGATGCCTAATACAAAAGTCATGATAGCGCAATTGTGGATCGCACTTTTATTGTAACGTGTCTCCACGCTGAATGGTATAGAGGTATCGTCTTTTCGGATTGCTCACCTATCCATCAATACGTAAATGCTTGGTTGTCTGCCACAAAGACTCGTCTGCATCCACGTGCTACAACGGCATATGCCTTGTTAACGGTTTCAGATCATGGATCTTGTAGTGTACAGGCATTAGACAAGTGGTCCTCGTTTCGAAATGAAAACGTATTGAACGCTGTTACCATTTCAACATGCAGAGTGACAAGTATACTGAAGGAGATTAACGGCGAAATGAGTAACATGTTATTACATGTAGTTGAGTTGAGATTGGCAGATCTCTACTACAGGATGCATTCGATAATCTTCGTGTCTCATTAATTGAAACATTCAGAAAGTCAAAGAGGGTAATGGATACGATATGACAGGCCAAAATTAGTTAAATAAAAATGATAGATAAGCAGCTTAAAGACATAATTTACCATTTGCAGATGAAACAAAAACCCAGCATTAGTACTTTAAGATAGTTCCAAAATGTGAGTTTGGGAAAGAAACAACCGCTGTAAAAATTTTAATCCATATAATCAATGTTAAGTATTGTTAAATAGACAAAATGTGAACAATAATTATAATAAAAATGTCACCTGACTAAACTGCAGTCTACAGGTATGGTTTAATGAGAAAAATACTGATATCTCCTTATACTTTAATAGGCTTTAGTGCGAAAAGTTTATATGGTAGGATGTTTTGTGATACAACAGACGTACGCTACACATATGCATCAAATGTGATATCTTGAAAATTTTTTTTTAAAATCACTGTTCCCAAAGGTAAACAGGGCCTTAAAAATTAAGTATGTGCGATCCGTGAGGATGATCGAATGTCTCTACATGATCCATCCCACGCAGAGGTTAGATGTATTCCTTTGTTTCTTTCCTCATTAAGACGATTTAGGGCCTTTCACGTTGTTCCAGCGTACAATCGCGACCTCTTTGCGGTGTCATTAAGAAGAAATCATCCTTGCACGCTTCACCATTGAAACAAAACAAGATGGTCTGCACCCTTAAATACTATTTTGTAGAATTTATTGTGGTCCTTGAGCAGAGATCCAATACTTTGAAAAAACCTTAAATCACACTGAACAAGGATGATGACTTAAGGCCATGTCACACCTTTCCGGGCAAACTAACCGGCTTGTTGCGAGGAGGGATTTTCCGCACGCAGGAGAATTTTCCGCGGGCGGACAAGAATGTTTGCGAGTTTCGCACCTGTTTCTTACCTACTAGACACGTACTGCTTACATTCTACTTGCGTGTATTCCGTGTGACCTGCGTGAGAACTTTGAAACCGATCCGTTTTCTGTTACGAGCGACTTACAGGTACTGAGATGTACCTGCGTTGAAGTTGCCTGCGAGGTGCTGCTGGTAAGAGTCTCATACTGGTGTTCTGCGTGTACCTCTGCGAGCGACCCCCATGACTCACTCGGAACAAGTTTTGAGCATGCCTAAGGCATTGTCATTCCGCATCTGGGGAAGTTTTGCGGCTTGACTTGCGGGGAAACAAATTTGCTACCCGGAGCTCTCCGCAGTTGGTCCGCACCTGACAGTACCTAGCGCGTATCTCGCTTTAAGTTGCCCGGAGGTGCACACGCAAGTCCGATTTAACGGCAGCCAAGTTTTGAGCATGACCAAAAATTTTCCGGGTGAGTCACGGGGATGCCCGGAGAGGTCCACGCAGAACGCCAGTAGGAGGCCCTTAGCGGCAGCACCTCGCAGGCAACTCCCACGAAGGTAGTTCGCAGTCCCGTATGCAGCCAAGATAATGACATTCTGTGGGACTTGTGCCATTCCTTCAGAGGAATTCCTTCACTGAGTTGTCAGCCCCCACGCGACTGGTACAAAGGTCACACAGTATATTCGCAAGTATAATTTAAGTAGAACGTGTCCAGTAAGTAAGTAAGACGCAGACGTGTTTTGTGCATGACTTCATCCAAGCAATGTTACATCTTTGTTCCGAATGTTTGAAGTCTGAGTGCACGTATAGGAAAATGGCAAACCTTTTTTTGTTAAAGACTGTTTTGTCGGCGGAAAGTAGGGAACCTATACTGCAGCGCTTTTTGTCCGAGAAAATCTCGCTCGGTTTGTTCAGCAGGTATCATTAATGCCATAGAAAACTGATCTATTGTCTGCTAATTTATTCTCGGGCAAGATTCAAAAAGAGCAAACACTGGTGTGTACTTTGGTCTAGTCAGCTGTGTGACACAGTTTCAGGAGAGAGTTGCAAAGTCCGCGGTAAAGGCTGTATTGGTTCCTAAAGTTGGTACCGCGTGTACTCGTTGCATCACCCGGTTGTGCTCAGCAATGATAACGAGTGAATTATCCTCTCTCAATTTGTGCTAAAGAGAGGACAACGTTTCGTATACATCGCAAACGCTGATATAGACCAATACATTATCTATACATCTTAACGATGACTATACAGATCACCGATGGAGTACAGGAAGTTTTTAACTGACGTCGCGTCGTCGAGGAAGCCGTCCCCAATTCACGTGCTCAGTGAGTAGTTCAAGCTTCGCAGGATCGGTGTACTACAGTGCACTTGCGTTATAACGAACACTGTTATAACAAAATTCCGGTTACAGCGAAGTAAAATTTAGGGCCGCAACGTTATCCTCACTATGTATTTTGATTGTTTATTTGTTCGGTTACAATGAAATTTCGATATAACGAAAGAAAACTGCCAGTCTCAAGCACTTCGTTATAACGGGAGTCTACTGTATGTATCTTGATGTTAGTGCGTCTTTATCCTTTCCCTGCAGGCGCATCCACATAACAGAGTCACAACAGTAATGAAGACGGGTAGTGCTATGCGTTTTTGTGATTTCATACATTATGTAATTGCGCCGAGACAATGAAGAATCTAATTCTCTCTAAATATTACTGTCAATGATCAGGCATAAAGAATTATACATTTCTTTCCCTGAAATTCCCCTCCCCCATATCTGGAGACTCGGTTGTAATAAGATTGTTTGTCAAAATTACCTCCGCAAAGGGAGGAGGTTATGTCTTCATCGGCGTTTGTTTGTTGGTTGGTTTGTCCGTGTGCAAAATAACTCACAAAGTATAATAGTGAACAAATTTGGCTGAAACAGGCTGAGAATGACACAAGGAACAGTTGTTTAAATCTTGGTAGTGATCCGGGATGTTGTGTGGATTTTATGTAGGATTTTCGACATTTTGGCAAGTAGACTCAACGAATTTAGGAATTCAAGCTGCGCATTTTTTAGGTTTGCACTAAAGTGGGTGATGAAACCACTTTATAAATCTCTCCCCTCCAATTAATGAACCTAACTCACTGGAGGAGCCGCTGCGACTATGATAGACACTTGTGCGAGTCCAAAGACCAAGAAATGGCTTGTGCTCTCACCAAGAAGGCGACTCCAAACGTCTCCAAACAAGATGAAAACTTAATAGCCCTGAAGTCGCGGGAACGTCGCCACGAGTCGCCGCGAATCCCAGAGACGTCGCGGCGTCTCTGGGAGTCGCGGCGACTTCTCCGATACGTCCGCATGTTCTCCACATTGTCTCCGGTAGGTCGCCAACATGGGTCTCCGCAAGGTTGCGAAGACATCTCGGAGACGCAATGTGACGTGGTTGCAGAGAAGTCTCCGAAGACCACTAGGAGACTTGAAAATATCCGTGGAAAAAATGGAACATGTTCGATTCTGCCGCGACTCCCCGGAGACCCGGGAGACGTCTCCGCAGTCAGAGGAGACTCAAGTCGCCACCAAGTCTCCACCTAGTCTCCAAGCCAATGAAACGACTTTAGTTTAATAAGGGAGTTCACGGTTGCGATTTGCGCATGTGCAAAATAAAGGTCAAATGAGAATGCTTGTGTATTTGCCACTGACTTTCAAACGAAAAGAATCCTCAGGCAAAATGAGGATTTGGAATGTTAAGATGTGTGTTTCACCTTGTTAGAACGCACAGGTGAAAGTGTTTCATCAATAATGTTTAACAAAAAGCTGCGCACGGCTTTCGTTGACATTGATTACAAAGGTGGCATGCTTAAACAAAAAATGCTCTGTCACAGGTCCTTTCCATTTTATTTGAAAGTCTGTGGTGTATAGGGGTCAAATGAGACATGCGCTAACCGTGAACTCCCTTATACTCAGACAGGAATTCACTGGGCATTCATCAGTTCTTGCCAGGTAGGGCGTGCTTGTGAACAAATCATGCATAGGATTTGAATACTTACAAAGAATCGGTCTGTTCTCCGCTTTCAAAAAACCTATAGGACTTAAATGTCATGAAAGTAGTACCAATTTTGTTCATGCATACATCATTAAAATGAAGTTCCACTGTTTGAATAGATTCATCGAGTATTTCGAATCTTAATGCCAAGCGTTATCTGTCAGCATCTGCTCATAGTTGCACTTTTTTCTTCTTGTCAAAAGAAATAGAACTATTCCCGTCTAGGCCCTACATACAAGTTTAGGACTACTATTTGTCTGTCTGTCCGTCTGTCTTTCATATCTCCAATCCTTGAATTCTGAAGGAGAAACGGAAAAAAGGAAGAGGGGAATGGTGTGAGGATAAATGAAGAACATTTTATTGTAATTCAAGATAAAGCACAAACCATGAGAGATTCCAGCGCTTTTAAATTGTTCAACTCAGCGTGTCAATCCCTTTCCCGCTGATTTCTTTGTCGATTATCACAAAAGATTTTGACTGGCTTCGGTAGTTGTATGCATAGTAGCTCCATGGTTCTATCTTGTCAGTCTGCGAAATTGTGTACGTTGTTTATACCCCTGTGGACCATTTCATTACTGTATTTCAATCATAATGTGGGTGTTTCTTTTTAGCAACGAAACATTTCTTTCTTCTGCTCCGTCCAAATAAGTTCCAAACGCAGGAATTCACTTAGTTGTTGGTAGATAGGGCAAGCCCCCGAGCAACTTTTGTGAACAGAGCAGGCGTAGAATTTGAATTTATTATCGAAACGATCAGTTTACGAATGCCGAGGATGGATTACGGACGTTTCCTGAACAGTCTCAGCTCTTCGAGAAGATTGTCGGTGATCCAAAATCTGAGTAAGCGTCTTGATGTTACGTCACTGCTGTGAATGTGGCTCTTCGATGTACCGGTAGTGTTGTGACATATGTGGTCACTCAATTCTGTTATATTTGCGTATAAAGTATAATCGCGCTGCAGGAATGATCATCTAAACATGGCGAGGAAAGCACATGGAGCAAAGAGATGAGATCTTATGTACCTGTGTGAAGTTCAGCAAGATTCACTTATGTTGTGTGTGTGTATTTTTGGTCAGGGAGCTTTGACTCGCATCGAGTGAGATTTTATATCGTAAGTTGTATTTGGATGCAGCAATCTCTCGTTTCAAAGCGTGAAGCTGTCTGTAAAGGTCATGCTGTAGGTCAGAGGTCATTCAGGTGTACCTGTGTGTTTTTTTTTCTCTCTCTCAGTTGATTAGGCACTTCACTCTTTCAGATTGACATAATGCATTTTTAAGCTTACCCAACTGTCCGTCCGTCCATCCGTCCTTTTCTTTTTGTGGACGACCTAATTTAAACCGTGTCCAAACGAAACTTGGGTCACGTGTATAATGAGTGAACGAAGCTGCGCCAATGAATCTGAGGGTACGCTTGCTCAGGGTCAAAGGTTATAGGTCATAGATCTTTAAAATTCTTTATTTCAGAGTGTAAGCCCTATGGTTCCTACTGTAAACCTATGTCACCAGATAAAGAATCTTTAGGGGAAATTTTAGGGCATAGGGGCGAAGTTCACTAAGTCAAGTGAAAGCATTTCATTCTTTTTTCTTTCTTCATGATTCAGAAATGTGACAAAGATATCTTCATGAAACGTATACATGACATGTCGTATTGCATGACACTGATTCTCTTCAGAAGCTCGGGGTCACCGGTCGAAGGTCAGGTTAAAATGCTAAAATTACACTATTTGATGCTGAAAATGCACTATTTTCTCGACACCGTATAGAACACTTAAATTTCATTAGGTTATGCACATGTATATTAATTAACCCTGCAAAAACATTGCAAAAATTATCAAAATCGGATAAGAAATAAGGAAGGTACGACTTTCTGAAATTTCAAAACTGTTCTGAAAACACTTCATGACCAGTAGTTATGAATATTCAAATCAGCAAGTTGACAAGTTCTTATTTATTTCATCTACAGAAATGAAAAAAACTCATATTTCAACTGTATAAAATGTAAAAACTTGCCCTGAAACGACCCAAAATAAGAAAAGAACAAATGTTACCTCCGATTTATTTTGGTATGGGAATATGCTTTTCCTATATTAGCTAATAACAGTAACTTTGTACAGATTTGAGCAATGACAACCAGACTCACACCACGGGTGCATAACTTAAAGATGCCAGTCAAGTTCAAATATGGGTGCAGTTCAAAGGTCAAATGGTTAATGAACTTTACCAGATAAGCACTGCACACCTAGTATTGTGATGTACTGTCAACAACTTTCCACAGCGTTGAGCTATGACTCCAAATTCATACCACTGGTACATGACCTAAAGATACCGGTCAAGATCAAATATGTTAGGGAATTTTGACAAGGTCAAAGGTCAAAATGTTAACTGAGAAGCGCTGTGCTGATAGTTTTGTGGTTTACTCTGAACCCGGTGTCCACACATTTGAGCTGTGACCACCAAACTTGCCCCACAGGTATGTAACTTAAAGATACTGATCAAGATCAAATATGGGTGAAGTCCGATAAGTTTGAAGGTCAAATGGTCAATGACATTTATCTGATAAGCACTGTACACATAGTATTGTGGTAGTCTCTTATAACTTACCATGGCTTTGAGCTATGACCACCAAATTCACGCCACAGGTGCATGTACAATGTACATCACTGAAAGGTGCTAGGAACATTCGATTATTGATTGATTCTAGCAAGGACAAAAGTTAAAAGTTCAATGAACTTTTTACCATAAGCAGTGTACACATGGTATTTTGGTGTACTCTCAATTTTCACAGCTTTGAGCTATGACCACATAACTCACACCACAGGTAAATGTGTACATCACCTAAATATGCCAGTCAAGGTTGAAAACTGGTGAAGTCACACATGGTCAAATGTTAAAAGGTCAATTAATTTACATTGAAACACACTGTAATCACAAATTGTAATGCAGGGAAGACATCGCTTTACGTTTACCTTGTATGAAAAGGACGCATTCTATGTTAAGGGTAGTATCATTCCTTGTGCTTTTTGAAAGGAGTAAGTTTATTTTTCTTTCATGTTTTCTAGAAAAATGAAAGTATGTTGAATTCCCTAGTATGTAATTTTCTCTATATCATTGTTCTGCAGTGATGTCAAGAACTGTTATAGTCTTTTTACGATGGAGACAGTGAATCTTTATATGTGTTCTACTAATATTGCTGCACTCAAGCCACATGTATATTGGCATAGTTTTATTAAAGGAATCGTATAGTTTTGGGTGAGACCTAATTGCAGGTTTCTAACATTTTTTTCGGTGTACCTTAATAATAAAAATTACCCCCCCCCCCCCCCCCCCCCGCCCATAAATCACTTACGGTATTCCATACACACACTGAAAGAGAAAGAAAAAATGTCATCAAATAAGGCTGTTCCTTTAATCACTGTCAACAGACATTTTTGATGGATTGCCCGATTTTCCTTAAACTTCACTGATGTGTTCTACTAATATTGCTGCACTCAAGCCACATGTATATTGGCATAGTTTTATTAAAGGAATCGTATAGTTTTGGGTGAGACCTAATTGCAGGTTTCTAATATTTTTTTCGGTGAGATAATGAGAAACCTCTCATGAAATATGAAAGAGCATGTAATTCCATGAGGAATTCAACGTTTATTTGGTGAAAATTGGTTTTGAAATGGCTGAGTTAGGCAAAACAGAGTGATTCTAATAAAATGTGGGACCCGCCTGTTATTACAATCGCTTTATTTTACTTTGTTTTTTTGGATGTTTTTATTCCAAACCTGATTTTCATCAAATAATAAACTTTGAATTCCTCTTAAAATGGTATGCTCTGTACCATTTCATAAGTGTTTTCTTGGTATCTCACAAAAAGTTAAAAACCCAGTTCTCATCTCCACCAATACTGTACCATCCCTTTAAGGTATTATAATACGAGAATGCAGTGTAATACAATTGATATTTGATACATTCTTCTCATGAGGCTCAGAATGCATGCAAAGTTATAGAAATGGCTCATTATAAATTATGCAAGAAATGCAAATAATAAATGAATGAATGAATTCAACATAATGATTGAAAAACATTACCATCATTATGTGGATATGTACGTGTATGTAATGGAATGGTACATATATAGTTTACTTGAGATCCAGTGTTGTATTAAAGTAAATGTATTCATATCTATGATGTGGTCTTTTTGATTTTCCTTACTTATTAGCTGAGCTGCTACTATCAGGACCACCAACACTGATTTCACTGGCAGCTGGAGTTCCTAATGTGGATCTTTTCCCGTTTGAAGAGGCCACAGTCACCCTCAAGTGAGTCACAATAGAAATTACATACCATGAAATTAGTTCTGATAAATTATGGCAATTCTTGGATAGATGGCAAAGTGCTTTAAATTGTTGGTGCTCATATGAACCATCATAATCATGTAATTTTCATATTGTAAGGGTGATATTTCGAGATAATCACGTTTGAAGTTTACCCATTTTTTCAATCATGATTGCTTCACCTTTATCTCGGGCATTTCCAATTATTTTCATAATGAGTATGTCACAGACTTTAACTATCAGGCTGTAATCCCTCTTACTCTATAGTGTGATTTTTCATCAAATTGTTTTGATGGAAATATGTGAGAAATTACAAGAGAGCTGAATGCATGTTTTTGGGAGAGGGTTTTTTTTTTCTGCAAAGACTGTTTCCATAACATGTGTGTCTTCCCGATATATGACAGTTTGGTTGACTGCACGCACAGTACTTGGGATCACTGAACCGTTGTATTCAGTACGCATGATATACAGTGTACAACAGACCCCGCGCACTGTGTTTGCAGCGATCCGAACTGTCGTATTGGGAGATGCTGGCTGGCATATCACTGTGTTTTTTAGCATGTGTGTCTATGAGGAAAAGTAGGCTTCCTTATTATTAGAACAACATGAAATGATAAGACTCTATAAAAGTGATAATTATGGAACAATTACACCAAATTAGAAACTGAAAATTTCACAGTTTGTATGACAGAATGTCCACTATCGATATGATGGGAAATTTATATCAAAATTGAAAATTTGACCGAAAATTGAGATGTATGACGGTGTGGACGACTTGCCTGTGATATGCAAATACCATTGTCCAGTATCCCATTGAAGTGTGTGTAGCTTGGCAATCATTTCACTGTGGTTGAAGCCATTTGATGAATAATGTCCTTAAAGTTGAATTTACCCCAAATAAATATCACTGTTTGGGTTACAAAACCTCGTATCTCAAAAATGTGAAATGATCAGGAGAGTGAAAAGAACATGGAAACCAAAGCTTTATTACAAATGGGATTGTCTTTCCTTTGACATACATTCATGACTTAATTTTTCTGTGGTAAGACCGCTAGGATTTGGACAGAACATCACTTAACTGACCATCTGAGGGTAATCCCAGAAAGTGATTTTCACCAAAATTTGAGATACAATATCTTGTCACCCCAATGACCATATTTGGATTGAGTGAATGCAGCAATTGTATTAGAACACTAGTGAAAGTCAAATATGACAATCTGTTTAAAAGATATATACATTTTTATTAAGTTTCAACACTGCCATTGCTGGATGAGAAGACTACAGCATTTGGTGACATCATGGCTAAACAGTGATATTAAGAAAATATAGAGAGAATTTAACATGGATATTGACTTACATATGCTGTACATCTTTCAAAAAGCAGGGGAAATGATATAACCCTTAACATATCAGTAACATGTCGAAGGAATGTGTCCATTTCATCGAAAATTAAATCTTGTGGAATTCTAAATATTTTTTTCAACAATGTGTCCTTTTTCATGTTCGCACCAAGACTTCAAAACTTCATAACTTTGTTAGATTGTCCAATTTTCCTCAAACTTCACTGATGTGTTCTATATAATAATAATGATAATGATAATAATAATAATAATAATAATAATAATAATAATAATAATAATAATAATAACAATGATAATAATGATAAAAATAATAATAATAATAACAATGATAATAGTGATAATAATGATAAAAATAATAACAATAATAACAATGATAATAATGATAAAAATAATAATAATGATAACAATGATAATAATGATAATAATAATAATGATGATAATGATAATGATAATAATGATTATAATAACGATGATAATGATGATAATAAATATCATAATGATAATGATAATAATGATAAGGTCTTATTCATCCAGGGTAGTCTCTTTAGTGTGTCCACTGCTCTACCACAGGGCCCTGCCATTATTATCACCCTACCATTGCCAGGTACCCATTTATACACCTGGGTCGAGAGGGACATGGTGGGTAAAAACATCTTGTCCAAGGACGTAAGCACTGGGCGGGAATTGAACTCGGGTACTCCGATTGGAAGTCGAGAGTCTTATCCACTATGCCGCAGTGACGGCTCCATGTTGATGCGTAAACTCAGTCTACATGCATATTGGGAAACCCCCCCCCCTTTAATTTGTTTTCTGCTTGTGAAATATTCACCAGTCTCATCACAACCACTTGATGAAGATGTCTGAGAGAAGAAACCATAAGAGTATGCTTTGTGAAGAAGACAAAGAGAACTGTGTCGATGGCTCCCTTTCGTGCAGACACAGTGAAACTTGAGGCCATTATGAGTTGATTTCCTTTTTTACTTCCTCTGGCCCAGTATCCCATAAAAACAAGAGTTTGTTGTTTTTTTTTTTTTTCAGAGTGGAGTAATACCCAAATATGTATATCATTATGTATGGATTGAGTAAATACAGCAATGTATCTGGACACAATCAGTCCAGTTTGAGGACAATCGGACAATCAGTTCAGAAGTTTGATGAGTTTTTAAAGTTTTGGTGCTGCCATCGCTGAATGAGAAGACTAATACAGCATTTGTGATGTCACAAATGGAAAATGATAAAAAGAGAGCATTAAGGAATTCAATATATTTTTTCCTAGTATAATGCAAAATAGTTTGACTTACTCTTTCAAAAATAGGGATTTTATTGCTGTTAACATTTCTCATCAAGAAGAGGGAATTACTTTCCATGAAAAATGGAATTTAGTTGAATTCTCTTATTTGTTTCCTTTAAACCGTTGTCCATGCATGATGTCACAAACCGTTGTCTCTTATCTAGGGATGGTGGCACCAAAACTTCTAAAATTCATAACTTTATACTGGATTGTGCATTTTTTCTCAGACTTTAGCAGTTGTGTTTTACTAATACTGCTGCATTCCCTCCATCATCAGGTACTGTATGTCTGGATTTCGTTCCCCTTTAATCTGTTATTTTCTGTTTGTGATTAATCCGTTGAAGACGAGTACACTCGGGCAGGTGTCTATGGGAAATGCGTGTTGTAGCATAATCAGTCTGTCCTCAATGGGTCAAAGAGCTTCTAGTGCCAAATATCTGACAGCAGCTTATGATATTTGCCTTCATGTCTGGATCAAAAGTAACTGTTGTCTTTTGTTTTCAACAGACATTGTCCTTCACATATTATATATATGATATATCATACATCTAACATCATATTTTTTTCTTTTTATTAATGATAAGCCCTCTCTAATCCAGATTAACAAGGTATACAGAGACTAGAGTCAGTGTCCATTCAAGCAGTTGATGATGTTGTTCCATGGAAATCATGGAATATATATATTGGACTGTACGTGTGCCATTGATACTCTGGTTCATCAAAATATTATCTGTCATTTTCAACTCAAATTGTCTTTAGGGTTTTGTGTAAGATGCACAACAATTTTATGTGTCATATTTGACTCAAATTGTCTACTATACCTTGTTTTGTGTAAGATGCACAACAATTAAAGGCATAATTTATCATTTGCAGATGAAACAAAAACCCTGCATTAGTGCTTTAAATAACTTTCTAAATTGTAAGTTAGGGATAGAAACAACCAAGTTGCCCTGTAAAAATTTGAATTCATACAATCGATGTTAGATATTGTTAAATACACAAAATGTGAACAATAGTTCTAATAAAAGTGATTCCAGACTAAACCATCTACAGTTGTGGTTTATTGAGGAAAATACTCATATCTCCCTATGGTTTAGACTTTATTGCAAAAATCTTACATGGTAAGATGTTTTATGATACAACAGACCTACACATATGCATCAAATGTGATATCTTGAACCCTTTTTAAAATCACTGCTCCCATAGGTAAACAGGACATTTAATCACAACATAGTTGCAACGTTCTTAGCAAGCCTCACTTACTTCTTTTGTATAAATATTCTATATTGTTGCCATGAAGTATGACCCTTGGTCCATGTCACACTACAGCATCAACAGTATTGTTTCAGAAATGTTTGCCATGATGAAGCAACCTAGGAAACAGTCTGAAAGCTCATAATGAAAGATTACAGATGCACAAGTAGCTATTTCCATTTCCTCGATTCCCACTTTGTGACAAACACCACACCTTTACCTCACCCCTCTGCACAGGAAAAAACATACCTACACATCTGAATGAAATCACCTAGAGCATTTAGCAGAATATCATATTCATGCTCCAGATCTTCCTCAAAACTTCTAGAGGTACACTATATACACTATTAGGTAGACTATGTAATGCTTGTATCAGGTTTGCATCATTTTGACCCACTCTGTTCAAGGACAAGTCCACCTTCATAATACATGTGGATTGAGTGAATGCAGCAATATTAGTAGAGCACATCAGTGCAATGGGGAAAATCTGACAATCCGTTAAAAAATTATGAATTTTTAAAGTATCTGTGCAGTCACTGCTAGATAAGAAGACTACTACCGTGTATGATGTCACATGCATAGAACAATATAAGGAAAATATATAGAGAATTTCACAAAATTTTACTTTTGATAAAAAAAAAATGCACACTTTTCTCGACTTGTCACTGACATATGTTAGGTGTAATATTATCCCCCTTGCCTTCTGGGAAAGGGAAGACAAGTGTTCTTTTATTATGCCAGAAAATTGAAAATATGTTGAATTGTCTTTATATTGTCTTTATATCATTGTACACATGTGACATCACAACCTGTAATAGTCAATCCAGCAGTGACTAAGCAGATTTTCCTCAAACTCTCACTGATGTGTTCTGCTGATATTGCTGCATTCACTCAATCCACATGTCTATGAAGGTGGACTTTAAATCAGTTGTATTTTTATCTTATACCCCGTTTAGAGTCCCACCAAATACAGCACAACCTCTAGAGGTTGTGCCGTGTTCATGCCAGACGATGGGGACTCTAAACGGTCACAGCACAAGGCATAGAATATCTAGCACAAGTCTGGAGTGAGTCTGGCGTGTTATTTCTTGAACACACTATCATACCAGTGTGACTCCCATCCCATCCCATCGTTGTCATTTCTACAACCTGATGGACTCACCTCACAATAAGGATTCCCTTTATCTCTCCCCTTTCTCTTATATCCCCTCTTATCAAGGACAGAACAACAAGTAATGCATGCACCATGACTACTCAACCATATAGTTAAAATCTACTTGTAAAGGTAACCATTGCATAGCTGATACACTGCAAGAGATATTGAATTCAGTTATAAGCTGATCTGTTCTGTTATGTCTTGACTTCACAGAGATGGAACTGTGTTGGCACTGTCCCCGCAAGAGATGCAAAGAGCGCAGCAGTATGGCATCACACAAGGGTAAGCTCAGAGACTCCAACCCAAAGCACCTTCTGATCTAGAGATTCTCCCGCCTGAACCCCTAGCAAAAGGGAGACTCCAACTTGATGTGCGCGAAGCACAAAGTCCCTTGGGTTATCAGGGTTCTAGATGCTCTCTCATGCTATCTCAGGCTTATTTTTCAACATACGATGGCACTAAGTAAGTAATAAGTCAATAATTCAAATCATATTTTGGCTCGATAAAACTTCATATCATGTGCAGATGCTATTCATGCATGCATATGACATTGACTGGCATCTAAAAAACTATACAAGTGGGAGACACAGAGCCAGGGCGGGAGAAATTAAATCTCAAGCGGGAGAAAAGGAGATTTTGTGAAAATGGGCTTTCGGCGGGAGATCTCCGTCGAAAGCGGGAGATTTGGAGTCTCTATATAAAGCTCACTTGGAGTGAAACCTCGTGAGAACCTGTGGAAGCAAAGGGAGAGCCCCTTTTTGTCATCTCCTTTACATTTCTGAAAATCATCTTAGACTGAGAACTGACACTAAATATAAGATTTCAACAGACACTGAAAGTGTACCTTAATAATAAAAATTACCCCCCCCCCCCCCGCCCATAAATCACTTGCGGTATTCCATACACACACTGAAAGAGAAAGAAAAAATGTCATCAAATAAGGCTGTTCCTTTAATCACTTTGCCCTCATCCAAGTGAGACAGGCCAGGGCAGGGAGTTTGACACTATATCCATGACCAATAATATGAAGAAAGAAATAAAGTGGTCCGTTTTCATGCTAATTGACAAGGGAACCATAATTGATGAGGCATGATACATCACACTCACTTACTGAAGTCATTAATGTGTGTCTCACATATACTAGTACATACTTGTGTAATTATTTTGTTCTCATGAAATCAAGAGTTGTCTGATTGATCATATCATGTCTTTGTTGTCTGGATGACACACTTCTCTTTTTTTTTTCCCCACATCTCTGACCCATAAATACCCTTGACCTCCCCTCTGACCCAGTGACCTCTTGCTCCACTCTGACCCACATGACCTCTGGCTCATATGTGTCCCATTTTAAGACTGCTGGCTTGTCTCTGACTCAATGACCTTTAAGTGCTTTTCTTTATCAAATTATAACCTCTGGCTCCTTTTTTTACCCATTATGACTTTTGACTCCTCTAACCAATATGAACTTTGACTTTTCTCTGACCAACATGACATCTGACTCCTCTCTGACCCATTTACCTTCTGACACCTCTTTGATCCCTATGACTTCTGGCTCCCCTCCTACATTTACTGTATAAATGTGACATTTCTCCTCTCTGACCCATGCGATCTCTGGCACCTACAGTAAATGACCCATATGACCCTTTACCCCTCTGACCAATATGATCTTTGACTCTTCTTGACCCACATGTCCTCCTCTCTGACCCATCAACCCTCTAGAGACAACCCTGGCTCCTTTTTGGCCCAGTGATCTTTGCCTTACATCTCACTTGCAAAACATGTGTCTCCTCTTTAACCCATGTAGTCTCATGCACCTATCTGACCCAAATGAGCTTTGACTTCTCTGACCAATATGACCTTTTGCTCCTTTCTAACTCTTCTCTGACCTATTTATCCTCTGGCTGCTCTTTGACCCCTATAATTTCTGCCTCCCCTCTCGCCCATATGACATGTTTCTACTCTCTGACTAACATGACCTCTGGCGTCTGTCTGCTGTTGATGTGATTTTTAGATGCTCTCAGACCAATGTGAAGTTGACTCCTCTTCCCTCAGACTCCTGTACCGTCTGATCTTTGACTTTTCTCTGACTCACATGACCTTTAACCTTGCCTCTCTTTGACCTGCATAACCTTTGGTTCCTCTCTGTCCCTCCAGTTTTACAGAGCTAAGAGACTGGTTACTGGAGCTCCAACGCCACCTGCATAATCCCCCAACTCAGGAGCGGACAGATGGAAGTCGTCTCCACATGGTGATCACACCGGGTAGCCAGCATGGTCTCAGCATGGTACCATCCCTACACCTTTTTCTAACTCTTAAATCAGGTTCACAGATTTATTACCATTTCGTACAAGGTTTGATTTGACAATGATACAAATCTGTCATAGTCATCTGCACTCCTGTCTTCTCAGTGGAAATGACATCACTGTATTCTATACCAACAAATGTGCTTTAATGAAACTTCCTTAAACTCAAATAGTAATGGCAACTAGCAAATCTGAATACATTGAAGATAGATGAAGAATGGTCACATATTTTTTTCTTATTAGAAAATACATGTTTCTTTCACATTGTGCCGAGAGTATGATATCAAGTTTTTCACTATGTCCCTGCATCTTTTCTCTTTCTTCCGGGAAGGCTTGTGAGGCGCTCATTACTCGGGGTGATAAAGTCTTGGCTGGAGTCCCCATGTACTCAGGAGCAATAGCAATTGTGAGTTCTTTGTCTTCAAGTGTGTGCGCGTGTGTGTGTATGTATGTTTGTGTGTGAGTCTATGAGTATGTATATCCGTGTGTGCATTTTGCATGTTTTTATGGTAATGGTATGCCCTTGTTGGTTATTTTGAGTTGCTGTGTTTCTTTGTCTGGGGGTGTTTTTATTTGGGTAGCAACAGTATCACTCTCGACATGGTCATTTTCCTCTTCCTGGGATCTCTTATAAAGTTTATATTTCTGTAATTTTTTTTTTCATCTAGACTAGTGGGATAGCAGTTGGTGATTGGATGCAGACAATATTATGATAGTGGAACATTTTGTTCTTCCAACATTTGAATCAAATGTTTTAATGTAGGCCGTATAGTCTTTCATGGGAAGGTCTTTCCTCTGAACAAATTGCAGACCAAACGAAAGGATGAT
Source organism: Diadema setosum (assembly GCA_033980235.1). Classification (NCBI taxonomy): domain Eukaryota; kingdom Metazoa; phylum Echinodermata; class Echinoidea; order Diadematoida; family Diadematidae; genus Diadema; species Diadema setosum. The sequence continues at coordinate 37,723,437 of CM067068.1, read as the reverse complement.
GACGTCTGTGGTGCAGTTGATGTTGATGCAGAATGTTTTTAAAAGGTTTTGGGAGAGCCTAAATTTACTTTAGGGTATAGCTTCAGCAGTGTTTTCCCAACAAATTGTGGAGATATGTTCTCAAATATGCTTGAAACAACTTCATGTATAGCATGCATGATGCCTGTGGTATTAACAGGGTTCGAAATTGGCGATGGTCTGCTGGCCATTGGCCACCCAAAATCACGTCGGACTAGCTAAAAATCGAAAAATTCTGAAGTTACTAGTCCGTCTGGCTAGCCAAAATATTGCTTCAGTGTCAAAATTGATTCTAAGTAGTCCACCTGGCTAGTTCAAAAAAAAAGTTCAGTGCGAATGACATGTAGACTGTTCTAACCTGAGGATTTAGGCCAAGTAAAAAAAGAAAGCAGTTTCTCGTCCGGGTTTTTTGAGCAAGGCGATGAGGGAGGTCCTTACTATTTGATATCTTACTATTTTTTCGAGGATTGTCAAAATGAAAGTAACATGTGTTTCTCGTCCGGTAATTCTGAGAAAGGTAACGAGAGAGGGCTTTACTATTTTCTATATCCAATTTATGAAATGAAATATCACTCTGGTAGCTGTGTTATGAGAGACCAGGTCCCAAGTGTATGTCTTGCCAGCACTCTTTGCATTTTCAAACAAATAGATATATGTACCATACTTGAAATGAAACTTCATGCATGCAGAAATACATTTGCTTTTCCTTTCCACTACAGAGAGAAAATGACCATCTTAATACTGGTATTTAGTGTTGTAATGGCATTTCTGATACCAGTGTACTTGCAATTCTGATGTATTGTGCTATTAATTGAAACAGGTATAAAACACTCTATCAACAAATGTACGACTGAAATAAATTCCATGATATTCAAAACACTGCTTTATTTATCATTGGTGTTTGAGACTTTTTGTGTCCACACAGCTGCGCTGTAGGCCTATCTGCATCTCTTCACAGCACAATTGTAGCACATTCAACTGGAAACTGGCTGATACAATTGCAGATGGATGTCAAAATGATACTGATATGGCATTATAGCATTAAACATTTAAAGATGTTTCTTCATGTGCTAATTTTAAACACATTTGATAATCACTCATCATTTGGATGATGAATGATTCAATGACACTAACGTTACAGGTGATACGACTCACGGCCGTGTCCATGACTTTACATCGTAAAGAAAAGTATCCCGCAGAAATACGAGACAAACCAGAATCCGTGGAAAAGTTATTTATTTTGTAGATACACCCATTTAATAATTCTACATTTGCTGGAAAAGCGCATTCATTTTCTCTTCAAAATAGAATACATCGCCGTCAGATGCAAGACAGCTGACAGACCAGGGGATGGGAACCCTGACAGCTACAGACACGCATACGCGGCCGGCACGGCCTAACTGCACTGTACACTGCACACACATGCACGTAGTCACAATGACATGATGTATACATACAAACTCGATACAATCCTCACAAGCATTTGTACAGTACAATTCATCCGCTTAAAATATGAGAAACGGGGAAAAATACGAACAATGCGTGAAATATGCGAGGAATATCAGCGATTGTTCGCAAAAAAATGTTGCCGCTATCGCGTTCAAGACGTACCGAGTGCGCTGTACATCACAGCTAGCTCAGGCCCGCGCGCGCGCCCATCCAACTACTGTACAGTTCGACTGCTTTGTGGGTCATTCCTTCTTGCCGAGCTCGCAGTGTGAAATGCATGCGTTATATTATTACTTACGCACTACAGAAGCTACAGCTGTAGAGGACGCAAGGTGTATTTAGAAATTAGAAATCACGATTGGTAGGTGAATTGTCAATATTTTTTTTTTTCGGCGGCCAAAAAAATAGTAAATATCAAAAAAGTCGATGCGGCAAGTGAAATTCAATGCGGGCGGGGAGCGGGCTTGGACGAGAATAACTAATTTCTTGGTATTTGCAGCGCCATTTTGAAAATAGTAAATAGTAAAAAAATCGATGCGGCGGCCAAAATCGATGCGCGCGAGGACGAGAAACTGGTTTCTTATTTTACTTGGCCTTAAAATGCTATTTCAGAGAGGTAAAAGTACCAGGTGTGTGGATAGTATTTCAAGCCATCCAAATGGAACAAGCAGTAGTTGAAAGAGCTTTATGTGGCCTTTTTAGAACCACTCATCCTCTATACGTGATATTTTACTTTTTTTTTTAATTGAGACAATTGTTACACATATGAAATTGAAAGTAAGCATCAATGCAGAAATTTGTGTGCAGGTACCTCAGAGTGCATTTTCAGTTCTGTCTATTTGACAACATCAAATTTTACCCACAAATGAGTTTGCCGAGTATGAGATGATTTGGTGAATATCAGTTCCGGAAGGCTTTTGCTTCCAGATGCTACAGATGCAGCTTTGTCCTGATGAAGAACATAAGTCTTTATCATTACAATAAATGAACTATCCACCTTTGTGTGGTCAAACCTGCTTCCACTGCCAACCTATTTCACAATCCTCACCGCCATCACTTTAAAGATGGGCCATCCCTTGTGCATTCCTTCCCAAATAGCACAGAACATGATATATTCCACCAGAATGACAAGACTATTGTAAAGCTATAACATTTCTTTGATATTTGAAGGTTGTTCGCCGTGAAAATTCAAATAATGCACCAAATGCTCACTGTAACGTATTCTGTGTACGAGGCACAGCTGCATATATATACTAATCCTTTCAAAATAAGTGTGCCCTGACACGATAAGAGGGAGGGAGTTGCGTGCTTGCGTGATGAGAAAATTGTATTCTTGTAAGTTGTTAAATACAAGGCAATGAAACTTTCTGTTTTCATTTGAGTGTCTGTAGGCCCTATAGTTATAAATAGATTTGATTGATAATATCTTCACGTACATCAATACATTTTTTATCATCTACTTTCAAACTTAAGGGAATGATAATTATAGTATTGAGTAGCCATAGGGAACAATCCAGTGATTTCATTTTAGTGCCCAGTATCAAACAGGAAATGGCAGAAAACCACTCTGAATTCTAGATGACTGTGTATGGTATGTCTCCTTCTGACCACTTTGTGCAGGCGAGATTGAATGCATTCTTTCCAAATGATTTACTGGTATAGAGGTGCTTTGGTTCTGGGTACCCAGGGTAGCCTCTTCAGTACAGTGCACTCCCTTTATAACGAACATGGTTATAACGAAATTCTGGTTACAACGAAGTAAAAATTCGGGCCTCAACATTATCCACTCTATGTATTTCTGTCGAGCCCACCGGAGGTGAGGGGAGACTAAGGGATCGCCTGCGGCGTCTATCCGTCCGTCGCTCATCCGTTGGTCGTCCATCCATAACGCTACAAAAACTTGAATAACTCTCTACTGAGGACTTCAATTTCAATCAAACTTGGAGGGAAGTTTTTACGGCGCGTTTCGATTATGGCTCTTAACTTTTGATCCCTATGTCCATTTGTGACCAAACTTGGATGGTAAATGTTCCTTGGGGAGTTGAAGGTCACCACAAGGTCAAAGGTCACAGATAGGGGTCAACGAACTTTTAGGGCCCAATGTTAAGTTTATTGGCACATTTTGATTATGGCTCATAACTTTTGATCCCTATGTCCGTTTGTGACCAAATTTGGATGGTAGATAACCCTTGGGGAGTTGAAGTTCATCACAAGGTCAAAGACCACAGACAGGGGTCAACGAACTTTTGGGACCCAATGTTAAGATTTACGGCGCATTTTGATTATGGCTCATAACTTTTGATCCCTACGTCCGTTTGTGACCAGACTTGGCTGGTAAATGTCCCTTGACATGAGGCAAATTTCTTGTTTGAAGAAGCTACACCCCTGTAGACAATGCCAGTGTATATCTTGGCAATCAAGGACTTAAAAACCAAAGATATAAAACACCTGTTTCTTGACCCTGGCCTAATCTAAGCATCAGTCACCGCCACAGCGGGGGGGGACCACCCGCGAGAGGAATACTGTGTCACAGTTTTACAGACTCATACAGTATTAATACGTATTAGGCAGTGCATGCACGTGTACGTGTGTACGGGACGGGTTACCAAAATACCGCGGGCATAACGCCATACGTTCGCGATCAAAAAAAAAAAAAGGTTTTTCACATGTTTTGTAGTTGTGTTAATATTGTGCCTTTTCAAGTAAAATATTGGTAGTTTTTATATCTCTTAGCATAATTGTCACAGAAACCTCATACTTTTTGAACTGTACATCAACATAAAATCTAATGCCGATCGCAATGATTATCATATCAATGTGCGAGTAAGGGGAAATTGCGCATGCATGCAGGTGGTCAATCTGTGTATGCATGCATTTTCAGCATCGGCAAACTTCTACAATGCTCTCCTTCTTATTCCTGTATTTTCGTTATTTATGGATCAAATTTTTTCGTTCGAAATTTAAAATGGATGACCATAGAATTTCTCAATAGAATATAAAATTGAAAACTTTAGAAAGAATAGAGAAAATTGAGTTCACTTTGAATGGTCTGCCACAGGCAGATATCCTTATTATGCTCTTACGTAATATGACAGCTGTTGTAGTCATTAAACCCTGGCTTGGCCTCCAGGTTTGCCACGCCTGAGTAGAAAGTTATTTTGCAATGGGCAAATACATATCCTCCCACTTCTCAAACGAGGACTCGTTAGGGGGGTATAGCACCCCATCAGCTTCGTTTGCCAATGGGGTCTCGTCTCAAATGGGGGTTTGACGGCATGGGGAGTTGAAGGTCACCAAAAGGTCAAAGGTCATAGGCGGGGTCAATGAACTTCCGGGAGTTAGAAAAACATTAATTTCTTCTTTGTGAATGGGTGAGACACATTTTAGCACTTGCCTTGTTATTGTTGTATTTGTTCGGTATGAAATTTTGATGTAATGAAAGAAAACTGCCGGTCCCAAGGACTTCGTTGTAACGGGAGTCCACTGTATAACCTCTGTTCTCCCTGTGGGTCATAGCATTATCATCAGGCCTACCCAGCATTGCCAGATATCCATTTCATATACGTGGTCAAGTGGGTGTCACTGGACAGTATATTTAGTCCATTGCACATCCTGTCCTGGTTTGAACCAAGAATTTCGTCTTTGAGCACCCAGAGCCTTAACCACTGAACCACATTGCTTCCCACATCAATTCACCACCTTGTGCCATGTTGTTACCTCCTCCATACAGATGGAGCCCCTTGGAGCCGAGGTTCTCCCAGTAAGGGTTGATGGAGAGGGACTGGACTCGGACCACATGGAACAGATCTTGTCTCAGTGGGACCCAGAGGAGGCTAGGAAGGGAGGGTGAGACTGCAGCTAGTTAACCCTTTGTGTGTTTTGAGTACTGACTGGCACAGAAAGCCCCATAGCATTGTACACACTGTCCAAAGTCCATGGCACAGAAGGGGTTAATGTAGGGATATCAATGATGAGTTTCTTAATGGGAACCCAAACCAAGAGAGTAATGTGGATTGAGTGGAAGCAGCAACATTAGTAGAACACATCAGTGAAAGATTCAAAAGTTATGAATTTTTAAAGTTTTGGTGTTGGAACCGCTGGATGAGGAGACTACTAGAGATTATGACATATGTGTAGACAACAATATAAAGAAAATATAAAGAAAATTCCTTAAAAATTCACTTTTGTAGCATAATTAAGAGCACTTGACTAACCGCTGTCAGAAAGCAGGGGGAATAATTGTTACCCTTAACATACAATGTCAGTATTAGTTTGATGGAATGTGGTATTTTCATGAAAAAGGAATTTTTGTGGAATTCCCTTTATATTTTCTTTATATTGTTGTTCACACATACGTCATAATCTCTAGTAGTCTCCTCATCCTGCAGTTCCAACTCCAAAACTTTAAAAATTCATAACTTTTGCATCAATTGTCCAATTTTCATCAAAATTTCACTGATTTGTTCTACTAATGTTGCTGCTTTCACTCAATCCACATTTCTCTTTGGGTTTGGTTTCCCTTTAAAGGTAGGGAATCCCATTTGCATGCCTTAAATGAAGAGTTGTATAAATACAGTGGTATGTTGAAGAGAGTATCATTTTAGAAACTCCCATAAAGTATTGAAAGTGGAAGGTAACATTTAGTACATTTTTATTGACCGTTAGATTTTGAATTGAATTTTTTTCGGGGCTCACCGTAAATTCCAGTACATTGCTAGGCTACCTTTGCAGACCCATGCACTGCATGTGTGTCCATCATGTCTATTTTGTGAAGAAAGTTCATCAAAACTAACATTTCTACATACATTCTTGCCACACACTCTATTATGCTATTACATCAGCTCTTATACTTTTAGATTTGTGTTTATAGATTAAAAAAAATACAGAAGACTGCAACAAAAAGGCTTAAGTGTGGCTGACACACAGAACTACTGAGTAGTTGAGTTTTGTGCATTATTCAAATTGTAGATAACTGTTGACTTCCAAATTTCTCAGCAGTGGCCTAAACAAGTCCCCTGAGGTTCATATTTAATGTTTTGCTGCATTTTGGGAGGTCTGTAAAAGGTATCCCCTACCTTTAATATCCCCAGTCTGTCTTGCCCTTTATTGCCTTTTAACTACATGTGTGATATAATTATGATAAGAGTACTGTATGAAAGAAATGTGGCTATAAGAAGTGTAGTATACTTGCCAACTGTTGGTTACGAAAATGACTATTAAAACTAGATTTAATATATGTACTGTATACGCTATAAATTTCGCGTACATAAATTTTCGCGAATTGCCGCTGTCACACATTTTCGCGATTGGGGGACCAGAGAAAATATGAAGTGGCAAAGAAAGTGTGAATTTTCAACTTACTAGCAAATAAGAATGATACTAGTGATACACTGCATGAAAAAAACTTACCAAACTCTGCGAACTAGTAAGTTAGAATTCAACATTTTTGAAGTGGTTAAGTCCATCGCGCTAGATTTCTGACGAGTGGTACGAGGGGTTGCGATAATGAATTGGCTCTACAGTATTCGTATGTAGACGTGGACCAGCCCGACCACCCCAGACGCTGTTAATACGCTGTGCTGTGCGAATGCTACTTACAGCGACTGGGCTGTGTATACTAGTTAGTAGTTAGACGTGGACGTGCTATATGTACGTAAACAAGTTTAGCCAGTATGGTCTGTTCGGTAAGCCGTGATGACATGGTATACGAGTACTGAAATGTCTGTATCATCAAGGCAAGGGATTCATTTTGGAAGGTAATATTTTCGCGTGTTGTTAATTTCGCGAATAGCTCCCGACTCGCGAAAATCGCGAAAATAAAACCCACGCGAAATATTTAGCATATACAGTACTTGAAAATTTGAATAGTGCTTCTGGGAAATCAAGTCTGCATGAGTCCTTCTCTGCCTGTAATGGCTGACAGAATAGCTTCTTTTCTCATCAAGTGTATTTCAAAATGAAAATGCTCGTCAGTAAAAGCCTGCTCTTTCACTTTGCTGAAGTAGTTTTGACAGTATATGTCTCCAGTGCTACATTGAGCATTTCATGACCTGCTGTCAGACTACACAAAAGTACATGTAGTTTACTTCCAAATAACTTTCAGAAGTTTGAGCTTGCGATCACGCTACAAACAAAATCATGCCTAGTTGATGAGAAGCTGCCTGTAATGTCAGTCTTAAAGCATGCTCCATGTGGGCAAAAACCATATGCTCTCCTTGAATATAAAAAATGCAAACATGCTACAGCATGGAAAATAATGTGCAATGTGAATAAACAACATGAAATAGATATACAAATAGTCACGTGACAAACTTCTCGAAGTTTTAGCCATGCGCAGTCACACCACACAATACGATGTGTAGATTTGCAAAAAGTGAGATACTTACCAAGTGCATGCAGGAAGTTTTGAGGGAAGTTATGCTGGTAACTTTTCAAAAAGTTTGCGTTCAGACTGCCCAGAATATTGGGTAGTGAAACTTTGCACACTTTAGTGTGACCACGACTCTTTGTTTTCTTAAGTATCCCAGAGATAAACAGTAAAGAAAGTTCTTGAGAAACTCTTTGTGTTTGAAAAAAAAAAATCATTACAGGCCATCAAAAGTTAACAAATGTAACCTGCTATCAAGTATTATGATATGTAGATGTATATCTTCATGAAGGATTTAAGCCAGTGCATCTTATACCACTTTAGAGGGTATGTTAAGAAGTGTGTACTCTTCTACATCATAAGAAACAAAATCGAAACTGAACTATTTATTCTTTAAGAGCATTTGATTCTTGGAAACTTATCGGAACAGAACTATTTATTCTATAAGAGCATTTGATTCTTGGAAACTTAAACAACTTTTGAGAAGCATGTTTCTATCATAATGCGAGCCAAATATGGCTATATCCCACTTAAAGGGATATTCCAGACGATTAACTGTATATGTCATACAATGAGCATATTACTTTTTGCGAATTGGGACTTCCCGACAATTCAGTGAGTTGTCAATTTGTGATTGTGGATACAGTACTGAATGGAATAGTGTATGTGTGTACATCACACTCATGATGGGATCAGAGTGAATATTTTCACACATTTTTAAATTTGTGAATAGCAACCGACTTGCAAAATTCATGAAAATGAAAACTTTGCAAAATATGTTATGTATGAGTAAAGTACAGCTGTACCGTGTGTAAATTTGTGGAATATATTGTGGTCCTTGAGCAGAGAAACCAATACTCTGAAAAAAAAAAAAACCCAATATGTAAAACACTGAACAAAGATGATGACATGGCAGGCTCACATATTCAAAAAATGTAGCAATGTATTGTTGTTGTTGTTGTTGTTGTTTTGACATACAGTATGTTGTCTATTCTGTCTGCAGTTCGGATGCTCCGAGACTCCTCTACATTGTGCCTAATGGTGACAATCCGACTGGAAGCTGTGTCACCTTAGAGAGGAGAAAAAAGATATATGAGTTGGCCAGAAAATATGACATCATCATCATGGAAGATGATGCATACTACTTCCTGCAATTTCAAGAGGTAATTGAAAAGATTATGATAGCGAAATGATTTCAAAGATCCACATGATATTGCTGATACAGTGGACTCCCATTACAAAGAAGTCCTTGGGACTATAAGTTTTCTTTCATTATATCACAATTTCATTATAACTGAACAAATAAACAATAAAAATACATACAATGGATAATGTTACGGCCTCAATTTTTATTTTGTTGTAACTGGAATATCGTTATAACCTTGTTCGTCAATGATTATGTATGGGCACTATAGAAAAAATGCTTTAACATAAAAATAAAAAATGTGAGTCTTTGGATATTAACTAAAAATGCACCAAAAAGAGAATCCTCAGTACTTGTGAGACATTTGCTATTTGTTTGTAAATAAATGGTAAACTGACAAAGTAATAACTAGAAAAGCACTCTGAGAGCACAGACCTCCGCCAATTAGCTACTTTCCACTGATGATCTTACTCTTCCCAAACAGATCAGAGATTTCCACCCATAGGTATACATGCTGAAAAATCGCCCGATTTCCCAATATAGAAGCCTTTGTTACATCATAAACTGTCAGCTGCACGGCGCGCCTCTCCCTAGCAGAAACTAAAGCACGCACTTTAGTGCGCGCATGCAAACCTCAATACATTGTACGCGCAGCCTGAACTCCCAAGTTCATTGACCCTACCTGCCAAAATACCAAAAATCCTTCGTAAATTCCCCCAAAATTCTCGGATCACTACCAAAAGTTAATCGTTTGTTACTTGTGTCATTCTCAACCTTTCCTGCAAGTTCCATCCAAATCCATTAACTACTTTTTGAGTTATTTTGCACACGGACAAACTAACTAACAAACAAACCAATGGTAATGAAAACATAACCTCCTCCCTTGGCGGAGGTAATAATGATGATGTTGGATGATGATACTCAGTCTGATAATTACAATTATGAGAGGGTGCTGATGTCACTCTGTTGGTAGCACATCTGCCTTGTAGTCCAGATGGCTCTGGTTTGGTTCTTGTTGAGTCAAGCTGAGCAGTGTTTGTAATCATACAGCTGTATATTCCCCTCTAGTAGGAGGAAAAAATATTCCATCCCTTGGGTAGGACATTGAATGGAGGGCCTGCGATCGAGTTATTCATGACTCACGTACGTAAAACAACTCACTTCATTGATTCATTGCAAAGAGCATGGTGTGATCCCTGTGTAGTGGTCTAATATTGTACCCACACATGAAAACAGGTGAATGATGCCCACCCCTTACTGTTCATTACAGGTGACTAGCAATAATCAGCATCAGCCAGGTATTAACCATGCTCACTGTGTGCAGTGTGCCATAAAAGAAAAAGAAGAAAAAGGGGAAAAAAGACAATTATTATTAGAAAAGCACTCACAGAGTACAGACCTCTGCCAAGGAGCTCATTTCCACTCATACATGCATGATGAAAATTGCCCTAATATTTGTCAATGATAAAGAAGCCTTTCTGTTGTATCTCGGAGTTTATGTCATCAGCAGCAAGCTTCATGCTAGTGCTGCACCTCAAGCATGCACTCAGTGCGTGCATGCACACCTCAAATACGCTTAGCTTAAACTCCCCCGTTTGCTGGCCTTATGGCCCAAAGTATCCTGGATCCATACAGTTATTTGGATCACTACCAAAATGCAAATGGCAGAATATCCATCAGTTTTCGTAAAGAAAATCAGATTAAATCAATCCGCAGAAATCTTCTTTGATAATTACCAATCATATGAACTCACAGATAGTGTCTGCTGTTGCTGAATATAATTCAAACATCGACATTGTCTTCCTTTCAATAATGTATCCAACTTCTGCTAATCATTACTTCAATTAACCTTTGACATCAGCCACACTAATTTGAATCGTCCTTCCTCATTGGCTGTGAATTGAAAGAAAGAAACATGTCTGGCTGATGTAATTTCATTTTTGGAGAATGCAAAGATCAAAAGTGTAAAATAATTTCATTCATAGTATGCAACTCTTATTCCTGCAGTGCCCTCGGGGCAGTAGTGGGTTGGTAGAATATAACTGGTATGTGATGATGATTGAATCGTAACCTAGCAGTAGTATTGAATTGCATGCAGCTAACAAGCTGCATTTGATTCACTATCGCACGATTGATACTGCTATACAGCATTAGCCCAACACACCATGTAGTTGATTATGATACATCACATAGCAGCCACGATTTGGTATAATATGCTTTGAGATTGCAATACTTTCAGCGTACTTTTTTTTTTAGTTTTATTTCCCATTTTCATCATTACCCAACTATTATCACAGTGTTATTTCACACATTTCTTATGTGTACAGTATATGTCTCCATTTTAGAGCTCATAGAGACTGTTTCTGCAGTCATATGGAAACTATGTTTTACCCTTAAGTACCATAAATATATCAAATGAAAATCAGCAAATATCTTGTATCTCATCACCAAGTGATGTGGCAGCTTGATTTTGACATCAGCCAGCAGCAGAAATAAACATCTCCCTGATTCACCAGGGAGCTGCCCTTACATTTCCTCAAAACCTGGCTATTTTTGCCAAGTTTCACATGTCAATTGAAAATAAGTGACATTCCAATAAAATGGAGATACAATATGCATGTGGGTAGTACTGCTTCCAAAACCTGAGAGGCCTTCATCTTATGTTTACATAAGATGAAGGCCTCTTGGGTTTGGGAAGCAGTACTACCCAGATGCATGTTGTATCACACATGTATCTCCATTTTATTGGAATCTCACTTATTTTCAATTGACATGTGAAACTTGGCAAACCCGTTGTATTTGTGCTCTTGATGATGCTTGCTGACTTATCAACAGCATAATTATTCCATGGAAAATGGGGCAAAGTGCCAATGAATGTTGACCCAAAAACATTTTTCTGGGCTTTTTATGCATGAACACATTTTCCCCCCATATTGTATTCATATTATTTAATGGTTTCCTGTGAAAAAGTAACTGAAAATCTTCTTGCCTCTTTGTTCTAACAATCAGAAATCATACAGAAACTGAAAGTTCTAATTTGTGCTACATTTGGACTGTAATTTTCAGCAAGTTTCAACTCTCTGTTTACATGTTGTGTTTACAAGCGTGCATGTGAGCGTGCTAGATAGGAGAGCAGGGAATTCTTAGTACAAAGGTGAATTTCTGGGGTAAATGTCATGGAGTTTATGACAAAATACTGAACACATTCTTGGGCAAGCATCTTGAACAAATAATAAATCTTTCTTTGGAAGGAACATATCTAGTATGAATCAAATGCGTTTATACAGTTTTGATTCATACAGTTAGGCATGTTATTTCTGAAATCAACGCACACTAGCCATACAATGTATTTTAGAATAGTCATAGCTTGCTGTGTTACCATGTCATGTCAGAAAACTTTCACTCTGCCATAGTTTGAAATATCCAGCAACTATTTCCTTTCTTTTACTGCATGGAAAATGCCATAATAATTCTTAGTATCACCAATACCTAGGTGCTGTGTGCAGAGCAGCGTTTTAGATGCATTATGGGATAGCCCTGGAGACAAACTTGCCCTGGTATTGCAGCGTATGCACTCAGATCACGTTCCGTCTTTATCCAGGGATATATTTTTTTTGTTGAAGATTTCTTCACTTTCCATCATGTGACCAGCACATTGAAGCCTTGCAGTAGTGAACCATGACTCTAGTGACGTCAAATCAGTAAATTTGATGTCACTAGAGTTTAAATTAAACTTTTTTTTTAATAGTCAAATTCTAAGCGAAGAAAAAAGCAGCAATAAAAGAAAAGCAGATGAAAAGTGCATTGAATTTCATGGGAACTATTGACACGTGCAGGCTACCCAGAAGTGACAATGGCACCGAGGAATCCCACGGTGCATCTGTGACAGGGCTTTTCAGCGCATGCGCAGAAATTTTCTGCGCATTGGCGATACTGAGAATTCAACGAACAATTTAAACTGAATTTCCCAGGTCTGAATGAGGGAGGAGATAGAACTCAACTTTGACACATTTAAACCTGTCTGCTCTGTCATTCCTGGATGTTTACTTTTCATCCGCAACACTGTGTTCACATAGTTTAAAAAAAAAAATGCAATTTGATATTTAAACCTCAACTTGTATTTCCTCAATGTAGAGTTTAGAAGTGTGACCAAAAGAAGGAAAGTGATAGACCAGCCAGGAAATTCTTAATAGGGGAAGTACTGAAAGTGCAGACAAATAAACAGGTTTTGGATCCAAGTGCAATAAAGGCCGCATTTTGATGAGTTACTTCATATCAAATTTATTTTTACTAGGACAATGCCCTGTGAGGAAAGAGGAACCTTGAGTTAAAAAAATTATTGAAGGACAGCTGAATTAATGGGAGATTAAAGGAAAGCATGTTATAAGAGGAAAAAACATGCACTGCATATTCAAGATGTGGAGACTTTGTTAAGTTTTAATCTAGCAGTTAAAAAAAGAGAAAAAAAAATCAAAATTTTCATATTCATCAGTCCATAATATGCATTCAAAATCTTACTCTAAAGAAATCTCAATAGCTTGTCATTGTTATTGTTTTATTGTTATCATTATTTCATTATTGTTATCAGAATGGTTTATTTGGTAAAAACTTGCAAAATCATAGCCCTAAGGTTAAAATATATTACTATGATGCATAAATTCTCCAAATTAAACAGAACATATTGAGCTACCATACATACATAACATCAACATGAGAAATCTTGAATATGAATTTGTTGCACAAAAAGTTACCACATATTTTACCAAAATGATTCAGAAGTATGATTCATGACTGTATCAGACATAGCCCTGTCCTAGACAACTGTAATGTATGTTTACCTATCGTGAACCTCATTGTTGGTGAAAGGAAGAGACTTGTGTGTAATTCATGTACATTGCTCACGTTTGTTTGCATTCCAGAAATGCCCAAGTTTCCTCTCTATGGATGTGGATGGGAGAGTGTTACGCTTCGATTCAATCGCTAAGATCATCTCAGCCGGGTAAGCTTCCTGGTTGGGGGTGTGTCTTAAGGTGGCTGACTGTCTGCGTGTCTGTCTTCAATACTATTTGGGTCAAGTGTTTCTGTCTGTCATGTTTGTCTGTCTTTGTGTTTGTGTGTGGGGGGGGGGGGTGTGCATTTGCGTGTGAATTTGTCTCCATTGCGACATTTGAGTTAATTTGCTTATGTATTATGTGTGTATGTAGGTCTTTCTTTGCATGTGTCTGTATTTTTGTCCCTGGCTGTCTTAGTGAGTGTCTGTGGGTACCCGGTACATGTCTGTTTGTTTGTCTATCAGTGTGTTTGTGGTGTATGTGTGTGTGTGTGTTTGTGTTCACGTCAATATCCGGCATGGTTGTGAGTCAGTGAGTGTGTATATCTGTATGTGTGTCTTTCTTTGTGTGTGCGCATTTGTGTTGCTCTTTCTATGGCCAGTCATGCAGTATTTGTCCATTTGTATGTCTGTGTGTCTATTTGTCTGTGTCTGACTTTTCTTCTGTCCAGAATAATGCTGATTGCATTGAGTTATAAGAAGCATTATCTTCATGTACATGCTGTAAATACTTCAGGAGTTTATCTTGACCAACATCTTGATTGGAGCCAACAGGTGAATAGGGTGATAAAAAGCACAGCGAAAAGTCTGTATTTATTGAAATGAATACGATTTTGTGTAACTGAAAAAAATGCTCTTGTATTTTGCAAGTCCATTATTCAAAATAAATTTGATTATTGCAGCATTGTATGGGGTAAACTGCGAAAAACAGATTCTGAAAAGTTGCAAGTGATTCAAAATAGAGGTTTGAAAACTGTCCTTTTGATTGGACCAAGATGCTCTACCTCTGAGTCAGCAATCCACAGTCGTTTGTCATTAGATACTTTGGAAAAATGAAGATGTAAACTGTTACTACATGTTATGTATAAAATTTCTTATGGAAAGCTTCCAGAATATGTATTTTGAAGAATGTATAACAAATTATTTTCTGAGAAGTATTTACATTAAGAAATGTGTGTTGTGTAAGGTTAGAACAGAAGTTGGGAAAAGAACTCTTTTCTGTAGAGGAGTCCAGAGTTGGAATCAGTTAGCGTATGACTTGAAATGTAAGCTCTCTCTGTCCAGTTTCAAATGAGCTTTTGATATATCTCTGTTGCAGGCTAAGTAACTGCCCAGGATGTTTTTTTCTGTCTCTATTTGACTTTGTTGAAATAACATGTTACCATAGGTATTTTGCTCTGTTTTCCTTTTTATTTTTGTAGTACTTTTTTTAATATTTTGTTGTTTATGTTGCTACCTGAGACTTGTTCCTTTCTTCATTATTGTATATGCAGTCTGTATGTATTTCTGCTATTTTTATGTTGTTCACAGATTTGCAGAAGATCAGTTTTGTTGAAGCAAATTGCCGTGATTAAATAAGATAAATTGAAACTGAAACTGGGTACAGACATATTATTCTAGTATCATTGTGATATGGACAAACAAGATAATTTCCTGTAATAGGCTTGGAAAACAAGGCTGATTCTATGAAGTCAAACCCACTGTACTTCCAGTATATAATAGTCTTTACTAAATCTCTGCGTGCCACTACCTGCTCGTAGATTTGAGTGTGAAATTTGTGTATGTCTGACTCATTGGCATAGAATAAGTCAATTAATTATAGAAGGAAGGAAATTCATTTGAGTATGTGTAAATATGTGTCAATTTATGCTAATGATACCATTAGAACAGATAGCATTTTGGAGTCTTTGTTTTTCTTTTATACTTTGAGTTTAGAAGTACATTCAACTCACTGATGATAGAATAGCTATTCTGGGCGCAAATAGGCTCATATGTCCTGAAGGTTATTCTTTATATGGCAAGTACAAATGTAAATATGTATTATCAAATTTTCATTTTTTCCACTATCTCCTCACCTGTTTGAATGACCTGCAGATTACGAGTTGGCGTGGTAACCGGACCACATGACTTGGTCCATCGCATCATCATGCATATGCAGTCTTCGGTGCTACACACCAGTGTGCTAACTCAGGTAAGCCTTATCACTTTATTCCACTCTGATACACCAATACTGCCCTCTACTGTCACTATACTGTACTTGGCAAGTGAGCTGTCAAAGTTAGCAGGGAATGTTGTCTATGTAATAAGTGAGTGATAGAGAACTGAGGAGTGTTCAAAGTATACACCAGTTAACTCTTTATGTGCCATTGTATGAACCCCCAGTGTACCACATTATTTTGAGACTGCAACGTAATCATGGCCTGGGAAAATGTTCTGTTTTTCAATTATATGAGACTTTTACAGATTTTTTTCTGGCCTTGTAATGACCAGAGTTGTAGAGAAAATGCCAAGCTTTGCTTCGATGTAAATCGTATGACAAATCTATGATTGCTTTTCTTTCAAATGACCAGTAACTACATTATTGTAGAGGCATTACTTTTGCATACAAAATAGTGACAGAAACTTAGAATTCACTCACAAATCAAGAAGGGAACACCTTCTGATAGTCAATCACCACATAAAATGCAAGCTACATGTGACAGGAATGCAACATGAGAAATGTTTTCATAGTACCACAGCATTTGGCTATTCATAGATTGATTTGGGTGGGTTTGTTCATTTGAGCAGAATATGCGAAGTTTGCTCGCCATTGACTGAGTCGGGCATGCAAACATGGCACATAAAGAGTTCATAGACTGGTTGTGGGAATCATTAAGAGAAGATAGATTTCTTGCAGAATAACAGAGTGTTAATTTGAAGGAGAGGATAAGACTTGTAAAATGACTGGATGGAGGTGGATTTTTCTATACATGGAATTTTTGTGTGTTCATTCATACTGGTTTTAAGTGTAAGAGATGTGTCTGAAAATAATAACTTTTTTTTTTTATTTATTTTTTTTTTTGCACCTTATTCATCCTACTATTCATAGTTTGAAATATCTCCAGAATCATATTAAATACCCCATTTATTGCATATTCCATTCATGTTTTGAATGGAACCAGCATGCAAATACAACAATTTCTTCCTTGCTCGTTTTCAAGATGAAACTCAAATCATGCGTACACTCCATCTGTAAACACTCATTCAATATAAATGCATCATAGTGACCATGGTGACAGTTTCTCCAAAATACATCCCAAAATTTTATTTTTTACATTCAGCATTTTCTCCAGGGTAAACGACTTAAGATATTGTGCTAGCCTGAATCTTTTGATAACGGATGTGCATCTGATGTTCATTTCCAGCTGACTTTGTACAAGCTGCTGAACAATTGGGGCGTTGAAGGGTTCCTAAAACACGCCTCACAGGTCTGTGCTTTCTACCAACAGAGAAGAGATGTCCTGCTGGCGGCTATGGACAAACACTTGACCGGTCAGTTTTGGTAGTTACCTATCAAGCCTGTTTGTGATAAAAGTTGTTTGGGAGTTTCAAGTTTATTTCACATGTATTTTAGAAATTTTCTACACTGTACTATGTTATTGCGAGTCGCAAACTTGACAGTAAAATCAGATAGAGAATGAAACAGGAGTTGCAATTCTTTTGTTCTTCATCTTCATCTTCTTCTTCTTTTTCTTCTTCTTCTTCTTCTT
This sequence comes from Diadema setosum, assembly GCA_033980235.1. Taxonomy (NCBI): domain Eukaryota; kingdom Metazoa; phylum Echinodermata; class Echinoidea; order Diadematoida; family Diadematidae; genus Diadema; species Diadema setosum. The sequence goes on along the minus strand of CM067068.1, from coordinate 37,705,879 downwards.
CTTCTTCTTCTTCTTCTTGTTCTTCTTCTTCTTCTTCTTCTTCTTCTTCTTCTTCTTCTTCTTCTTCTTCTTCTTCTTCTTCTTCTTCTCGGGTTACTACACTCGACCCATCCAGTACTCCACAGAATTCTGGCATTCACATCATTTTGGTTACTCATTGTACTCAGGCAGGAGGGGGCATTCCAGGGCCCCATTTCATTAAAAAGTTGCTGTGATAGCAACTCTTGCTGGAATGGCAATTGTCATACAATGGTAACAACAAGATCCAGCTTCCTGATTGGCTGTTGCCACAGAAATTTGGTATTCCAGCAAGATTTGCTATCCTAACATCTTTTACGAAACGGGGCCCAGAAGGTATCTCATCATCTGTTCCTCCCCATCATCAAAGGGACACATTGCTTTCCTTACTTTGGTTCAGAGGAAAATTTTTCCCAAAACAGTGATATTGATGAGTGAACAGTTTTAAAAATGATAAAGGCATAAAGCAGTGAGCTTTTCAATGATTTTAACCTGTTACACGAGGATAGACTTAATTTTGCTACAACACAAATTTCCCATAGACACCTGCCTGAGTATACTCGGGACTTGTCCTCAACAGGTTCATTCTCAAAGTAAGCATGTTTGATAATTCTGACTGAGGGAATGCAACAATTCTACTTGTGTCCCTGAACTTTAGCATTTAATCAGTACCATGTCTTTTGTCAATAATGGTTACTGCTTCTTTTTACTTACTCTTGAATTTTAAGTGCAAACAGAGATCCACTAATGATATATAAATTTATTCATTGGCTTCTACTGAGATATCTTATATCAAAGTAATATGTAATGAGCAGCTAAAGTCCTTGCCATTTGGAAAGCTTAAAGTCTAGAGAGTAGCAAATGTTGATACTCTGAGTACACATTTCGGTCTCTTTCATAAAATCTATGTTGGTACCCACGTATGAACACCTGATCTTATCAACTTGCCTGCTTCAAGTCACATGTCATTACACACCAGGAATTCCATTCCACAACAGTTTGCTCTTATTGTAGAAACACTTTGACGAATTGGAAGTGTGTTGCTTGTCATCAAGAATTCTTTACAAATGCCTTTCTTCATTTTGGGATTTCATTCCACAATAGTGTGCTCTTTTATTGTAAAAACTCTTCAGAATTTGGAAGTGTGTTGTTTGTCTTCAAGAAGTCTCTCCAAATGCAGTTTTATCATGAAGGTAGCATGCATTTCAAGTCAAGCTGAAGATGAAATGAAAGGTGCATATGCACACACAAACCTCATCATTCAATGCATACATGCTCAAAGCAGTGAAAAGTTGGACTGATTCACTGCAGGCCTTTACCCATTCTTCAGGGCTTTTGTCTGTATTTTGATATAAAAATGTGTCCACGCATTTATTTATTTATTTATTTATTTATTTATTTATTTATTTATTTATTTATTTACTTATTTATGTATGTATGTATGTATGTATGTATGTATGTATGTATGTATGTATATATGTATGTATTTATTTATTTATTTATTTATTTATTTATTCATTCATTCATTTATTCATTCATTCATTCATTCATTCCATACATTCATTCATTCATTCATTCATTCATTCATTCATTCATTCATTCATTCATTCATTTATTTATTAATTTATTTGTCTACTAAGGTGGATGGTGAGAACAAAGGACTGACCTTACAAGTTCCCAGCTCCTTATAGAAGTTTTCAATCATTTGCATGTATTCATGAAGCCACCTAGTGAATTATTGTTCCTTGTTACCTTTGAGGTAGCCTGTGTAAGTTACAGTATTATGACATATACACAAACTAGTGCAAAAAAAGAAAAAATCAGCTACCAAAGCAGACATGGAATCAATACATTTAAGCATTTTGACTATTTTTATATAATATTTGCAAAACTGGATTGTGTTGGTTGAAAATGAGTAACAAGCAGTATATTGTCAAAACTGTACTTAAATGAACTACTTTTGTATAGAGTGAAATGTTGATAGCCACTAGTTTGAAAAATAGAGAGAGATTACAGCTGTGAGATTATTTTTGGAACAGTGTTTGACGAGCATTTGAACAGCTGAAGTAAAGGACAAATAATCAGCGGCCCAGGTAGGCAGAGATAAACTAAAAGCATGTTTGTTCAGTTAACGATTATGCAAGGTCATGAGTAAACACAAACATTGTCTATTTCTCAAAGTGCAGTCTTAACCGGTTCCATACTGAATTCTGAATTCCCCAAAGACTTAATGCACAGGCCACTGCAGGTTCCAGTAAGGAATGGGTTACGAGAGAAGCTCTGATTAAATCAGATTATCACACTCAGTAGTCTGTCTTTAGGCAAGTGTGCTACTGCTAATTACATTTCATCAGTTGTGTGTCCTACAGGGATAGCTAGCAGAGGCAGTCTTCCAAAGTTCTGTTAGTTAAACAAGATTATTGGGTTTACAGCTGAATGGTAGACACCATACTGTAAAACATGATACATTCGCGACATGAAATTTTCGCGAATTGCCACTGGCATACAGTGTATATCGTGTAGACAAGAACTTTCATGTGCATTTTAATTTTGCGAATCTTGGCGCTGGCGAAATTCGCAAAATTGAAATGCACGCGAACATTTCTCATTTTACAGTAAATAAATTCATCAACGCTGGTTTCATAAAGTAACAGCATCGAGATAAGAAATTCATTTATGATAGAGGCAGCATGCATATAGACTTGCCTTGGAATAAACCTTTTCATAGAATGTAAAGTTTATCATGCATTCATCTTTTACATTTGCTTTGAGGCATACTTGTTCAGCCGAAGTTTTGTGAATATTTGTGTTCTTTGTTTCTTTCTGTCTCTTTCTCTTTTTGCTCAAGTTTTGTGGAGATAATTTGTGGATATACCTTCAGTATCTTAATAGGTTAAGTGTATGCATCAAAGTGTCACCTGCATTATCAATACTAATTCAGTCAGAATTCCCCTTGATTACACACTTGTATGGATTGTGAAAAGTTTATACATTTGGCTATTAAATATGGCAGCCAGTAAAGTTTGTGCATCTGTTGTAGGCCTATCATTCAGAAATGGCACACATAAAAGGACAATTTGTAAGTTAAAAGTGCAGCCTGTATACTGTAAAATCAGAAGCATTTGCAAATTGGAGTAGACAGCCTTTTCAGCAGCATAAGCCTTTCATGAATTGCTGATGATGAAAAAAACAAACAAAAAACAACATGAATGCGCAATTCTAGTATGCACGCTACTACAGTATGTCCTTGTATGGTATACAGCACAGTACTGTCATTCAATGCATTGTACATAGACAAAATCTTTCACAGATATTTTACTCTCGTGAATCTTGGTTCCTCGCAAAATTTTCAGAGCTTATGCACACAATAATTTCTGGTTTTACATACCTAGTGAATGGCACACAGTGCTGATTAAATGGTTCCATGACATTTGATCATGTGACAGCAACAATATTAGTAGTAGTAGTAATAATATTAATAATAATAATGATAATAATAATAATAATGATAATGATATATATATATATATATATATATAATATATCAATTTATAAAGCACAAAACCTATAGATATAAATTCTTCTGCGCTGCAAAAGCTTCTGATGTACTTGATGATAATAGACAGTTTAATGAAAAGATGTGTTTTGAGTCATGATTTAAAGACTGCCACAGTTGGGGATTTCATGACTTCTAATGGTAGGTCATTCCAGAGTTTGGGAGCTGCACAGGCAAATTCTCGGTCTCCCAATGCTACTTTTGTTTTGCGTGTTGGAATTTGTAAGAGAAGAGTGTCCTTTAAACTGCGCAAATTATGAGTGTGTTCATGAGATTTAAACACTAATAATTCAGAAATGTAACTTGGGGCTTGACTGATGAGTGCATTATATCCAATCAACATAAACTTAAACAATATTTGTTTACAAATCGGAAGCTAGTGTAGGCCTTTCAGAAGAGGAGTATTCCTTGAGAACCTGGGTTTGTTACAGATAAGCCTTGCGCAGGAGTTTTGGACTTGCTGCAGGCGCCCAACTTGAGAACCAGATTGCTCCCATGAAATATCTGCACTCTAAGCCAAACATAAATTCTACCCTCAAACATAACCCTAACTTTAGTTCTAATCCTCACATCAAACTAAAACTAAAACCCTATCACAACCCTAACCCTAACCCTAACCCAAAAGTCCTTGGAGAAAATAAGACTAGAGCAATTGTTGCAGGAGCAAATGTCATGTAGCCATTAGTTATACTAAGCAGCTTTGCAGACATCAGCTTAGGGATATAGTTCTGACTAGTATACAATCCTATTTTTATCAGGTCTGGCTAAGTGGCATGTCCCTACAGGTGGTATGTTTGTCTGGATGGATCTGATCGGAGTGGAGGACTCTTATGAACTCATCTCAGAGAAGGCCATGGCGAAGGAGGTTCTCTTCGTTCCAGGGATCGCCTTCTACCCAGACAAGACCAAACCATCCTCAGCCATCAGGGCCTGCTTCTCACAGTGTTCTGACAAGGATATGGAAGAGGTAATTTTTAGAGCCATCCTGGTTTATTATCTTTCTTGATGAAGTACTGTTTGTGACTCTGCATCCAAAAAAAAAAAAGAAAAAAAAAAAAGAACAAAATAAAACCCAAAACACCAAAAAGTTGCATGATATGGATTGATAGTTCAGGGCATATTCTCAAAGAACAAACTCTAAGCTTTGAAAGAACAATAACTCCATACAAATGGACTTTCTTAAATATTTAAATAACTGGATAGTATAAGCATACGTGAAAAAGAAAGATATTATACACATCAGACCTGGGGTGGTATTCTGAACACCGTTTTATCTCTGTTGTAACTTGTGTTGTAACTTGTGTTGTAAGTCTGTGAGTTATAACACCGCTAAAACAGTTGTAAATCGGTATTCTGAAAACTGTTTTAACGGTGTTGTAAGTCATGATAACCACGCCCATCGCAATAATCATATCCAATAGGAAATATTGTTAGAAGTAGCATCTAAGACATTTCAACCAATAAGATTGCTCACTTGGGCAAATGCGCCTTGCTTAACTCTGCGCGTTTTAACAAGCGCTCATTCTCTGGCGTGCGCACAAATAGGACAATGGCATGCGCAGGTAAAGAGAGCCAGAGATAAAATAAAGTTACAACAGAAGCTTGATCATTATGCCTTCTTACCGGTTTTGACGTATAGTTGGTGCGGTAGGGGATTCGCAAAGCTATCTCAGATTGAGTCTTTTTATTTGAAATTTTGTTTAAAAAATAAGAAGATATCTGGCGTTCATGAGAGGAACCCAAATTTCATGGTTTAGGGGGAACTAGACGCTTCTAAATTAAGTTAAGCCCTTGCAATGCCATGTTATTATTATTATTATCATTATTATTGTTGTTGTTGTTGTTGTCAATATCTTCACAAAACATCTCTTGGAGATCAATATCATGTCAAGTTCCATCATGGAGCCTTAGACTTCTAATACTTTTCTCAGGATTCGCGCCATCCCCAGCAATGAATATTTTTGAAACACCCAAAGGTACTGATAATGAATTCTTATCGGTGAAGATAGTGAAATCATATTAAAAAAAAAAAAATGTTTAATATCTTGAAAGATATTTTTGAAGTGAATAATGCTTAAAACAAACTGCCGACGGTGCCGGTAACCTTTCTGTTCATGTATTTGTGTTTTTATCTCTGTGCATAATTATGCAACGCGTATGTACTTGCAATGTACTGGTACCAAATTTTGTATTGTGGAATGAGTTTACATTTTGTCAAATTGCTATATCTTTTGCCTTTCTGTGGTGCATACATTGCTTTTATTTTTTGTATATCTTTTTTATTTTGAACTCGCATACCACAATATTGAGTTGATGAATTATCTCACTATCTAACATAAGTTAAAACGAAAGTTACAACGGAGTTAAAACACCTTCCACCCTGTTTTATCTCAGAAGCATAAATTTGCACATGGCATGACTTACAACAGAAGATAAAACAGTTTTCAGAATACCGTGTAATCTAATGGGTGTTCAGGCTTGCGCCCACTGTTACGCGCGTGCGCATACCCTAAGACAATGGTATGCGCAGGCAAAGAGTGCGCAAGATAAAACACAAGTTACAACAGAAGTTACAACAGAAGTTACAACAGAGATAAAACGGTGTTCAGAATACCGATTTGTTACAACAGACTTACAACAGAGATAAAACAGTCTCAGAATACCACCCCTGAGCATCAAAAAAATGGGATAGGTGAGAGTATTGCACAACAGGTAAAGAGATGTATACAGTATGTACGTGTATAGGGAATAACAAACATGGCAAGATGGAGACGAGCGGGCAAGGAAGTAAAAATGTGGAAGTGGGTAAATAATTTCAATGCCCAAAAGCATGAGAATTAAAAGTAAAGAATGTGATATCAACACAACATCAAGCGGAAATACATATAAGTTATCATACCAAATCCATAAATCATTAAAAAGAAAGGAGGATAGAAAAGGGAGATAAATTCAAATAGTGGAAAAATGGAGACAGAATTTTGATATAAAATTGAGGGGGAAACCTATAAATTATTAGCGGTTGACATCATACAAATTTCAATACCATTCAAAACGTAAACCTCTCAAGGTCATCCACGGGCGGCGCCACTAGTCCCAACACACACACAAAAAAAAATGCATGTAAAATACATTAAAATCATAATTTCCCTCTGCAATTTCATATCATTCCACATATCACTGTCATATTTTGCTATACGTATATTAAGACAAAACAACTCAAACTCCAAATGATCTCTTCCTCGGATTTTCCCTATGGGGGCGCTATTCATTACAACAAACACAAAAATTTAAAAAAATGCATTTTAGAGCCTTGATATTTGACAAACAAAAAATACCACAGGCAAAACTCCCATAATAATTCAAATTAATACAGTAAAACAAAGTAATTTCTTTAAAATCATTTCTTCATATAATTATATCTGCTATTCAATACCTTTTTGGGGTTTTTTGAAAAAAAAAATCCGAGTCATTTACAAACAAAACTACTTCATACTGTCCAACAGCAAAATTGTTACATCCAAAAAGCCCAGTTTCATCTAAAACCATTATACATGAACTTAAGCAGGGGGAAGAAAAGAAAAGAAGAAAAGAAAAGGGAAAAAAAAACATCTCGGTCATTCCATTAAGAAAAAAAAAAGAAAAAAGGCATCTCAGTCATTCCATAAGTCAAAAATGAATAAGGGCCAAGCCAAGTCAAGTCAAAAATGAATAAGGGCCAAGCGTTAGTATCCATTATCTTTTACTTTTACTCCATTATCTTTTACTTTCCATATGTAACATCATTATAATTATGATTGTTGCTGTTATTAATATGATATGGAACAGCCTTGAGGAGGATACAACATTCATTGCCTGAAGTAGAATTGTAATCTATGTATTGTCGAAGATGAGGGAAATGTGATTGTAGTGAGGGCGATTATGTCCATCTCTCGAAAGTAGCCAGTCCATATTATCATTATTATCACTCACATCAATCTTAAGCTGTAGTAGAATATTTGAAATTTATAGTAAAATGGAAACTTTTCACAACTTCCAAATGTAATGTATTAATTTTCCTTTTAGCCGCAATCATTTAGTATTTCTATGTGTTTACATATATGGGAGAGTGCCCTCTGTCACAAAATTCTCAGCAACCCCAAACTTTCATCACCGGGTGCTCAAGTGCCCGGATGTTACATTGTATATTCCCTTCTTTTTTAACACATAAATCCCATAGGCTTTTGTGCAGGATTGGAAAATAAAAATAAATATACTCCTCTTTTCCCTACTGGCACTTAAAAACGAGAGAAATGCAATTTTGTAAAACTGCAACTCAGAAGTCTGATATGGATAATAACATGGTCATTGTTATTGTTTTCATTGTGAATAAATTCAATGCCAATTGTAATTACAACAATTTCATATTCAGGTGTAGGTGTATCATGATTCCTTGTGAAGATAACTGTCATTTTTTGTCACTCAGCAATCATTCTTTAGAATCTTATATTGCCACGCTTGAAAAGATCATTTCTACCTGTCATATAACAAAATGTGATGAACCAGCTAAGGGGATCTTTGCTGATTTCTCCAAATGTTTTATTTTGAGCAGGGAATCCGAAGGCTGTCTGTCCTGTTGAAAGAAGAACTGGAAAACAACAACATGAAAAAGAAGTAAAGTTGGAATGACCAGGAGCTTTTGGTAACACCTTGTTTACGATACAATGCAGTCAAGCATTGAGGAAACAAGTTTAGATTTTCATGTTTTGGTTTTTAAAAATTCCTCTTTTTTTTTCTGCCTTTAAAATCACTAATCATACTAGTCATGTATTTTAAGATCTCCATGTGCACATCTTTATCATCTTGTTTGTTTGACGACTCATGAATACTCGGTAGACTTTTTTAAGCAGTTAAAATGACAAAGGGTTGTTGACTGTGAAGATAATAAAGAAAGCCTGATGAAGGTCAGAGTTCAGAGATGGGGCAGAATTCTGAAATAGCTTGTTTTACTCCAGACACTCAAGAAATTTTACAGTTTGATTACAAACCACCTGATGTCTGGTTAGAGTATCATAAGATTGCTTTGATGGCAATCTTGTCTACTTTTATCTTTTTATTTTTTCCTTTTTTATTTAGATTTCAGGGTTATAGATGACATTCATATAGTTTCATCACATAAGTACCGGTAGTTGTAGATGGATACTATGATAGCCGTGCAAGCCAAATATTGGGCAAGTATTGATGAATACTCAAAGTCAGAGGTAAAGAACCAACCATAATTTTAACATTTGAAGCTGCATAGAAATATCATAGCAAATATCTGCCAAACTTTGTTATATAGCTGTACAACAGGCAGTACATCATGACAATAAGTAGTCTAATGCAGAATTTTGTTGTGAGGAAAATAACTCGATTTTTCATTCACTCAACGAATAGGGCATTTTGTGTTCATAGGAGCAAAATAGACCAAATGTACGTGAGTATGCTTGTATATTTTGTCCCTCTCTTTGAAAATCCTAAGGGAAGGAAGTATTTATATTGTCTCTTTGTAGTAAGGCTAGCACCTCTTTCATTTATATTTGCTGCAATGCTATCATAATCAGCTCATGTGATCAGACAGCAATATTGTGCTATGAGTACCAGAGGTATACTGTATACACTGTTTTTTCTGCGTAGAGATTATGTTTGCGAATGAGGAGGTCAGGGACATTTTGGCAAGATGTTGTTTTCACAACTGACACAGAGGCCTTTGTAAGTGCACTCTTACCTTTATAGCACATAGTGACATTTTTTTTGTGTTGTTATATTTGCGATTCAAGTGTGATGCATGAAATTTCGCGGATATAACAGCTTATACAGTAGTTTGCTTCATCCTGTCCTTTAGTGTTACCTGGACAGGTCAGTGACACTTTAACCACTGAACTGCCAAAATCTCTAGAAGAGAGAGAGAGTGTGTTACCTGGACAGGTCAGTGACACTTTAACCATTGAACTGCCAAAATCTCTAGAAGAGAGAGAAAGTGATGTCAAGTAGATGAGACTTTATTCAAGGAGGTAGTATCAATAATCATGGGATCAAAAGAGAAAATTGTGTTTTCCTTGTCTGTGTCAGTTTTGCCTTTATCATGGTATTTTCTTCCTTTGTCTGAAGCATTATCATCATTTGAAAACAAAATACATACTTACTTGGATAAAATCAAGAAAAGTAAAGACCTTTGTGATTTATATACATAAATGTTTTCTTTCTTCCACTGTGTGTGATCAAAGCTTGTCTAGACAAGATGTGCTTGAACGACTAATGCTGTTTGTAGAGAATAGATGATTTTGCCAAATGGTATTCAGTTTTGTTTCCATGAAGGTATTTGTACATACATGTATTATGTAGTCTCTGAATATATCCACTTGTATTCTTTGTATCATGGTGTGTGTTTCTGATGTGTGTGCACAACCCTGCGGGATTCTGTTCACATTTTTAAGGTTGTACTAAACCTCGAGTCAAATTTTTCATTCAAAGCATCAGGAATCATGCTCCTTTGTCATCTCTTCATTCTGACTTAAAACATGTCCGCCCCTTCATTTTAAAAAGCTTTCATTTATGAAAATCATTACAACAAGATTCTCCAACATTTATGTGGATCACTTGCCAGTGATATTATTTTCTCTCCTTTGGCTTAATTAGCTCTTATCAGAGGAATTGACTAGAGTCCATGCACTGTTTTCATTTACCAGTAGTTGCTGTGCTACAAATTAAACCTTCAGAATGTTATGCTATGCATCAGTTCAGTTGTGATCAAGTAGAGCACAGAATGAAAATGTTTTCATGTGAAATGTCATTCAGTTGACTGGCTGTTATTCGTAAACACAGTGACAATGTGCTAGCTGAAGTGGGTTGAAGAGGTTAACAGTGTATGAGCTCTGAAGTCAGAGTATAGAAAGATATCTTGATATACTAGTAGGTTATGAGAGAAGTGAATTCACATTTGTATGTAAGCAAATTGAATCACAATGTCACTCTGCTATAAAACTTGTATGAACATGTACATTAGCGATCAAAGTTGAGCTCAGTAGATTTCTGTGTTTGCTGTCCCCAGTCATCCCATTCAGATGCCTGGTTTTGTGTAGAACAAAAGAGTCTGTGAGCCCATCAGAGCATGTCCTATTCATACCTCACACCTGATTGAAATTTTCATTGTTCAAAGGCACAATGTCATGTAGTTAACCTTAGAAAGGGGATACATGTACCACTTTACTGCTTTTGCACAGGTGAATTACCAACCTGTCCATTCTCTGTCCACAGGGAAAAAGAATCTTGTTTGGGGGCAATAAGGGCACTCAGAGAATTGCAGAAGGAACGGGTTAAACTGGCCAAACTTTTCCATCAGTATTCAGCTCTCTATCCAAACTTGACCTAGTTGTGAAAGTTAATGAGCCCACTGGGGTGTGGCAATGTGCCTTTGATTGCTCCACAGGAAGTCCATAGTGACATAAGAGGGATTAGGGGATTAGGTAATCTCTATTCATTGACAATATTTACCAGATAGTTTCCAAACATCTGTGCCACTATCGGCATACACAGCCCTTTATTGGGCATGCCAATCAGGGAACAGTGTCCATTGTCCTTTATGTCTATAAAACCACTGTTGACATGGCATTTTAGGTATTAAAGGGTCCGTGGATTGATAAGAACAGACCTTAAGTACAACTCTATTTCAATCTTTGTAAAATGCATTTCATGTGAGTGATATGGCAGAATGTGCATTGAAATAAATAATATAGGCTGAAGTTCATAGTAGAAATAGTGGAAAACCAGAGGTTTTGTTAGAATTTACAGCATGTTGGCATGACTCATGGGGATAAAATATTTTGGGAACAACTCTCCGTACAGCCAACGAGTACAATGAAGTCATGGTGAAAATGTGGTAAGGTGTAGGATGCTGGTAGTGTAACTTGTGTTTATGGAAGATTTAGTCTACCAGTCTTTCTGTACCCGAGTAAGGTATTTAAAAAACTGCAATCTATTTTTGTATGTTTTTCTTGTGTTTTTTTTTCTGTAATGTTTCTCAGAAGGCTACCTGAGATTAATTTTCTCATAAAGGAAATAACAATGGCACAATCATGTTTGAGAATTTGATTCAGTTCATTTTTAAAGCAAAATTACAGGTGTGTTGTAAAACCTTTTAAAGTTATGCCAGAAAATTAATGTTCTTACATGTACGTTGTTACAGTGCACTCTCCTTACAGTGAACATGGTTAAAACAAATTTCTTGTTACAATGAAGTAAAAGTTCAGCTCCCAAAATTACCATCTATGCATCTTTTAACAAAATTTTGATACAGCAAAAGAAAACTACTAGTCCAAGGACTTCGTCATAACGGGAGTGGACTGTGACATAGTGTCACACCATGATATATCAGTAGCCTGGTCAGTGACATACAAAAATGGCTAGCCAGAGTCTTCCCTTCTCTCTCAAGTGTGAGAAGCAGTAGTCTGTAGAAGTATTTCCAAGTCAAAGTTGTGACATTATTCCCATTTTCAAGAAGAGCTGCTTAGTTTTGCAGGTATGGAGGATTTTCTCCATCGCATCTACTTTGAATTCACAAAGAGCTGGAAAGCCATTGCTAATTCAGCTCACTGTGTAGTTTCATTTTGGGAAGTCAAAAACTGAGAGGAACAGTTTATGACAGAGCAATGTTTGCTGCCGAAGCCATTTCATGTAGGTTCATGTTTATCTAGAAATTGTTTTTGTGCTCATATTATAATCACATTTTTTATATTTTTCTTTATTCTTCTTAGACATGTTCATTTAGGGTACATCAACCAGGATTTGTTGTATAATCATCTGCAAAGAGGATATCATCAATTAGGCTTTTACTTAACATCAATGTCTTTCACTTACAAGCAGGACAGATGCCCTCAGCTGATGGGTATCTCTCATCTTGAAATTTACATTTTACTGTCCTGAAATTTTAAGTTCTCCATTGCATGTCTCTAAAATGTAAACCCATCTTTGGACTTCTTGAGAATGACACTGGTGAAAAGTGTAGAATGGATTGTGTAGTAATATGCCAAAAGTTGTCACATCTTTAGTGTTCAAGGACTTAACTCCATTTTTGTTTGTGCTTCTTTTGGCCCTTTTGCCAGAGCTCAAAAAGGAAATCACCACTTATTGTCTCATGGAGATTGAAGATGTACTCTTAGAGTAATGTGTGTGCAAAAAAAAAACACACAAACAAACCAGAAGAAGTCATATTTACAGTCAATGTTGCCTAAGTTGAATTCATAGTGAACAGAGTAAATCCTTCAACTTACAAAAATTTTGACTAATACTATATAATTAACACATATGTATATCCATCCATTGGAAAACTTTTCTCTGACTTAGCCAATTTTTCAACTTTCAGGTTGACTATGTATGTCATACTCATTCTTACTTTTAACATGTACTGCAAATGTTCTACAAGGTATAGGTATCTATTCACTTGTTTCATTATCCATCCTGACTTCTTTGTTTTTGTTTTAGCATTTTGCAAAAATGCTTGTAGTCTTTAATGAGTTACTGATACAATGTACTTGTCTATCAAAGAATTTGAGTGAACAGTGATTCATTGATAGAAAAGTTGTGATACAAAAGAGAGTACCGGGTATCCAATAAAGACTTTATTTTCATTGGTATTTGGAATATTTGTTGATTTGTGTGTATGGTTATTGCAGTTAAATGGTCCAAGCAGTTTTGCAAACATGACACAAATACACACAATCACAGACAGACAGACAGACAGACAGACAGACAGACACACACACACACATGCACGCATACAAACACACTCAAACATACACCTGTCCACTTTGTAAACAAAACAGAAATGTAAATCTGCAGGTCAGACATTTGATGTAGCAATAGGTGATGAAATAACACATTTACCTCTTCAAAGGTACAGTGGACTCCAATTATAACAAAGTCCTCAGGACAGGCAGTTTTTTTTTTTGTTTTTTTTCGTTACATCGAAATTTCATTATAACTGAACAAATAAACAATAAAAATACATGGAGTGGATAATGTTGTGGCCTGAATCTACTTCGTTGTAACCGCAATTTTGTTATACAACCATAACCGTGTTCGTTATAATGGGAGTGCACTGGTAGACACCTTAGATGAAATTCAGTCACCTGGTAACTTCTACACCTCTTTAGCCTCATGATTTCTCTGCCGCGAGTGTGTCGACACATTTGAAATTACAGGAAAACCCAAGACCCACAACATTCCCTCATGGACTAGTCCACTTGTACCACTAGCCACTTGCCAAAGGTACTCGATACTACAGTACTAGTCAAACTGCATGTGCATACATTGTGGCATGTTATCGTGTATCTCCACCAACATTCTCCATTTTCGAGCCCTTATCACCATCACCCCCCCCCCCCACACACACACACACACACACATACACACACACACATTCTCATAAGATGCTTCAACTGGGGATATGATAGTTTGCTAACAGTAACCAGGCTTACTCCTTTGTTTCTGAAAAAACAAATCTGATAAATTGACTAAAACCATAAAAAAAAAACAGAAACACTCTGAGAGCACAGACCTCTGCCAAGCAGCTCATTTCTACCACTGATCTTGTTCTTCTATAGAGATCAGTGATTTCTAGTCATACACTGCACATGAATGCTGAAAATCACCCAATTTCTCATTATAGAAGCCTTTTGTTTGCATCATCAGCTTCCAGCTGCGCAGTGCCTTGTCCGAGGCAAAGAGCGCACTTTAGAGCATGTATGCAAACCTGAAATACGTGTAGCTTGAGCTCCCAAGTTCACTGACCCTTTCTGCCAAAATATAAAAAATCCTTCTAAAATTCATAAAAATTCCTGGATCACCATCAAAATTCAATCATCTGTTCATTGTGTCATTATCAACTTTTCCTAAAGTTTCATCCAAATCTGTTCACAACATTTCATTATCATTACTTATTTGGCATTTCAACATGAAATACAAACAGAAAATCATAGTACATGATACAAAGATTGTGGCGATTCTAGGTGCATACTGCTGGTTATTTTGCACACAGACAAACAAGCCAATTCAAATTCATGAAATTCTTTCGTCGAGATGTTATCATTGCAACTGATTGACAAATTGCCCCACATCAACATAAATAAGCACTGAACTGATCAGTGTTTAGTAGTACAATGTGTAGCCATTATGGCTACTACTAAACACTGATCAATTCAATGCTTACCCGGTATTTATGCCGATGTAGGGCAATTTGTCAATCAGTTGCAATGAAAACAAGCCAATGCCAGCAAAAACATAAGCTCCTCGGCAGAGGTAAAACTACTTAAATTCAGTTCAGTAATAAAAACATTAGGATTCATAAAGTGTATAGGTGCAAACAGAGCAATCAATGTGTAAAAATGTTCAAATTCCCCCCATCTGAATAGTGTGAAGACAATTGGCCTACATACAGGTCCTATATGCTGAAAAGGCAGGTGCAATAGACATGTATACCCCTATCAAGGTACCCCTACGGCCTTAAGAGGGCGCTTTTTCATTTGTTTTCAATGCCCATTGTGAAATGTATACCCAGCAGCCTGGAATGAAACTCTACAATATCCCTGATTGAAGCTGTTACACAGCCACTTTGTCACCATAAACTCATCAAGTACAGTAACAGACACTTGGGTTTCTGGTTTACAGACATTTATTTGTACTCATCTGACGTGTTTAATTATGAAACAAGTTTTACACACATGAATACATGTCAAGCATCACATCACATTAGTACTTGCGATGGAATGTACTGAGGGATGAAATGGTTCACACAAAAGAAATGAATGAACAAACAGGGCAATATGTACACAATGTATTTACAATGAAATGAAAAGGAAAATTCAGTCTATACACATATTCACAAGAAATGGGGTTCTGAATGGTAAAGGTAATATTCATGAATATGTTAGAGCTGATGGGGTATGTACCGTATTCACATGTATACAATTGTACTGCGAACATTGATAGGGGATATACCGGTAGATCTACTGTAGAAGTGGAAAATTTCATGGTGTGGAAATTTTCATGCATTTTGAGTGACCAGAAACCAACACAAAAATAAAAGCACACGAATATATTTTCTTGTTATATGTACTACTTTGTAGATTCCACAGAATTAAAAACATATGAAATTCATCTTCAATACTTGGCTGAGCTTGAAAACTATCTTGCGCAAAAACATTTCCTTTTACAGTATTGTGAAGTACCATAAAACACCAGGGGATATTGATAGAATGAGTGAAACTATTTCTTGTGACATTCAAACATTCTGGAAGCATTCAAGGAAGAACCTTTTTGAAATCCCGAGGTCTGACTTCCACAATCACTAGTATCCTTGATAAAGTCCAATTTTGTCTAATAGCCAATTTATCAAATGGTGCCATGTTGTTACCCAGCCATATTGATATCAGTGTGTATAAACAAGGACTAGACTGTAACTGCAGTTTTTGACAGGCCTTAACAGTAGGAGAAAATCAAATATCATTACAATCATGTGTTGTAATGAAATCCTGCACCTTTTCTCAAGGTGAAATGCTCAAATGATGTGTACCAGAACTCTGGTGCATACGTTTGATCACAGCTTCTATCAGATGCCAAAAACTGTGTGCATGTAGTGTCCTGCTGGGTGGGGTATAAACTTGGTGCGTACCTGAAAGAATGCTGTACTTCAAACAAACATGGACACATAAACACAACAAGAGACCCGCGGGTCTAGCGCTCACCTGAGTATCGCAAGTTCACCTTTCACGCAGTCACTAATCTAGATCATTCGCAGCTCTACTAAAATTGACCAGGCATTCTCAAATAGAGGATGAAAATGTACAATAAGGGCCTAAATTTTTTAAGATTCCCTAACTTGGGGGGATTCGGGCCCCCTAGGCCAAGTTTGACGAAAATCCATCATGAGGTTTTCAGGAAGAAGATGAAAATGTACAATTCAGGCCCCCATTTGGACCTACCAACCCCCCCCCCCCCCCCCCCCCCCCCCCGCCCGCCCCCAAGAGGGGCACCCCGGGATCTCCTATGAACAAACTTGAAACTACAGTCATTAATGTACTCACTCATAGTATTATCCTAGCTCTATAACTTCTGATTCTAGAGAAGATTTTTAAAGATTCCTTCATTTCAGGGGGTTTGGGCCCCCTGGGGGGCCCCTGGGTGGGGCATGGTGCCCATTTTAACAAATTGAGATCCTAAACCCCAAGGGATGCTACCTGCCAAGTTTGGTGAAAATGGGTCATGGGGTTCTCAAGAAAAAGATGAAAATTTACAATTTAAGCCCCATTAGGACCCCTCCCCACCTCCCACCCCCCACCCCTGGGTCCCAATTGATTCTGCCATGAACAAACTTGAAACTACAGTCATCAATGTACTAACTCATAGTATTAACTTAGCTCTATCACTTCTGGTTCTAGAGAAGAAGATTTTTACAGATTCCTTAATTTTGGGGGGTTTGGGCCCCCCTGGGGGCCCCTTGGGTGGGGCATGGTGCCCATTTTAACAAATTGAGTTCCTAACCCCCTAGGGATGCTACCTGCCAAGTTTGATGAAAATCGGTCTTGGGGTTTTCAAGAAGAAGATGAAAATGTAAAAAGTTTACGCACGACGGACGACGCACGACGGACGAAGGGCGATCGCAATATCTCAAGGCTCAGGTGAGCTAACAATACTTTGTAACCCCATACGATACCATATCTACACAGTAATGTAGCTTATATGTTCAAACTACCATATCTCCTCTGCAGGGGTATGATTTAAGTATAGAGTGTAAATGCGTGTTAAAGGAAGATGAAAACTCTCCCCTAGTAAGTTTTTTTCCCCCTTGCACTACTGGCAATTCAATTCAAGCTGGTATTGCATTAGGCAGGGTATAATCAAAGTAAACTGTACACTGCGACATAATACTTCAGTACATCAAGCCATTGTGAATTGTCAGTACTGTGTGAGCAAATGATAATAATGAAAAAAAAAAATCTCTCACACACACACACACACACAGAATGAGTCCATAAGACAAATGTCCACTTTGCAACACTGAATCCTTGCTACTACCTACCCCACTATCTTTCCTGTGTCCTAAAACTCTCTTTGCAGCTCATCTAGCAACTGATCTATTCCTGCACACTGGTTACATACAATTGTATACAGTGTCTTCTTGGATCTTCAAAAGCATGTTTGACATATTTACAAACAATATACACTGCAGAACAAAGGAATACACATATATATACTCTTTCTGACTGGTCAATATAAACTTGTCTTCTTCATTATTCTCAGGAATTCCTGCTCGTTGATTTCACCATCTCCATCACGATCTGCCTCATCAATCATTTCCTGGAGAGAAAAAAAACAACAACACAAAAAGCAATAACAAAATATGACAAAATGGAACAATTGATGAGAAGGATGAAAACACAGTGCAAGGAATTGTAAAGCAACTCAGATGAGTATTTGTGTGATGATAACACATGTAACAATATGGGACAAAACAAAGTTAAAGGACAGGCAGAAAGAGAAACAAGAAAGGAAGAAAGAAAAACAGCAAGAGAAGTACAGAAATAAAGGTGGAAGTAAGAAAGAAGAAACATGAGTCATGTAGAATGAACACAAAGGCAAGCAAGAAAACAAGATATGAAAAAAACAACAACGTGGAAGAACTGTGGCACATCAGTAATGCTACGTTTACACCATGTTCCAAGCAGCCAAAGCAGCCCCATTTGCTCGAAACACAGTGCGCCTTAGGTAGCTGTTTTTTCCCCTCCATATTTTAATCTTGTTCATTCCAGTCCTCGCTCTGATGAACATGCAGCTCTCACACACCGTTCATACAGCGTCTGGTCAGGATAGACTAATCAATATTTCCCGTCAAGTCCCAATATGGAGAGCGTCCAAGTTCTGTTACGGCACATTACATGCTGTCATGTTTTGTTGCCTTCACCCCATTTTACTACAGCCTACAAGGTCTTTTTATGTTCATGGGACTGCCATAGCAATTTTTTTGACGATCCACAGCAATGACGGCCTGTAATGCTTGTCCGTCCTGTCCCCCAACGTTGTCTCACGTCCATCCCCTTTTGTTTACGTTGGCCTGAAACACGACTGCCGTGGTCTGCGGGAACACGTTGTAAAATGCAGCATAAGGCTTTGAATCCATAAACCAGACAATCCGAGTGAGAATTCTGCCTAGAGCAAACAGTCTTGGACATGAAGTTTTACCAAAATTTCTAATTGCACCCTTGGTGTAAAAATGGGTACCTTGAAAAAGTTGGGGTAATTTCAAACACTAAAGATACTATTCAAGATTTATGAAGTAGGAGACTACACAGAAAAGAAACAAATGTAGAAAAAAAAAAGCTACTGAAAACTGCTTATCCAATAGTGGCGATCCTATGGAGTAAAATGGAGTTAAAAGGGGCCTGAGCTTTTGATCCTAGCAGAATCTTCATCAGAGGCAAAATGAGACAAACAAGCAGGAAAAGCAATCACAAAGGAAAGACAGGAACAGTCAGGGGAGGGCTAGGGACACAGAACAAAGAAAACAAAAATGATGGGTTGGAAGTAAAGGGCAAGGAGCCCAACAAGTAGGGGAGGGGATTAAAGCAGGAGGGTGAACAGACACTATCACTCTTTTTGATGTTGCCTCCCTATTTATCCTTATCTTTCATAGATTGCCCCCTTTAACCCTGGGGGTCATCACTGACCCTCCTCTGCCCTTTGTCTGTCCACCCTCCTGCTTTAATCCCCTCCCCTACTTGTTGGGCTCTTGCCCTTTACTTACAACCCATCCTTCTTTGTTCTGTGCCCCTAGCCCTCCCCCTGACTGTTCTTGTCTTGTGTAGTCCATGTGATTGCTTTTTGCCACTGATGAAGATTCTGCTAGATCGAAAGCTCAGGCCCCTTTTGACTCTAGAAAAGAAACAAGAAAGCAAAATGTTACTTAGTTGGTTGAAAGAAGAGTAGAGACTATTAACTGACCTGTAACTCTTCATCTGTCAAGTTCTCTCCAAGCTCCTTGGCAACCCTCTTGAGGTTCTTGAAGGAAATCTTTCCCGTCTCATCATCATCAAAGAGTTTGAAAGCTTTCAAAATCTCCTCCTTGGAATCCTTCTCACTCTACAATAGTTTAAAGGAGATTCAAGAAAGGATCCAACAAATTATGTGAGAGGGTACTTGAAATATGAAGCATTATTAGAACTCTTTACTTGTTTCATACATAAACTATGATTACCAAAATATCTGTCAAATAAATCATTTTCCCCATGACTCTGCTTGATATATGATATGAACATTATGTTTTGATATGGGTCAGAGCATCGGGTTGGGTCAACAAACTGCAGGATGTCTATGTAACAGAGCAATCAATTTTTTTTTTTTTTTTCACATTGAAGATCATTTCAAATGTGCTTAAGTTTTGCTGTTGCGTTATGAACTATGCCCCCTGCTATAGTGATGCACGCTTAAATCAGAAATCTTTAATAAATTTGCTGCACCGCAAATTAATTTTCTTACCTCCATTACATGGACATTACATTGGCAACAAATTCTCCAGTCTGAAATTGCAATACCTATGATGATTGAGCAGTAAAACTTGGTGGGATACTATTTTCTTTCTAAAGTCATTACTGGAAGATATTTGCTTGGTTTTAATGAAGCCGGGATTTTGACTTGTAGTATGTCACAAAAGATGACCCAACTCCATGGAATGACCCATACATGATTTAACAGATCACCATCACACACGCTATGTCTTGTCTATTTTTTTTTTTAAAGTAAACTTTTTACACTGCAGCAATACAGTGGAGTACTCCCTATGGTGTATCTCCTAAAAACAGTAAGAAAATAGCTCATACATTGTCAATGTCATTCTTGATGTCATGCAACCCCTTCATTGTACAATGATGAGATATATCACAGTGTATTTGAAGCATCTCTGTTCAAGAAAATACATTTTTCAATGTTTGTTGTGCGCCATCCCCAGGAAATACTGTCAAAATTTGTTATGTACATGATGATAAGGACACCAGATAACAAGGAAGAAAAGAAATACAAAGTGTACATTGCAGATTGAACATAACAGAAATTATGTGACACGTGCATGGACATGTCAACTGTTTGGCAGCACTCATATGGGTAATTTTTCCTTTCTAAATGTTCACTTACCATCTTTGCTGTCATTAGATGGAGGAAGTCATTGAAGTCGATGGTCCCTGATCCCTCCTTGTCAATGTCCTGAATCATCTTCTTGATCTCCTCCTTCTTAGGCTCAAAACCTAGAGCCCTCATAGCAACCTAGCAATGGAAGGCATGACAGAGAGATAACACAAAGTCCTGCATGTGAACATGGCTGGTATGCCTTTGCTCAAAAAAAAAAAGAAAAAAAAGAAAAAAGAACTCTCATAGAAAAATACTGCACTGTATAGGAAGACATAGAGATACAGAAAGTCCTTTTTATGCACGTTATCCTAAAGGGCCACAATCCTCAGAACTTTTGCAGCATCCCGAAAACAACGAAATGAGGAAGATCTCTGAAACTGACTTCATCATGTGCTAAAAGAAACAGACTGACGGACAAGCTATTCATTGTTGACATATCATACTATATTTTGACCCAATAAGTGAAATTGACAGTGCTTACTCAGCATTGTTGAGCAAATAGAAGCCAAAATTTATATCAACAAGATTGTTTTGTCCGTACATGTATTGTTTGAAAGGCAGCATCTGCTTCAATGATGCTTTCTTTTCACTCTCACATGTCAGTGTAAAATTCAAAACTCAGAGAGAAATAAACTTGAGTGAGTAAATAACATCTTAAGCACTCATTGAGTAAGTGAATGTAGTGTAGTGAGAAGTGGGTCATAGTATTCTGATGTGAGCAATCATACCTTGAGTTCTTTGGCATCAATAGTTCCTGTGCCCTCTGTGTCAAAAAGGTCAAAAGCCTCCTGTATTTCCTGCTTCTGTTCTTCAGTAAGCTCCGGCTTGGGGCCTGTCTTCTTCCGCTGGGCTCCACCCAAGGTGGTCTTGTTGTATCTACTTGTCTGTCAAGATATAAAGTCAGCAACACAGTCTTTCCATTGCAGTCATGCTTTAAAATTCTTTACATCAATCATACCTGAGCAACTTCCTTAAAATATGCAATGCTTTCTTTCTTACAACATCAAAAAGCAAAGAGCCCCTCTCTCAGTACACAATGAATTATACTTGCAGCATTTTATTTTGTTTGAATATGAAAATTCAATCAGAAGCAAAACAAAACAAAACAAAATTAAACTGAGTCTCTGTAAAGTGAGTTTCTGTCACTTTTGCTTACCCCTCACACCTTATTTACTACAAACTGGAAGTTATACTACACAGATATTGGGGTATCACAGGGCTATCTCTTCAGTGTATGCATGCTATCTGAGATGACTTTTACTTGAACTCCTACTTCAGAACTCGACAGGATTCATCACTCTGAATGTAGCATCAAGGGGACTAGTAAGTGTCCCATGCAGTGCAGGCAGGCTGTGCTTATTAAAGGTGCATGGTCCTAGTGTTTTAGTCAAATGCGTACGCGGGCACACGGTGCAAGTTTCCTATAGAGACCTACGTTATCGACTCCTCTTTAGCGCTTACGCTTTGGCCCACTTCCCCGAGTCCGAAGAAGTCGGATCCACTGTAGTCAGTGGTCCGATCACAGTTCGGCTCATGATACGGCTGAGGGGGATGACAGCTTTAGTAAACTTCTTTTGTGATATCATAATAACAAGCATATATGCACACACCCTGGCATTACCACAGACTGCGCGATGCGCAGAGAAGACAATGAAGGCAACGTTACCTAACAACACCTACACGCTTTTATACTCTTGATAACAGCTCAACTGCGGCAATCTTCGTATCAATGCTAATTGGTGATCGACAGTATCATCAACAACGCCCCTGCACCCAGTGGGACTATGCACCTTAAATACAAGTTGCAGGTACAAAAGGCCACATCATTTATTAGTGGCTGAGCTGAGTGATCATGCTTGCTATATTTGAAGAGTTTGTTTGCAAAAACCGATAAGTCCATATTTGCCAAATAGAGATATTTGCGATTAAAGGTCAAGAAAAATAAAGAGAATAATAAGAAAATTTGTGCTTCTTTTGACCATAACTTCAAAATATACCTTTATATGTAGTGACCAATATATCATCTAAAAGGTATTATTTTGTACTTTATGACAGGGACCGTAACTCAAAATCTTTAAAAATGGACTTATCGGTTTTTGCAAACAAACTCTTCATTTGTACTCAATTGTAGACATGCCCGCCCCCTGCGAAATATTACAATTTTTTTTCTTGTCACTCTGATCTTTATTTGGATTGGTGTTTTAATGTAAATTTATAGGAGTTTACAAACTACTCAAAAACAAAATGACTTGAAATTGACTAGTTGATCACCTGATTCTTTAAATCGTCGAACGATCACGCTTGAGTCCCGACTCCTTATCAAAGTCTTTTTCCAAACATGTCTTGAATAAGTGATGGCGCTACTGTCGTACGCACTGCACTGATATGCAATATATGCGCAATCAGCTAACCGATCAACATGGAATCTCAATATTATTCCTGAAGAAGTATGCGTATACTAACCCACACACATCAGTAACAGTACCGATGCTTTCTACACTCTAACAAGGTTAACGTTACTTAGAGGCTATGCTGAGCAGAACTTACGAGTTCAAAGTCTTCTTAACAATGCTTAAAATTCTACTTGTAAACGCCTGCCTGGAGCACAACTTGTACACTTGTCTCGGACTACAAGTGCCATGATTTATCAAAATATTTATGCTTTCAATATTCACTCACAGGGCCGGGGACTATCACAGGGAGGTGAATTATGGTTGTTTTTGTGTATTCTAGCTGTACACAAATTTTATTTCCAGGGTATTGGTACATTTTAAAAGGCTTCTAAGTTCTATTGATGTGAAAGCTAGACTTCTAAAGCTATAGTCATGATAGTAGATAGAATCTAACAATTTTAGAGATCATAATGCACAAACGATGATCTCACGTAGATTTGAATATGTGGGACTATTATTTGCTGAGCTTTAGCTTTTTCACTAGATTACTACCGCAAACTGAAGTCGGGTGATGATAAAACTAACAAATATCATATCTAAATCAAACAATTAGTAATAATTACCATGTCACTCTCGGATCAGACGAACAGGTGTGGAAAAAGACGACGTTCTTTGGTCAGCAATATGTTTGCAAACAGAGCGCTCAGTTTCCTTCGAAACGATTCTACACTACCATACCGTCTCTCGGAATCCGATTGGCTACTTAAATTCCGATTACGATCCACATTACCACGTTATCGATACTCTTCCGGAAAGTACTGTGTGCAGTTCACATTTTGGGTCACAGTCTGTGGCGCAGCCCCTTTTGTGAGATGATGGTGCAATTCCAATCCTGAATAGATACGAGCTCTCTAGACAGTTTTCATTTCCGGGATTGAGCCGTAGGTTATTGGGATAACTCTGCCGGTAGAAGTTGATCGGTGGATGGGAAGGCTTTTGCACCGGTGACTCCTCGAAACCATGAGCACTAGTCCCCAATAAGCTAGAGGTTGACACTCAATCCTTTTACTTAGCGTACTTCATTATTGTCTTCATTCAGACTAATATTACATCGACAGGAATGTTTACATTAATCACCAATATACTAGTACCCGAAATAACCTTAATTCTATTCATATCTGGATAGGGCCTACAAATGACACGGCAAGCAGTCTTTTAATCGTAAGGTTTATTAATTGCGAACCACTTGTAACTACTTAACACTCGATCCTTTATTTGGGAGAGCTGCCTCGTGCCTCACGGATATCCATGGTTTTTGACCCATCATCTTCCTCTTCCTTCTTCCTTTTCTATGTCCACACATAGTTTCCTCCACTGTTATTCATTCGCCATGCTAACTTATACCTTTCCTCTTTGTTTCTGCTCCTTCGTTGCATTCCCTGTATCATTAGTAATGTGTATTCAAATGTTTTAATCTATATACTGTGTTGGAAATAGAATATAAAACGAAAAGAAAACGAAACGAAACTAGAGGTCTTTTTAATCAATGCGTGTATATGTTCATAGCACGATCTGACTTTAATTAAGATGAAATAAATATGTGGACAGTTCCCAGGTTTAGGCTTAAATCAGAAAGAACACACAAAATGATAACTTTCAATGATGTCTTGATTCTCCATAAAGAATCTCGGTGTGCATGCGTATGAATTAATCATGGAAACATCGTTGTCCCTGTCACAAAATTTTAATCTGCATTGTAGAACCTGCCATGTTTTCTCCTGTATATTTTTGTAATTGTATATTCAAATAATATATGCGAACAGCGAGACAGTAATTTGCGATGTTTTTCATCTGACCCATATTGTGTTCAGGATCTAGGATCTATTTATAATATTGCAACTATCAATGTGCTTTATATGTAGGCCTACTGTTTTACCTCACCCTACCAAAAACAAAAAAAAAATCTGTTCATTACCACGCACTCTATTATTTTATGTGTGGCGTGTTTTACGCGTGATACAGAAAATAGTTTAGCAAATAAAAAATATTCTCGTCAGTGTACTTACAAGGTCATCAAGTTATTTCAAATCAGACGCTATAGATGGTTATAGTTTGGATTGAGTTTGTTAAAAAATGACGTCTCCCATTGACCTTCATAGTCGTTATGATCAAGCAGCTCAGTGAGTGACCTCTTGAAGCAATGACGTCATTACCTAATTTGCCAATCTAATCTATGCTCATGACTGATTGACCGATCGAGTGATGTCCATATTTAATATTCCATGGGAACATTTTTTTTTTCGTATAAGCCTAACGGAATCAATCCTTACCATGCAGTCGGTCTTCAAGATTGTTGGATGTTTTAAAGTAATGATATAACTTTAAGCATTATCATGAATATGTCATTCCATGAGTAAAGTTTTCTTAACCATCAAGTTTGTGTAGTTTTTCATCAAACACCTACAACACCCTGGTCATTTTATTTTGATTACAACTCTGCAATAACTTCCTTACATGCATTTATGTTGTTGTTTTTTATTTCATGTAAAAATACGAACATTTACCAAAAAAATGTGTGTGCAAACAATAATTTGTATACGTAATTGTGACCATTATTCTTTTTCTACAACACCAGAAACTTCAATAAATATTCTTCTTTCATGTCAGTTGATATGACTATAATCAATTTCAGTGAAACCATTAGCGGTCAGTTTGCTTGGTTTTACTCAACTGAATTTAATGACGTTTCATTCCACTGAAAGTTTACTTGAATCATCGAACGTAGAATCAGAGAAACTGATTTACTAAAATCGGAATGTATGTTTTCATGAAACAAACTCAGTGATGTTCATGTCACAAATTTTTTATGCGGATCGTCACAGGATGCTCTAATCATTTTGTATATTAATTGATATCCACTTTAAAAAAAAAAAACGTAACTTCATCTACCATTTGCTTTTATAGGACTATAGTTTGATCCGTATATTAAGGATTTTAGTTTGCTTTTGTTCTAAAACACTTATAAATTTGTGCTCAGAACAAGTTGACACTTGAAGGTGCATGATGAAAACAGTCATCTCATAGGATTGTCGCCAATATCACAATTTTGGGAACACGCTCATGATAGCTTTACAAGTTGTCATCCTCTTTTTATAACCTGCCTTCATTCAACGACATAGAATTCACACGCATTATTCTTCATAATAAGTTTTGGCACAGTTAGCATGCTGCTAAACGGGCATTTTGCCTGACACAATAGGTTGATTTTGCCCCATAGGAAGCCTACCTTTCAGGTAATAAATTGATGATATTTTAGGTCACACCACCGGCGCCACGTTTTCAATAGTGGGGGGGGGGGGGGCACTTCCGGGTTTCATGAGCTAACAAACAAAGCTTAT
The DNA here is from genome assembly GCA_033980235.1 of Diadema setosum. Lineage (NCBI taxonomy): Eukaryota > Metazoa > Echinodermata > Echinoidea > Diadematoida > Diadematidae > Diadema > Diadema setosum. The sequence continues at coordinate 37,679,327 of CM067068.1, read as the reverse complement.
AAAGAGAGAGAGAGAGAGAGAGAAGGTATTCAGCGCAAAAACCCTTACCGCGCTTCAAGATTTCTATTTATTTCTAGTGTCACTTACGCACTTCCCGGGTAAAAATAAGTGTGTGTGTGGGGGGCGCCTAAGTGGTGACACCTTAGGTCCTATGTACAATTCCTATGTGATGGTGCAAAAAAAAAAAGTGCCCCCCCCCCCCCCCCGTTCCGCCGGCCCTGCATGATGGGTCATTTTGTATGATTTTTATGATTCGTTGTTTATTTGTAAAAGCACGCTTGGATCAAGGCGTACTAGGTCAACTACTTCGAAAAACTAACTATAAGTGAATTGGGGTCAACTCATATCCTTTAGGCCTATTTTAGATTTGTTTATTGTCCTGTCATGGAACCTGTTGCGCTCAAATTGAAATTTTGCCTTGCAAAACGAACACAGCCACGGCTAATAGATACATTGTACACATTATGATTAAGCATGGGCAAACAATCCGTGCTTTTTTTTTTTCTGGCTTGAGTAAAAATCAATTTCCCATGGTTTAGTGTAAAATTATCGACAACTGCTGAGTAACGTTTTCAGCAAAAAACCGCGGCAGTCAACGAACTATAACATCACGCATTTTGGACCCGAATACACTGACGTAATTTCTTGCCCCACAATGCATCACTCGTGAGGGCGTTCGCCATTTTGCGGTCGAGGAAAAAAAAATTAAAGACACAAACTCGACGTACAGAGAATTTGCGGACAGGAGCGAGCGCAGCTTGCACGGGTTTAGCACTGCGCTGGCGGCGGAGCGTGCGAGCAAAGCGCTATGAGATCGCGCAACGGAGGATCAGGAAAACTCAGCTGTTTGTTTATGGCAAAGTGTCGACAACTTCGGAGACAGAACGTAATTATGCCCTTTGAAATGGCGTAAGTTTGTCACTGTCATCACTGACATCACAGATGACACATTTTAGATGAGCCGAAGAAGTTCTCAACGCTGTCGAGAGGGGAGTTGAGAGAAGTTTCACCACCGCGATTGCTTCTTGACTTTCGTCAAGTTTCAAGAGACGTTTCATTGTTCGTGTGGACTGTATCTGTAGTATACAGCGTAACGCTTGGAGATGGAATAGCATCGTACGTACAACCGTACACAAAACGTAGCGAAGCACCGGTCGGTTGCTGGTTGATCTGTTGAACCAGAGCAGACATTACAAACAGCTTTCGTATCAATCAAAGCTGTTTTGATTGTATGATCACATACGGCGAAATTCTCTCATACTTCCAGCGTTGAGTGCCATAAAACGCAATGGGAAGCATAAATAAGAGTGACAGGGTGAGTATGGCTTCTGTTCTGAGACCAAGCCACACAGCGCAGCGGCATTGCCATTGAGTGAAGAAGACAGTATGCAGCATGCAGTAAACTAGAGTCTAGATACTAACGTTAGATAGTAATCAGTAGAAACAGAGTTTTATAGAATAACACTGTAAGGTGACACCACGTTTAGTGCAGTGTCACTATAGCAGAAAACTAAGGATAATGTGATAGCATATTGCGATAGCTGGCCGGTACATGTAGATCTCACAAGCATGTGGAGCAATGGCCAATGCTCATAATCAATAGAATCTACTGGGTATTTATATTATATAAATTTAGGAAAGGTTGAGATAAACACACTGAAATATGCAAATGTGCACTGTGCTTCCGAGTGGTGTGGTGTCCGTCCAACACATCGACACCCCAATTTTTTTTTTTTTTTTTTTAATCAACACTGCAACGTAGGTTAGAATCCCAGATACCGAAATATCCCACAATTTGCCTTGAAATTTTACTCGCATGTAAAGAAAATGTTCTGAATTCACAAGGTCAAGTGTGCATGTAGTGCATTAAAAATGTGATTTGCGGTACACGTTCAACTGCTTCGAACGCGTGGGTTGTTGTTTTGACTTGAGTTGACGCACTTCCGTTCGGGAAACCCACTCACAAGGGGGGCCCCTCCTTATAAGTAACCCCGTCCCCCTTATAAGTAACCCCCGGGGCACCCCTTAGACCTATAAGGAGTCTCCACGCTCTTTTGCCATGCAACGCGAAAATGAAAGGACTGCGGCAATTCGCTTGATTATGTCCATAAAGCTTCACAAGTTTCCTAGTTACGAAATTTGAGCAAAATCGGTTCGCATGGGTTGTTTGACATCGCATTTAAATCCATGATTTTAGATATGATGCCTCGAACCGATTTTGCTCAAATTTCGTGAGTAACTAGGAAACTTGTGAAGCTTTATGGACATAATCAAGCGAATTGCCGCAGTCCTTTCATTTTCGCGTTGCATTGCAAAAAAGCGTGGAGACTCCTTATAAGGGGTGCCCCGGGGGTTACTTATTAAAGGGGGACGGGGTTACTTATAAGGGGGACGGGTTACTTATAAGGAGGGGCCCCCCTTGTGAGTGGGTTTCCCGAACTGACTTGGTTGCACTGTATTTTTGAAACCAACACCCTACCCTCCTAAAAACATCCTATTAACAATATGTGTGAAATGCACGTATTGGGTAATGCTTTTCCAATGTGCATTTATAATTCACGGTATCCACACGTGGTATTGTTTTGCTGTTGATCTTGTTTAGTATTGGGATTTTCAGCAATATTTGGACATCTTCAAATTCCCAGTGAAAAATGCAAAACCACTGCGCGTAGTCTCACGCATGACAGTTGTTCGTATGTCCTTAGAATACGCACAATGCTGTGAAACTAAGAGGGGTGTCCGTTTCAATGTAGACCTCTACAGTGTCTGAATACACTATTTATGGGTAAACTCGGCCCCTTGTAATGAAGACGCTAGGGGCTAAGTTTACCCATAACTGCAGTTGTACGGTACTGCAGAACAAAACAGCTGTGTAGAGGCTTTCTTTTTCTTCTTCTTCTTCTGCTTATACAATGTACACATGTAGTTCTGGGCCCCGTTTCATAATACTTGTTATCAGTGACAAGTTGTTATAGTTGTGACAAGCTACTGAAATTCTTGCATCTGATTGGCTGAGAGCAAATTTGTCATAGAAATGTGGCAGTTGTCACTGATAACAAGTTTTATGAAACGGGCCCCTGGTCATCTTTTCAAGAAAGAATGCTGCCATCACTTCAATACTACTTACTAATCTCTTAGTCTTACATTCATCCCCAAGTTGATTTCTATCCCTTGGACTTACAGATTGTATTTCAGGTTTATATTTGCTTAGCACTGTCAAGTTCTTGCCACATTGGCAGTAAAAATTAAGGGTTTCACGGAGAACACTGTACTAGAGCTTTTTGTACTTTGTAGCTCGCGCTCAGTCAGTGAGAAAACAGACTTGTATCATATTTTCAAGTGATGCTAGCTTCGAATGCTTACAAGAACTGCACTCATTATTAAGAGTTGAAATTATAACAAATTCTAGCAAAATATGTAGGTACAGTGTACATGGAATGTTCTCATGACCAAAAACCAAATCATGCTTCTTGGCCATGTACAATTGTATTTATGACTCGGGGACCAACAAAGAGCAGTTAAGGAAACAATGCAAAGAATCAGAGGAAAGACTTCCTTATGTCCCACCCCACCCGAATGATTTTCCCATACTACTATTCTGCCCTACCCTTGCTAGCCTACGCATGAAAGCACACACACAGATTGGCACATGGCACATTGTGGTGTATGGGTTGGGGGGGGGGGGGGCATAAGGAAGTCAAGAAGAATCAGAAAATGTAATGAATGCAAGATAATGTGAAATGCTAATATTGTACATTGTATGTAATGCACTGTGGGATTACTCTGCTGGTGTCATGTGCACTCTCCCTACTTCACTAACATACTCTGTGAAGTTCCCCCAAATCTTACTTGATAAGGCTTTTTTTTTTCTTTTTTCTTTTGCAACAGAGGACTTGACAAATGTGTTCCTTTTTCAGCAGTTCATTTTGTTTTTGGAATAATGTGCAAATGGGACAAAGTCATTGTTTTAGGGAAAAATTATTAGTAGAAATCTGTGTGAATGTGACATGGTACTTTTAAATCTTGAATGCTTTCTTCTTTTTTCCTATTCTTAAACAGCTTATGACAATACATTGTACAGTACACGTAAGTCATACTGTCAAACATAAGACAAGTGCAAATGTATGTCTCTGAATGTGGACTTTGGCACTGTCAAACTTATTTGTGTTTTGCATGCTCATGGCTATCTTCTTTATGCAAACACAAAGTGTAACACCCTAAAATGCATCTAAGGCCTGCTGATTAACTGGAGTATAAATGGTGGAAAATAAGGAAAGAGTTCGACAACATGATAGTTTTGCAATGTCAGAAGGCATCACTTATAAAGTATTTTAACATTTTTTTTTAATATCTGTAGCCTAAGAAAGTACAGAGTATATATAAGTTGTTTGTTTACAGACATGGTAACTAAAGATTCGAGAGAAAATAATAACTAAATTATAAAAAGTGATTACACAAGAACTTTATTTTCATTTTTTATTTATTTTTTTCCATTTTTTTTTTTTTTTTTTGCCCTCAAATCAGCAGTTGTATTATGGAGCTTAGTCTCTGCTGCTGGCACTTTAAATCTAATTGATGTGTATCATCCCATACATCTTGGATATATGTTTAAATGGGTCCTACAATGTACTCTATTAAAAAGAAATGAAGGTTTTATAAAAAAAAAGGAATTTGAAATCAAGATGCAAGATAATGGGCTTTTTATATTGGATATATTAAGAATTGAAGAGACAGGCTGTTCCTGTCATAGTACACACAATTATCCCTCGGTCGTAAATAGGCTGAGTAAACACATGTTCATGTATCTCCGAACAAAGTCCATTGTCAGATGTGTGTATGCTAACAACAGGGTTCGTCTCTGAGCTCCATCTTTGAATAACTTGGTCTCTCATGTTTCTATGCACTTTGATATTAACCCGTTGAAGATGAGTCCCAAGTATACTCAGGCAGGTGTCTATGGAAAATGTGTGTTGTAGCAGTATATCAGCCCGTCCTCGATGGGTTAAAGAAAAAAAAATCTTTAGACTTTGGCATTGCATCAAAATGAATCAAGAATGTTTCAGTGTAATTTTGAGTAAACTTGTAAACAAGCCATAATCATGACCTTGTACTATATCTTACAGTTTTGTCATGGCAATATTTGTAAAGTCTTACCATCAATAGGGTGATTTGAATATCAACAGAGTGTGGATTTCAGCAGGCAAGTTCAGATTTTCAACCAAGAGGAAGATTAATGTGAAATCACATCTTTAGGCTGTGTGTGGATCCATTTTTATTTCAAGTTTTTCTTTCTTTGTAACAGACACTTCCCTCTCAACCCTGCAAGAGAAAGAATTATGAGGAATGTAATTTGCTTATCCCCAAGCACAAGGAAAATGAGTTCATAAAATCAACAAAATCACCACAAAATCAATATAAAAACAAAAGTATTCTGGCAGAGGTTTTGTTTTTGTTTTTTGAGCAGAGCAGCCTGCTGTTATTTCATTGAAAGCAATATTTTGTTTGATCTTCAGCCAAAGTAATAAAATGTGGTCTTGAATTTTTTTCCCCGTTTGAGATAGCATGTACTTGATAAACCCATTTTGAACCAAAGCGTGATATACATTCTCGCTTTCAAGTGAATTAGTGACACATTTTGTTTATTTTTTTCTTTCCAGTATTTCATTTTTGATCTGCTGGATATGACAGCACCGCTGAAATCTCATCCTAATCCCTCACCAAGGATACATGCATACAGTGTATATATATATAAATATATATGTAATTTTGGAATCTTGATGATACAACATGGTATCACAGTTGATTGATTGGACTATATTAGAGTGGCTCATGAGCATGCTTCAGTGTATCTGCCACAGAATTATTTGAGCAAAAATTTTATTGCAGAATTGGAGCCTATTTGTCATTGTGTGAATACATACACCTGTACTGAATTGTGCTTTTTCATCAGTTATCAATAACCCATGCATGTCATTCCATACGAGATGTAAGGCCAACTTTGGTAGATTTATCCTCTATAGTCTCTTTTCTGCCACTCACTCAATTTCCACTAAAATTTCTGTAGGAAATTGAGAAAACCACATGAAAAAACCTTCCCACTTTGGTGATGGTAAACAGTGCATCTGTTGAATTGCAAACTTTGTGAAATTATAACCATCTGTAAATACACAGTCAAACCTGTCTATAGCGGCCACCCAAGGGAGACGAAAAAAAAAGTGGCTGTTATAGAAAGGTGGCCTCTATAGACGGGTTATCTGACTTTTGTGTGCATTGCCTACATGTACAGCTATCATTGTATACATCTATAAGTATTACATACGTGTACATGTACAGTGTATGTGTATATGGATGCACACAGATGTTTCATGCTTCGAACAATGCCAGTGTTTATCAAGTTGTTGCACACTAGCATATAGTGTACAGTCGTAAAGAAAATTTTACACTAGTGCATTATTATGACTAAATGAGTGATGAATGCAGCGGTGGCAATCATCAACGTTGCCTATGAATGACTGAAAAACGCACTGAATTACCGGCTGGGCAACGGCTCCATGTTGGTCTGTGGCAGCTATAGACAGGTTAAAGGGATAGTACAGTTTTGGTGGAGATGAGAATTTGGCTTTTAACTTTTTGCGAGATACCAAGAAAACACTTATGAAATAGTACAGGTCATACCGTTTTAAGAGGAATTCAAAGTTTATTTGATGAAAATCGGGTTTGGAATGACTGAAACATCCAAAAACAAAGTAAAACAAAGCGATCGTAATAAAGTGTGGGTCCCACACTTTATTAGAATCGCTGTTTTTTGGATATCTCAGCTATTTCAAAACCAATTTTCATCAAATAAACGTTGAATTTCTCATAGAATTACATGCTCTTTCATATTTCATAAGAGGTTTCTCATTATCTCACAAAAAAATGTTAGAAACCTGAAATTAGGTCTCAACCAAAACTGTACGATCCCTTTAAAATCTACCGCGGGAAACAAAATTTGTGGCCGCTTGCTGAGTTAGACATGAGGCCGCTATACACAGGGTCTTTAACAGGGCTTTTCTCTCCGGGGGAATTTTCAGTGGCCGCCTACGGTATGTGGTCGCTATTGACAGGTGGCCGCTATGGCAGGTTTGACTGTACTGGGTGAACAATAGTTGCATTGTCTGGTGGGAAATTAAAAACAAAATAGCAACCAACCAAACAAAAACAAATCCTATGACTGTTGATTGGGAATACCTGTACACAAATAAGGCATCATCCAGCCACCTTCTCAACTTATCACACTTTTCAACTTGGACTGTAAAATGTATTGCCACAGTAATCAACAATGACTAGACAATTTTAATGCATGTGATGTGTGTGACTCATGATGTCAAGCTCACAAGTTTATGTCACTATATGATTCCCACAATGACCCTCTATGTCCTTTGTAAAGGAGAGTTTTGACCTCTACATTTAGCTAGACTGTGAGTGTTACAGTACATTGTAATCTAACAGAAATAATTTGAAGATGTCAGTCATATTCTACAGTGCACTGCTGAATGAAACTCTTTTTTCATGTCAACAGCAAGAGAAAAAAAAAGGGTATGTTACAATTGTATGTGTGTCAGCCAAAGTAATAAGTTCGACCCACATGGCTTCCCTACCATTAATACAGAGTAGACATGTCTGCAATGAAACAAGTGACAGATTTTGAAAGCCAGTACATGTAAAACCACCATACAGCTGTTCTTACTGTAAGCTGTTATACTCAGCAGTTGCCAACCAACATGCACCGAAGACTTGTTTCTCCATCAGGTGTAGAAATTAAAGGCTAGTGTCCTGCCATTGGTTTTTCTGTTGAGAGAGAGAAAGCGTATAAAATAATGTTGAAAGCATTCAATGATTGAAATGTACCAATACACTTTGTTTGCTATATTTGTAGAATATAGCACCTTGTACTTGAGACATGTGGTCTGCAAAATATTATAATTTTTTGTCACTCTGATTTTTATTTGTTGGGGGTTTATATGTAAATTTCAAAGAGTATACAAAAATAAAAATAATTTGAAATAGACTCGTCAATCACCCGATTCTTTCAATTGAATGATCGCGCTATCGATAAATTTTTCAAAATACGTCTTGGACGATAGTGATACGCAATCCGTGTGCATGATCAGCTACATGTATTAAACCGATCAACATGAAATCTTGATATTGTTTGTAAAAATGTGCATGTACAGTATAGCTACCAAGAAGGTACTAGGCTCGCCTAGTACCTCCTTGCCAGTACCCGTGCCTATGGAGCAGAATTTAAAAGCGTGGAGCACAAGTGCCAAAATGTTATAGAGATATGATGTGATTTCTTGAAATAATGTACTTGTACAGTATGCTTTCAGGGGCTATCACAGGTAAATTATGTCTGTTTTTGTGTATTCTAAATGTACATGAATTTGATTTCAAGGGTATTGTACTCTTTAAGTAGCTTAGTTCTATCAGAGGTCACATCAATTCAAGCGTAATTTTTAGATGAGAATATTTGTACAGTACAGGTATGATTTCTCCAAACATAATGTCTTGTGTTTGTGTTAAAGTACAAAACTTGAGAAAATGTCCATAAGATAGTACTCATAAAGCTATCCATGCTTATAGCACTTGTCCCTCAATAATATCAACTCTGACTGTGTGTGATTTTGCCTATTCATGCTTGTTGGAGTGTATATACTAACTACAAGCTTGAATTTAACAGGCATTGAAAGAATACAAAACTTGCTCTTTTGAAATAATTCGTTGTTACATACTGAGGGGCACATCACACAGCCCATTGCCCATTCTTTGAGTAATTGTAATGAATGCTAAACTTTGCCCCTTCTCATTGTTGCCCTGGCAATGTATAGCCTTCAATAGGATACGGTACTTCATTTTTCTTACCCTCTTCTCGATTGACCTACTTTATGAAGACTATCCTTTCAAGTTATTCTCCCATCATACATGTAGTTGGCCTCATCTTGAGACTTCCTTTCAATTCAATGGATTTACAGCTCTATGCAGGGCCAGTAACAATTGCACATTGGGTATTGTGCGAAAAAAGTCCCATACACACCCAGATTCAAACACATACATATGCTCAAGTTTTGTTTAGCGGTACGCAGAAGATGATAGGTGGATGAATTAATGTCAATTGGCAACTTAAAAATGTGGAAACATGACGTACACCATGTGTTGGTTTTCCCCAGTATTTTAGGGACCTATAGGTTTATTGTGAAATAGACCATATCCCGCACATGAGCGATGAACATGTCATCAATCTAATGATCAGCACACTGCAGTAAATATCATGGATTTTTGTAGTAGGTGAACACACCCCCCCCCCCCATAAAATATCACATTTTTTATTATATTACTCAGTCATATTTGATCACTCTTATTGATGACATTTATGCTTAATCTCTACCTACTTGCAAACTTGTACAGTATGTATTGATAAAATTTATGCACTCATGCATATTTGCACATTGTTGCGCGCTGCATATTCCATAAACAGCTTGTGAGTGCCATAAATCTCACTTCATTTAATGTGCAAAGGAATTGTGCTCTTGGCAAAATATATTGAAAAGAGCCATTTGTGATTGTGTACAGGGATTGATTAAGTTTACTAGTACGCAGATGACATGTTAAGCCATTGGAAACAATGGAAAAGATGCTGAATGCACTTTTGAGCATTTGTGGGAAAATATGAATTTATAAGACTACATTATATGAGAAAAGATTAAAGTGCAAATATAATTTGGATTAGTAATGTAGAAAAAGTGAAGTAAAAATCGCTAATAAAAGCTCTCTCCTAAAAAGATTTTTATGCTGACGTGTTTTACTAGTTGTCACCAGCTGGCACGGTAGAAGCTTGTTAGAAAGTGGTTCCTACATTTTACAATTACAATGTACATTTAGGTTTCAGTAAATATGATGTAAGTGCGTCTTTTTCCTTCCGTTTTTTGTTTTTGTTTTTTCTGTGAAAAGGAAGAAAAAAATCAGTGGTCTAATAAAAACCAGCAAAAAAATAAAATAAAACACACATACATAAAATGCGAATGCAAGTCATGCAGAGGAAATCATGGAATTCATGCGAGAAATGTGATGTCAAAATGGGGGAAAAAAGGCTGTTGAAGTACACGTACTTTGACCAAAACAAGTGTAGAAGCCTGTTGGGAATGGAGAAACATGACATTTTTGTTCAGGAGCCCCCAACTCCCTCCCTAATTCATTGCCACATTAAGTGATGGGGTTCAGGAAATCATGGCTTGTGGTAAGTGAGGCTAGAAGGCAGGCATTCCTTGTTGCTATGGCAACAAACTGATTGAAGGATAGGTTTAATTATATCCTTAGTACAACCTGTTACAACTCTTGACTCCTTGTTATTGACAGTGGTTATTACAAAGTATTTAAAAACAAAAACTAGTTTGTCAACAAGATGATATTCTTGTTATTACAAAATCTCTTAATTTTTGTGAGAGAGAATTTTGTCCTCAAAGTCAATGTTTTGAATAAGGCGAATGACAGTCAAACTGACAACAGGACAGTATCTTCATGATCTACTATAGGCTGTATGGCCCTTTGGAGATTAGATAAGAATAAGCTTCGTGGCATGGTATCATTCAGGGACCTGGCATATCAATGATCATTATAAATATTATGATGATGATGACTTCAATGTAAGCAATACAGGTACAGTAAGGATTATCATTAATTAGCAGTAGTAGTGGATTTGTTATGATTATACAATAGTTGTATTTGACGCAGCAAGACTATCTGATAATTTCTCTACTTTGCGTGATGTAGTCAGTTCTTTTTTATTTTCTTTTTCTTTTTGTTTCATGGTTAGATGTGTATCAGCCTATACTGGTATTGCAAAGAACATTCTTCAATATATGAATAATAAATAAATGTTCTTACATATTAAAAAAACAAACAATCTTTCATAACTGACTATAGTACTAATAATAGTGGAAGGACATAAAACATATGAAATGCTACAGATTTGTGTATTGCAAGTATACATCAGTTGATGAGATATTGCAAGTATATACAACATATTTATTTGAAAAAATAATGTACACATCATTAGTATACAATATAAATTTATAAATCATGGAGACTAATAGTGAAGAGGATGAAGGAGACTCATCAAATTTACTAATGTTGAGAGCTGTCCACTTACTAGCAAGTCTGGAGGACATCCGTTGTCATAGCAACCAGCTTGGCCATTACCTTCATTTGTTAAAGGTTTGCATGTGTGGGAGGTTCTCAAGATCTTTGTCCTTTCCTTTTCTGTTAGCCTCTTGGCTTTGTTGATTTTGTATGTTTCTGCAATCATTTCCTTCAGTTTGTTTTTTCTAATTTGGTTGGAGCAGTACATGAAGAAAATGCTACATTTGATATTTTTGAGAATTTCATCTAATTAGACGAATGGTCAGTAGTTGTCATATCTGAACACGTTGGTCCTTGTGTTCATGTGGTATATTCCGTATACTGTTTGAAACATTCATATGGCTGGCTTTCATGTTCATGTCTTTGTTAGGGACAAATTGTGTCCTGTCATTGATAATAAGTCTTGATAACTTCACTTTAGTACATTGCAAGTTGGTGGATTTTTTTAAATAGCTTCATACAACTTTTGCAATTTTGACAGGATAGTACAGTGAAATATAATGTATAATTCTGGGAAATGTGATTTTAAAAAATATATATATATATGGTTAAACTCCCTGAGTGTCTCCACAAAACCTTGGAATTCTGGATGACCATTATGAGTAGAGATTAATGTCTAATGCGAAAAAAAAAATGACAACAACAAAACAACCCAGGATTGGTTAGGATTAGGGATTGCTGCAGTGAGGATAGAATGTGCTATGTAAATTTTTGAATACATTTGATCACTGCAAGTGTATTTGTTTCCTCTAGAAATGTTTGTGGGTTATTCCAGAGATTCAGATAAAATTGCCCCAAGGAATATGAGGAACATGACATTACAAAGAAATTATGTATTATATCAGACAAAAATGTGAAGAAAGTTTTGATCGTACAGTATTAGAAGTGAAAGATCTCAATTTTCATATCATCCAGTGAGAAACCTGTAGGCTGTGACCTGGCATTAATGATGCTTGTTTGTCTCATCAGCCGCTTGTTTAGAATCCTAGTTATTGCACATGAAAGGACTACAAATATACAATGTAGGGTCAGCAGAACATGTGTCAAGCCTATTGCTACACCGTACTCCGTCATGTACAATAGAATTTAATTGTACACCTGATTTTTGCGTGAGTGACGTAGTGATGTGGGATCTACTGGTGCAAGTGTAGTGTGCTATCTTTTAGGGTAGTCACTATTTTGAGCACAGGACATTTGATCCTACGTGTGAGTCATCTGGTAGACATCAGATAGTCTCCAAATATTGACCAAACTCAAGGTTGTCTCTACAAAGTAGCCAGAAGCTAGTGTTTGTGATGGACAGTGTTTCAAGAAGTTTAAGTGGAATGAGAACATAGAGGGGACCTAGTGGAATCTGTCTTGCAGAATGCTGCCAACAGAAACTGAGTGAAAAAAGTACACCCATGCACAGAACAATGGTCATGAAGGCTTGAATATATGCAATTTTGTGATTCACATTTCCCTTCAATCCATTCCAGTCTAGTTCAGTTCAATTCAATTAACATTCAATTCCATTCAATTCCAATTCAATTCAATGCAGTTCACATACATGTATGCATGTTCTGAGATGATCGTAGACCAGTATACCAGTAGGTTGATCCCAAAATGTTGTATTGGTGCATTTTATATCAGTGATGTTTAAACATACGGTACATATAGGACTACATTTTAATGTACATGTACAATGTTATAGTGCCATTTCTTGTGATTATTTTTATCAAAATATTGTAAGCAGTGCATTTTCAACCACAAATTTCACAAGTATGTATAAAATAAGGTATATCATGAAATCAGTTCAACAGGAGTTGCATATAATCATTAGAAGGTTTGTGAAAAAAAAAATATTTGAAATCTTTCACTGAACGTCTGAATATAGATAGACACGCAATGCATGCGGATCGCCATGATGTTGATTGTACAATTTTAGAAACCAAACACTCTTGCATCTGATGCTTTTACCTTCCCTGATGTTTGCTGTGATGTGTTTGTTGATTCCAGTATTCATAGTGTCCCCATTGTATCAAAGACTTGAGTTCATTGCAACCAGGGCACCCCTGAAGTTTGTATGCCCAGCACTGATGCAATCAATGTCTCGCTCTTTCCTCCTCTCTTGCAGATAACCTTGAGGTTAATACACCCAATGAATGGCAAGAACAAAGAATTCAATTTTGTGCCTGAGGACACCGCAGCAGACGTAGCACAATATGTCTTTGACAACTGGCCTACAGGTAATCACTTTAAAGTTCAACTCATTAGTGGATATCATTGGAAGAATTAGTGGACATTTCATCTTTACTTTGTGTTATATTTAGACTTTAATATATTGTTGTGTACCTCTCTGTAGAGATTATTCTATTCTTAAAGTGGTAGATATTGACTACAGTAGTATGAAAAGGTCTTACAAGTTTTCCTTCATTTATTAAGATTAAAGCATTGGTACATGAGACCTTAAAGACAGACTAAGATCTTAGTGTAAAGGATATACCTCATACTTCATTTACATGTATTATATTGCTGTTGTTTGGCAGAGCATTTTTTCTATCTTTTATCAAATATCTATAAGAATATGGCTTTCGATGCTGTCACCATGGCATGTTTCAGTGTGATTTGATAACTTTTTTTTGGTAGTTGCCATAGAAATTTGACCTCTTTTGTGACATCTGTGCAAAAACTGATCAAACCTTGCACATACTGGGAATATGACCTCAATGAATGGAACCTTTTCCCTTGTCCCTATTGGCCTTGTTAGTTTCCTTCCTCTTCCTAATGTAGTATGAAGTGGGTTAGGTGCAAGGGTAAGAAATATCTTTCAAAGTATTTCTTTAAATAAGAATGGCTTTTCAGTGACTTCTAGGCAATCATTTACCAGAGATAGTATGTATCTCATAATAGAGTATTTTGAATTGGGTATATTTTAAAGATAATAAAAAATTTTGGTACCTCAAAAGTTTCCCTGAATTTCCTTGTCTTAGTTTGTGTTTCAGGTTAAAGTACCTTTCATATAAGTAACACTGTGAGACTTACTCGCCCCAAAGTGCTCTCTTGTCTTAGTAATCATGCAATTAACTGCGACCAGCAGCCCCATACGCATAGCGTAATTGGGCTTCGCATTGTAGCATTCAGGATCATGACAGATTTAGTATCAAGGGTACATGTCAAGTTAAAATCCCAAAATTTCTTCAATTTGAAGACTTACCAATTAAGTTGAAGTATTGAAAACAGGCTTAGGGCAACGTTTGGTTCTGCCAATAGTCCCTTTCTGTTCGAATTGATGACTGAATGTGACTCGGTAGAGAGGACCGTGGGAGAACTACGTACACTGAATACTACAGCCAGTGCATGAGAACACATCACATACATGCACACAGATTTTAAATCCATGAACGGATAAGATGTTTGTGTGCGCATGCTCTGGCCGTAGTATTCAGTGTATGTAGCTCTCCCAAGGTCCTCTCGACCGAGTCACATTCAGTCATCAATTCGAACAGAAAGGGACTATAGGCAGAACCAAACGTTGCCCGAAGCCTGTTTTCAATACTTCAACTTAGTTGGTTAGTCTTCAAATTGAAGAAATTTTTGGATTTTAAATTGACTGTTACCCACGATACTAATTCTTTCATGATCCTGAATGCTACAATGCGAAGCCCCATTACGCTATGCGTATGGGGCTGCACGGTGCTGGTCGCAGCGCAGTCAGTGGTTTCGTACAATACACATACATTGTACTATAATTTTCGCCGCGGTACCACGACGGCTCTGATACGAAACCATTATTGCATGATTACTAAGACATGAGAGCACTTTGGGGCGAGCAATTCTCACAGACAACGTACTTTAACCTGAAACACAAACCAAGACAAGGAAATTCAGGGAAACTTTTGAGGTACCAAAACTTTTTATTATCTTTAATAGAATATTTTGAATTGGGTATATTTCGCTGTGAAAATAAATATTCTTGCTCCTCCACACATAAACTGCATATTTAGCTGCTAATTCTGAGAACAACAATGCATGAATTAGCCAAGTTGATAGTATTTTCATGCTTGCAAGTATGCCAGAGGCATTTGTAGGACTGATGCAAATTAATAAGATCCAGATCTGGAGATCTTTGCCTGTTTTGATTTTATTCCACTAAATAGTGTGACCAGCATCAGGATCAAGACATCTTGCAATCATTTTGGAATTATCGTGATATTTTGCATCACAGTCAAGTATTTTGATGCTATTTGTAGAGCAAAATATCTTGAATTTTTTTGTCCGGTCATTCAAAACCCACTTAACAGCAGCAAAGCTCACTCGGGCAAAGGTCACCATTCTGGCAGAATTCAGACTCGCACAGTTTGGTGACAAATTATCGCGATTGGCAATTAGTGGGATATTTCTGTCCGTCTTAACGAGCACAAAATATTTTTGGTATTTGGATTGCAATCGCTTTGTCCACCATTTTGTCTGTGTGAATGCGACTAATATCTCTTGGGGTTGCCTGTGTGTTTTGGGGGTCCATTTGTCTGTCCATCTGGTGCATATCTTGTTAAGTTGTGGTTTAGAAGAAAACCTCCATTATAGACTTATAGTACTGAGTCCAAGTGTCCTATTTAATTCATGTGAAAAGATAGAATGAAAGGTGTAACTTGTCCCAAAGATCAAAGGTCAAGGTCAATGGAGGGAGCAGGAGGGAATGCAGAGACTGCCCGCTGCAGTCAAATTGCTCCAATTTTGTATGTTTATATTTGTAGTTTTATTGATGAACAATCTGTTTTTTTGTTCTGTTTTTGCTTTTCCTCAGATTGGGAGAGCCATAGAGTGCACTCGCCGCATATACTACGACTGATATATCAAGGCAGATTTATCCACGGGAATGTTTCATTAGGAGGTAATTCCACATATTTTTTATTTCCTCATCCATTCATTTCCTTGATGTGGCACAGTTGGAATGATGCAGTCATTTGTGGTTGTAATTAATGAGTGATACAAATGTGACATTTGTATTACATTGTATGGGCTCTGTGTGTTCTTTAGCTGTATGTCAGATCAAATCCACTATTCCAGGAAATTTGAGGCCTAACATGGGAAGTGTTTTCAAATTGGATATGATGGAAAGATGATGCAAAAGTTAACAAGAAAATCATTGGGCACCGATTTTGTACATATTGTACACTCTAGACAGAACGGCATTCAAGAAGCAATGAGGTATCTCTGGTGATGTGCTCTGTAATGAGCAATGCCGTCTATTCTATTGACACACCTTGGAAGAGCTGTGAGGATTTCCTCTTATGGATGAATGATGAACACTACCTCTCTGCTTGAAACTGGCAGTCTTCACGCGCTGCATTATCGATCTTTACCAAGAGCCAGAATGTATAATTGTAGTCTAGATACCCTGACATACAATATCAGGAATCCTGGAATATGTGTAGCAGTCAGATGAATTGACTATTAAAAACTGGAATTATTGCTTGTACCTTGTGTGATTTTCTGCTTGTTGATGTTTTGCCCTGCCATTTCCAGTGGCATTGGTAATTTCAGATGTGAATGATTCAGTTTCCATTATAATTTTGCGAGTATGAATGTGTAAAGTATGAGTTAAGCAGCCACCTTGACCAGTGGAGAAGAATGAGGTGTCTGTGTGAGTTGGGTATTTTTGTACAGTCATTTCCTACAGCAAACTGTTCAAAGGGGGGGGGGGGGACCCATATGTTCAATATCTTGTCTTTTTCTTTCTGTGTCACATGCAGTTCCCTTCTCTGACTGTCATCATCATCAATTCCTTTTCTTTTTCCTCTTCCTCGATCCTTCTTTCTTTCATCTCTCTTCCTCTAGTTCTTTCCTTTCCTCTTCATCCCTTCCCCTCTCTCTTGTTAGTCTTTCTTTTCTTTCTCCTTTCCTTTCCTGTTTAAAGGTACTAGCCCACATTTGCAAACCCACGAAAATCAAAACTGCATAAAACAGGTCCAATATGACTTCAAGTACAAGTTATAACAGTAACATACCTCACCTGTCACTCTTTGTCTATACCATTCGATAAAAGAGAGAAAATCATCGTTTTAAAATCAATTTTCAAACCGGGTCAACCCGACCCAAAATCGAATTACGAGCGTACGTACATTGTACATGTAACACGTACGTGGACCGGAGCTGGCGAGCGTTATACGCATGCATACGGATTACGGTGCATTTTCATTTATTTTTATGAAAGTAATGGACTAATTGGAATGAAATGTTGCACAGGTGTTACTGCAATCATACCCAAACTCCATGCTAACTATGAGACCAAATGCTGCAGGTTTACAAATGTGGGCTAATACCTTTAATGAGGAATGTTTTCTTCCTGATGCCTTCTGTTTGCCTTTTATTCGTCTTTTCATGTTTTCTGTTTTTTTTTCTACCTATCTTTCTTCTACATGTAGCTCTTCTGATTTCTTCTAGTATCTTAGCATGTCTTGTTCTCTCCTTTCTGTCTATGACACTGTATGCTACTTCTTCCCTCTGAATGTGGAGAGATCTAAAATTGTATGTCTGTCTAGAGATGAAAGAGACAGGTTCTAATATATTGGTCCTTCCTCCACAACTCTGCTTTGCTGGCATTCATCCCATAGTGAATTTCACACTGCAGCCCTATTCAGTATTGAGATCTCAGTTGAGTTAAACCATTGCCCCATTTCATAAAAAGTTGATATGATAGCAACTCTTGCTGGAATGGCAATTGTCATGGTAATGACACAAATCCAGCTTCCTGATTGGCTGTTGCTATTGGAAGTTGCCATTCCATCAAGAGTTGCCATCCTAGCATCTTTTATGAAATGGGGCCCAGGAGATATGGTAGATACTAGAATCTACTCGTACATTGTGTGATCGTACATTGTGTGATCCACAAATCACATGCGTAAGTACATTGTACATGATGTTATGTTAAAGTCGTAGGCGGTTGACAAGGATTAAAGCTTTGTGTGTCAACAGGGCATTGTCGGGGGAAGACACTTTGAAATGTCAAGAACAAGAGACAGGAATTGCTGCTAACCAGTACAGCCAAGGTTCATTCTTCTTGTCACACAGTTACGACTTAGGCTTTGCATGATAAAGCACATGCACGTACAAATTGTATGTAGCTTACTTGTGACAGAATGGTTGAATGTTAGGAATGGGTGAAAAAGAGATCTGCTTGTGATTCTACAATGTTGTTTGTGTGTGTGTTGTTTGTGTGTGCATATGTGCAGTTGTACTTTGAAGAGTGCTTATTCCATTGCCTATCTGTGGTATATTTTACAATGCTGAAATAGTTTACATTGTACCAGCATCAGGCATCATTCACTTAACATTTCCCTGTGTAGTGAATGAGTTTTAAGTATGTCTTTGAATGTGTTATGTGAGATGCCTCTAGGTCTTGTACAACATAAAGTTTGCAGTCTTGCACCATGAGGCATACTCTGAAGACAAAGTCAACATGGGATGTAACAGTAATGTTATGTACTAGTTATGAAATTGGAAACTTTTGCCTGTCAGATGTGTGTAGTTGCACTCAGCCAACTTCAGGTAGCATTCATGTATATAGTGGTACATATGGCAAATTCATCACAATACCATACCTGCATCAGTGCATGCTATCATTTTTTGCAGTAATTCATGAGAAATATGTGATAACTTCAAAAATGTTCAACATTTACAGCATTGTTTGTTTGTTTTGTTTGTTTTGTCTGTTACTTCTTTATGCAATTTCTTAAAACCGTTTTTCATGTTTCCTTTATTTTAGCTCTACAGTTACCTTTAGGTAAAACGACAGCGATGCATATAATGGCCAGGGAAACTCTACCAGAACCCAACTCACAAGGTAATGTAATAAAGACATTAAATAATAACTACCTCCAAGGGCTGTCCATGCATAAGACTCTTCCTAATAATGTCTGTGTGATTTGATAAACTGGTCTCTTTTAAAGCTCAAATGCACATTCCAAAACAAAAAGAATAACCACCTGGACTACACTTCCCATGGTAAAAAAAAAAAAAGATGAAAGAAAAGAAAAAAGAAGAAAGAAAAAGATATTTAAAGTAATGTCAATGTATCAAAGAGAAGAGTTTGTCTTGCATGTGAACGGGATATTTCGCCAAAATTTTGGAGCAGTAACTAGTGGAGTAACTGTAAAAAAAAATATATATATAATAATAAAATAAAATAAAAATAAGTAGATATCAGGGGCTCTGTTTTATGAAGAGTTATAATTGATTATATTGTTGATTTCTATCATAAGTCTATGGCAGCCTGTGTGGTAAGGAAATTTATAATCAGTTTTCTTTTGACAAAATGGGGCCCTGCTTTCTGGATTGGCACTGTATGTCACCATTAAAAGCAATGTGGGCTATTCTATTTCATCGGATGCTAGTTTTAATCACTATTATCATGACCTGCCTGCAAAGCTTTGTTATTGTGGCTTAACATATTAAAGTCAGATGATGCTTTTTTGTGGGTGAAATATTTTGTAAAATAATATCATGTTTCTTCTGCTTGACCTAGTTTATAGTAAGTTGCTATATGCCCCCCACTACACACACACACACACACACACACACTAATTGCCAGATAGTGATAAGCTATGAAAAATTGAACAGTGTCATAAAGTATACTGTACATGTATACTGTGTGTTGTGTGCTAGAGCACTGGAGTATAATGTATATGAGCTGATTAAATGGCAGTGTAGTAACTCTACAAGGTCAAAAATACTTACAGTGTACAATGTGATCTAATATTGCTATAAAGATAATGCATGGAGTTACCTTGAAGGGAAAATCAAATTCAAGCTTGGAAATGTGGCATTCAAAGTTTGCTCGGAGAGAATATGTTGACCTACTTTTAGCGTAGGTGTAAATACGTCTAAGCAGGTCCTGACACAGAATCACATGAAATGATGTGTCATGATAAGAACCATTGCGGTCATTGGGTCAGAGAGCTATCTCTAGATGCCCGGCACCAGATACTATTCATGAAGCATTGTTTTGCCTTGACATTTTTGTACAGGTGCTGGTATGGCATGTAATATCATGGATCATTATGTGAAATAAACAATATATGGTTTACAATGTCTGTAATGCTGATTCCAAGTATGTTTTTTTGATAGCGTGAAGCGTGTCAAAATTACATGATTCACATATTCACGGAATGTAACATGATTTAGTGCAAATCAGAAGTTGTTATTCGTGTGACATCCTCCTCAAATTACCATGTTTTCTGACAACTTTCGTCCTAATGATATCCTAATTACCACTTTGCAGTCAAATTGGGGGGGGGGGGGGGGGAGCGGGATCTCCCACACCTGTAGTACAAATGTGTGGTAACTTGACATGACAAGTCTATCAGAGCCGCGGATGTAAACGCACGATGTGATTCTGAAGTGTTTAATGAAGATGCTGACAGACATGGTAAAATTTGTTTCTCTTTAGATTGCCAACAGATTCCATAAGTTTCATTGCATGGATGGGTAGTAGATAAAGGAAAATTAAAAATCATCTCTAGTACCCAAAGCTGTAGGTGTGCAGACAGGGATAAAAGTGGACTCTTGCCTTGCTCACCAGCTAGTAGTTCATACTCAAAACTGCAGGATAGTGTCCACAGCCACAGTATAATGTTTGTATGGGGTGAAGTAAACTACATATTTGACTGATCAGTCTGCTGGCTATGAAAGAAAAAAAGATAAAGGTTTTTTTTTTTTCTGTATAGTATACTCTACTGGTCATTGTACCTTTTCAAATAGTCATGCTTACCACTTGTTTATGCCCCTTGTATACTGTGATAGTTTCACTGAATTATGACTTTTGCTGGTGGTATATGATGCTCAATAGATAGAGTTACATGTACTGGCAATAACAGACACAAAGCTTTTGCAGGGTTCATATTTTGACAAAATGCATTTAATGACTTGCAAGAACAGTCATGACATGATTAACCCATTTTTAGGACCTTGTATTTGAGCTACATTGTAAAGCTTATAATGATAAAATAATAAGTTAGATTAAAGCCGTACTGAATGAAACAAAAACTTATGCCTGATTGTTTTTTTTAATTCTGTGAATTATAATAGTACATTCCACATGACATGCCAATTGAACCTGATATAACAAGTATTTATAAACACAGAAATGAAAAACATGATGTAATATAAAAGATGCACAATGTAAAATGAAAATTGAAACTTTGACCAAATATCTCTATTTTTTTCATAGATGCTTAATATTGATGACATTTTTTTTTCAAGAATTAAAAAATATTATCAAGCCATAGTGTGCATCTTTAAGGCAATATTGTAACTGTGTTTCATCTTGACATGTAATACATAAAATCAGTTGTGCTCAAATTTTTACTATTAAATCACACAGTTTTGTTGACTAATTTATATTTTTTTTCTTTTATTCTCAACCAGTTCGGGCATTGTGTTTAACCCATTGAGGACGAGTCCCGAGTATACTCGGGCCAGCGTCAATGAGAAATGCGTGTTGTTGCAAAATCAAACCGTCCGCAACAGGTTAAAGGGTATTCATGACTAGACTAGTTGAGTTGTCCCAAGATAAACTACACAATACCAACAATACACAATGTCTGTCTTCCATGGTAAATGACCTATTCCAAAACTTTTGTATGTTTGCCTGAAGTGGTTTCTGGGAAGTCCACTTCCTACTAAAAATCCTGAATGCTCTGTGCATCTGGACATTGATTTAAGTAATGTTCAGGGCCAGTTTACTTGTCAATTTCAGTTTTTGTTCTTAAAGGGGTTAGCATCAGGTCAATTACACATTGTCTAGTTCACACCAGCTTTCAACTCTAGCCAACAAACAAACAAGCAAAACCAACAGACAAACAAACAGACGAGCAAATATGCAAAAAGAAAAAGGAATACAATGGAAATATTTATTTACATAACATATTTACATACATATTTACAGCCGAAATGATTTCATGAATCGTTTCGGCTGTAATCCTATACAAGTTGAATGTACATTGTACAGTTGTATGATCGTTGCGCCTGTAGGGATTAACCCTATCTCTGTCACGGGCCGATTAAATCGGCCCAAAAACTGCAATAGAAATGCTTCGGCCGATATTATCGGCCCTATTTTGATTGACAGATTACTTCAAAGGCTATGACACTACCACTCTATAAACTCATTTGTGATTGGCTGACAGTGTAAGGAAATGATTTCCAGCGTGAAAAAAGCTTCCCCACCTTTAACCAATCAGGAAAGCTTTCTCAAAGTCCAAGAAATTGTGGTGGCCCCGCCCATGTTCATTTGCATTCAGACTGCAATGTATTGTGTACAGTTTTGCCATGTGTGGAGAACTTACACGAATCTGTATATGTGGGACTGTAATAGAGATCGCCGCGAGCGATGAAAAGATCGTACACGTGGGTCAATTTTCATCTATTTTATATAAGTCAAAATAGTAAAACATGAAGTGAAAACATTCAGATTAGGGATTTCAACATCTCAGAATTCTGTGAAGGGGTATAGTTTCAGTAATATCGGCCTCATAAATGATCTAAAAAATAGATGAACACTGCACATTCGGTGCAGGAGTTGCAACTGTTTACTCAGCACTAACAGCAGTGCAATGGGTCTCTAGTTAGCCGGGGCCAGCGGGGCAGGTGTAAGGAGCAATAGGGTTACAGTAGCTTCCTGCTGGCGGCTTGAAGCTGTACAGTCTTGATGTTGGGGTATGTTTGACTGTTTATTATTATTACATGATGAAACCGTCACTATGCGAAACTTCAGTTCAATGCAGGTTTATCATAAAGAAAATGACTGCTGTGATAGTTAATTCTGTTTCAATAAGGAAAGTGCAGAAAGTCGTAGACTAGCATATGATGATCAACTGGAATGCATGGACACTCCAACGTCTGAATATTTTCAATAACATTTTTTATCCTTAGATTATCTTATCATTATGGCATTATCATAGGACCAGATTAATATAAATTTGAAAGGAAAAAGCACAATTCAATTTATATTTTCAGCTTGACAAGATACAAACACGCTTTGTCTACTTTCAGGCCAACATCACTCACAAAATCAGAAATTACACAAAATGTGTGAAATCTAGGTTGTAATTGCCACAGACTTTTGTTCATAAAATGAAAAGTACTGATGCTATTGATGAAAAAATCATACCATCTGAAAGCTGAATAAATTCTCTACAACATCTATGAGACCCTTTTGTGATGCAAGCTCATGTTGTGTGGAAAAATGAGGTGGTAACATGTAGAAATAAATCTACATTGATAATTATGTGACATAAGAGGGCGTCCTACTTGAAATTGAAGTGCGCCCTCACTCAGATTATTATGGAAAATGAAAGTTTAGACCATAAGCTTTCAAATGATGTATAACATGACACATTAATGTCAATAATAATAATCAGAAATGGCCATCAACAATCTTGTGTCTGTGCACTGCAAAATGCCTGAGCACTCTGGCTACGGCGTATGTGACAGATATAGGGTTAAAAAATGCGTTCTTTATTTTCTTCCGAAAATCTCTTCGCGTTTTGTACACTCGTTCTTGAAAAATATGCGACAGGGTTGAATTTGGAAGGTTGTGACCCTTTTTATGCAAATCTGTACCTCTAGACCATTCTGAAAGAAAGAAAAATCTTCATTGCAGTGTTAAATGATAATGAACAAACCCAGATCTGTTCAAACTGTTAAAATGCGTTTGTTTCTTTTTCTGAACACCAACTCAATTAGATAGATTAACATGCGCTATTCAACTATTTTTACGCTACTGTCACCCGGCGGGATCGCAATGATTTCATTAATTATTTTGACTTTAATCATACACACTCATTTATCTATCACTTGTTACATGATAATGAACAATTCTAGATCAATATTCAAATTGTTAAATGCGTTTGTTTCTTGTTCTGAACACCAACTCAATTTAGATTAACATGCGCTATTCAACTATTTTTACGCTACTGTCACCCGGCGGGATCGCGATGATTTCATTAATTATTTCGACTTTAATCATACACACTCATTTATTTATCATTTGATGACATAAAGGGTATCCCGGGGTACCAAACAAAAATCAGCCATTTTGTTCAATTATTTATTTTTTTAAAAAGGTTGTACCCTGGGTGCCAAAAAGAGGAAATTATTTTGGTGCTGGAGCTAGCGTGCGCTAGCTACTGCACTGCACTGCACTGCACTAAAGCACATGCTAGTGGTATCGCAGCTTCCATCCACGCATAGTATAACATGCAGTGGCATGGGAATGACTATGTACACGCACACACAGTGCATGCATTTTTCTCTGGCTGTCCTCGAGTGGACGTGAGGTGGCGCTACACAACGCGGTTACCCAGGGTACTACGGTACCCCGGGGTAACGCGTGATGCATCATTTGTTACATGATAATGAAAAATTCTAGATCTATTCAAACTGTTAAATGCGCTTGTTTTTTTTTTCTAAACACCAACTCAATTAGATAGATTAACATGTGTTATTCAACTATTTTTACGCTACTGTCACCCGGCGGGATCGCTATGATTTCATTAATTATTTCGATTTAATCATATACACTCGTATTTACTAACCAGCAAAACAACTGGAAGTCAGAAGTGAAAATAGAAAGGAGATAATGATGAGTTGCACACGCATTCCAATATCATTGTCCATTTTGGCCACGAGTGTGGCTACATGAAAAGTTTTTGAATCCGTTATATTTTTCTCTTTCTGTCGTTGCAGTGTGGTATGACCTAATATCACACACGCGTATTTCGCGAAAAAGAAAATCGAATGATTTCATTCAATAACTTACAGTTAGTAGTAGTAACATCGGAAAGTATTTCTGTGTCTTATCGCGTGGTTTAGAAGAAAACATGAACTATGCAAAACGGGAAAGAGACATGGATATCGTGAATTCGGTTTTCAATGTTTTGTTTGTCGCGTGTTTGAAAGCGGCAAGTCAAGAAACGGAAAGAAAAAGAAAATGGAATGATTATGATTATGTTATGCGGTTTAGAAGAAATATGGAAAGAACGGTACTCGGTTATTCGTCACTGATAGTGGGCGATGAAGAAGGATAACGGCGGGACTGAAACATGTTTGTTTCCGAGTCTTCCCGCTTCAGCTACCGCGATAGTGCATATAGAGATCGGGACGGGACGGGCACTTGTGAATGTGTTACTGCGTTCAGCACAGACTCTGTAAAATGGGGATAGCGTAAATTCGCTTTTCAATGTTTCGTTTGTCGCGTGTTTGAAAGCGGTGGGTCAAGAAATGGAACCTCGTATCCGATCAAATTGCTTATAAAATGTTTTTCTTTATTATGATGCACCGAAAATGTCCTTGTTATGACCGGAATCTCGTTATAACCGAGCTCGTTATAACCGATTCATTCTGCCATAGGTTTACACGCAAAAGAAAACAGGACCGACGTGATCACCTCATTATAAGCGGTTCCTCGTTATAACCGAACTCGTTGTAACAGGGTTTCACTGTATGTATCCATGTAGATTGGACAAATCAGTGGATTTTCATTGGGCATTGTAAGTCATTGTAAATGAACAGAAATAGAAATATGAGGACATGTCGGCAGTGAGGTTATCCTTACTTATTGTCGTGCACATTTCACACAAAGTGGAAGGGAAAGATACTGTATTTCAACCCAGTGTCAAAAGTGGCCATAATTAATGAAAGTTTGTTTTTACCTTTGCATGCATTTGGCCTGTCTTGTGAAATGATGTACTGTAAGACTTGACACAGGTAATGCATGGGCTCATGCTATAATGCCTCATCTGTTATGTACATATGTACAATTTGTACATGTAGCAAGTGACAAGGCAAACTGATCGCAAAGTTGTTTGGACGTGGTAATGACTGCAAGCATTTGTGGGCTGTTTTTATGCCTCCACCACGAAGTGTCGCCGGAGGCATTATGTTTTCGGGTTGTCCGTCCATCCGTCCTTCCGTCCGTAATAAATTTTGTGGACAGCAGATCTAAAAAACAGAGGTATCCTAATGAAACTTGGCATGTATATACTTGTTATGTATGAGTGGGCGAAGTTGTGCCTATCAACTTTTGGGTGCACACGCTCAAGGTCAAAGGTCAAAGGGTCAAGGTCAAATGCTCATAATTTCACTATTTCCCCTATATCTGTGCAATGCATAGAGGTATTTTCTTGAAAATTGGTGTATAAATGAACTACCAAATAAAGATTCCCCAGAGAGAGTTTTGGGTCAACGGTCAAGGGTCAAAGGTCAAGTGAAAATGTTAAAATTTCACTTTTTTCTCCATATCTCACAAATATTTGAAAGTATCTTCATGGAACTTAGCATATGGTCAATTCCATTGTGACTTATGGGACAAAGTGACAATTTTCGGCAATTTCAAACCAGTATTTTGAGAAAATTGTTGCATCAAATGCATTTTTCTCAGTTCATGGTTAGATCTATCATATCACAGTTTATGAAAACACCATACTTAGTTTGAAAAGTATCATTGCATTACATACAGCAATGAAAACATGCTGTCGTGACTTATGGGACATCTGAGGACCACCGTTTTTCACATGGGAAAGTAAGTTCTAAAATATTCTTACACACAGAGTCTCTGGAAAGATATTTTCTTTCCTGAATGTAGCAAAGAGTTGGTACTTACCCTGAGCCAAGTGGTATGAATATCTACTCATTGGTACAGTAGCAGGATAGGGAAAACCAGTGTGACTGATGGGACACAAAAACGTGACTTATGGGACGCTATCAACTACCACATTTTGAGATTGAGAGAATAATATTTACTGATGCCGGAACAAGTTCTAGAACATCATAAAACCAATCTATGACCAAAGAACATTCAG
Organism: Diadema setosum; assembly: GCA_033980235.1. NCBI lineage: Eukaryota > Metazoa > Echinodermata > Echinoidea > Diadematoida > Diadematidae > Diadema > Diadema setosum. The sequence continues at coordinate 37,652,307 of CM067068.1, read as the reverse complement.
AAAATAAGCCATCTGAGAATTACACAAGCTGTATTATGGTCATGATAGTGTATCAGAAATGATTTATTATAATTTCTGCAAAAATTGGCAATTTTCATGAAAAATGAAGGTTTTTCGGACATAACTCCTCTCCACGTTCACCGATGTTCACAAATGAGGTATCAAAATATCCGTTGTGAAAGGCTGCTTTGAGTAAACAATACCAGATCATCTAATTAAGCTTCATTAGTCATCTATACTCAATAGTTTGATTTTCATAAAATGCAACCTTTCGGTGGAATTGACCATATGCATGTACTGACTGGCAGTGATCATTTAGGGAATTTAGGGGTCGTGGGTCAAAGGTCAAAGTCAATTCATCAAAATGTCATTATTTCCTCCTTAATCTTATGCAGTGCCTGCAGGATTTTTTCTTGAAACTTAGTGTGTGCATGTATTACCCAATACAGATTCTCTTGGAAGTTTCTCGCCAAAAGGTCAAAGGTCAAGTGAAAGTGCTAAATTTCACTTCTTCTTTAAACTTATAAGTGGGTCAAAAGTTCCATACAGATCCTCAAATCCCCAAATACCTGCACTCTTAGACAGTATAGCCATTCATCCAAATAAACCTAGTTCAAGAAAAGTGAACATTCAATTAATTTGTGACAAACCTGTCATTTTAATATTTTGCCAGTTACGTGAAACTGTCATCACACATTGTCAAGACATTGTGCTACAGACCTATTCGGAGAACCATGCATTATGGCGAAGGCATACCAGTCGCCATAGCGACATTTCTAGTTTTTTTTTTTCAGATTTAGAGAGCACATTGTCACCAGCCCAGCAGAAGGGCCCTAACGTGAAATTTTGACCCAAAATCGAAATTTGGTTTTGGACATAATTCCATAGAGATTTAAAAGAGCTCCTTGATATGATTTTTTTAATGCGCAAGTCTTACCCCCTTCTGCTGGGTAGGCACAAGATATCTTGTCTTATGGTTTCTATTTTAGTGCTTTGATATGATTCATTTTCCTCATTCAAAAGTTTTTGTGTGATGCAGACTGTCATATTAGGGAGCTTTAGATTTTGACGCGCGTACGTTTGAGACGACGCTTGCGCTGGACGTTCTCCTCTCCCCTGCGTCGTGTTGAAAAGTAGCTTTAGATTACACTGGGATGCAACGTATACAAAATAAAATGGCGCCCCCATACGATCGGTGCATGAAGTAGTTCTCTATGTTGCAAACTGTGCGGACGTAAAAATAGCCCAGTATGCCTTGTGAAAAACTCAGGCGACGCAAGCTAAAAATAGATCGACAACGCGTGCTTCTTTGCACGCTCAGAACATTTTTTTTTCCCTCTGAACGTCCGCGCGTCAAAATCTAAAGCTCCCTAATATCTCTCTCTTTCTGTAACTTTGTCTCATTCTCTGTGTCTTTCTGCCTCTCTCCTTTCTACCGTCCAGGACAAAGAAACCGAGGCAAGACGGAGGAGAGCAATTGTTGCATAATTCTCTGAGAGTGGCAATGCATCGTGGGAAGAGCCTTTTCCACTTTGGGCCGAGAGAAATATAGCGAACCACTAAAGACTAAAACCAGTGGATGACAAGTCCACCATGGACATGTAGTGTAGTTCTGTTTCCAGGATATTACATCATTACCACATGAACCATGCTTAATTCCACTCCATGGTTCCAGCCATCTTAGCAGACTTGACTACATATATATTCATTCAAGGTATCGAGTATTCATGGCGAATTATGCAAGGGTTTGCTGTATGGCCTATCTGAGAGAATTTGTGAAATCAATCATTTTGATGAATTTTATTCTTTTTCCTTTGCTTTGTTTGTGTTGATATTTTTGAAGTTACTGCATATTTGTATATTTGTTCACATTTAGTTGATTCCAGATCCTGTATGTCCATCTTTACGTTTTGATTGCGTATTTGCGTCAATGCAGTTTTTGCAAGCCCCCAAATGTGGATTAATCATTACATACTTTGAATGTAATATTCATGAAGTTGAAAAAAAAAAATTAAAACATGTTGTTGGCTGTAGTCCATTGTCAAGTTTTGACACATTCTAACACAGTACATTCATCTGCTGGATATTTTTAGTCCACATAGAATCTAATCAACATAATCTCTGTATAGGTTGATCATCATTTAGCTGTAAGTCTCTTTCGTAGTGACTGAGGGTATAAATGAGTGACAAATTGATCAGTCCCATTCAAGACTGTATTTTCATGGGGGAAAAAAAGAATTCCTGTCACTCATCTTCTCTCTAGCAAGAAGAAGAAAAAAGAAAACATTAAGTACACCATTAATGATTTAGGATACAGAAATGTCTTTAATTGTAGATTATCCTCATTATTCATGGGTTTCAGGTGTCACCATGCTTAAAGGCTTGAAGATTCAATTTGCCAATCAAAAGTAGATCAGTAACTTCTGTGTGTAGTTTGCCTTTTTTATCTTGAGATGATATTTGACTGCCATAAAGGCATCCTTTTAGTTTGTCGTTTAAGAATTCATTAATCTGATTGTCTTTCCTGTGTAAACAAAAAAGAAGATACTATTCTGTATGCCATCCATTAACATTTGTTATAGTTTTGTAGTCATTTGTTAGACACTTTGAATGCCTGAGAGATGTCCATGTACCAGTAACATGTTGCTGTGGAGCTCACATGATGTCATCAGATACAGATTGATGTGGGAAATTACGTCTCCATGGCAACAAAGCTGGTCTTGCATCGCCCATTCAAGCAGTGATGTTCTAGATGGTAATGTCACGATTCTGCAGTCTCCTGGGGGAGTATCTCCCTGCCTCTCAGCCCGTATGATGCTTTACTGATGCTCCATAGAGCAGGGAGTGAAAAACCAGGAGAGAAACGTGACTTGAGGATGCCACAAGAGATGGAGACGCCTCAGGAAAGAAATCCAGGAAAGGCCAAGAGCTACATCCGTGCGTCAGAATAATGGCTGGACTTTTCTCCTCATTATACTGAACGTTATATAGCCATGGCAGCTCCTGTCCATGTACTGGCCAGAGTGGAGATGTGTGTCATGTAAAGGAGAATGAAATGAACATTGGACTGATGGGCCCATTAAAGTCAAGACCAGTTTTCTATATCATTCTGCATCACTCGGTGGGGGTTTGAGGTGGTGCTAGCCTTTAGACACTCAATATTCAGGGGGACACTACTGCCCGTCTTTACCTCTGTGGTATTCCTAAATCTGTCTTGTGTGAAATTTGCTACCGACTAGACCATCGTGCCTGTTCCCATCTTTCTTTGTGCTTGTCTCACTCTAAAAGAGAACCCTTGTTCCACGGCAACCTCTAGTAATATCTTATTTGATATGATTAGCATAATTTTTCATGTGTTTGTTTTTCAAGCTACACTGTACATTGCACATGAGGGGGAAAAAAGAGCAGAACTCGGTGCATTCCAGTTGATATACCTGAAGACTTTTATTAGCAGTTAGTGAATTGATGTGAACACTTTTCATTGGAAGTCACAAAAAGTTGCAGTAAAGCACATACACCTGTAGTTGAAAGCAAAGTGAAGCGTGCCTGGTATGTCTCTTACCATCCTTTGTTTTATGTTGTAGGTAATATTGCCTGATGTAATCCTTTTGTGACAAGCTGTCATTTCACATTTTGCATATGTGAGTGCTTTTTTTCATTTGTACAACTGTACCTTTTGATGCTGCCTTTTTTGCAGGTCAGTGCTTGTGTAATGATGCATAGAGATTATTTGTTGTTGCTTATTCAAGGATTGTGTGCGCTGTCTTCTTGTGTAGAATTTGTACACTGTAAGAAGCAAGTGAGCTGTTCAAGGTTAGTGGATACACTGACATATTTTATGTGTGTTTGCCTTGTATAATATCAGTGACAAAAAGTGACAAGCTGTGTGCTGCAGGCATTGACAGTGGCTGCGTTTATCATCTTTCCCCATGTTTGTAACTGCAGTACCCACTATCAAAACGTGTTTGCAAAGGCCTTTCTGATCGTGTTTCTCAAGTTGTTGCGTCTATCATCTCTACAGCGAGTTGAAAGGAAGGCCTTCTCACTGTACAGCTCCACTGGACTGTTCGACCCAAGGGGCAGAGATCATGTAGTTAGCGTGTCAAGGTCCGAGTTATAAACGCATTGCAGAACGATTTTGCATTTATCATCTCCAAAGAAGCATGTATCTGACTCAAACGCATTTGCAATTGCACTTTTTTGGCATTTCAGGAAGGCGCTTCAAACCCCATGATCAAAACAGCTTTATCTGCTCAAACCTCCCTGAAAGTTGTTTGGAAACCTTGATGCTATGCCAAAAGTGAGTTGATAAACGCACCCCCAGATGAAGAATTACCACATGTGTCTGGATGGTTTAGAAGGTAGCAAATTTATTTTCATGGTACAATATAGTTTTTTGTTTTTTTTATTACAATCATAGATGATCTTTGCTTGTTACTTGACTGTGTAGCTTTCACAAATTAGTGCCAACCTCTTTGTATCTTATATATTCTTCGAAAAGCAGGATATTCCACAATAGTCTCTCTGTGATTTGATTTTGATTTCTCATTGTTGATATGCTTGCATTTATTGTAAGGCTTCACAATAGCAGAAGCTTGCAGTAATGCTGTGAAGATAATTCTTTTAGTACGCTGTGTGTATATAAGTTCAAACAATCAGTTCTATGGAAGATGAATTCAACCAAATATAGGAAGAAATTTTGACATGCTCATATAACATCAAAGAAGGAAGATAAATCTTTTATACGATCAAAATGAATTTTCATTTTTGTCAGATTTGGTGTGAATGGAAAACAAAAGCATTTTGTGGTATAAAGAAAGTGAAAAAAAAAAGACTGGTTAGTCAGCAACTATGACTTGATTGGTTTCTTTTTCATGCTATTATGGAAATGATATTTGCATTTTGAATTTCTCCATTTGATGCCTGATTAATTGACATCACATTTCATTTTTCATATTTCATAGCAGATTGAATCAGATTTCTGTATGCTAAGATGCATCACATTAAGAAAAAGTGAACAATTTTGTAACATCAGTTCATACGCTGATCTGTAATGCCCAGTGGTAGAGTTATGAGATACTAGGAAATAAAGATAAGTTTCATATTACAATCAGATGGATAAGGTAGTTGGTGTGTATCTGAGATTTACATGCTGAAACTGAGACTGGAATTACTGGTTTTCAACATATTTACTGACAAGAATCAAATATAAACCTAAAAGAAAGGGGGAAAAAAAGTGTGTGCCTCCTTTTGGTACCACCACATCCTCTGAAGTTCTCCGCAAATTTTTAGTAGAAGTATTATGCAACACACTTTTTTTTTTGGTTAAGTTGTGTGATTTCGGCAGTCAATATGATACAAAATGTACATGACTTTGCATTTGTAATCAACACTTTTGAACATTATAATCTAACCCTAGCTTAAACTTGTTTTGGCCTGTGTTTGTTTTTTCTAACAAAAATCAACATTTTTTGTTTTGCTCTCTTTGAACTGAAAGGATTGTGTAGCAAATTATGGAACATTATTTTGTGTTTTTTAATCCAATGCAAAGTATGCTACATGTAGTACACAAACACTGTGTTACCAGCGCTTCTGTGTGTAGGGACGTAAAACTATATTGTACCCTGGAAAGTGTGAGTGTGAATGAGATTTGAATGAATGAATGAATGACTAATCCATGTGAAGAGTGTAACTTGTACATTTCTGTATGTGGGGCAACCTGACAATGTGTCAGTGTGATGTGTGTAAATTTTAATGCGGGGCTAGCATTGTATAAATATGTAAATTTGATTTTTAGATAAGACTATTCATAAACATAATTTTAATGAATGCAATTTATATATGTGAGCTTGATATTGTCTATACAAACATGTATACTAACACAGATAGATATATTTAACTAGGACAAAAAAGTAACAGAAAATCATGCTATATATATGTATCACTGCACAATTGAGAGTTTATCATATATAACACAATATCTATGAAGACCTGTATATTCATATCTGTCAAAAGGGGGAAATATGCTGTCACCCTGTTGCCTAGAGAACATACTATTACATTGTCTGTAACTTACTGCAGAAGCAATTACCATAGTAACATCTCATATTCTAGAAGCAACTTGCCTCTTTCTCTCTCTGGCAGTTGCAGGTGTAGTAAGTTGCTGTGAGAGTTAGTTTTCTATGCCACAGGGCTCACCTCATTATGCTATGTCACATCACATCCTAACCAGTGTCTAAATGATCTGTAGCATATTTGTGAAATAACAATTTGTCAGTATTTTTGGATCTCATTTATACAGCTAAATTGCAACACGATTGCAGACGGCTAACTTACAATTTGTACTATAGATTGAGACAGGGTGTACATATGTATTGATTCATAATACAGTCATATGTCAACAGAAAGAAGTCACAAATCATTTTTAAAGAAGAATAAAAATACCTGTATGATTTGAAATCTGTCATCCATCTTGTCTTCTTATGTGTCTTTAGTATAGCAGTCAGCGTGAGTCAGTTTGTTATAATATCGTTGGTCTTGTGCCAAAAGGGCCTTAAACCTCTTCCACTGTTATGCCAAAAGGCCCTTTACACTATAGACTTTGTACACTATTAGTGCCCTTTTGGCATAACAGGGGAAGTTCTTTAAGGCCCTTTTGGCATGAGGCTGACGATATATGCAGTTCTGGGCCCCGTTTCATAAAAAGTTGATATGATAGCAACTCTTGCCGGGATGGAAATTGTCATGGCAACAACAAGAACCCAGCTTCCTGATTGGCTGTTGCTATTGGAAGTTGCCATCCCGGCAAGAGTTGCCATCCTAACATCTTTTATGAAATGGGGGACCTGTTGTGTTGCTTTTCTGCCCTTATCTTTTACATTTCTCGACATATTTCTTCATAAAGTGCACTCCTGTTATAATAAAGTCCTAGGGACTGGTATTTCTTTTTTTTATGTGTGTTTTTGTTTTTGTTTGAGTGTCTTTGTTTTTGCTGTATCAAAATTTAATTATAGCGAAACAGTAAAGTACACAAAGATATATATGATGATAATTATGGGACATGAATTTTTACTTTGTTGTAACGAGAATTCCATTATGATAGTGTTCGATATAACAGGAGCGCACTGTAATAAATTTAAAGGACCGGCCTGTGGAAGAAGTTTCACATCATAAATACACTGTACCATGCAAACAGTATGTTCACTGATTGGAAATTATCCTCTTGCAGTTTCATCCTCTGCTACACTTCAGTCGTAAGTTCTGATTGAAACAGTTTTATGTTGTTTTATGTTGTGTCCATGTAGAGTTTTGTACAGTGTACCAGTGTTCACACATGTGCTTATTGATCCCTGGGGACTACACACCACAGAAGCTGAGATGTCTATTTGTGTCTCCAGCTTGTACATGCATCATATTGCCTTATACCATCCAGATACTGTATGAGATGTATAAACAACAAGTAACTCCATCGTGCATACATCTACACTTGTATGTATAATGATCTAATCTTCCATGTAATGTGAGATGAAACTATGATGTCACTGAAGTTGGCCCAACTCATTGAGTAGTATATGCTCATAGAATGTGTCGTCCTGAAAGTCATATTACCATCCCCTTTGAGAAAGCAGATCACAAGACTGAATTTTCCCCTCAGTCAGCCCAGTTCAGATGTAGCTAGAAATCATAACAAGAGTCATATTGTTTTAGAAAGAGAACCCTGGCTGGCAGGAATATCAAGGTAGGCCTATAATGTATAATGTTAAGGAGGTTTGAGTGATGATGATGATGATGATGATGATGATAACAGAATTCTACTGATAATCTGACATAATTGTACACATGTGTTCCATTAATGCAGGAGGAAACAAGTACAAATTTTAAGCACAAAGTTGACTTTTTAGCTCACCTGAGCCAAAGGCTCAAGTGAGCTATTGTGATCGCCCTTCGTCCGGCGTCCGTCGTCCGGCGTCCGTCGTGCTTAAACTTTTTACATTTTCATCTTCTTCTTGAAAACCCCCAAGACCGATTTTCATAAAACTTGGCAGGTAGCATTCCTAGGGGGTTAGGAACTCAATTTATTAAAATGGGCACCATGCCCCACCCAGGGGGCCCCCAGGGGGGCCCAAACCCCCCAAAATTAAGGAATCTGTAAAAATCTTCTTCTCTAGAACCAGAAGTGATAGAGCTAAGTTGATACTATGAGTTAGTACATTGATGACTGTAGTTTCAAGTTTGTTCATGGCAGAATCAGGGGTGCCCCCCTTGGGACCCAGGGGAGGGGGTGGGGAGGGACCTAATGGGGCCTAAATTATACATTTTCATCTTCTTCTTGAGAACCCCATGACCAATTTTCACCAAACTTGGCAGGTAGCATCCCTAGGGGGTTAGGATCTCAATTTGTTAAAATGGGCACCATGCCCCACCCAGGGGCCCCAGGGGGGCCCAAACCCCTCAAAATTAAGGAATCTGTAAAAATCTTCTTCTCTAGAACCAGAAGTGATAGAGCTAAGTTGATACTATGAGTGAGTACATTGATGACTGTAGTTTCAAGTTTGTTCATGGCAGAATCAGGGGTGCCCCCCTGGGGACCCAGGGGAGGGGGGTGGGGAGGGGTCCTAATGGGGCCTAAATTATACATTTTCATCTTCTTCTTGAGAACCCCATGACCAATTTTCACCAAACTTGGCAGGTAGCATCCCTAGGGGGTTAGGATCTCAATTTGTTAAAATGGGCACCATGCTCCACCCAGGGGCCCCGGGGGGGGGGGGGGGGGGGGGGGGGGGGGGGGGGGCCAAACCCCCCAAAATGAAGGAATCTTTAAAAAATCTTCTCTAGAATCAGAAGTTATAGAGCTAAGATAATACTATGAGTGAGTACGTTAATGACTGTAGTTTCAAGTTTGTTCATAGCAAATCCAGGGGTGCCCCTTTTGGGGGCAGGGGGGGGGGGTTGGGAAGGTCCAAATGGGGGCCTGAATTGTACATTTTCATCTTCTTCCTGAAAACCTCATGATGGATTTTCGTCAAACTTGGCAGGTAGCATCCCTAGGGGGTCAGGATCTCAATTTATCAAAATGGGCACCATGCCCCGCTCAGAGGGCCCCAGGGGGCCCCCAATCCCCCCAAATTAAGGAATCTTAAAAAATTTGGGCCCTTTTTGTACATTTTCATCTTCTACTTGAGAATGCCTGGTCAAATTTTAGTAGAGCTGTGAATAATTTAGATTAGTGACTGCGTGAAAGGTGAACTTGCGATACTCAGGTGAGCGCTAGACCCGCGGGTCTCTTGTTGTTAGATGGATTCATTGATAAGATTCAGAGTCCTTCTTTGTGTTTGCTTCATAACACATGGAATGAACATTGGACAAGACCAAAGACACAAACAACCATAATACTATCTTGGAATTACATGAGAGCACTAACCTTTGATATGTTTCTCAGTGATTAAGTTTAGGACATGCTGAAGACAGTGCCCTTTTGTCAATCAGAGTAATACACCACACCACATGCTTTGAATCACTTCTATAACAACAGACTCTCTTGCACACACACACACACATGCACTCCTACATCTATGTAGACACTCTATAGCAAAAGGAGGTAAGTAACAAATCAAATACTAGTATTTGTTGCCGAGTGTCTTGATAATGACTTGTGTGTTACCTGGAGATGTCAAGCTTTGTCCACGTATATCCACCTGAGAGATGATCACAATATCAACTATGTTACATTGCTATGATGCTGATTGAAAATGACAGAGAGGGTTTGCTTGTGTAGAAATACTACCTTTGTTCCTTCCTTTGGTTGAAGAATTAAATGGCAGGTGAGCATATGCATTGGGTCCCGCACAATGGTGTATATATAGGAAGCAAGTCAGTGGCTAAAAGCTGAAGTAGATTATGACTTGCATCAGAGGGAACAAACAGAAATCAATTCTTGAAGTGTTGTTCAGGGAGATTGTATTAAAGTCTGAGACAAAATCTGAAGATCCTCAAATGCTCCCCAAATAGCACTTCAAACCCTGATCTTGAGACATTTTCTTTTTCTTAATAACAAAGATTCATCCTCTGTTATATTTCATGGTTGAGTCATATTTCTTAGAGCCTTAATTATTTCTTTAAAGGAAACCCAAACCCTAATGTGAATTGAGTGAAAGCAGCATGTATTATTAAAACACATCTGTCAGTGAAAGTTTGAGGAAAATTGGACAATCAATAAATATTTTTTTAATTAAAAAAAAAAAAAACTTTTAAAGTTCTGCGCTGTCATCACTTGATATTAAAGGAGACTACTACACTTCATGATGTCATTAATATGGATATTATAAGAAAATACAGAAAAAAATTCACCATATTTTTACTTTCCTAGCATTATGAAAGACCACTTGACTAATCTCTTTCAGAAAGCAGGAGGAATGATTTTATACGTAAGAATTCAGTAACAAGTTGATGGAAAGTGTATTTTTCATGAAAGTGACATTTTGTGGAATCCTTATATTTTCTTTTTACTGACCATAATGACGTCAAGAAATATAGCAGTCTCCTTATTCAGATGTGACAGCACAGAAACTTAAAAAATTCACAACTTTTAAACAGATTGTTCAAGTTTCTTCAAATTTCCCAGATGTGTTCTACTAATATTGTTGCTCTCACTTAATCTACAATTATATTTTGGCTTTGGATAAAGTTAGCATATTTACATCATCATCACCACCAACTAGTCCAGCACGGCATGCACAGCAGGGCTTTTGTGCATCACTGCATTATGCGCAATATCCCAGTTTATTACATACTTCTTCCTCAAATCCCTGTGTTGCTTGGTTATGAGCGTTGCATAGATTACAAATATTTGCACTATCAATTCTGTTCCAAATATCTGATGTCTTTTTTCCAACATAATGTTCATATGAAAAAAGAAATCTAACATAAGGGAACACATCAAAATATTCTGCTAGTGTGCAAACTTAACAAAATGGTCAACTCTCAAATAACCGTGTTCGTCTTTAGATCACTGACTGGTATTTGACCAACCCATTTTAGCTTGATCACATTTTGACCAGGAAATTGAACTGAGGGTGTAATACATGCTAAACTGAGACATATCACCGCTACAAGTGACTCCTGGGGACTGGCAGTTTTCTTTCATTATATAGAAATTTTATAAATGAATAAATAAAGTATATGGATTACATAGATGACAATTTTGGGACCTGAATTTTTACTCCGTTGTATCTGGAATGTCATGATAATCAGTTCCTTATAGCGAGAATGTATTGTATCAATGTCTTTGCCTTGGTTGGTTGTTCTACTATAACAGAGAGAATTGTATTTTGATCATCATTCCTTCGCGCTTCATCTATCCTTGTACAGTTCTTTGTTCGTAAACATTTCCATGTCTCCTGTGCTAAACATAAGCTGATGAGAGCTGCCCTAATTTGGCTCATTAAAGGGAAGATAAACCCCAAGAGCAATGTGGATTGAGTGAAAGCAGCAACATTTATAGTAGAACACATCAGTGAAAGTTTGAGGAAAATCGGACAATCGATGCAAAAGTTATGAATTTTTAAAGTTTTGGTGTTGGAACCGCTGGATGAGGAGACTACTAGAGGATATGACGTATGAGTGGACAACAATACAAAGAAAATATAAAGGAAATTCAACAAAAATTCACTTTTCTAGAATCATGAAAGAGCAATGGACCAACCTCTTTCAGAAAGCAGGGGAATAATTGCTACCCTTAACATATGTCAATATCAAGTTGATGGAATTTGTAATTTTCATGAAAAATGGATTTTTGTAGAATTTTCTTTATATTTTCTTGGTATTGTTGTCCACTCATACGTCATAACCTCTAGTAGTCTCCTCATTTAGCGGTTCCAACACCAAAACTTTAAAAATTCATAACTTTTGCAACGATTGTCCGATTTTTCTCAAACTTTCACTGATGTGTTCTACTAATGTTGCTGCTTTCACTCAATCCACATTGCTCTTGGGGTTTATCTTCCCTTTAAACTCTGTTATTATGACTGCACAGACAACATTCGGCAGTTCTTGAGTCTCCTCGCTAAATGCTATACACTGATGCCTTCAAGGGTATTTATGGTGATTAACACCTGCTCCATTTGCCACTGACATCTCAAGATAGAATTCCTCAGTCAACTGGCATGCTGCTCATGCAGAATAACATGAGTTATAGTCTGTAGTATCATCGTAGTGCAAATCATTTCATTAAGAAAATGATATCGGATCCTTTATGATCTCATAACTGTACTCACAACTCACTCAGAGAGATATGTGTATTATATACCAATCTTTGGTTTATTGCAACCATAACAACAATCAAAATAATCACACAAAACACTACACAATGAACAAAAATATCAAAACTTAATCACCAGCCAAACTTTGAAGAGGGCAAAACTGAACTGTTTCAGTTTCTTGTCGCTATTCATACATTGTGGATCAAACTACATGTACTTGACTACGTATATAAGTAATAAGGTAAAGGATTACTCAATGATTGCAGAGACTATTAATTTTTTTCTTCAAATGGCTCTCTAATTAGCATTTCTTTTGAGCTATTAACAGTAGGGCCTATATATTTAATTTTCTGTTTACCTCTTACTAAAACCAAATAGGCCTACATTTCAAAATTCAGGTTCGATCCTTAAAGCTACATCTATAAAACTGTAAATTTATAAAGAACATAGGAAAAAATATATACATGAAAGTAAATGTGTGTTCTTTTTTTTAACAGTTATATATAATAATCCTGATATTTAAGGCATTCTGGTTCACAAGTTACATCATTACTACTACTACTACTATACTACAGTAGTAGCATAGTAGTAGTAGTAGTAGTAGTAGTAGTAGTAGTAGTAGTAGTAGTAGTAGTTGTTGTTGTTGTTGTTGTTGTTGTTGTTGTTGTACTAGTAGCAGTACTAGTAGTAGTACTAGTACAGTCTAGTAGCAGTAGTAGTACTTGTAGTAAATCCCCTTCCTACGCTCAAAATCTTATTGACATTGCAGACAGACAGGGGCTGCATGGTTAATTATGACTGATACCCTTTTACAGTAGAGCTTCGATGGGGAACAGACTTCATTCAGTGACTTAAATTAAGCGTGACCAAGGACTTTGTTATCTTTTTTTTTCAACATGTACTGAGATTGTGATTCCATTCATAGCCATCCTAGACAGTACTGTGTGTGTATATCTTGTGTGCATGTGGTATATATACCGTACATAGACCACACACTCTCTGATATCCAAAATGTATAGAAGTTAAATAATTGAATGCTGACTTTCCATAAAGTATGTATTCCACAGGTTTTCACAAAACCTAAATCCAAACACAAGGCTTAATGATTATATTATTTAATTCATCACTACATTTTTACTTAATAAAACATGCATACACAGATATATGTGACAAATTGAATGAAGAGAGGCTGGTCATGATTGTATGTCATACAAATAAGAATGATTCAATGATTAAAAATAAAGGCAATGCTGAAAATATAAACAATAGTGACATAATTCACAATTTGAATATTGTTATACATGCACAGATAAGAGTGCATTGTGGAGAATATAGCACACCCTTTGATATAATATGGTACATGTTACACAACATTTTGAAAACCTGAGAGTGTGAGCTTTCTGCAGCACACTTAACCTGTGCATAAATAGCAGCTTGCGACATACAGTGTACTGTGAGAAATGTTTTGTCACATGTTAAGTACCTCAAGGTTCCCTTTTGGGTCCCTTACTTTTTATTTTATAAGTACCAGTACCAGTAAATGATTTTTCATAATCCTCAGAGATATTTTCTCTCTTCTTCTTGTTGTTGTTATTATTTGCAGATGATATTCTGTTCTCACAGAAACTTAGAAATTGTTTTCAAAACAGTTAATAAAGAGCTCGATGTATTGACTTATTACATTCGTGTAATAAACTGTCTGTGAAACCAAAGGTTTTTTAGTAATAGAGAAACAGTAGGCCTAATGCTTGGAAATGGACATACAGTTTTTTATTAGTTAATGATAAAAAGATTTGATGTATTAAAATTTCAGACCTTAAGTTGATGATGAATTGACTTTGAAGATAGTACCCGGTACAAAGACTGCTCATCTATGTAAAGTGTACATAATTGCATAATTATTATGCAAAGATTTCCATTCCAAGGCGGTACTCCATTTTCCTCAAATTAACCTTCATGTGTTCATTCAATATCGTGAATTCGCCATCAAAGTATGGAAATTCATGCGAAGAAATAGAGAAATCAGGCAATGACAAAAGAGTTTTGTTCCAAAAGGTGCTAAATCCAGCAGGATCCAATCAGAAACTTGTCTGTATGCTTGGTAGCACTCAAAGACCCCATACAGTAAAGCCAGGCATTACCCTCATAATATTGCTCAATTATTGGCTATAAATATTTCATTTCTATGCATACAAATTATTTTGAGACTGATGCATGGAGGACCCAGGAGGAGAATGTGTGAAGATGACGAATCATTCCAGAAAAAAAAAATAGACAAAGTCACAGAAACTAGTCACTATAGAACAGCATCGTGAACATATATCATGATAATCATATGTCCACCTCCATGAACTTGAAGAGTTGTAAAGCGCACAGCAAATATTATGATTATGCGAACAAGAGGTGAAGAACCGTATATCATTTTGACCATGATTTAATCATTCAGATTGTGTTTAACATTAATTTTTCTTACTTTTTATTGAAAACTTTATTTGTAACTATATACCATCAAAAGTGGGGGTTAATCCCATTATGTGGTGTTATTATGGGACACTAGTAATGCCATTGAATGAAAACACTTAGAACCATGCGAAATGAAACTCCAGGTTTTTGGTGTCCTTACCATCAATGTGGATTTAGCACATTTTGGAAGGAACTCATCATAGTTCAAGACTAGATATCCTTTCTCTCTGTGAACATGTATCATGATAAGTATCAGATTGCCATTTTAACTCATAAAATAGATAATTTTCTAATTTAGTGATAGATCTGATATCTATCTACTCTAACTATAGGTAAATGGATTATCATTGTCTCACCCCACCCCCTCCCGCATCATACATACTCTGTATATTCAGTATCCCGAAATCTTATTTAGGGTACTTTCATTATCCTTATTACTATTTTATCTGCCTTTATTCTTCTTGCATGCGATATGCAGCATTGCAGCAATTTTTTGCAAAGGAAATCTGTCGATTTTATGGACCACCTCATTTATTTTCAAATTATTATTTTTTGTATTAAACAATTCATTTTTATTGTTCATGAAGTTATTGTTTCCGCTTTAGTGGAAACAAATAAATTTGAAATTTAAAAACTTGTTCTTATAAGTTGCTAAGCCCGATATTATTATTTTTTTTTCACATTCAGCTTATCATACACCAAACTCGACTCTGGCGGCATTCCATACATTACGCACGTTGTGCACACAGAACTCTTAACACAGTAAGAGTTCTGTGGTTGTGCATCGAGCATAATGCATGTGCGATGTTGAGCGAGGTGAGCGAGATAGACGACTCGCCTGGCTGTATCCATCCACTGTACGCCATCTACACCTCGCCGCGCCGCGCCGCTCAGTCCCGCAGGCTCTCCTTCGCTAGGCCGCTGGTAGTACCTGGTGTAGCTAGCTAGCTGGTGGGCATAATCTGGGCACTCCAAATTGGCTTGTATTTCATCTCTCTGTCAAGCGAGCTCATGTACGATACTTGGCATGCCCGATACTTCTTCTTCTTCCGTGGAGTGCTGCGCCATTCTTGAAGATTACGCACTGTCGCACTGCAGTCTAAACGACTGAATTAATCGAAGGAAAATGTCAAGCAAAAAGAAAGGTCAGCATGGCCAAAGAAGTGCGTGGCAGAGTATCCGGAAAGGTGATGTCGATGTTTTCGTTCAAACCAAGGACGTTGAAAAATTCAGAAAGTTGGTTACAACAGAAAATCAGAATATTAAAAACGCGGAGCAGACAACGGTGGAGAAAAGCGTAATTTGTGTGCTAGATGCCGCCAGGAAGGCTCGGATATCAGTTATTTCCAATCGTGTCTTACTGGGAGAGATCTTACCGCAGGTAGACAAAGGTAGGTTAGATTTACCTTTAAAAAATGTGACACCAAGTGGGCAGCTTTCAGTCCCATGTCAGTCGAGTGGTTCTGTTATTCTGCTGATCGCCACGTTCACTGGCTATCCACCTGGACTGACTCAATGACTGATGTATTAAATTTATCAATGTCAATGACTGGTACATCTTGTCAGTTCACAGTGTGCCCTATAATAAGTGTACAGCATGTACAGTAATTAGTGTTGTATAGACTGGTTGGAGAATGTCATTTCTTTACAGTCATCACAATTTGTCAAAGCAATTGTCGAGTTGTCACCCATTACATTACTCATTAGCATGCTCAGCTTCAGTGTAAACTTCGGAAGATGAAACAGTACTCAGCAGAGTGTTGCGTGTTACTGTAAAGTGGTTGGTAGAAATAGTATTAATAGTTATTAGTAGAAAGGTAAATCTTGGGGCACTGTGTAACAAGTCGCTGGTTATTCTCCACAAGGTATCCGCTTAGAACTGTAAGTTTTGAAAAGTATGCATTGTAAAATGTGAGGGTTGATTTGATGATTTTAGGACATTTTGAGTAAAAATTATGAAATGTCCTGTCGTTGCTTTCTTTTGAAGGTGTGACCAAACTGCCCCTGTCTGCCAAATCTGATGTCATCCAGCTAAGCCCAGAGACCATGAGCTTATGTGACCTTTGCATCGGTCAGCCTACCATTGTAACATCTGGCCAGCAGGATGGACCCAAGTCCATATGTCTGGCCTGGCCTGTCCAGGGGTTTCCTCCAGCGTCCATCGGCGTTCACCCAAGGCTACGAGAGATCTGTGGCTGGAAGGATACAGAGCTGCTGAGGGTGGAAGGAATACATGGCAGCGTTGGGGTTGCTGCCTCTGCAAAGTTGTCAATTCGGTTTGTACCTGAAAAGAAGTTTCTGATCAGCAACATTTGTAGACAAATCAGACAAATGACAAAGTCACTGCTGTGATGTTAGTTTGTTGTTTAGTCCTCAACTTTCCTGTATTGTCTTGCAAGAAATTCAATTCCCATCCATACTTTTTGCAGAGTTTACTTTCAAGAGCAAACTGAGGAGGCATAATGTTTTGATAATTACAAGTCATCTTCCTTGGGTCTGTATAGAAATGTTTACTGTGACAATTCTGTGCAATAAGATAAAATATGAGATATATGACAAAAATCAGATTATCTTGTTTGGTTATGATGAACATAGCTATTCATTCCATTTTATGTGATTTATTTGTCATTTGATTTCTTTATGCAGGCACTATTTTTTAGTGTTTGTTTGAGTATATGTAGGGTGGGATTTCACGGAGCACGCGAACGACTTGCGAAGGACGCGAATGAAAAAATCCAACATTCGGAAAAGTTTTTCTCCGAATGTTTTCCGACAATGAAGCCGGAAACTATTCTTGCGCAATTTGTGCGAAGTTTCCACGACGTATGTGCGAATGTCGTGTGTACTATCATTGCTAAAGTAAAGCATGTTACGTACACGAAGAACACGCGATGGAAATGCGAACAATGAAACATTTTCAATAATCATGGGAGAAAATGTACCCAAGGAGAGGTAGAAGCTGTCTTGAGTTGAATTTTTGTCTTTCCTCTATTTCTCCTTTCTTTTCCTCTCATTTTTTTTTCCTAGGACGTATCTCCACTAGTAAAGCATATGATTTTTTTTTTTTTTTTTGGCAGTTCCTCCAACACATAATCTCTGTACTTCAATTGAAATTTTACATACTTTAGATTAATTTTAACTGTATTCTGCGATTCTATTTTGTATAGCAAACATTTCTTTCTCTTTGCTAGTCTTTAAATTCTTTTGTTACTATAGTTGTTAATAATTGTTTGATGTTTAGATGTATGCTACGATTTTTATTTGTAGAAAACCTATAGGTCATACATCCCCCAAACATGCGCTAAACGCTCGCGAGAATGTCTCAAAAGGTACAAGAACAGTTTGCGATTACGTCGTAAAATGATCGGAAAAACTTCACAGATTTCGCGTAATATACGCGAGACATTCTCCAAAGTTTCGGAGTCTGTTTGGGGTTTCACGAACATTTTGTGAACATCGCGCGTGTCTTGCGAAGGTCTTGCGCATATGACGAGGCTTTAAAGACACTTTCGAGAACAATTCACGAGCAAATCACGACCAAGTGTGCGGAAAAGGTTCGCAGAAAATTTCAAACTTTTTTGAAATTCTCGCCGAAGTAAAAACTACATTCGCGAACAATTGACGATGCTTCCGAACCCTCACGTTCGTTTGGCGATCTTTTCCAGACCAAAATGCGAATGCTGGATTTTCTCATTCGCGTCCTTCGCAAATCGTTCGCGTGCTCCGTGAAATCCCACCCTTACCTGTTAACTCTGTAATCCACTTCACTTTGGTAAACAGTCTACTGACAAATGAAGAGAAAAAGTCTGTAGTTTGGTGGATTTTAAAAAGTACACAAGAAAGTAACAACACCTTCATTACTGAAGTTCTGATTACAGGTGTATATTTCCTTTAACATCTAATCAGATTTCATGTTGTGATTACATTCACAGTACCAAGGAAGAATCGCCATTGACAGAATCTACTGAGTTCAAGAACTATCTTGCTCGCAGTCTAGTCAGTAAACACATCATGTGTGATTGTATCCTGAGTGTTTCTTACTACGGCAAGCCAGTTGTGCTAGAAGTAGAACAGGTCACAACCCTGACAAGCAAGGGACCCTCAAATCCAGACCTTTTGACCCGGAGAGTGGACTGTGATGACCAGTCGTCCCTCAGCATGACAAGTGCTGATCAATCAAAGCTTCAAGGCTCTCACAATGTTAGCTTACGCCTCGGGAGAAGTGACATATCAACTTGTTCAATCGCAGAAGATGAACAAATGGATGCGGACAAGGACATGGAACCTTTGAAGAGTCCTGAACAGACAGTGTGACTTACACCACTGACCCAAGCATTATCGTTGGCACGGTAACAAGTGCACTGCTCTGCCCTAGAATCTTCCAGTGAACTTGAAAATCAATTCATATCACTAAGTTTGTCAGAGACAAGTAGCGTTGTTGTGTCTTCAACTCCCAAGAGGAGTTCAAAATTGTCTTCTGATGATGATGAACAAAAGTTTACCAAACACAGGAATCTGTCAATAAGCCAGAGTTTGCAGAAGATAGTGGTATCTACAGAGTCACAAAAACAACAGAAATCTCACTAGTCTCTCCTGCTAAAGAGGGAGCGGAGAGAAAAGAAGACAAGATGGCCGCCAAGCTTGGAACTCGTGTGACCTTTGACATGATGGGAGGTATTGAGAGACAGCTGAAATCCATCAGGGACATGGTACAGATGCCTCTCAAGAATCCAGACGTTTTCATCTCTCTTGGTAATCTTTCCAACCATCTGTATTTTCTCAGCAAATCAGTGATTTTGCATAAAGGAGATAATGGCAATATCTGACAACTTAAAGTAATCGTGGTGTCTCATTGATGTATGCATAAGACAGATAGAATAGTTGAAAAGAATTGAGTAATTAATGCCACTCCTGAGAAAATTCTTTGAGGTTTGTTGATGTTTTCATAAGTTTTTGTAAGTGATGTCAGGTTGAGTACTGCACACATGCAATATTGCCACAAAAGAAATCAATGTTAAATGATGACTTTAAAAAAAATGTGGAGTTCACTATCTCACTAAACTTGGTCAATGTTTACTGAAACTAAACTGGCAAGTTTGATTTTGTTTATACTGAAGCCTGACAGAAGTTTTATCAGCAACAGTTTACACAACTAAAATGCTTTGCCAATTGTATCTTGGCAGAAAGTGATATGGTAGAAGACAATGTGTATGAGCATTACTTCACATATTAAATTTTGTAACATGGATTCTACTCAAAAGTATATATTTGTACACTTTTAATTTTTGTCTCTTTTAGGTATTCCCCCACCCAGGGGAGTGTTGCTGTACGGTCCTCCAGGGGTGGGGAAGACCATGTTGGCTCGTGCTGTGGCATGCGAGACTGGAGTCCACACAGTGGTCATCAATGGCCAGAGGTTCTCAGTAGGTGAGCTGAAATACCCAGCATGGATGCTAACATAACATCCTTCATCTGTGCAATTTTGTTTTAGAGCAAAAAATGGATAGTGCACTGCTAATGTCACTAACAAATGTAGATTGACTCTTGTGTTAAACTTGGTATCAACTCATAGCTTTTACACAGCACACCTCTGACATAACAATATGCATACCTTTTGTGCACTAAATCAGTTACAAGCCTGCATTCAGTCTCTCATTTTACTGTGGATGGTTTCAACTGATCACTTTCATGAAAGACTAACTGTATGGTGACACTCATTCATCTTTCCTGCTAAAATGGTTGCCATTTCTGTGCTTAACCCTAACTAGGCCTGGCTATTTAGGTAGATGATAGAGCTGGGGGGGGGGGGGGGGGGGGGGGCCTGGTCCAGATCTCGGCCGTTGACCACGCGAACGCGACAAAAATTGGCACACACATTGCCTATGACGTATTCGAAAGTACCATGAAGTTAATTTTTCAAAAAAGTATCATTTATGCTAAATTATGCTAATTTATTCATAATGATGCATGAAATCAGACAATTTGGTATAAATCACTAAATAAACCTCAAAACAGGCACATTTTTTGTGTAAATATTCTTTTTAGTGTCCTTAGCAAATGTAAGCGAAAAAAATTGTGCCATCAGAAAAAATTTCTTGAGTATTTTATTGTTTTTTGAATTTCTTTTGTATTTCCTTGTTTTTTCGGACTTTATGTTTTTCATTGTTTTTTCGATGTAATTGGTTCGCGACATTGTTCCGAACAAGAAAATATGTTATTAATTGGTTTTAATCAATAAAACCCCCAAATAATCATGCTTTTATGAAATTTGCCTTTAAGCACAGTTTACATTGAAATTGTACACAAATTCACGTTTTTGGGCAATTTTTGGTCTGACATGCATGTACATATTTATGCCCAACTTCAGAACGGCGTGCCCAGGCGTCGCAAATTTGGTGTGAAAAGATGCTGGAGACTCAAAGGAAAAAGGTCATGGAATGTCGCGGCGATAGCTTTTTCGTGATAGCGATACATTGTGCGGAATGTTCCCCCCCCCCCCCCCAGGCGTAGTTAGGGTTAATTAACCATACACAGAGAGATGTAATATGAATTATCCCCGAGTGTTTTAGGAGAGTGTTTCTTAATGTCACAGCATTATGGTTAGCTTGCAGTCAGATCTCCTTGTGTAAACACTGTATTTACATCATCTGTTCTCAATATGTTTCCATAAAACTGAGCACATAAACCTTCCAAGATAGAAAGTAAAATCTTTTTGTAACTGCTAGTAGCAGTGCTTCCAGAGTGATCAGTGACTTTACTGGGGTGTATAATATATCCAACTCTTAAATTACTTTCTTGACTTACCTGCCTGGGTATTTTAGGATTAACAACACAGTCTTTTACAGTTTTTTTTGTGAGTTGCGTAAAAAGATTTGATGAGAATGATTTGAATTAATATAATCGAGATTAAAATGTATTTTGTCCTTGCTATGTTCTCTCTCTGTAAAGGAGCCAAATGGGTATTTGCTTTAAAGAGTTACCCTACCAAGCTTCAATTCTGCCATTGCTTTTTTTTTTTCAAGGTACTATGGAGAGTCTGAGTCAAGGTTGAGGGCGCTCTTCACTGAAGCCACAGAGAATGCTCCCAGCCTGATCCTCATTGATGAGTTGGATGCCCTGTGTCCTAGACGGGAGCGTGGTCCACAGTGAGCTGGAGAAACGTGTGGGTCTCCATGCTTCTCACTCTCATGATGGCTTGGTAGGAGAAGTACTGGTGGCATTAGTAGTGGTAGTAGTAGGCAATAGTAGTATAAGTAGTAGTAGTAGTAGTAGTAGTAGTAGTAGTAGTAGTAGTAGTAGTAGTAGTAGTAGTAGTAGTAGTAGTAGTAGTAGTAGTAGTAGTAGTAGTAGTAGTAGTAGTAGTAGTAGTAGTAGTAGTAGTAGTAGTAGTGGTGGTGGTGGTGGTGGTGGTGGTGGTGGTGGTGGTGTGGTGGTGGGTGGTGGGTGTGTTGGTGATGGTAGTTAGTAATAGTAGTAGAAGTAGAGTCAACCTCGCCTAAGTCATATCTATTTGGACCAAAGAAATAACATTGCCTTAGAGAAAATTTGACGTATGAGGGATTAAAGTCAGTAGAATATAAAGAGAACAGGACTTTGAAAGACCTTCGACATAGGCAATGATTCAACTTATGCGAGGTAGACTTTGATAAGCAAGGTCAACTGTAGCAGTAGTAGTTCTGTAGTAGGAGTAGAAGTAGTGCTAGTAGTCTAATAGTGGTATCAGAAATAGTACTAAGTAGTAGTTAAGTAGAAATAGTAGTAGTACAACGTAAGTAGTAGTAGCCTAGTAGTAGATGATGTCGTCCAATGGAAGTCATACTAAAAATAGGGGCAGTAACAGAGGTAATGATGATAATACAGTAGTGATAATGATGAAGATGATGACAATAGTGATAGTACAACAAATTGTAATGTTATAGAAAAATAGTGATAATGGTGGCAGTGATAATCAACGTAAATATCCGTCACACTTTGTACTATCATAGCTTATACCCTGTGACAAGAGATAATTGAAGATTTTTTTCCCCTGTCCTCTGCATCTCTTTCTCCTGAGATGAATAAGAGAAAGAGAGGACAGGGCAAAAGATACAGAAATCATTGTGTTTTGATGAAAGTAGTTTACAAAGGCTAGCTATGCAAGCCTGGGGGGTAATGTCGTTTGAGGGTCATACACAACGTAGATTGTATGAGGTTTTCAGAGATGCCATGAAAATATTATTGTAAATATTAATTTCCTGTAATAACAATGCTACATAACATTTTATGCACCTCCCTCAGAGTGTGCCACTTACGAAAAAGGAAATTAATGTTAAAGGAGAATTACATGTTCTTATTTTTCTAGCATAATGAAATATTGATTAACCTCCTTCAGAAGGTAGGTGAATATTTCAGTAACAAGTCAAAGGAATATGCACTTTAATAAAAATGACATTTTGTGGAAATTTTAACGTAGTTTCTTTGTATTCTTGCCCTACTCTAAATCATGAATTGTTGTAGTCTTATCCAGCGATGACAGCACATAGATGTAATCAAAACTTTCGTAACTTTTGGACTTATTGTCCCATTTCTGTCAAATTTCACTAGTGTGTACCACTAATATTTCTGCATTCACTTTAAAATTCGCATATATATTTGAAGTATATTCTTGATAAGAAATGTATATTTTTCACCTTATTTTCATTTGTTTTCTGGTTTTCAGACAAATGCACAAATACAATTTATGCTGTGTATATTTGATCAAAAGATATGTATCCATCAAGCCATATCAGGAAGGCTGCTAATTAGACCTACAGGTCTTGCTGCTTTAGACCCCGTTTACAGTGCGAGGCTCGGCCGCGGCTTGGCCGCGGCCGAGTCCAGCCTCGCTTCAGTGTAAACGCGCAAAAGGCCAAATGCGAGGCCAAAATTGGCCTCGCATTTGGCCTCGCTCTGGAGGTGGTCTCGCCGCGGCTTGGCCGCGGCCGAGCCCGGCCTTTTCTCAGTGTAAACGCAAACTGGGCCAAATGCGCGGCCAATTGCGCGCCAATTTTAGTCTGGCTTCCAAACCCTCTGCCTGTATCTTTCGCTATTCAGGATATTAACCCCCTCAACGTCGAAAACAAGTATAGTTTAAGGTGGTTTTGTCCTGCAAAGGATTCTTTCCTTCGGCAAAGGCCTTTGCCCGAACGGCGACTTCGTCGCCACGGAATTCGTTTGGCAAGGGGTCTGAAAACCAGACAATACCAAATTGCATTTGTTTACAAGCAGAGCGCCACTACGACAAAATATTGAAAGGTTTGAATCAAAAGCGCGGCCGAGCCCAGCAGTGTAAACGGACAAAATTGCGAGGCTCGGCCGCGCAATTGAGCCCGGCCCCACACTGTAAACGGGGTCTAAGACAATGTTTGACATATTTCAAATAACTTTAAAGTTTTAATCGTATGTTAGATATTCAAAGGAAACTGGCTTTACTCCAGCTGTATGAATGGCTGATGATCAAAACATACCTCATGGATGATCTGAGATAACAAAAAATGTAGCTGTTGGTCCTCATTCAGCAAACTAAACTTGATTATGGCAGCCCCTATTTACTATGATTTTCCATACATGTGATTGATCTTTGCTTTGCTGGTAGTGTGGGCTTTCCCAGGGTCATGTCCTGGTGCTGGGTGCTACAAGTCGCCCCGATTCTATTGACCCAGCGCTGCGAAGACCAGGCCGATTTGACCGCGAGATAGAGATTAGTGTCCCAATGCACGAGAAAGAAAACAGGTATATTCAATGACTTCATTGACAATTACAGGAGACCTAATAATGTGTTATTGCAATGATAATGTTATCAAATGTGAGCATTGGTCATTAATCTGTTGAGGACGAGTCCCGAGTATACTCGGCAGGTGTCTATGGGAAATGCATGTTACAGCAAAGTCGAACCGTCCTCAACGACTTAAGAAGAGCAATGTATTCCTTGGTGGATGAAACATGAAGCATTTTGTATTCATTTTGTTTAACTTCTAAATATTTCGCATTGATATGTAAATATTTTACACAAAACTTAACCCTATTCTAACTGGGGGGGGGTCAAATTGACCCCCCCCTCAACGTTTCGCGCCACGATTCCGCAACGCGCAAAGTTTTTGCCGCGTCGTTTCCATGACTTTTTTCATTTGAGTCTCCCGCATATTTTGAGACCAAATTTGCGACGTCCGGGTACACCGTTCTGAAGTTATGCAATGTTTTGCAAATGCATGTCAACCCAAAAACCGCTCAAATTCATGATTTCGTGTGCAAATCCAATGCAAACTGTGGTTTTTTGTTTAATTGATATAAATTAGATTATTTCAACTTTTAAGCATTGAAATACATCAATTCTAATGTAGATAAGCTTGAATAAGTGCCTCCAACAAAATTTTGCAAAAAAACAATAGAAAACAAAAGATCGAAAAAACAATAAAATACATAAGAAATTAACAAAACAATAAAAAACAAAAGAAAATGATTTTGATTGCGCTATTTTTTTACAAGAAAATTGTTTGATGTGTCTTGAGGAACTCTGACACAAAAATTTAACAATCCTTCAGTCTTTTTGATGGAGTTATAGTGAAAATATGATTTTATGCGTTAATTTGCATAATTAATTTATTAAAAAATATGAAATCAAAATTTTTCTATTGTATGACCATGTAATCTTGTAGTTGACATCCGGCTCTATGTTCAGGCAAAATTTTGCGGCGATCGCGCGATCGGCGGCCGAGATCTGAAGGGGGGGTCAAATTGACCCCCCCCCCCCCCCCCCCCCAGTAAAAACTTGGTCTCAAATAGCCCAGTTAGAATAGGGTTAATCCATAAGGCTTATTATAAAGATATTGTGAGGATGAATGTGTATAGATGATACATTAGTGACGATTAAACCACTAGACTCGTATGATCCATACCTGTGATAATTCTGATTTTATAGTTGTGGTGGTGGTACAGCTAGTGCTGTGATGTTAAAGAGCATGTGCTTTGTTTGGGAAATTGCATCTTTATTTTTTATATATCATACTAACTCCAGATTCTGGACAAACATCTGGCAAGTGTATCTACCGCCCTGAAAGAGGAAGATGTAGCACATATAGCAGACTGTGCCCATGGTTACGTGGGAGCAGATTTGGCCGCAGTCTGTAAGGAAGGTCAGTATTTTTATTATTATAGTATTATTTGCCTATACCAAGCTGTAATATCACTCATCTCAAGCTAGAAGTAAAATTCTGACAAAATGAACAACAGTTGAATACATGTTAGAATTCATTGAATCAGGATGTGTAGAAAGATGGGGAAATACCCTACATTTGTTTTGGTTATAATTTTTGTGTATGTCTGTGCCAAAAATGAATTACAGTACTGTTGTATACTTGTTAGAATTTGTATTCTTTGAACCAGGATGTGTAGAAAGATGTAAGACAGAATACCCTGTATTTGTTTTGTTTTGTATTTATTTTTGTGTATGTCTGTGTGTTTTACCTCATTCAGATCTAATACATCTTTCCAAACCACTTGCCCAAGTCTTGGCTATCACCTGCCCAGGCATTTGCACAGATGTTTAAATATGAAATGAATATAGCACAATAGATCTAGATAGATGGGGAATGCAGATGTGTATCTCTAGAAGTTTGGTATTGTGTAGATAGTCATCTGTACTTTAAAAGTTGTCCACCCGTGAGAAAGTTACTATCTGGGATGCGCATCATGATGCACAATAATCTCTTGCCTTTTTATATACATGGTGACCAGGGAGTAAAGTAACAGCCTTGCAAGTGACCAAAAGTTAGACATCAGATGAATTACCTATACATTCAAAAGTTATTTTAGTCCTACTTAAGAGTAGATTTGATTGTTCTATTCAAGTTATATATTGTGCATGAATATAAAAGGTCCTCATCCGCTATTACTATATGTGTGCTTTATTTCTATCATTCACAGCGGCAATGAGTGCCTTTGAGCGTCTGCGTTCCCAGGGTCACGTTGAGGTCAGAGATGCCATCCCAGCCAGCAGAGCAGTAACCAAGGAGGACTTTCTTCACGCCTTGACCCAGGTCAAGCCTAGCGCCCTCAGAGAGGTTGAAATTGATATACCAAAGGTATGAATCCAAGGTCTTTGCACACAGAATCTACTATAGTACAGTGCACTCCCGTTCTAATGAACCAGGTTATAACGAAATGCCGGTTACAACAAAGTAAGAATTCAGGCTGCAACATCTGCTCTATTTTTTTTGTTGTTTATTTGTTCAGTTTTGACGAAATTTTGATATAAAGAAAGAAAACTGCCGGTCCCAAAGACTTTGTTATAACAGAAGTCCACTGTACCTCAAGCCAGGAGTAACTAGCAATTACATTGTACATTTACAATTTCTGGCATATCTCGGCTCAAAATCTTATAGAGTCGTTAAAACAGGACAAGCTTTTCTTGAGACTGTATGTCATGAATTTGTGTTTTCAGAGGAGTGCAAATTATATGAAGTAGTGTAGACTCTTATGAATAATGATGTGTTGTAACAAAAGTTTGGTATAAATGCATATTCATGTGCCATGCAATGCTTGACTTTTGAGGTAACGATCCTTGGCAACTAACGTTTAGTGTCAAGCAATAGAAAATGCCATGTTATGGGCAGTCTGTTGTGAAACCAAAGTTTGACATTCAACTTGACTTCCATGTGAGGTAGGCAGTTTGAAGATTTGATATGAATGGCATGGATACTTGATGCCATCTACAGAAAAATCATGACAGTGGTTTGAAGGAAATACAATTATGGAGTACTTCATATCAGGTTGACAAGATTTCTGAGGTACTAGACTGGCACTTTAATGAACTATTTGATATCATCAGCAAATTATCATAGAATTGTGTCACCATCCAAACGATGCAGTTAACCTCCTCAGACACTTTATATTCTGTTAATTTGTCCGGAGATCAAATCCACGTACATGTATTTAAATTGTGCTTGACTGCTACAGGTGTACTGGTCAGACATAGGTGGTCAAGACAGCATCAAACTCAAGCTACGTCAGGCCGTTGAGTGGCCCATCAAACACCCAGAATCCTTTGCCAGGTTAGGGGTGACTCCACCAAAGGGCTTCCTAATGTTTGGTCCACCTGGGTGTTCTAAGACACTCATCGCTAAGGCTTTGGCTACAGAGAGCGGACTAAACTTCATCTCTGTTAAAGTAAGTGTTATACTCCCTTCCGTTTCTGATGTACAGCTATAAGATGGAAGTTATGTAAAGCACACAGAGAATCTTTATTATGTGCTTTGTAAATGCAAATTATTATTATTATTATTATTATCATTATTATTATTATTATTATTATTATTATTAGTAGTAGTAGTAGTAGTAGTAGTAGTAGTAGTAGTAGTAGTATTATTATCATTATTATTATTATTATAATTATAATTATTATTATTATTATTATTATTATTATTATTATTACTATTATTATTATTATTATTATTATTATTATTATTATTATTATTATTATTACTATTACTATTATTATTATTATTATTACTACTACTACTACTACTGTTATTATTACTATTATTATTATTATTATTATCATTATCATTATTATTATTATAATTATGTGTGTGTATGTGTGTGTGTGTGTTTATCTCTCTCTCTTTGTTGTATATTGTTTGTTTGACTCTCTCTCTCACACTCTATCTCTATTTCTGTGTCTATCTCACTACTTTGCTGTATATTTTATTTTCTCTCTTCTATTTTTTTTGTCATTAGAGTATGTCATTTTTATTGTACCACAGGAAATGTTGAAGCCTCATTTATGTTGACCTTTTATGCAGATTCAGTTGAGAGAGGATTTTTGAAATGGGTTGATGGAAAGTGTATTCAAGAAATATATGGCTGATTTCTAAATATGCATGAAGTGGAATGAGTAATACACCCATTTAATATCATGAAAACTGTTTTGAATTCTTGTGTCTGTTTGTAAAGGATGAATTTATGACTCAATGGGTTTTATTTCGCCCAAATGAATCCACTATCTCGCTGTCCTCAGGGCCCAGAGCTGTTCAGTAAGTGGGTCGGTGAGTCGGAGCAAGCTGTGAGGGAGGTGTTCAGAAAGGCAAGATCAGCAGCGCCAGCTATTGTCTTCTTTGATGAAATAGATGGCATAGCTGTAGAGAGAGGAAGGTAAAATCAGGTCTCTACTGACAAAGTTAACCCATTGAGGATGGACTAATTTCACTACAAGACTCATTTTCCATAGACACCTGCCTGAGTATACTCGTGAATAGTCTTCAATGGGTTAAAGGGGAAGTTTCCCCAAATAAACATTTTGATTGAGTGAATGCAACAATATTAGTATACAGTAGAACACAGTAGAGAAGTTAAAGGAATATTGAACAATCTCTTCAAAAGTTATGAATTTTTAAAGCTTAGCTGCTGCCATTTTCTGGATAAGAAGACTACAACAGTTCATGTTGTCACTGGAGAACAATGATATAAAGAAAAGAGATAATCACAACATTAATTCTTTATGAAAAGTACACATTCCCTTTACTTATTGCTAACTTATTTCAATGGTGATATTATTCCTTCTTTCTGAAAGCACTTTTGCAAAGTCTATTGCTTTTTCATTATGCTAGAAAAATGAAATTTTACAAATTCCTCTTTAAATTGTCTGTATTTAGTTGTTGTTGTTGTTGGTTTTTTTTTTGCCATGACAGCACTAATTGTTTTTAAGCCTCTTTTGTTAATTGAACAATTTTTAATAGCTTCTAAACACTTTTTAGCAGATTTCCTTCTGATTTTTTTTTTTGTATTTAATAACTTCAAATCTCACAAGTTCCATCTAATCTTTTTGCAAATTTAGTATGCAGTAAATTTCAATTTAATTAGAAGATCTTTATTTCTGCAGCAAAACTTGTTGGGTATATCTAAAGTGAACCTTAATTTAGGAATCAGTTACTTACCTCTATAATCACATGATGACCTTTCACCTTTCTTCACTACTTTGGGCAGTTCTGGTGGTGGAAGCAGTGTTGGAGACCGTGTGTTGGGCCAACTGTTGACAGAGTTGGATGGTGTAGAAGGTTTGAGGGATGTGGTAGTTGTGGCAGCCACAAATCGTCCAGACATGATTGATAAGGTGAGATTTTTTTTTTTTTTTTAGCATTTCTGGATAAATTATGGATTCTTTTCTCACTAGAAGGAAAATGTGATAGTCTTCATGTTCATATTCTAATAGTAATATTATGTTAGCAAACACTGTGTCAAGTGATGTAAGTGCTGAGAAATTTATGATTTGCCAACTTTATTGAATCTCTCAAGCTTTTGGTCTTCTAGATACACGTATATTGTTACACTACTTAGTATCTCGCTATGTTGGCATTTATCTCAGTACATCCAATATTAAATGTGTAAGAAATTTGGTTTAGGTGTATTCTTCACCTGCAGCAGTTGCATGAATGTCAGTTAAAGGGACACACTGTTGTTGTGAGCATTATTATTGCCATCACCATTTTTGTTTATGAATATGACTGATTATGATGAGTATTATTGTTATCATTATCACCACTGTGATCTGATTCTGCAGGCTCTGATGAGACCCGGGCGTTTGGACCGCATCCTTTATGTCTCATTACCAGACGACCACACCCGAGAAGAGATCCTCCGCATCCAGTTCAGGAGGATGCCAGTCAGTGAAGACTGTTGCCTAGCAACCATAGTCAGACAGACTGAGGGATACTCCGGTGCTGAGGTAGGAAGATGAGTTCATAGATACATATTGTTGCCATGGCAACATATCCTCAAGATAAGTTTGGACATATTAAAGGAGTGAAGGGTAGTAGGTGATCGAAACCAACAGGAAATGAGATGTGGTGAATGAGGATATAGACTATTAGAGTGAGGGATTTGTGGATGGAAGAAGTTGGTAGGGTTTCATGACAATTTAAAATTTTAGAATTTTAAGATGGGATTTGCACACTAGTTTTATAATTATAACTAGATTTTATGAGTCAAAGTTGTCTATATATCAATCACATTTTATTGTTTTGAAGAAACCTGTTAATCTGACTCCAGTCTCATGGCTCATCCTTATATCCAAATGTTTTCTTTATGGTGTTGTCAGTGATGAAAAAGTGAAATTTGAATTAGGCAAATTTGTTTGCAATGTCTTTTTTTTTTTTGTAAAAGAGATATTATTTTAGCAGATGTTCCTTTAAACAAATATTTAAAGATAAAGTACAGGTCTGGAATGTTTTTTATTTTTTGTAGAACTTTAATCATGTGGAAAGCATGTAGGCTTCTTGAGGTGGTCATTCATTTCATTCAAATCTACTATTGTTATGAATTTCATATCAGTTCATGCCATCAGTTAACTCTTGATCCCTGAAAACAATAAAAGGGCAGCGTGATACTGCCTGTATTGGTAGAAATCATAGACATGTAATATGCTGGTCAATGTTAAACTGAATTATGGAATCGACATACAAAGTATCTGTTCTGCGTTTAAAGGCATATTCCAGACGATTTTCATAATTTCACATCATGTAGTACATAAATCGACAACTCCATGTATAGATTTGTGGAATTTATTGTGGTTCTTGAGCTGAGAAACAATACTTTGAAAAACCTTAAACACATTACACTGAACAAGGATGATGACATAGGAGGTTCACATATTTCAAAAATGTAGCAGTGTAATGTCATTACAATACCGCTTGGTTGCGAGTTCACCTGTGTATAATCTATGCATGCCTTCTTCTTTTGTTCTGCTTCCTTGAACCCCAACTCCTGCATTCTTATGGTGACTCTGCCATGCCATCATCCTTGTTCATTGCAATTTGTTCTAAGTTTTGAAAATATTCTTATTCTTCATCCCAATTATCACAAATTCTGAAACTCTGTCCTTAGTATAACTAATTTATAGTTGTTCAAATGTAAAAATCTAAAAATCATCCGGAGGTCTCCTTTAATAGTAGCCAGCCCAATTTGTGTTGAGACAAAATGGAGAGTTTGCATTCATTGAGTGTTCTTTGTATGCAGGTTGTGGCCGTCTGTCGTGAAGCTGCCCTGGCAGCCATGCAGGAGAGCTTTGACATCCAAGCGGTCAGTATGCGGCATTTCAATGATGCCCTGTCCAGTGTCCGGCCCCAGACCACCCAAGAGAGCATCCAGTTTTACCAGGACTACTTGAAAAAGAGTGGACTTTACACTTTGTGATGTCTGCAACGAAGAGCTGCTTCACAACATTTTATCAACCTTTTTGGTGCTTTGAATATGTATTGGTGCATAAACCCCATATTATTGTACACACAGTCTAAATCCCTGGTACAGTAAGGGGGGGTACAAACAAACCAACAAACAAACAGTGCTCAAACATGTCTTGAATTTGATAACAGATTATACAACTAAATTTTTCTTGCCAAACCTTTATTGTGATTGGTTTTCAGATGCATGTGGTGAACCTGTGACCTATGGCCTATGAGATATAGTAGTGCTCAATAGGTAACATACATGTATTGTACATAGCTCACCTTATTCCTGAGAGCAAGGAAATAGAAAGATTTATTCCACACTTGAGTTATGAACTTCCTCTCAGTCAAGTTGTCTTTGATAAATTCTTAGAAACATTTGTACACAAATTTAGCAATTCAATGGCAATTGTGGCTGCAATTCAATGGCAATTGTGGCTGCCTCACCTCGCACTTGCGATAATGAGGAGTTTCAGTCCTTTAATCACAACAACTCCAAATGAAGTTCTTTCAGCACAGCACGATTGGTAACGATGATGCACTTAGTTGGATTTATTTGCACGATTAAGGAATCATCTGTTCCCAACTTGTCTGTCAGGTGCAATGTCTTGGAATGTCTTGTAATGCGCAACTGTTCACACACAAGGGAAAAAGTGCGATTTAAAAATCGATTTTCTTATCGCGATCAAAATTTCGAAATTTTTTCCAGTGTGGACAGAAAAATCTCACTAATTACCGCGATCCTTATCGCGATCCAACTCGCACTATTAGTGCGATTTTTCAGAATAATCGCGATTATTTTGCCAAGCGTCGTGTGTGTGAGCGCGATCGAGATTTGAAAATCGGTATTTTTAATCCCATCGTTCGTAGCGCGTGCGAAACTCCCAATTGGGACTGCGGGGTCAGTCTTCGGTCATGCAAGATTCACGCATGCGCAGTTTGGCCACTGATCGTTCTTTCCTTGCTGCGAAGTGCGATTTTTCCCTGTGTATGAACGGTCGAAAAAAAAATCGAAATTTGGATCGCGATTGAAATTTCGATTTTCGTTGTTTGTGAACGGGCCTATAGACTTTATGTACTGTTCTAGACGAATCCGCCGCTTGGATGTGTTGTGCAGATAACAATTGGAGGCTTCAAATTCTCTGGCTGCAAACTTGACTTAACAATGGAATCGACTTCTGCTCAAACTGTGCGATCAGTTTCTCTCACTTGAAACTTTTGCGGAGACTGACGTGCTTGGTACATCACTGGCTGATGTGTACCAGGCGATGGATGATGCAAAGATGTTAGAGTATGACTCATCATACTTCTTGGAATAAGGATGTAACTTGCTTGACCACTTGACCATTGGAATTTCTTGAAGCTAAGACAATGTCCACCAGTTTGGTAGCAGCCTTTAAAGCGACTATTTGTGATTATGCATTTCTATTCTGTAAACATTAAGTTTAACTAATACACATGTATATCAAAATGCAGCACAATTAGCAATCATAATCAGTAAATTTCTCACTGCAAACCACTGCAGTGACAGCAATTCATGAATACATTGTACTTTACTTGTATGGAGAAAGACATGCAAACCCTTGTATTTGTTTCTTGTATGCATGGACATGTTCAATATTTATTTTTATGAGTGGGACATTTGCTTTCAATATGTACCACCACACAAGTAGAAGTTTGTCTTAGTTGCTGTTTTCTGATCAGTGGCATCCCTATGTCATTGCAGCACAATGCTACCAAGTAACTATGTCTTGTCAGTGAGAGATCTGCATTACAACTCAGTACTTCATGAAAATGTTATGCAACTCTGTGTTTTGTGAGGATAGGTATACAGGTTGTATTATGTCACTGATGGCATTATAGTTTGCCTGTTAAAAGATGCTGGAATCAGGCAGTGTAATATCCTCCAAGTCAGTGTGTTCTTTGTCAATGAGAAGGAAACTTCATTGGAGTCAGATTAGCCAATTATTAAGTGACAGATGGCCGTAACATTGTGTCAAAGATGCTCAAATTGTTCCATGTAAGTTGCTTGATGTAGACAACATTAGTATATGTCACTGATACATTGTATAACACCTGCATGCCATTATTTATCATGTGTAGTGGTATTGCCATACACAATTTTCACAGATTCCTACCTCATGGATACAGTTACATGAGAGAGCATTGTACACTTGCCTACGGACAAACTTCATCCAGTCATTCAGAAGTCTTTTGATTTAAATCATTTAGTTTTCATCTTGTACAAGGTTTTGGTGTACATTTTATTCTGTTCAGGTGCAGTTGAGAAAGTCCTTGCTATTTTCTGTTTTTAACCAGCAGAAACCATGTTTCTATGTCTCCGGATTGATATATCTTTATCAAGATTGGTTTCTTTTTATCATGGTATTATGCCGTAATCATGTTAACAAGTGGGGATGTCATGATTATGAGGAAAACAAATCATTTTTGCTCAGGAGATGGTAATAATGATATCATGCTTGTCAACTCTGTAAAAAAAATGTATTGATATTCATACCTTAATTCTGTAAAATAAATGAATGACATTATCCATGAGATTTCTTTTGTTCTTTAATATAACTTTATGTAATTTTTCAACATATTGCCCTCGCTGAATTTTGTTTTTATCTGCTTGGTTGCATGTGTGTGTATGTTAGTCTTGAAAGATAGGGGTAATAATGTTCATAATGATGATAGTGATAATAATTATGCCATTAGCATCATTATCATCATTCAATTTTTGTCACATCCCTCAAGGTAAAAAAGACTGGAATATTTTGTCTACTGGAACTTTTTTTTTTTTTTACTTGTAACTTCATTTAGCAATGTCCACTGATGACATAATGAAAAAGGCAGGGTTGTATTGCAAAAGAAATTGACAATTATTTATTTGAAGTGGTGAAGGGAGGGATGGTAATGATGTAGTTTTGGTTGAGATGGGGATTCAGGTTTTAACTTTTTGCAAGATAATTAGAAACCACTTATACAGCTGTACATGTATTATTATGAAGTATTAAAAAGCATAAAGTTCTAAGAGGAATTAAAAAGTTTACTTGATGAAATCGGTTTGAAATGGCTGAGATATCCATAAGCACACTAAAACAAAGTGGTCCAAATAAACGTGGGTCTCATTACATGTTTGTTTTTCGGAGACATCACCTGTCAGTTTTCAGCTGGTCTCGAAGATGCTTCCATGATGTATCTTAAAGTTAACACCTTGTTTGGAGATGTCTCAGACGTCACCCTGAGGAGTTGCCTTTTTTGGTGAGAGTGCAAACCATGTCTTGGTCTTTCGAGTCTTCTTTCGAGTCTTCTTTCGAGTCTTCTTTCGAGTCTTTTGAGTTGCACCAGTCGTGGCGAATGATCAGTTGCTTTGGGGCTGTCGCGGCGAAGTCCCCTCAAGTCATGCCAGTAGGCCCTTTATGGTTGCATAAAATTTTGATAGTTTGTGTTAAAGGTCGCCCTCTACAAAGCAGCTCCTGACAGGAGGGAGTTCGGAGTCCACGCATTATGTGTCATCCAGGAGGAAAACTTTTTCAATTCAATTTCAATTTTCAATTCAATTTTTATTTTCCACTCATGTGGTGGAACACCCTCGTCAGCCAAAGGCTGGTTTTCAGAGGGGTCCACACACTGATTAAAAATACAAACATTATACGTACAGTATGACAAGGATATACATCACATAATATGCAAAGAGCAAGAAACAAGGTATATTCACCATGATAGCTTGTTTCAGACACAAAAGTAGAAAAGGAAAGAAAAACATTATCTACAAGGCCTTAGATTACAACATAAAGAAAAAGAAGAAAAAAATAAGGGCATGGAACACTGAATTTCAAATACAGAAGAGAATCGGTATTGCTGAGATATTGTGACTGTGAATTGATGAGTAAAAAAAGGGAATGGCTTAAACTCCATCCGGTTAAGCATCCTATATTTATACTTATTTTACATATTTATGTAATTGTTTTTTGAATGTATCAATGGAAACATCAGAAGAAACATGTCGAACTAAATCATTCCATAAAGAAGCACCTTTATATACAAAACATCTTTTACCATAATCTGTTTTAGGGCGTGTAATATTCAATTGCATGTCGCCCGACCTTGTGGCATAATGTGATTGACGTACTCTGAAAAGTTGATTCAAATACGGTGGGGCAGTATGATGAACACATCGATACATAACTTGAGCTAAATTCTTTGATCTGCGAATGTGCAATCGATCTAATTTCAATGAAGAATACAATAATCTACTTGGGAATAACTGGTTCACCTTCAACACTGCCCTCAAGGATCGGTTTTGGAGAGATTGCAACTTATCTAAATTTGTTTTGTTGGTGTTTCCCCACACCACAGAACAATAATCAAAATGAGCTTGTATGACAGATTTGTAAAATAATTCAGCTGTTTTCTGAGTAATGAAATATCGTATTCTTTTTAATAGATACAGATTCTTCACTACTTTCGATCTCAGATATTCAATATGTCTATTCCATGATAAATTCTCATCAATATAAACTCCCAAATATTTACAAACATTCACTTTCATAATAGGTGTGTCATTTATATACACACAAAAAACACCACTTATATTGTTCCATTTCTTCAATCTTTGTTTACTACCAATTAACATATTTTCACACTTTGCAACATTTAAAACCAACTTATTAACGTTCAACCATTTTGAAATAATCTTCATTTTTCATTCATTTTTTGGAGTCAGAGTGGCCGATTAAATGGCAGATTTTTGTAACATCGTGTCGAAGATGCTGTAGGTGTTTCAAACCCCATTTGTATTGCATCATTAATTAATGTTCCCAGGGAATTGCAGAGGAAATAATTATTTGACCCGTCCTGCCCGCGGAGTCGTGCCTTATGACCATACAGCTACATCGTGGAAGCGTTTTGCCAACATCCGCAAGTTTCGCCCGTGATGATTAAGTTTTACCACGAAATCCCACAAAATTAAACTTTGTACCGATTCCAGTATTGACATGCTATTTTCACGCTGTTCTTTCCATTGCACTCTGCTTCCGCACAAACCCACATCACATACACGCACAGACACACAGACACACACACACACACACACACACACACAGACTGACACAAACAATGTGCTCTTAAAGGAATGGTACAGTATTGGTGGAGATGAGAATTTTAACTTTTTGGGAGATACCAAGAAAACACTAATGATATAGTAGGCCTACAGAGCGTACCATTATAAGAAGAATTCAAAGTTTATTTGATAAAAATCGGGTTTGGAATGACTGGAACATCTACAAACAAAGTAAAACAAAGAGATCGTAATAAAGTTGGGGTCCCACACTTTATCAGAATCGCTCTTTTTTGGATATCTCAGCCATTTCAAAACCAATTTTCATCAAATAAACATTGAATTCTTCATAGAATTACATGCTTTTTCATATTTCTTAAGAGGTTTCTCATTATCGCACCAAAAAATGTTAGAAACCTGAAATTAGGTCTCAACCAAAAGTATACGATCCCTTTAAGGCTGCATGGGCCCACTAAAATGATGCGTTTCCAAGGTTGAGGATGTTTGAGCTGGTAAGTATCACCTCGCACGCTGAAGAAGTTATCATTTAAACCACTTTTTCCTGAAAATCTGCAATCTATGTAAAATCTCTGGATGCGCAATTCTACTTCCGCCATTTTTGAATGTTATTTGTCACTGATGCCTAATGTGATAAACTAAAAATTACCATATTTCAGTAATTTACGCCTATTTTGAGATATGCAGCGGAAATTAAGGTGCTCTTGGCTCTAGGCTTTCATGAAAGCCGGACAGGCTAAATGAAACTTTCCAACAGCCCCCAGTATGTCGTCGGTCTATATACAGTTAAAGGTAAAAAGAATCAATAAAATACAAAAGTTAAACTTCACTTGAAATACATGTGCAATGAAAATAAGTTTAAAGATACATGTGCAATGAAAATAAGTTTAAAGAGTTGCAATCAAAAGACACAATCATATATCGCTATAATCCTAACAATTTAACACTGTATTATCTTCCCCTTTTCAAACCATCCGTGTCTATAAGCTTGATTGGCCAATTTCTCCATCTTGTTTATCTCTCTTGGATGTACTGTTATATATACATATTTCTCCTTTTTTTGCATGTTAGACCTACCATTTTTTAGAATGTAAAATTTTCTGTCAAGTGCATAAATAAAAATCAGCTCTACTGTAAGGGCCATGCATCTCAGCACAGGAAATGGATAAAGTTAATTTAACAAAATTTGTGTGAATCGAAAGTACAAAGTACGAATATCCTTCACACGGAGAGGTGAAGGTTGCTTTAATTGCTAATTTGCTATAACGCTTCATTAGTTTTGCAGCGCTTTCGAAAACTAACGATTAAAGAGATCAAACTCTTTGTTATGAGATTAGTAATACCCTTACTTTCATTTTGTTTCCTCTTCTTGACACACCAGGTTAGGGCTCGCTGCTTGCTCAGCCCCAGCCCCCTCCCCCCCCCCCCCTCTTGCCGTTGCTATTTCACCCTTTTCCTTTCTTTATTCCTCTGTTGTTCCTCATCTTGTTTGATGTTGCCTCCCTAGTCATCCTTATCCTTCAAAGGTTGCCCCCCCCCCCCTTCCCCTTGGTCCTCGGGATCATCGCTGACCCTCCTCTGCCTTTTGTCTGTCCACCCTCCTTTAATCCCCCTCCCTTTACCTGTTGGGCTCCTTGTCCGTGACCTCCAACCCTCGCCTTTTGTTTTCTTTGTTCTGTGTCCCTCGCCCTCCCTTGACTGTTCTTGTTGCGTGTAGTCCTTATGTGATTGCTGTCCCTGCCTGTTTGTCATTTTGCTTCGAAGATTGTGCTAGGATCGAAAGCTCAGGCCCCTTTTGACTCGAGATTAGTAACTTATTTGTTAGCAGACCTGCGAAGTTCTGATTACGGAGGCAAATTAATTTTTCCTTTTTTTTTGGGGGGGGGGGGGGGGTGACGGGGGGGGGGGTGATCTTTCAAAAATCGAAAGCCTTCACGCCGTGGTATTACTTTAACTTATGGATACATATACGTGTATATACAAATAAAAATAGCCTCGTAGTAGTGCTCTTTGGAATTATGTCCGATTTTAATGCGGGACTGTGGGAATTAAGTCTTGATATATGTGTGTGTCACTGGAACGTGCAGAGCACTAACTTATATACCATGCAATCTGACATGCATTCTCTGTCATTACCGATCTCATAGCCCATTTGACCTGAACAACGACTTTTTACTTCGGTGTTATTGTTTCTTGGGATCGTATTATGCATTTGACCTGTAACCTTAAGGCTATAGCCTTAAGGTTACAGGTCAAAAGTATATGACTATATTCATCTGCGTGTCACCAAAATGCCTACACTGTCAGGACTTCTTACTCCACGCATATCTGAAATTTTGGGACTTTAGATACCTGATAACTTTCGCGGGATTGAAAATTGTACTTTTAGTACACTATAGCTTAGGCCCAATGACAGGATTTGTGTCGCTGTGCAGTTATTCTGTATGTACAATAATAATTTAATGTTTATCATTTATTTTTCCATCGAAATGAGAAAAGAGTAAACAGACTGTACATCACCTTAGACATATGAAGAGCTTGCTTCCAAAAGGTGCTAAGTCCATTAAAAAATGATAGTTTTAGCGCCTTTTGGAAGCAAGCTCTTCATATGCATGTATTATGGAACTCACATATTTTGGAAATTGACAAAATACTGGTGTCAAAACCGGCTGCAAATCTTTCGCACACCTGTGTTCCTTCCCTTGAAAATGGAAGAAGCATGTGTTCATTCGAAGATGACTCTGCAGCTCATTTTTAGCTCGTAAGTTAGTCTGCCAGCTTTGATTAGTCATCTGGCTGCAAAACAAGTTCTTCTCGGAAATTCGTAGTTAGAGACTGCCAGCAAACAGCAAATCATCCACCAAGAAGTTGGTGTTAAAGCGATGTAGATCAAGGCCTCCCTATTCACTGCTATTGCAGAATGGCTTTGCAATAATATTGATTGCGCGCCCTCTATTGAAGCCTTCCGCCAGTCGAGTGTCCGTCAGCATTGTCCGAATGAAATACGATGAACCATTTCATAGATAACAAGGGCGAAAGCGATGTAGATTTTTAAATTACGTCACCGGTGCACCTTTTTAGATTTGTTTGTTGTGTTTGTATATCTATCATATTCGTTTCCAAAAGTTGGCCTAGGCCATGCAATATAGCTTTTGGATCTCACGGTTACTCGCGAAGCTCACGATACATACTCAAATGACGTACCACCTTATTCTTTATCCTAATAAATTTGATAGATGACACAACTGGTAAAATTCGCACCGCACCTACCTCCCGAAGTCTTTTCCTTTTTGAGTAAAAAGAATCAAAGAATGAAAGAAGAGATAAATCATTATTCTATTTTCATAAAGATGTACAATTTGGGTCACACATGCAGTAACATTAAATTAATTTCTTCAGATGTACATTCACATGTGATGAGATGTACATCAAAATCTCTGGTACAACTCGATTACCATTGCTTACTCTACTACTGTTGCTGCTCACAGCAGCCAGACAGTGTAGTGATGCTGGCGGACTAGAACCGAATCTCTCGGTCCATCCCGCAGACAACAGACATAATTATTACCGTCAGTGGCACGGCCAAGGACTCTGTTACCCTTAATCCTTTCCCTTCTAATGTTGATTCTTTCCCTAAGCGCAGTGGATGGATGGTTCTTTGTCCCGTTTCTGTCTTATTACCGTAGACCGCCCTCAGAGTGGTTAATTATGAGAGATATGTAAAGTCTAGGTCTACTTGTTGACTATAGCTCCCACTACTATCAATTTCATCAACCAGCAATGATATGTAATTTAGTGTAACAAGAGATGTAGACAGGTGTATATTA
This sequence comes from Diadema setosum, assembly GCA_033980235.1. NCBI lineage: Eukaryota > Metazoa > Echinodermata > Echinoidea > Diadematoida > Diadematidae > Diadema > Diadema setosum. Next base: position 37,611,446 of record CM067068.1, on the reverse strand, counting down.
TAGAGATGAAACGATGACATTTTAGATAGCCTGAAGGACACGATTTGTGCTAACTTGATTAGCTAGGAATGACGTCATTGATATAGTTTCTGACTTTATTATTAGCTCCTGTATTCAGCAAATTAATATTGGTGAGCTATCCTTGACGCCATGATTACATGTTGTCCTTTTTTTCCCCTCAATTTCCGATCTTATTTGGTGTTTATAGACCGATTCAATTTCGATGACCTATTCACCTACCGCCGCTAGCGGCGCTATAACGGTCGCCATAACTGGGGGCCAACGGGGGCTTCCAGCGAGCTAGCTACCCAGCGAGTTGCACTTGCAGCTCACCAGCCTAGCGTACCCATCGCGCATAGTTAGCCGGGCGCGGCCGCTGCGCCGCGGCCAGCGACCGCCGGCGCTGCGCTAATATTGTGATTGTTCACTCACTGTGGAAAAGTAATTCAGCGGCTTTTAATGCCTTTCTTTTGGACAAATTGAGTGATTCAGACATATTGATCTACTTTGAAAGCTTCAAAGGAAGGATCAGGAAAACACATTGTGCAGTTGTTGGGTTCACAAATAACAGGAAAAAAAATGGAAATGGAAGCTTCACGGCAGTGTGTGAAATTCAGACACCGCTGACGCATGATAAAATAAGGCAACATTAAAGACAAGTGAAATACAACGGTATGAAAATGCAGAGATTTCGAAACAAACTAGATTGTCTACTAGATTCTCTATTCAATTAGGTTATCACTGCATATTCGGAAAATACAGGTATGTTGTTCATCTTAGAAGACAAGTTTAGATCAAAGAAATTGATAATTCACTGATTTTTTTTTTTTTTTTATCCTTGGTGTCCTACTTGCCAAAGTTAACACTTCCTCGCTAGACTTTATTATTATGACAAACATATTTTACAGCATACACTACAGCTAAATAAAATGTTTCAAGATGCGTTAAATTCTTATATTGTTTTCACTTCTTCAATGTTCAGCACTGAATTGACCATAGGCCTATTCAATTTTGGCCTGGAACTCTGAATTTGACTTTTGATAAAGTGATACTTATTAAATATTAAACCATGGATGGTGGCAAACATCCGTTTCATAATCATAATTAACAAAGTATGATTTGAAAATCACTTTTGTAGATCATAATAGGCGTTAGCGTGATGTTACGCAAGGTTACTTAGACTCAAGTTAAAATAGTACAGAGTAGTTTTGGTTGTTGACATCAGGCAACGTAAATTAAGTTTATACGGCTTAGAAACGCCTAGATTTGTATTCCTTTTGGTTTACTTACAATTAGGCTTGCCTGGTGCGACAACCGAAAATGATATAGGATGTAGGGCTCTAGAAGTCAATAGGTCTAGATCTAGTCTGGACTCTTGCCTAGATTTCTAGACAAGATCTAATGTTAGACGGATTCTACCCTGCTGGCCCGACACTCCCGAGTAAAGGCAAAAGCCTGCCCTAAAAAGGTTAAGTTAACTGATAGCTTGCATTGCGCCATATCTAGCTCAAGATTCTTATTCATTATTTGTATTTAATTATATCAGTTAACTTGTCAACAGCCTAGGCTTACTAGCAAGACGTCTGCCTGTGCCTAGCAATAATTCTCCCCAGCGGTTTTTATTCTCTTACACAAATGTAAATATACGGGGCTTACACGCGAGTACCCAAGTCATCGCCAAAGAAATAGAGTCCACAAACATTCACGGATCGTACCGATATTTACCTTGAAATTCAAGTCTTGGCTACAGCCGTATGTCCTCTACCCATTCGCTCATAGTCGGTAAAAGTTGTTTAATTTTATTTATTTTTAATTAGCTAGCGAGAAAAAAAAAAAAAAAAGCAGACTCTAGTTGTCACAAAGCCAGTTGCGTCGATCTCTGCCAGCGCCAGAGATAGTTAGCTGCTGGCCGGCTGGCGCCGGGTGGTAAAAGAATTGGCTGCCGCTGGCAACCTTGCCACGCACGAAGGGCGCTTGCCGACCCGGCCTGTTTGGCCCCCAGTTATGGCGTCGCCTTAAGAGGGCGCACTTCCATGAACAGTCGCTTGAATCGGTCTATACAGTACTGTCTGTCTGCCCGTCTGTTTCTCTTGCTATCCGATCTAAAACCGTCGTAAAACGTAAAAAGATAATAAGATATGAATCGGTTGTCAGGTACTTCGTCGTCATTAATCATGTTGATGAAGTTTCTTCACGTGTATGACTATGCCTTTAATTGTTAATAGTATTAAAGTGTATGGATTCACTGACTAGTACATCCCCCTACACCTGCTGTGTCATGATTCAAGGTGTTCAGATTTGTCTCTCGAGTTTGAGTAAAACCGTTTCACACATATAAATCTGTATGACGGTGTGAATATACGTGAATGTGTTCATCATAGTTCAAGCGAATTCGCAAATGCACTCATCACTTAGGCCCTACCTTAATTGATTATACATGTATTCTGTTTTCCTCTGAAGAAATTTTTGATTTTCATTGATACACAACGGTACCTACAAAGTGTCATGCAAAATTTTCTAGTTCGCTTTCAATTCAGTGCGAGCTAATTTTTTCATGCAGATAACTGAAACAGTTAACGTGCACTGTCACTTCATGTTCGGGTTTACCCCATTGAATAGAATATCAACAAATATAACAGACACAGATTTCAGCAAAATTGAATCTGAGATCTAGAAGGTTATTGTTTTGAAGGACATAAAACTTTTACATAGTCCCCTATCATACTTGCCTATATTGAGGAATTGAATCTCACCATCAAACAACGATTAACTCAATATGCTTGTTGATATGCTGCAAAAAAAAGTTCAGAAGAGGATGCAGGAATGACGGTTCCTATCTTTAAGGAGTTAACCAGTGAAAAGGACTTCTTGGTTAGCTCAAACCGAAGTAACCAGTATTCATGACGTTTGCTGCCTTCAGGGAGGAGTGACTATAACAGTGATGGTAATCCAAAGTCGCATCTTGTCTTTAGGCAATTATAAGACGGAGAATTAGATGCTTGAAAAGTGTGAAAAGAGCCTTGGAAATCCTACAAGGGAAGTAGCCGACTCCCTAAGGCTGAAGAGGATGTGTGGATGTTGTGTTGGTTGGTCAGTGGCGGAGAAAGACTAACTTCTGCTGTCTAATGATTGATATTATTCAGTGGTGTGCAGCGCCGATGAGGGCGCCATTACTTATAACTAGTTCACCTTCCTGTCAAATCAACAAAAACAACATCAACAACCACACCAGCAGCAGCAGCAACAGCAGCAGCAGCAGCAGCAGCAACAACAACAACAACAACAACAACAACAACAACAACAACAACAACAGCAACAACAACAACAACAACAACAACAACAGAAACCCCCTCTTTACCAGCTGAGCAAATTACTGGAATGAGACTACAAAAGAATGGCTGTGGTAATAGAATGGTAACATGGGAAAATATGTATCATTTCTAATAGAGGGATTCTGTGTGCATGCGATATCATGCTTTGTAATAAGATATGATTTGGAAGTGTGAGATGAGGTAGCTTTAACGTGGTGACAAAATGTATTCAGCGTTATAGCTTTCTAGTAGTGCATCTCTCTTCTCAGTTATGTAAGTTTTTCCCCTTGTTAATGTCTCAACCCTCTAAATTCGTTCGTGCATTCTATATATCTATAATCAGCACATTGTTAAATGGGATGTACGTTATGGATGTATATAGAATAATGAAAATCATCTATTATACATAATATATCGTACTATGTGTTTAAAGTCCTATTTATTTAGTCTATCCTCTCCCAAATAAGTATACAAGTTAGACATTTGATAAGACGTTTCCAGAGCATGCTTGATTAACATGCCTGGGAACTAAAATTATAGGATCGAGGATATCTTTCATTGTAACGGAATGTACAAATATCATTAACTGAAATCTTGATGGAAGTATCTTTAGACTTATACCAGCTATTATGCTTTCTTTTTCTACTTGCCTGTCTACACAGTGGCTCTGCCATCATTCTAAACTTCTTGATAGTTTTTCATTGCATTGTCCATTTATCGTCCTGTGGTACATCCATTTCAGTATTATATTTTCTTCCACTCGTCAACACACTGTGATTTATCTCTATTTCTTATTTTTCCATGTGTATGTATATATGTATATATATGTATATATATATATATATATATATATATATATATATATATATATATATATATATATATATATATATACATATTATATAATGTATACGATATATAGATGATATGTATGTATTATACTTCCACATGGAAAAATATAAACATAATATCTATTTCTTTTCAATCAGTATATTTACATGCCAAATTGTGATATTATCCGGTGTCTCTTAAGACAGCTCCCTTTTGGATGCAAACATCGCTTCTTCCCTTCATCATCCCTTATCCATTATTCTCTCCTTCGCATTATAATTCCTTCTATCCTTTTCATCTCTCTGACGTCATCACTATTTCAAACCATCCCACGCCTCCCCTCCATCGTACTCTAAAATGGTTAATGCGTGAGTTGTATCCTTCACTTCTGTTTGTCCATGTACTGTATACAGTGCGCCCCTCCATCGCACCATGTTTCCATCTTTGCTCTCGCAAACATATTTGTGACTACTTCTTTCTTGAGGGCGATAATGCGGTTCATTGAAACAATTTAGAGTGTGGCATTTTTTTTCCCAGAAATGAAGAGGGAAAGAAGCGACTTTTCTTAATGTAGACTCATTACACTATTCGAGGAGAGTCAAGCGTTCCTCAAGACGCCCAAAGTTGCTTGATGGGAATGCCAGAGGCCCGGGCTGCCCAGGGCGGGTTTGTGGCGTCAAGCGGAATCCACGCCACTTCCATCTTTCTTAGATAGAGACGGTCCATTTGTAGCGGTAGCTGAGTAAACCCGAGGTAATGGTTTATATGAGAGTCAATGAAGTGCCTCATTCGTGGGATGAAGGAGGATTATTTTCTGCTTTGTTTCTTAAGACCACATTGACGCAGTCATTTTTTTTTCTTTGCCAGGAGTAGGCTCGTTGTTCCACACTTCTCTTTTGCAAAGGAAGATAATGGGAATACTTTTCTTTCATCATATTATTTTCTCTTTATTTGACAAGGTAATATTCACGATTAGAAAACGCAAAATCAACAAAAAAAGAACTCTCTTGTTTTCACGTTATAATTTAAGTTTAAGAGCAGTTTCTTTAGTCTTCACGTTTGGATAGTGTATCATGGGCGAGATTGTAGTGTGGTCCTAGAAATATTGCAAAAAGTCCAAATTATCATTATAATGTATTAATGTATATATCTATCTTTTCATTAACATACCGAATGTGGGGAACTCAATAAAATAATTTGCTCTTATGACACTACAAAGTTCGGAGTTGTTCTCTTTTTTTTTTTTTGAGTTGTTCGTTTTTTCCCCTCAGCTGCTCCAGAGGAATCTGTCATACATTCAGCTATTTTCTTTTTAAAAAAAGCTGGTGATGATTACGCGGCACCAAGAATATTACCCATATGTAACCAATATATTATACCTTAATAAGATAAAAACATAAAATAATGTTGAAAACGCGTTCTTTGAGAAGAGATGATAAGAAACCAGAGAGGAAGCATGTGGTGTCATAACACAATTTCAGTCAGTTGATACGTAGCTTTGTTGACACATAGGAGAAACTCACAAAGAAAATATATAGCCTGAAGAAAAGTGGCGAATATCAAGTGTGCTAACCATTAGTGTAAAGATTCAGTGATCTATGACTATAGAGTGTTTGTTTCATTCAAAAAGAGCTCGGCCGTCACATGGTAAAAGGGTCTATCTTGAGAAATGTTACTTCGTAGAAAAACGGGTTTAAAGTTTGGTCTATTTACATGTCTACCTTTTGTGTTTGTAAAGAGAATGGCTTGTGATTATTATGTATTATGAAAATAATACATAAAAGAAATGTTTTAGAAAAGTTCATCTCAAATGCTTATTTTAATCCAGAGTTATTACAAAATTTATACAAATAGACCGTTTTGCCTTGTAACTGCTAAGCTGTTGACCAAAACCTCTCCCTTTTCGAGATTGCAGCAGCAATGCGTTAGGATGCCTTTAATTTATTTTGATTGTGGATTGAAGTTACGATGAAAGTTCATGAGGTTCTCGACTTGCCTTTAATGAATAAAGTACACTCAAAGTAACAGGAAATGTTTCATCAAAATCTGACCGAGAATAAGAAAATCATTAAATGGTAACGCATAATTATGTTTTCACAAATCAGTAAAAGCGGCAACCACTTCGTCAAATTACGAGTTTCTCAATGAACGTTACACAAATAATATTCACCGAAATTCCTGTTTTGTCATGAAATCAATGAAAAGATATACCCCTCACATCAAATTCATATTACAGTTTTGTACAAACCTAGCAAACGATGACTGGGGGGGGGGGGGGTATGCCCAGATTTATTTCATTCGCTGAAAACGTACAATTGTAAAATTTTGCAACTTTCTTTAATAATGTCCTGTTAATGAAATCTCTCTAGCACGGAGTTCGTCTGATCGACCTCCATTTATTAACGTTACCTTGGGCAAGGTGTGGCATTACACTTGAGATTGCTGCCAGGCACCCGTACCTTGGGAGCATGGAGGTACAACTTCTCATCTCGTGAATAATGAAAAATGTTCCGATGTTACTAGAGCCCGGATAACCGACTTGCTTCTCTCGATGCTAATATATAAGTCGATCAATGCACCTCTCAATTCATACTTTATGATTACTGGATACCTTCGTTTGAACGTTGAACTAGCGAAACTTGTCCGCAACATGACTATAACTACCAGCTTTGCTCGAAGATTAAAAAACAAACACAAAACAAAACAAAAACAGCTTTCTGTGTCTGACAAAAGTTACGTCGCCATTGAAATGACTGTGGAGGGTTAGTTTGTATGCTTGGCACGATTTGAACCACCGACCTTAGAATTGTGGTTCTAGTTTTCTCGCACAGGACCACGACACCCACGCATCGTGCATTGGTTTCGATAAACAATGGATGACAAATGAGAGGAAATTACTGTGATGGTATTGTGGCATGCCAATGATATGCGGTATATAAATCATCATAGGAGACTAGAAGAAACAGGAGAACAAAAATCATAATTTATGTCTTGTTGGTTAATATCTCATGCATAGTTCTGATCTTTATTACATCAACTTTCATCCAGTTTTGTTACTTTTTAGTTTCAGTTCCTTTTGATAGCGAATGATGATGGTAATAATTATTGTTTATTAGTTATACTGGATGCACGTATGCGCTCTTCATTTCACTGATGCGATGTGTTGTTGATATACTAACAGGAAATATTGGTGGATATTGAATCAAAATAACTCAATCTTCCTTCCCCACGTAATCGCGTCAACATCAGTTGTGTCATTGCATTCGACAGCCTTGCGATGTGGTTTATCAAAGGATGGAAGGAAACATTACTACGCACACCTTGATTGCAAAAAGCAAAAATAAACCAATCTGCTCATATTATGGATACTGCGTTCGCTGCGTTTTTGATAGACAATGATAGATGTGGGCAAATGATGTCATACTTCAGTGTTCGTTACTTACCTTGCCTCATTTTGTCAAAAATCATAATGTAATCTTGCAATGATTCTTTTTTTTTTTCTTTTCATCGTTTCTCCCTTGTCCCTTGTCCATAAATATTTATCAGTTCGTGCTAGTCGCAAACTATGCGTTCTGAGTCATCTGCCCTAATCGTTTTTCTGTATGCCGGATGACATCATACATTACACCTGCCTGGCTTTACATTTCTGTGAATCTAATTTTTCTCGAGGGAGAATTCGGTCCCTCTGCAAGGGTCAAAGTTCATCATTACTGTAATTGATTTCGACTCGAGTGATTCAATGCCTAGCGAATGTTTGGAGCAGTCGGGGAGATCGCTGTATTCATAAATCATGCTTCGCTGTCTTTGAAATATGAATGAAATTAGTCATCACTTTCTTGAACTTATCTGATTTTAATGACAAGAACTGAATTAAAAAAGAATATAACGAACGACAATGAAAGAAAACGACTTCTTGATGTGAGATGAAAGATCTAGATGAGCATATCTAGGATAATGTTGCTTAAGAAACAAAAAGTAATAGGCTATCTTAAAAGTTACAGAATCGTCAGTTTCTAGTCAACATGAAAAAAAAAAACACCATGGAATTGTATCTGAATTTAAATTTATCAAGGTTGCGGAATATCTTATGTTTTCATCGGTCCACTGACTCTTTTTCCTAATGCAGAGTTCAATCAACCAAAAATATGTTGTATGTGTGGATGCGTAAGGTTTTGCAGATGTACAGTTGTTTAATTTTTCTATAGCATTGTCAGTAATTATTCCAATCCAATGTCAAGACTGTTATGATACGAGTCAGCTAGATTTTGAGTTCGCTATATGCAGGGGCGGATCCAGGAATTCTGTAAGGGTGGGTGGGGGGGGGGGGCGCAACGAATATTTCTGGTGCCACTTCCGGGTTTCATTTCATTTTTTTTTCTTTTTATTTCTTTTGTTTTCAACGAAAAATAAAGGGGGCGTGCGCCCGGTGCGCCCCCTTTAGATCTGCCACTGATATGTATACTCCAGTAATCAACGTAAATTGTCTTACAACTTACAGGTAGTGTGAAACCAACCTCCTTGACGTCATCAATAATATTGAAGACTACGAAATGTTTATTCAACTGTAATAGAAGAAGCGGTGCCGATGGTAATTCCGGTTGGTCGTACAATAACAAACATTGACTCTATTCTAGTGTTTTACACAACGCAATCCACTTGCACTTCAAGCACTAACGAATCCCCCGGTTTTAGAGTGGACGAGTCTGAGAGAAGTTATTTCGCGCTTGCGCACTAGCCACGAAGTCACGCTTCGCCACCAATGACAGACGATCAGAGCTCGCACATATTGTACCGTGCACGAAGTGAGAAGAAAAAAAAAAAGCCTTCTTTCTTTCTTTCTTTCCTCTGTCCCTCTCTATCTCACCCAGGTTTTAAGGTCATCTAACGTTGCGTCTTTCTTAGAGCTGACGATTAGAGGTTGGACCACAAGCGAATAAGCACAGAAATAAATTTCTGTATCTGTAGGGCCTCCGTTGATGGACGGCCGTCAAATTTAACGTAACCTAGCTCCCGAGACAGTAGGCGTGTGAAGAAAGGTAGAAAGCCACGGACTCCAGCGGTTGGCGCGTTGTCACATTTTGCCGGGCTGCAAGGACGGACGTGCTATCTCCAACGCTTCGCGGCTGCCGACGTTGACGCTTCCCTAAATCTGATGCCATTACCCGCGCTCGTCCACCTTCGTTTGCAACTGTCCTACTTCAGCTGAAACTCTTTTGTCTTCTCCTTGTATATCACCGTCGAGGAAAGCTACAATTCTAGAAATTAGCAGGGTCAGAAACAGGAGCGTTCGGCTTCCATCCCCTCCTCTTTGAGCTGCAGTCTATTCATTCTTACGGATAATAGCTGAGAAATTCCTGGATTGCTTGCCGACAAGAAGTCATCATGCAGATCATTCTGTTTCTTTCCGTTTTAGTTGCTGTCGTCTCAGGAGTCACGAGCAAGTAAGACTTTCAAAACCTGTCATTTTAACTTTGCAACATCTTTGTGTCAATGTGTAAAGAAACTTTGCATGTGTCTGTGTGTTTGTGTGTGTGTGTGGGGGGGGGTGGTTCTCTAGACGTTACGAAGGACTGGCATTTTTGTCAACTTGACAATAGTCAGGACATGCGATATATAACACAAGGAGGTGACGACAGTATTTTCCGTCGTCATTTTTCTAAAGAAATGAAAATGCCTAGCCATCAAAATGTAACCAACTGAGGGAGGAAATGTGCTAGTGCTGATTGGAATCATCAACATAATGGACCACTTTTACCTCCGTTTCGATTAATCGCAGTTAGATGCCATGCATGATTTCGTTGAAGACATGAACGGCTGACGTGAACCCGAATTTTCAGGACTCCCCCTCTCTCCGTTTTTCCGTGATTATATCTTGCACAAACATACAATACATCACATGGAAAACGCGCGTCTCTTTTCTATCAATCCAGTTTGCTTCCTCCGCAGTCGTTGGGCACATAGCATATTTGCACAGCTTGGTAATGAAGGCAATATTATCCGTTATCCTTTCCACTACGACGACTGGGTGGTACAGATCTAGGAATATTTGTTTTGTTCACTCTCATTTTTTGATCGTAGGCGATTGGTGTGTAAATTGCGGAGGCAAAACTCAAACCTCGTACCGTCCCTCGCAATGATATTCTAATCTATGTTTTCTAGTGTGTTGTAGAAACTAGAGATCGTTCAAACCAAAACAGCAAACAGGAAAGAAAAGTCTAAAATTTGATACAAAAGAGAAGTCAGATATCACAGACAGCAGCAGCGGTACGGTCATCATGCGGCACAAACACGGTTACAAGGTCAATATGTGCAAAATACTGTAAGGGTTGTCCTGTAGGTGGGTTCAGGTATAGATCCATATACATCTTTCTTAAAGAGACAACCGGAGTTCTGCTGTGTTTTGATTTTATGTACACATATGAGCCTGATGACCTATACTAGACACAAACTTTTACGTGTGTGTCGAACAAGTACGCATATGCTGTACTTACAGTCACCATCCAAAACAGACTTGACTACTCAAAGTCTTCTTTGTCTGATTTAGTTCATTTTTTCATTCATTTGTTCCTTATGTTAATGCTATATTACGTATTCAAAGCGTCTGAACAACGTGAACTTTTTGTCAATGACTGAATAGCGTGAAACACTGAAGAATGTGAATACTGTTCTGATATGTCTCGTGAATGGGCAATCGTCATTTCGTGGCGAGTAAAAAAGCGAACTCCATCGAGACGTTCTGACACGAGATGTGGAGCCATGTCATATCGTGTATAAACACATCTCACCATCTCTCGCTTATAAAAGAGGGATCGGCCTCATACTCCCACGGGGGATGTAGCCAATCGAAACGAGATATTACTCGATCCCATTTTCCGACTTTTGTCGATCATTTCCGGGGACGATTTTTGGACGTTATAGGGGCCGTGTTAGAGGTCAGGGAAAAAAAGGAGGAATGGGGATAGTTGATACCTAGGCGAGATGGAGCGTGAAAAAAACAGAGGAAGGGTGTGGGGAAAGAGAGGGACAGAGCGGGGGGGGGGGGGAATATAGTGATGATACTGATCATGATGATGATGGTGATGATGATGATGATGACGACGATGACGATGTTGGTGTTGGAGGTAATGGTGGTATCAGTTCATGATGGTATCCAGCCGGTTTTCCGACATCACTTGTTGGCTCTGCGTCTAGACGATAAACTGTCCTTTGTCTACACCAAGGAGGCATCATCCACTTAGCTACATCAACGGATGAATAATAATATATTGACCCTCTTCCCCCCCCCCCCAAAAAAAAAGAGGGAGACAGTGTATTAAGTGTGGATAGATTAGATACCAATTTCTGATTCATTCATTTTTTTTTTCTTTTTGGTTGAATACTTTGTCATTTGTGTTGCCAATCTCGCGTCAACAGCATGTGTAAAATGCGTCAGAGTTACGGTGTGTAAGTGCGTTGGCATGGGTTTTGACGACAGGTAATCTAATGCCCGAGTTGTAAAGGGGAAAGTGGTGAAAACAACAACAACAACAACGATTACTTATAAAATGTTTTACCAAAAGGACCTGGTAATCTCACCTTCTATGACCTCATTATGTCTCATGGACTTGACTGACTTGTAGTGTGACAAGGATAATGATAGAAATGGATTTTTCTCTGAGAGGACGACGCTGTACAAGAACAAAGAAAAAACACAGCCGGGTGACATAGCGTGCCAAGCCGCACGGAAGTCACCGGATTGTCCTGTGTACATTTGCCTTCTACGCGGTCTATAGGATAATGTTGCTCGCTAAAGGAACATACGCAGTTTCCATGTGCACGTTTATGACATGTATATTTCCAAAGTCATTTTTTTTTTCTTTCTGTTTCTCTCCGACTGGGATGGTGGGGGTGGATTTCTTGTCATCTCTCAAAGCCCCAGATTTCCATGCGAGAAGCCGCGCCCTGTCCGCTCGGGTCAACGTCAGGTTCCCGCTCAGCATGCCTCATCAGTCGTTCCCCCACTCGGGCCTTAAAGGGGCGAGTTAGCTTAACTCTGTCACAAATATATGCCTGGTATACCTCCAAAAGACAACGACATTTTTCTTATATCGTGTCAGATAATTCCATGATTGTATATAGTCAGCGTCTTGTTTGCATGAGTGCAAAGACACGAAGTACGGCAGAAAATTTGCATGTAGATCCTGAAAAATGACAATTTAACTCGAACTCTTGTGTGTGCGCAAAATAAACAGAATTTTGACATCATAGCACTGATAGGGTTAAAAAAAGATACATCTTTTCTCAGCATTTAAAGCACTTCACCTGTCACAAGCGGTAAAAAAAAAGAAAACAAAAAGAAAATCACCACTGTCGAATTTCAACTCGAACTACATCCAATTTGATCCGCGAGATATGCAAAATTCCTCCTCTGATCATTATAACCAGGGACATAATCAAGCGTTATTCTAATGTAAACTGTTTGTTGTATTGCAAATAAACTCAAGCTCGCCAAAACCACAATTGCCAGCGTGCTTTATGGATGATTATTTGATGGGGTTCATTAGTCACGATTAACTTGACAAAGAGACACGGATATTTTCCCTAGCGAATAAGTCATAATGGTATTATGCACTTCACTGTTCACGGAGGATTTACCTTTAAAACGATGAAATGGGTGGAATGTGTTTCTTTGAAATATTTTTGATATTTTCATGTGACTGAACTCTGACAAAATCTGTAGAATTATCTGATGCAGAAACAAGTGTTCATGTCTCTTGAGTTTTCACCGCACTTGGCACCCAATGTAAGTAATTTACGGAAGCTGGGTATACCCTCATTATTACCACAAGAGCTTGCATCGCATCTGCTACTCAGGCAGAGCGCTCAAACAATGGGTGTTTGTAATGAACCTGTTTCCCTCGCTTTATGAGTCAAAGTGAAAATTAGCCCACTTCCAGGGAAGCAGCCAGTTGCTCCACAGTTACCCACAACCAGGGAAAAAAACTTGGTTCATTTGATAGACGAGAGCAGCGAAATGACAAACTGTCAATATTCAATTATTAACGTCTGGATACCCAGCCCCATTTTAGTCCCAATGATTAAAAATCCAATGAATCAGACATTATATCTCTGTGGCATACTGCGGGAGTGTGTTTCCAATATGCAGTCATTGCTGTGCGAATCTACTACCAAGAACAAAGCATAGAGCTAGTTGTAGCTCCATGGTGAAAGTCACGAAAGCAATGATTGTACAATTGAAGCGAGTAATCTGACACACGAATATGATTGAAAGGTAACAGTTTGTCTTTATTTTTCGTAGAGTCGTTCAACAAAACAGTTGTCAAATTACAGTGAATTAAGTGAAACGGTAGAAAAACACTATATAAATTGTGAGTATTACATGTAAGCACGTCATAGCTGTGGGGGAATAAAACGATACAAGGAAAATACTGGTTTGAGATGTTTGGTTGTTTGGTTATATTTCTTCATTTTCATCATTTCGATTCAACATATAACATCATGAATAGTATTTTTCTAACATTTCGATACAAAATAACATCATCAATAATATTTTTGTTTTCTGTGTAGATGCATGGATCAGTCGTCTAAACGTATAAGGAAAGTGGAGCAAGCATTTTTTTTTTTGGGGGGGGGGAATGAAAAATTGCTATTGCAAGGTAATTACATCATTATCAGCAAGGGACCTATAAGAACACGATTTCACGTATAGAGATTTTGTTCCACGTAAAATAAAAAAAAGAAGGGTAAGAAAAAAAAAGATAATTCGGAATTTTTTCGTAGAAATTGGACCTTACTTTTCAAAACCCACACCTGACCGATAACGCCAGTTTGATAAAAGTTTCATAGCACAATCAAGAATTCATACTACACATTACCAAAATTTGTAAGGTTAACGTAAACCGCTTAAAAAAGATGGGGACATGGTTTACGAGTAATCGATCTCCGTGGTGAAACTACGATCACTTGATACTTTTTTGCTAGTTACAAACGAGTCTTTCTTTCCCACCATAAGCTGGGATCGAGGTAAATGTTGTATGATGTAGGAGAGATGCGTGGAAATGGGTCGGGTTCTTAGGGAGGCTTGTCGTATCAGGCATTGGCCATCTTTCCGCTCTTGTTTCCCCAATGTTGAGTGCTAAGAAAGGTCCCCCGTCTTGAAACATTCCCCATCACAGAAGCTTGCTCCATCGTCCGTTCATGTCACCATGGATTTGAGATTCACCGTGAGAAATGGACAAAGGAAAGAGCTTTGTAAGTGGCTGATGACGGTAGACTAATTTGGGTGTCAGCCACGGGCATTTCACTCATGAAGGATGTGACTCGATGCAGCGAATTAACGCAGGCAAACCGGTCTCTACCTTGACATATCAAGACGAGGAGAACGATTCCAAGGCGACAAAAACATATTTATTGTGCAATGGGGGAATAGAAAACACTTTTCTAAAAATGTCTTTGGTTTGATGAGTTCTTGAGCATAACCGGCAGGTTGACAGGAAAGTAGATGGGCATGTTTTTGCTTTATTTTAAATGCATACAACAGATCGAACCGACTGGGTACACCAGTAGCTCTTTTAAGTATAGTAGTATAGTACCAAACTGACATCATCTATCTTCGTCTGAGAAGTCCTAAAGGAGTGGGGTTTTTTTTTTGTATTGCATGGAAAGGACTGAATAAATTGTGTATGAAAGAAATGGTAAGGATAATAAAAAAAAAAATCAATTTGGGATATGTGCGAAATGTGTTATCGATATAAAGGTAGCAAAAGAAACCAAACTAACACCAACAGAAGACAATGTGCAAGGGAACATGTCAATGAAATCCTGCCACTTGTATCCAAGACCAGACAGAAATATAATATGACATCCGGATAAAAGGCACAAGAATAATGACAAGGGGAAATGACATGTCATGTCACAAAGCTCATGTTTACATTATTATACACCGATTGCAGAGACCGGAAAAGGCAAGGAGGCTCTGCTTTGACACGCATGTTTCACACTGTGGCTTGTTGGAGTCTATAGCGATTAGACAAACCCGAAGCGGTTACCAAGGTTACCATGAAGATGAGGGGGTGGAAGTCCTCACACTACTGACGTCGGAGAGCAAAGTATAGATAGGACAAAAGATTTGAATTTGTAGGAAGATAAAAGATATGTGTTAGAGATGAACGTGTGATAACACAAGCAAGGACAGCAAAGTTATATCATTAGAGACCAGTATAGCTTTAAAAATCTTCCAGTCAATGTTTGCCTTTTAGAAGCCTTCTTTCAATGACTTTCCCTGTGTGCTTATAGCTGTTAAATATGTGAAAGTGTATGTGTATTGCGTTAAAAAGAACCTCGGGACAACTCATTGAAAGTGCAAAGCTTTGGGTACTCCACCCCGAGCATTTAGCCCCAGCCTCCGTCCATCACTTAGCGAGTAGAGCAGGAAGTCAATGCGTCCTACAAAACGTTCTTGACATTCTCTCACCGGGCGGCAAGATAGAAGCTCGAAACTGAGAAGATGACCCAGCCAATAGGGGACGGTATATAAACACACTTTTTGTACCCATCACATGGTAAGCGACTGCAAGGAAAATGAACAAGTGAATTCTTGCAAGCACTCGGGGCATATTTCTGTCACGTAGACTTCATATAAACATTGCAATCCCTCATAAGTAGCTATGATGACCTTGTCAATCAAGCTCAGTACCACTGTCAAAATAATGACCAGGTCTGACTCTTAGTACCGACTCAAAAGAGATGTGGGAATCTCTCGTCTATTTACGGCTTTACTATACATCCATTTCCCAAGGTGATGTATGATGCTTTCTAAGTCTGGAGTATGAGTTTAGGTAGGCATACTTTGTTGTTGTTGTTTACAGGCGCGGTGTTGTTGTTTCCTTTATATTTGCGAGAACATTCATTTTAACTTCGTAAATAAGAAGCTCCTAACTAAAGAGTCTATTGAATTTGATGCTTTGTTGGGTTTTAAGATGAAAGCAAGCAGATGGGTGAGGGGCACTGTATTTCATCAGTGCTTAGCCACCAGTGATAGTGTATGAGTATGGCGTGGGCGTGGAAGAACAAAAAAAGTGATAGTTTTACAGTATGTTGTTATCGGCTGCACTCTAAATCGTCAGCCACTGTATCACCCTTGATAAATCATCATCATAGCTGTTATACGTCATATTTCTAATAAACATCATCATCCTATCCCAGGACGTCAAACTTACTTCAATCTGTTCACCACTCACTCTCCTCCGTTGCCTAGGATACGCATCAAAAGTCAATTTCACGATATGACATCAATGATCGTGTTTACTCATAATAACGTCCTTGGTTATACTATATCATAGCCATACATGATGTCATCATCAGCATCATTATTTTCAATCTGGACCTCAATAACGTACCTTGTTATAATATATCATAGCCATATACTTCATCATCACTTTCAATCTGGACCTCAACAATATTAAAGTCGCCCACATTATTACTGTTGAGCAGTGAGATATCTACAATGTCTTGGGCCACACGACTCAATCATCTCAATTGTGATCAAATTGTTTTTCCTTGAACTTCAATAAGCCGTTTCACATAGTCTCAAGGTCTGCATGATGAGGGTATATGTGTGCATATTTGTCTTTAAATCTAATTTATTTTTGAGCATGCAGTGTTGAAGGAAAAGCTTGGAGGTCGATGTAAATGAAACTTCTCTAAACTTAAAACTCGCCCTATGGCGGGGCAAGAATAGAGCAACAGGCATGAGAGTCATAAAAGGCAAAATATATGCGTCAACTGAGGTTGAACCACAAATACGTTACCACGATCCAATTTATCAATCTCTATTTCTCAGCCTTGCAGTGGACCCCACAAGAACCGTACGATGACCTCTGGTGTACTCATTGTTATTGTCAACTCATCTTACTTTAAGGCCGAGAGTATAAAATAATTTATTCTAATAATATTTCAATATCTCGCCGCATAACTTCATTCCAGTGCGTAATTCCTTCTCCTTCTTCCATTTTTAAGACTTCATCCAAGCTCGTAATACTTCTTATATTTTAAAGAAATAATCTTGTTTGCTGCTGTGATTCTTTGCTTAGATATAATATTGCTTTCATTTTTATCTATCCACGAATGATAGTAGCAGATAACTCAAGCACTGTGAAACCAAGGCTATCATAACCATCTTCTCGATAAGATGTAATGATTACTGCATTACTGTAATAACTTCTCTCTCTCTCTCCACTAGAAGAATCGGTGACAGCGAATGCTGGAGAAGATGATGGGTTCGTACTTGATGTATAACAAACACCTATCTGTCTGAATCTACTCTATAAAGTCCAATTCCACTCCTTCTATTCTTCCATCATCAAATATATTGTTTATCCTAGGCCATTGTTAAATGACGTCATGTATGTTAAGTGTCATCTTTATGACTGTTGTTACGATATGATAATGGACAAAACCAGCTCATTGCACACATAGCACAAAAATATTGCGATCATCCGGTATTGAAATTGAAATCACCAATGACACCGATAAAAGAGACAATCTACTCTAGATTTTTATGCTGATAAGAAGTTAGTGATTGTTTGGCCACAATTGCTATCGAAGATACATCCCGGATCGATAAAAGGATGTCATTCTGAAGCCTGTTGCGCACTATTCAACGAATTAGCCAATGTTTTCAACCACTAGTAGTTTGGGAAAAGTTTTCTCGAAGTGTTGTGAAGTTCCTTTTCGTCATTGACTTCATGAATAGAAAAGTGGTGAGGATAAGTTACTAGTAATAGTTTTCTACCAGCTTCAAGTAGGACAGAGCAAATACGATTTTGCCGAACAAATTTACAATTTCATTTCCTCTGAATCGACGTTGTCCCACGCCATTTAATCTTATGTTTGTGTGGATCAATGAGGGATAATAACTTATAACCTCCGCCAAATATGGTAACACTTGAGTCTCTCGGGGTTATTGAAGGTATCTGCTACATGCTCGTCCTAGACCGCAATCTTGCTGTGTTTGCTCAGAGTCAGGCGAGGTTCACTCGACGATCTTAGCAAGGTGTCTCCCCCACCGCTAATCCGTGACTCATGTCATCTAGAGATCAACATCTTAACCATTCTGGTCTGACATACAGACATTCATTTCCCCAATAATCCACATTATAAGGCAGAAATGAAACCTTACTATTAAAGATGCACCCGGGAGATGCACCTCGTTAGTTTACAAACAGGATGCAGCCACCAGTTCCTGAATAAGAGGTTAGGATGCCATTTCGTCTCGGACCGGATGTTTTCTACTCATACGGATCAGTCCTGTTCTCAAGAGTATACAGACGTCTGGAAGCAATACTACACTGGTCCACCTGGGGATCCGTTCTGTCTTCAGGTGGCAGAATCAATACTCTGTAGATGATTCCTGACACGTCAGACAGGATTCTTGGTGGATAAAACGTCTGATGCACTTATGTCTTGAATTCCAACCTCAAGCCATTACTCCGAGCTCAAGTTCACATCCAAAATACGATTATGTCGCAACAAGATCGAAAAAAAGTCTCCACCTTCAGGATATATTGCAATGTACAATCTTCCTCGATTAACTCATGTCCTGCGAAGAATGCACCAAAAAGTGAACAAGCAGATACATTACTAGACAGCGCAAATGCAGGCAGTTGTTACGTGAATAAAGATGGAAGTTATATATGAGCAAGATGAATGCTACAGAAGAGCACGCTATTAGATCACACAACCAGCCACGCAGTCTTTGTCGATTATGGCTGAATACGAAGAAACAAGCTCTGTATAGAGTTGCGGAGGACACAAATTAATTTTCAAAGAAATCGTCTTTTCGCAGCTCAAAATTAACAGTAACAATCAGGTGAAATACACAAGCCTAATCGCTCGCTTCCCGAGTGCTCATGAAAGGGCAAAGTGTTGGGCGGAGAATCACAGAGAGAGGTAAAAATGAGCTAGAAGAGTCACCTCCTTGGTAGGCTCTTAGTCTATCGTTATTATAAATTGAGTATGAAGCAGCTAAAATCTCCACCAGGAGTGAAAAACGCTTCATTTGACATCGTCCAGTCGAAGGAGTTTATTAAGTCATAAAAGTATGTTCATCCCCGACTCTTATCTGTGCGCACCATGATGGGTGGTAACCTGTAACCCACTTCGTCTGCAAAGCAGAAGTCCAGAAATAATCAAGGGACATATGGAGAGCACCTGGAATAATTTTGTGTTTCCTTCGCCTTTCAGCCAACAAAACAGAAGAGCAAAATGTCGGCATAAACCTCTGCCCACGACACCCTTTATCTGTTGTTTCCGTATGGCAAATTTTAGCAGACGCGTCTGATTAGGAACATAGAAGTACAACAACCAACAGTAGTTCAAGGCTCTCCAAACAACGTTCCTGCTGGCAAGATGAACTTTGGTAATACGCCCTTTTGTCAGTTTATAGAAACGTAATGTGTACCATGGAGTCTTCACTCGACTCTGAAACGTGAAATTTGACTTGTGAAGTCGTCAATCTGAATCTGATCTTGTCAAATGAATGTATTGAGAGCGCAGTTCAAAATGTTTCTTTAGGCTTAGCTCCAATCCAAGAATCTTTTACACATCATCTTAAAAGTAACCCATGTATAGATATCTTATATTCGACACAGCTTTAGGGTTTGATCTCAGTCAACCAGAGAGCTTTTTTATTTTTAATGTTTGTGCGAAAAGGAGGCACTTCCTTCTCCACGATCAAGTTTTTTTTTTCCGACTTGAGTAAACTTCACTGGAACTTCTATTCACATTTTGTTACTTACAGTTACTATTACAGAGTTGTAGAAAGTAGGCCTGCAACGATCCGCGTTGAGAAAGTGTAAAACGTGCCCTACAAAGGCAGGACACATAGAAGCAGTTGATTTGTTTGATCCATTATTATGTGTATACAGGAGCTCCAGGAAGTGCCATATCTAACCATGAAAACTTTGTGTCTGGCATGCAGTAATCGCCGTCGTGTCGAAGGAAGAAGGAATTCCCGGTCGCCGGCGCTTCGAGGATAAAGATGCCTGCTACTGAACTTGAGCTCACTGCACGGGTTCTTCCGGAACCCCAGAAACCACATTTGGCGTCTGACCTGTCTCTAATCCCATGTATGCCTTTCCGGATTAGCCTCCTCGAAAATGGGATCGATACCCGGACCGGTGACCCCTGAGACTTGTCTACAACCACTGAGAGCGGACTAACATATTACAGCTCGGTGCTTTGTCTTGACCTTTGTCTCTCGCCGTTCGGCCCCGTCAAGCTCGAGCTCGAATTGTTTTCAATCATTTTCGGGATTTATGCTAGAAGGTTGGAAAGTGTTTTTTAACTACTGGGATTTTCACATTATGAAGTAATTATAATTCATGTGTTGTAGACTTGAGTGAAGGCAGATTGACTGAACAAACCCAGACCGGAACCAGACAATCGTATAGACTTCCTTGAGATTTTTTTTTTTCATTGTCAATTAGATTTGGGGAACTGTGCTATACTAATTCATGGTTTGTTTATGAAGGCGCATAGATTAGATTACCAAGCCATATCTAACTGAAAATATATGCAAGTGGAATGCAGAGTTGGTATCCCTTTTTCTACGATCGCATGGCATTGCCACTAAATTATATCATGATATCTCCATTTTTCCTCTAATGGAGGGTCTTCCTTTGATGGATATTATCAGGAAATCTCTTTTGTTTGACCAGGACGGTGCATAGAATCCCCCTTTTACCTCCCTAGTTCAACCCTCTTGAAGAAGGGAGAAAAACCAATCGATTTTTGCACAACGTTTGTGGACGATTGCAATTGCGACAATGTTATGTATAGTTTACGCATCGTCCTCCAGAACGATAGATTCATTTCATTTTCAATGTATTTTGCTTTGCAGATAATTGGCGAGTCAAAACATTGCTCGCTCTCCCTCTCTCCCTCCCCCTCTCTCTATCACTAATGCTGTCATAGATGTTCACCAATCTGAGGTGTAGACTTGGTCATCGTCGGTCAAGATTCCACTGGTCACTCCTGACATATAGGCTCAGACGGTGTGCTAATTCAAGATTTCCTCACACCCGGAGGCCTGGGGAGCCCCTACTTTCAATGCTTTAATGTTATTATAGTAACCATTGATCTTAGGGACTAATCTGACGATGACAGTTGTTTTTAGATAAGGAGTAAAGCAGAGTTTAGATCCTTCTCATGCATTCATAATCATTTTATCCAGTGGGTCATCCTACAATCTTTACACCACTGATGGACTCTTCTGAAATCATAGTCAAGCGAGTGCTTTTTACCTTATCTAAACCGTGCAAAAAATTGTCAAATAAATAATCACTCTTTTGTTTGTATTCATCTGTTCTGGATGATGCTTATGCATTGTTACTTAGGCCCTACATCTTAAGCAAAGTTATGAGGAAAGTGAATCTTTGAGACACTTCAGTTTCTTTGAGGACAGAGAGTTTCTCTCCATACCTCCTTGGTTACAATTCACATCTGATGAGTGGCGCCAAACCTACAAAGACTGCATCCATGCACCAGCCTGTCTGCAACATGATGCTTGTTGTCAAACAGACTTTCGAATACTTTGACTGTTAAGCTGTAACACTGTTGGTTCACTGCTGTGTTTTCCTGACACCCCTCACCTTAAGTCACATGAGCCTTTTAAGGGTGTACGAAAGCTGTGCATGATGGGTACTCGAAGAGGCGGCCATATATTTCTTGTAATGTCCATCTCTACACGGTGAGGTCATGTCAAGACCTTGATAAATGTCCTACTCCACCTTTTGCAGCCTGGCTAACCTTTTGACCAATTAACAACTTAAAGGGAACACAAACCCAAAGAGCAATGTGGATTGAGTAAAAGCAGTAACATTAGTAGAACACATCAGTGAAAGTTTGAGGAAAATCGGACAATCGATGCAAAAGTTATGAATTTTTAAAGTTTTGGTGTTGGAACCGCTGGATGAAGAGACTACTAGAGGTTATGACGTATGAGAGGACCACGATATAAAGAAAATATAAAAGGAATTCCACAAAAATTCACTTTTCTAGCAAAATGAAAGAGTTCTTGACTAATCGCTTTCAGAAAGCAGGGGGAATAAGTGCTACCCCTAACATATGTCAGTATCAAGTTGATGGAATGTGTAATTTTCATGAAAAATGAATTTTTATTGAATTCCCTTTTTATTTTCTTTATATTGTAGTCCACTCATACGTCATAACCTCTAGTAGTCTCCTTACCCAGCAGTTGCAACACCAAAACTTTAAAAATTCATAACTTTTGCATCGATTGCCCGATTTTCCTCAAACTTTCACTGATGTGTTCTACTAATATTACTGCTTTCACTCAATCGACATTGCTCTTTGGGTTTACTTTCCCTTTAAGTAACTTTACTTCTACCATTATAAACTTAATTGTTAGATCCTTTCAGAAGAAGCTAAAATCATTGAGTATTTTTTTTCGGTGTTCATTGAGAATCATTCACGTTGTGTATAGGGCCTAACAGAGGAACACGGATATGTTTGCAGACCGGATATCTGGATATACGAAAGGCAAGGATGGTTCTCATGCGTAAACTGCACCATCTCAATTCATTTTTCCAGAAAGAGTTATTGCTTTTGCTTGAATGTATTATTTCCGTAGACATCAACAATTACGCGGGATTTTCCTAGATTTCAGTCGTGAGTTTCTTCGAGTTAGAGGTCAAACCGGTCAATAATTGTGAGCAACTCTTCGAAATTGGCCATATATTCTTCCTACCACGTCTGACCCTTTTTTTCTCCGCACGGCAATTTAGGACTCCTTCTGGTGATTCGCGTTTTGCCGCTAAATTGTGATAACCTCAGAAGCATGTCTGCTCATCCCTCGCACCCCTTGAAATAGTGATCCATTTTGGTGACTGCGTAGCTGGCTTGCTCGCTCCCCTGTACGTGGTGTGATAGAGTTCTGGCTATAATACCTCACTGAAAGGACTGAAACGCGTTTGTGCTTGGAATGACGCCACGTCCGGGAGAGGGTGAGACAGACGTATGAGGTACAAACGAAAGGGGAATAAGTGACTGAAGGCCGTTTACTAATCTACTTATATAAGGTTAAAGCGGCGTATGCGTGTCACATGGATTTTAAAGATGCCTGAAGTGAAATATTGAGCGTAGTTCATAACTTGTCCAAACGATTGAGCAACTAGTGCTCGAAGCTACTTGAAATGATGTGAGAACGTCTTTTGCCCCTTCCTTTTGCTGATATGAATGGATTGAAAGAAATGAAATAATCAAGTGTTGCAATGCTAGGTCTCGTTTTGTCGTGACTTGTTTTAGAAAGATCGGTAAATTGATTTCTTGTCCCGTCTTGAGATGAGATAAAAAGGTCATCGGTTTAGGGTCACGTGGTACTTGGTTATATCTCAATAAAAATGTCTGCTGCCCTCACTCTCTTCCAACTGATCAAAGAGAGAGAAAAGGCGGAGGCGGAAGGGAGGACGGATTCGACATTCAACCCTCCACAATAAAGAACTGTTACCAGTTCACTCGCCTTTAGACTTCCTTCAGCACTGAGCATTGAACAGCAGACCTCCGAAATGTCAACAAAACATTTAACAATGTTTGATACATAACTAAGTCTGCCGTATAAGACAAAACGCAGGAAACAGATGGGCATTTGAATAATCGAAATTTGTAGTTTCCGTCATCCACGCAATATCATCCTAGTGTCACCTTTAAGCCTACGATTTGAAGTATGGTGAGCACATGGCTCATAATTATAGTTAGTAAGACTTGTGAGCTGAGCCAAAACAGGAAGGACTGCAGGAGATGTCTAATTAGCCAGCAAAGGAGAAAATAGACTGGAAAGGAACGAGAGGATCAACGATAGAAAAAAAAAAGAGGAAGGAAAGAAATGCTGGAAACAAACAGAACGTGAGTAAACAGGGTTTGCAGGGATGTAGATTTACAGTCAGCACGTCAGGTGTATACGAGGCAGTATTAAAAGGGCGCGTGCAAGTCGTGATTACCAACAGGCACTCAAGCACGACAATCTTGTATCGAGACAATACAGTCAACACCTCATAGAAGTTTGAGTGACAGCTCAAACTTCAGACCCTGTAAAAGTCACAGAAATGTAATATCCTCCATGCACTAGGGAATAAAAACAGTACCATGCAAGTCACTGCAACAGTCATGATAAATGAGCTCTTTTCAAGAACGAAGTCGACTGGGACGGCATGAGTAAGAATCATTTTTTAATGATCCAAGAACCCTTTGGTTTTAATTCTGCCCGAACATTGACCGCGGTATTGTGACGTCATGACCAAAGGGCTGGATAGCAGAAACAAAGTTTATTGTCATATCTAGTTTAGCCTTGATTTGTTTCTTTATTCGTCATTGTGTGGCTAGGATGATAGAAAAAAATATTATGACTTGAGTGTTTTATCTGTAGGCGTACTTTGTTTATATCATTAACGAATGTGATCTCGGTGCACTGTTCTCTTCTGAAGTAAATCATTTCCTCATACAAGAGTTGAAACCAACCTTCTGAGGAGGAGATTAACATTACGATATATTTTCATTGGATGTTTGGCACAAACAATAAACAAAAACAAAACAAAACAAATCAAGTGTGACTCGCTGTGGGAGGTGGATAAAAGTCCCGACCGTCAGGACTCTGAAATAAAAGATCAGAGTCCTTTAGACAGAGATATCCGGGCTATTTCGGCTTTGAAAAGACCACATCTTACAACCTCACCCAGACACGGCTTCCTGTATGGAGAATCCCGCTTTGGCGAAATATCACAACCTTGGTATGGTCATTCAACTTCGCACTCAGTGCAAGAGTTTGAGGGTTAAGAGAGTAGGTCTTTTTGTTTAACGTCAAAATGGCGACGATCTGATACAGCTGTGTCATCTGCACACTGCTCCTATTTGCTTGGTCAACTAACGTGAGAGATCTGTTTGATTGATAGGGTTCATTGACCGGCATGAGTAATGAGAGAAGACTTCCATTATGCGATGATAAGATGTCATCACAAGATTTAAAGCTCGTGTATGCCACGCTGCTTTAACGGATACCCCGTCGACTCTACCCAGGCTCTACCTCTAATCTCTGTCAGAACACACAGGAAATATGCGACAGTTTGGAATGAGATTATTATCATTCACATAATGCTGTCATTGAAAACATTCAGGAAAAAGAGCAAGTTAGAGCACATTTGGATTATGAGAAATTTGCCTTTGTTCGATCAAGTAAATGAAGTATAGAATACATTTAGTAGTCTTTGACGCAGGCGCTTCACAACTGTAATCGATGTTTTTATTTGAATTTGAAAAAAAAAAAGTGGTAGAGGAAGCAGAGTAAAAAGACGGAAGCCTTGAGGGTGATAGCTCCTGTCTGTCGCCGGGCGATCTCCCGTCATCATCCCGCTCCAAAATGGATCTTCCTGCCCCTGCCAGCCAAAATTGAATATTGAATATTGAATTTAAGATGTCAGCGGGGGTGAAGATGGCACTTTGATGGAAACTGTCTGCACAAGCAGCAATCCTCACCACATTCCTCCATGTAAACTCGATTTCACTTGCCCCTTATTTTGTTTTCGACCCTAGGTTGGTCCACTTATCGTTTCATCGAACCAGGGTTCCTATAACACGAGAAATTGAACGGTAAAGAAGAACGCTTTAACGTGTCCACACTTTGGAGGAACTTGTCTATTTGTCACTCACGTACACTTCATCGACAACCAGTACAAGTGAATGTTTTGTTATTCATTTTTGTCTCTATATCCACGCCTTTCAGGTTTGTGACCCGCGGGCTTTGTGATTGTTATGTTTCTGTGCTTTATGTATAAACATCTTCTCTGTAGGCCTATGTCCTATATGCATCTGTCAAAATAGGAAGATATTCAGCTAACTTCATTTCTTGAAGAGATTATTTTCTATGACGGCAACAAATGCGTCGAGCCATTTGATGTAAACAATTTAGAAAAACTGTGTAACCATGCACATGGCGTGCTACCGGTATGCATCATCTAAATACTTCTGATTGCATAACTGTTTTTCACACTTCTGTGTGAAATCGATGAGGCAAAAGAGCGGAAAATGGTGGCGGTGAGCTGTTAATACCTAGGTTGGTGCAAATGAAAAGCACATGTTTTGTCTCGATATCTCCACTTGGGGGAACATTCGCAGGAGGAATGGTATTATTGGTTAACACGAACATCCTCGGCGGTAAAGTCAAGCCCTCACGTGCAAACTGTCTCTCCCGATTTCACCTCTAGAAGCAAAACATGTTCTCTGCTCGCTGTTTTCGCGACACGGCTCATGCTTGGCAACATACATGCATGTGAAACGAGACGGGCTTGCATGTTAAGCTAGGGTTGATTGCAAAATCCGGTCACCTGTGAAAAGCGCCACCACTGATCTACACGTAATACCCATACTCGCTGATGCGGCGAAGATGAGACAGTTGTTGAACATCTCCAACCACCATCGTAAACACCTGTTGAACGAGTGAATCGTGTTACTTCGTAAAGGTCGCCTTCTGCCCCGCTTTTGAACTAGATCAAATGCTCCACAACCAAGAATCTACTCGGTAGCACTAATGGGCAATTAGATCGTTAGACAAGTTGATCTGGCTTATTACCTTTCCCTTGAATTCTCATTTTGGAAAGGGTATAAACGTATGTCTATAAACAAAGTATGTGAAGGAATGTGAAACTGAGTACTAGTAAGTCCATGGTCTTTAGGCCCTTGTAGTCTTCAGAAAAAAAGCACTATATTTTACTCTCTTTTTTTACCGTAATGATGTCCAAAAAGATTATAAGATTTATAGGACCTCATTGTTGTGAGATTTCTTGACTTTCCGTATTAATTTTCCCTTTTCAAGCACGTATGAATTGTCTTCTGGTCATTTGTCATTGAAGTCTAGTGTGGAGACAAAGAGAAACATATCAGAATTCAAAACAAGCGTTTGGCACACATTGGCACATTCGCACGGTATATAAGATAGTCTAACGCGATACTTGATGCTGTAGAGTAGCGGTGCGCATGTGTTTCGGCGCCTCAAACAGGATATTATGTAGACTCCAACTGTAAGCTATTTAAAACCTACGTTACAAATAACTTGTCAACATTACCCTGGGCTACATACACTCATTCAAAGTACATTGTTAAATCAGTCGTACTGCTAAGAGTTTAGATGACAAATTGACAGTTGTGTCTTTCTTGAGCCCCCTCCAGCCCAACAAAAGAAAAAAATCTATCGTAGTTCATGACAAACACAGACACAATAGAGTTAAATCTATTTATACTGCACTGTCATTTATTGTAAAATCCTCTTTTTCCGGGTAGAGCTGAGAGGATGCAGCCCTCGATATCAGTCGGGTAAACTCAACTCAGTTTCATGTCGTCTGTTCCACTGAGGGGCTCCCTACCCCCCCCCCCCCCCCAACCATTATGACAGAAGTTTTAGAAAGTCCCTTGCCAAGCCTGCTTGCAGTGAAAGATTCACTTAGCCACTATCTTCACAGCCAAGTGGAGAGATGTCGCCATATGCTCGCCAGCTTTCTCTACGCATCTTTGAGAACGTTACTCGTAGAAAGAAAAGGTCATACAGCGGTCACATAGCCGCTTTATCTGATATCCATTGCGTAATTGCATAATTACAAGGTCTAAAATGTTTTTACGTCCAAATAGCCAGACGAATACCATGGCCCTCAATTTCAAATAACGTAATATTCAGATTTCATATTCTTCAAAGCTTTTGTGTTTGGTTCCACTTCGAAATGAAGAGTTATGAATGATCAGGTTAATGTGCCGTTTGAGAATAAGATGAATAATTATAATTAATTATAATAATAATAATAATAATTAGACAAATTTGTATAGCGCAGCTACTATGTAAATATACTCTACTGCGCTGTGATGTAACAGAGCTCCTGTCACTGATTAGACACACGAAAATAAATAACAAATTAATCAAAGGCTTCTGAAAAAAGATAAGTTTTCAATAAAGATTTGAAGACAACAAGTGATGATGCCTTCCTCAGTTTCTCAGGTAATTTATTCCAAAGTTTTGGAGCAGCACAGCTGAAGGCAATAAATATGAGTGACAGACAAAAAAATGAATATAAGTGACAGACAAAAAAATGGAGGAATATATGAAATCACAAATGATATAGAAGATACGGTGCATCGAGATTCCCCAAATTTCATATATATATATATATATATATATATATATATATATATATATATATATATATATATATATATATTCCATTATTATTATCTTTTAAAGACTTTATTAAGATTTATTTCTCGTTGCCGGTAATGAAGCAATGCGTGCTTTTGGGAAAGTGACTACTTTGTTATACAGTTAGTAACATTTGGTAGCATGTCTTGTTTTTGTGTGTGAATGTGTGTGTATGCGCACTGCTTCCATCACTTATTTCATGTGTTATGGCTAATTTCTCTCGCTATATCAAAGTTTACCAGACTTCTTCCACTGATACTGGAAATGAAAAGGACACTTTTTCAACACCATCCTAACATCGCCAGATCCTCTCCATCGCGCTACCGTCTCCCGCCAAAATCTCTTTTAATTTAATGAAATTAACTAGTAGCTTCCTCCTGGCTTTCGTTTGCTTTCATCCCCGCCTATCACACGGGGTTACAGGTGCAGCCCCCTTTTCCTGAGTCAAGGGATGAGACGGAATCGAAATAGATTTGGGAGCAATATTAATAGATCTGGAACGTCTGATCACGTATGATAAATGCTTCAGGTCGCAAACCTGCCAGTAGTAATTTTCACGATTCGCCCGCGGGATCGCACTGCTTCACATGTTATTATCCAACCTTCAATGAGCCTATGAGAAAACAGACTCCAAGGCACTGAGATACCACAGCATCCATCAAGTCACGAGACATATGATATTGATGCAAAAATTACTTTCATGGATTCCTGAGGAATACATTCATCATAAATTTGCCATAAAAACTGTCGAGAATAACC
The DNA here is from genome assembly GCA_033980235.1 of Diadema setosum. NCBI lineage: Eukaryota > Metazoa > Echinodermata > Echinoidea > Diadematoida > Diadematidae > Diadema > Diadema setosum. The sequence goes on along the minus strand of CM067068.1, from coordinate 37,582,295 downwards.
AGATTTGAACAAACAAACAAACCAACCAAAATACAACGATCTAGATGGAAGTTCTGCAGATCTTGTAGTTTCGTATCTGACAGGAGAACGCAACTCGGTTATGTGCAATGATATCTGCACAGTACGTGAACCTAAAACAAAGAAAGAAAGAAAGAAAGAAAGAAAGAAACAAACAAACAAGCAAGCAAACAAACAAACAAACAAACAAACAAACAAAAAGACTCGAGATGATAATATTTCAGTCTTCTGTCCAGCTCCTGCTAGTTTGAACTTCGGGCTGATGAAGACACTGTAAGCCCCGTTTGCCCTTCATTTTCTCTCAAATTCCAGGTGTATCTTTGCAATCAGTAGACACGGTCAACTTGCCTGCAATAAAGTAGAGGTTTCAAAAGTGCAACACTTTTGAGGAAGTTATGGTAACAAGTGAAAACAACCGGTACCTTTGTCTGAGAGGCGACCCAGATACCACTCCCGTACCCCGCCGAGACGTTCGGACAGACGCCACCCGCTGGGCGGGGCCGTTTGACGAACGACACACCTTAATGGTCAATCGCTGAACTCTCCTCCCATGAAATTGGCTCTGATTGGGGCTGAAGGAGGATCGGGATGGGAAGGAAATATCCCGGGGAGTGGTAGAATGGGGCAGAAATCAACCCTCGTCTCATGGTTACTGGAATGAAGTCAATGTTAAAGGCAATGCTAGAAACCTTCCACCTCCCGACTTCCCGATTTCAACGATTTCCCCGTCTGTTAGTGGCATTAGAAATTCTATGAACATAATGAGATGTACGTAGGACCACCTCCTATTTGTTTCTTTGTTTAACCCTCGAATGTGTGTGTGTGTGTGTGTGTGTGTGATTTATAATCAATATGATATTTTACGCTAACTTGACTTTTCGTGTATTTCAGCGTATGATTAAACCCAACTTTACTGAAAGTTTTATCTCTTATGATTCAACGAATCGCGCATTCCTTGGAATGTACAGACCATTCACGATGTATAGTACTGTACATAATGTGTTAGAGGAAAAAAATCTATGTCTATGGGGCGGGGCATGATTATGTGTATGTTTCATATGCATAATATGCATATGAAACATTTATTATTATATGTTTCTTATGCATATGTTTCATATGCATATGTTTTTATATGCAAATATTTCATATGCATATGGGTACTATGTTTCATTATTTGATCTCTAGGCGTCTATCATGAAAAAATGATATCATGTGAATGCTGTCACGCAATGAGATAAGTATTTAGTGAATTTTGATGAGTTCAGCAACGGTTAAAGTAACATGATCATCATATAAATGCAAATCTGCAACGAAAATAATAACGAGAACCAATCTTTTTGTAGAATCAATTTGATGACATAGTACTTCTGCGGCACTTTTCAGTGTCTGCTTTACAACATTTTACTTGCCCGAGTATAAAATGTGATTGCCCGAGATTATCCATCAAGTGCTATATTGAGGCCGGCATGTTGTGTCAAACAGCTGAACCATACGTCACGTGGATAAATTATAGTAGTCGGTGCAATCTATGAATAGAGAAGACGAATAAAAAAGAAGAAGGTCGGAATAAGAGAATGACTAATAAGGATTGACAGAAAGATAAACAGACAGAAATATTGTTCAAAGGAGGATTAAATACTTTTAACCCCTTAATAAAACGCGAATGAATGAATGAATCTAATGAAGTTCGTTATGATTACCACTTGGTATACATGACTGCTGTCGCATATTGTTCAATGTCTGTGCACCCTTCCCACTCTTTTCCCCCTTTGGTTCTCTAACTCTCTCCCCTCCTCCTTCTCTCCCTCTCTCTCCCTCTTTTTCTTTCTCTCCCTTTGTATCTCTCTGTGGCTTTCTGTCACCGTGACTAATGCAAGTTGGACCGGAAGTTTCGATTTCCGCCCTGACGATGTGCTCGCGTGCAACATTTCTCAGTTTTGCCCTTATTCATCTCTCTCTCTCTCTCTCTCTTGCCCGCGACATAGTTCTATGATATCTGTCAAATGATTCAAGTTCAGGCAACAAACCCGCAACTTTATTCCCCCCTCACATGGGAATGGTATTACAGACGACGCGCGAATAGCGAGTGAAGGGAATTCCCGCTGTATAACTGGTAAGAGTCCGAGTATGGATATTGGAGTTCAGAAAGTATACAATGGACCCCATAGAAGAACAGAATCATTGTAATTATGAATCTGAAATGGGTAATCCTTTATTCTCGTGTTTGTATTTTTTTTTATTCTTGTAATTTTTCTGTATATTTCTAACGTGAAATAGAGAATAAACAAACAAAGAGAGACAGAAAAAAAAGATCGAAAGAAAGCAGGAAAAAGTGATATGCCTGCATTGTTTTATGGGGGGGGGGTGTTTCAGGAATTATATGAAATAAAGGATACACGCAATACGTTTTTCAAGGACGTTTATGCAAAAAAGCAACAAAATATTGGACTTTTAATTTGACAATAAAATTCTGACAAATGATTAGACAACTTCTCCTAATTGTTACAACGTACAACGCATCCTATTTATTCATGATAATATCATGAATAAATAGGATGCGTTGTACGTTGTACAATATATAATAATATAAAGAGTATATTATACTCTTTCAAAGCAGATCCTAGCAAATTCGGAGAATTTCGTTTTGCATTTGCCAAGTTCAAGCAGAGTGAAAAATACAGAAAAAGGGCAAATAAAGGAATGCGACTCGAGACACTAACGAGATAGTGAAGGAAGATGTGACGAGTTTAAAGGGAGGGGAAGAATAAATATGTAGAAGATGACATAAGGTGAAGAAGAAAGAAAAGAAGATATCAAGAAAAGAAGAAGAATGAGGAGGAGGAGGAGAAGGAGAAGAATAGGAAGAAAATGAAAAAAAAAAGAAGACAAGAAACAAACAAAAGAATACGGAGGATGGGTTTGACGTCTTTCCTCAGCACACCCCTTCCAGCTGCTGTGGAGACGGATATGTGGGGGAGCTCGTTTGGTGAGATAGATGATGGTCGTTAAACGGTCATTTGTCGGATTTCTGTCGCAGACGAAGAGGCAGTAAGGAAAGAATCCAAGGGTCTAGTCACAACCAGAGTCGGGAGAAATGAGTGTCACGGTGCAAAGGTTAATGTAGTATTCCACCAATTTCAAGGCTACTCGAGGAGGACGGGATGGGGTGGGGGAACCGTGGGGTAGATGAGAGTTATCAAACCGTGATTATAGAATTACACTGCTCCATCATTCGCCAGGGTATGCCTACATAATTTAGGCATTTATTTGATAAATGTCGCTTCGTTCGCGCTTTCGTCTTGTATCCTTTGCAGACACGATATCCAAAGCGCAAAGTACTGTACTCTAAAGTGCTGTAAAACCCGGGTTTGTTATCAGGCGTGATATATAAACGCATAGAATGTTATATCTATCTATTTATCTATCTATCTATCTATCTATCTATCTATCTATCTATCTATCTATCTATCTATCCATCCATCTACCCATCCATCTATCTATCTATCTATCTATCTATCTATCTATCTTTCTTTCTTTCTTTCTTTCTTTCTTTCTTTCTTTCTTTCTTTCTATCTATCTCTACCTATCTGTCTATATATCTGTATATCGATAAATAGGTAGGTTTTCAGTTAAATGCGAAAGCACCATACTGGAAGGGGTTACATGGTGCCATTGTTTGCGGTTGGTAAGTATACACGTAGTAAATGAGGATATTATACCATCTCTAATTTTCAGCATCTAAACTGAAACCATAAAACCCTAATATCAAACCTCTGGTCTTTGTTTTATTCTAAATCATCATCTGATATAGATTTAAGCAAACAAAAGAGATTGGCTTATGTGAAAGAGCATGAAGTAAAAGCCTTTTGACAATTTCTTTTTGTAGTAACACAGTCATTTGAAAACAAACCACAAACAAACACATATTAGTATTTTTCTGTAATGAATGGCTCATACTCATGATATCTGTAAGCCATCGAGTTAAAAAAAAATACATGTGATCATTGTTATTACGTAGCATCCAGCGATCCAACAGTTTTCTCCCTCCCCATTGTTCAGCTGGTAGAAATTGCAGAGGACTTGCCTAAAGTGCCTTTTGATAGCTGCATGTTTTAGCTTCCATGACGTATAGACATGCCTTTTTTTCCATGAATCTCTACCGTATGTACAAGGATGTACTAGAGTGCCTCCTTGATCATACTCATTCCACCGGCTGACATAAGAGAGAGTCCAGAGTGGAGATCTTGGGAGCTTTGATATGATAGGAAGATTATTCGTGTAGGAGCTCGTTTTATAACAAACACAGAGTGTAGTCATATTCCCCCCCCCCCCCCCGTCGTTCTCCTCCCCCTTCCATCTTTTCTTCAAAGACCTCCAGAATTTCGCGAGGATATCGGTGTTGTTGACCCGAGCCTGGTTGGTGTCTTGCGCGCAGCAACAGAAATCATTTATTTTGTTGATCTACTTTTCCGTACGCCATCCCACAGCGTACATTTTTGTTTCCATGGCAATTGCACCCAGTGACTCATCAAAGTGAAGCATTCCGTCCCCTTTTTCGGATGTGTTGTGGACTCACTGAGGTCGGAACTTGGCGAGAAATTTTCCACGATAGAAGAAAAGAGGGTTTGTTTTTCCTTTGCCCCCGCACGTGCGATTTTGTATGTATGAATGGTTTCCTGTCGGACAGTGGAAGCATTTGACCCTGGGTAGTGGTATGGGAGGGGACTACACGCACGCAACGTTCCATTCAAGGTCGCGACGTTGTCTGATCGACTCGCCAAAATTTATATTTCTACAACACTTTCAAACAAAGTTAAGAAAGGCGTAAAACCATCCACCATTCTGATTACTCTAGCTTCCGCTCCTCCTCTTCTTGCGTATTAAATATTCAAGGTCATAATAATGTACCTGAGTAAGCCTAGCTCTAGGCGAGCTTTACGAATGCATGTACTTGTTGTACGATTCCAGATACTGTACTATAAAAGTACGTGTATATAAGGGTTAATGCGTAGGATTGATCTGCGTTGTGTACTTGTGCTTGTTTGTTTGTTTTTTAGTTTGTGTATGTTTTTGAAACAAGAACCGAAGGAGTCTATATTAACCATTCCATGTTTTCTTTCCCAGTCCTTCTGTCTTCTGTCATTCTCTTTTCCATACACTTCGAGTGTACTTCAATTTTCTTTCACACATTCATCCGTTGCAGAGTCAGATTTACTAACACGGTAGCTTGGATTTTTTTCGATACTTTTGAATAACGTGATGTTAAACGAGGTTTAACATCACATATGAAGATCAAAGGACGAGATGTGCCTACGGCTAGTTGTGAACGAAGCCTGGCTAGGTAGCCGACTGCGACTAATACAGTCTGTCATGGCCGTCTGGTGTCAGAGATTCCACCTGAGCTTACCGACAGGAATGGGAAATTGTGTCTTCCGACTTACACCCGAATTTCGTCTGCCATGGCTTTCACCTTGTCATAACTGTAACGCGGGAGGCTTGTTTTTCGGTAAACAGAGGCAGGGAAACTCATGATCTATCTACAAGGGATGCTCTGTTGAGCCAGTGTAAAAATAATAATAAAACACAAAGTACACATGTATGGTGTTGTCTGTCCTGGATAGAATATCAAGTGGACATAACTCTTCTTTCAAAATAAATTGACAGTATAATTACTAATTAATGACTATTTACCAAACTTTATACAAGAGTCGAGAGGGACATCGTTTTCTAAACATTTTGATTTGGGATTTTCGCTCCTTTGAGGATTCGAACCAGAGCTCAGAATCTCCCTGACCCCCCTTCAAGAGCAGTCTTATCAGCTACAATTTGATGCTCCTCGGATTTGGCTTAAAATCCGAAATCAATGATTTTGTCCCCTATAGGAAAGCGAACATCTTCATCTTATTGATAGGCAAATATCTCCGTGGGGGGGGGGGGGGGGGGGGAGGAGGGATCTCTTATTAAAGTACACTTCCCCCGTCTGATTCTGAGTAGACTTGTCATTCCAGCATCAAGATGTGAAAAGATTGACCGACCTTTGAGACAGGCCTCCTTGAAACACTGGAAAGATAATTCTGAAGTTTACTATGTTGTTCAAGTTTATTCCTTTTATTATCATTAATGTTGTTGCCAATGACCCATTGATCGTTACATTGACGTCATGACAGGCAACTGAGAAAAGTACAGTTTGCAGTAGTTATGTACGTAGATGATAACTGCGGATGACAGATAGCCGTGTGGGTTGACCAGAGTGCATTCGGGTTTGGTCCCCATGGAAACAAGAGGTGGTTCTCGGAAAACCATCTCATCCCACGGACACGCCTAGCCGCCGACACACCTAGCCGCCGACAATGTGTCTGGTAGTTTTAGACTAGAATGTGAGGTCAAAGTTTGCTGGATGTCTCAAGGCTTGTAGCACATCCTCATTGAGAGACAGTTAGAGGTGAAAAAAAAAACAGAATAGATAAACACTTTAGCATTGACATCTATTCCTGGATGTATTGACACCCATTTGTTGTGACTGATTTAGTGAAACCACTGGGATATGGCACCCGATCGGTGGTTTGCGGTTGAGCATGAGAATTATTTCTGTTGTGCAACGTTGTTTGTATCGATATCAGTTTTGCCCTCTTTATTTTGACAATCTACCTTGGCCCTACGGAAGAGCCGGAATAATCTCATAATGCCAGAACGCCCTCATACGAAAGCTGTTTAGAATTCTGAGGTTTATACCGCGATTCAGGTATCGCTAGCGTAATTTGTGACGCTTGGAATCCAATACGGACCCAACACACTTCAGCAATCACCGGAATACTCCTCTGTCAGATTTTTCCTTTATTTCTTGGTTGATCCTCCGTGATCTAAATAGGATTGATTGTCCCTGTCAGGTACCAAGCCCCAAATCCTCCAGGTTGCTCTCAGAGATTCCACAAGGAGGATGGTATCGGTGTAACCCTCTATCTCCGTGACGTCAGGGATAATGCGGTTATTAATATTGCGTGCGTCCTCTAACGATGACCCGATTAACATTGAGGTCAAGGTGTTGGACTCACACATTTTTGTTTGGCCCTTGACATAAGCTATGATGATACATGCATATCTTTTTGCGGAATCAATCCCTACCAGTGTGAGTGCACTACCATCCATACCATCGTCTTTTTCTTTAATGGTATTTATTCATTTTTATTCAAAGGATATGAAGGCAGCAATCTAAACAAGTATTTCAGTACAACCTGGCATGACAAAGTATACACGTGGTTTGGACACTTTAACAAAAATATTTCCTTTCTGTGCATTTGATATTTTTCTGCATATATTAATAGAAGTAAGAATTAAAGGTGGATTATTAAAAAGAAAAGGATTGATAATGATCATGATGATGATGATAATCATGAATCAACACAAGTCAACCTGCATTTTGCATTACATATTTATTCCTTTAATGATTTGAAACTGCTACAGGTGCTAGGAGCTAGTCGTATCGTAGGGAGTGAAAGCTATATAAGCATCCACCGATTTTTATTAAGATGGATTTCCATGAAAATTCCGAGAGTGACAGTGGACCTAACAAGACGTGATATTCATTGGAGCGAATTGCGTGATACCTTGAGTCACAACCAGTGACAGCCTCTACACAGCTTGAACATTGAAGAAGAGGTGTTTGACTGTTACGTGTATACAGTTACTATAAAACATTACAAATTACATTTGCTATACGACACATGAATTCAACCATATATACTTTTGCAGTTGATAGTACTGTCTTCGACCTTCGCGAATCAAATTGAATAAAGAGAATGATACATATTTTAAGGTGACGTACGTTGCACCCGTTCAGTAATGCTCCGTAGATTATCGAGTTGTGCACTTTTTGTACATTACATCTCTTCTTTCAATTCTGCACTATATTCACACTTTATTCTTATTGTTCGGGTACTATGGCACACTATATTTAGAATGTTGTGCATGATAGACTAAGACAAACTCCACTGAATCACATTCGTGAGTTAAGGAGAGGAGGAAGTGTGGGGAACCGAAGCCACATGCTGACGTTTATGGTTTCACAAAGAGAAGGGAATGACGGGGAGATGGAAGGGGGGGGGGGGGGGGAGCTATAGCCCGTCCTCAATTTCTCGATCACAGCAACAGGACATTAACCAACCTTAACCACTGATGAGTGAATTTCCTCTTCATGCAGATTTTACTGTTGTTTAATCATATGCAGAAAGTATAAGGCTCTATACTGTACCGTTGTGCTGGGTAAACTACTGAGGAGAATCAGCGAATGATATAGGATGTAATACAATGCATCTCTCTCACCTCCTTGCTCGCACCATAATGAATAGTTTGCATGCTGCCTACTAGGTTATGTCAAATTAATCAATATAAATACTAGTATCAGTCTGCAGTCAAAATACAATATCAATATCAAACAATATCAAACAATCTCACCCCCCCCCCCCCAAAAAAAAAAAATGATGGTGATGACGATAATAAGATGATTATGGGATTCTTTTTTTAAGTGTAATGAAACTGCCAGACAAAATATTAGCAACAAGGATTATGAAAAATATCAAGTCCATCATTGCAGATAATGCCAGAAGCCATATAAATAGGGAGTATATGAACAACATCTTAATAAAATTTGAAAATCAGCTATTTGTATCTTGAAATGAAATCAAAAGTAATTTTGATAATAGGTTGATGAGAAACATGACATCGGTCCTACATGGAAACTTACCATGGGATCAGACATAATGACATTACTCCTACAGATTGAAGATATCTTATCTCTAGTTATGTCACTGGACAGGGAAACAATACGTAACGTATTGTCCTGCGCCTCAATCGTTATACGTATAAAACCCATCGAATTACAAAATCATATAAACTACAAACAAAAGAGAGGCTGTGTGTCTTTTTAAATTGAAATAGCAATGACTCTTTTATCCAATTCCAATTCCCAAATACAGTATGTAATTAATTGCACAAGAGTGGAGAAAACGTCACTTCGTACTCCCAAAAGTTGAATCACCCAGACAGACTTTCTAGTCTCTTTTCAAACAGTTGCGTCCCGTTGACATACGATGTATTTTCATTTCTGCTGTTGTTATTGGGTCATTCGCTAAAACTGCGAGCGAGTGCGTGTCAAGGTGTGCTGCATACGAGATGACGTCACCCACGCGCAGTCGGGCCAGACAGACAGACGATGCGCTGATCGCCCGCCACGATCGAGTTGAGCGGGAAACACCGTGACGGAGGTTGAGACCGCAGAGACACGACCGCCGTGGTGAAGTATCCTGTCTGTCAAATTACCAGAAGTAAGACAAAAACTGTGTCTGGTCTTCTTGCCAGCTTCTTGACAACACTTACCTGGGACTCTGGAGGAGCTACAGGGGGCAGTTATTGACAAAATTATGAATCGTCTAGAAAACTAACTGATACGAGCGCCACCTACCTTTCACTTCTTTGTCTGCCATGTTGAGCCGCCTGTCTGCCTTCTTTTTCTAATCGATCGTCTGCAAACTTGATGACAACGACATTCAAGTGTAAGACACGATGTCACTGTAAGACACTGCTTCTCTTAATGACTGATGTTTGTCCTCTTACTTTTCGTACAAGGGTTGCGAGGTGGCTCAGTCGGGTATAGTGTGTCTGCCTCGGATCAAATGGATCGGGTACGGGTTGCGGGTTCTGAATCCCACTGAGTCTTACTGAGCGATGCTGCATGTTGTCATGCCATGCCCTTTTATAGTAATAGACAAAACACTGTCTTCCTAAGATCTGGAACATTGAAATTAATAGAGGTCCCGCGTGTGAGAGAGTCACAACCTACACACATGATGCAAGATCCCGTCTCATTCACTCATCGCAAAGAGCAGGGTGTATAACAGGGAGAAGTGGTCCACTCTGATTGAATTGAACCTATGGAAGACCTGCAGCTATGTTAGCTCAGTACGGACTATCCAGACACAAAGAAATGAAAAAAAAACAAAACAAACAAACAAACGAAAAACAAACAAACACAAACATACAAACAAAAGTTTTTCTCAGATCTCTCTGAGTGAGTCTGTAATGTATACATAGGCCTATTGAACTGATACGTAAAATTGCAAGTTTGTTAAGGCCTTTTATTTTCTGTCTCCCTTTTTTTTATAAGGGGGCTGCAAAATAGAACAAAGTTGAGTAGAAATATTGTAGCAGCTAATGTGGTACCCTTCATTACGTGACGTGTAAAAAGACTAATTTTTTCCCCTCCTGAAACTCTTGTTTTGTCATTCATCCGCAAGACCTTATTTCAATGCATGGAATAACCCAATATAAGTCCCGCTATAACCTTAATGGAATACCCCGCCTCGAAAGTCTGATCTGCCAACTATTTTTTTTTTTTTTTTTGCCTAGCAGCACTTTGTTTTAGATTGCTCCCCTCGTATAAGCACCTTGAGATATAAAATACATTAGAAGCCATCATCCCCCGACTGACTCAGCGAAATGAGAGGAGCCCAGACTTGTCTGCGATGGGGAAATGCCTGCTTTAAGGGGGCTGCAAACCCGGCGAGACACTCTCAAAGCCTCACGATCCCTCAAAAATATTTGGATAAAGTCGAGATGATGATAGTCGCCGAGAGATGAAAATGATTCGATGCACTTAGACTTGAAACCAGACTCATACTCGATATCTTTACTTCACTTCACTTCACTTCACTTTGTTTATCATCCATATTTTGTTCTACTCAAAACATCTTAATCGTAAGTCTACTGTGGTGAATGTATGCTGATACTTTAACCTGACATTTGACCTCAACTTTCTTTTCTTCTGGTCAAACCTAGCTCTCCCAAAACAATGTTCTTCTACATCTTGAAAAGCTTTCAAAAATATTTACACCTACCCATTGAGTGGAGAATATCTCGACTTGGCATCTCTCATCATTTCATCCGATGTAAATTACGTCTATCAATTTTCCACTCAATATCGCTATGATTTAAGTATTAAACTCCCAATTTTGACAGTGATCGCTGCTAAGTCATCACCTACAGAAATCATGATGTTGAGGATAAATATTATGGCCTCCGTTTTATAGTAATAGTAATAGTAGTGATTAACAGTGAAAGCTTGTGCGTAAACTGATGGGGGATTATTATCATCATTTTGTTCCGTTTTGACAGCTAAATGTATTTGTGAGTGATATCGGTGAGTCGTGAAAACGTTTATACCGTTAAAGTTCTCCAACATTTTCATTTTTTTTTTCTTGTCCGATTCATCGAACCCAGTTTCTCTTTCTTGTTCATTGGTCTTTGGTACCCCACTGCACTTGTTGAAGTCAATCCTTTAGATAAAACCAAACTCAGGAAAAGAGAATCTAGGTGATGCGGTGAAGCGGTAGACCGTTGGCAAGGTGACGTGTGCGAACCCGCGCCCGGGACCCCTGCCTCCTAGCACTTCCATCCCCGATTGTCATGACCACGTAAACTCATCACCAGAGGGCGGGAAATTTGGCAGCCGCTGGGAGGTTAAACTATGAATTTGATGGAATTTCTCCAGGTGCCTTGTGCCAGACGTTCCCGGTGACAAGAAATCGCGCATAAACACGATCTGTAGATCCAGAGACAACAAAACATATCTTATTTCATTCATCGGGGTCTATATAGCAGCTCAAAGTATGCTCCCAAATTGTCGTCGATATATTTTGTGTTCTAAAATTTATTGGAAATGCTATCAATTCTCGAAGAATTATGTCACATCTAGCTTTCCTTCTGGTGTGTAAATTTCTAGACTATCGAATGACAATGTCGATGATTCTCCATTGGACCTACGCTCCACGAATCAAACATTTTACGTTAAAATAGGTGATTACGGTTGATTCAAAGCAAAATGAGTCTAAGTAACTCAAATTGAGTCTTTGCATGGAATATCACTTTGGCGTTCAGAATGATCTCTCCCTCCTGAAGGCTTCCCACTTCTTGTTTATCCGCTAACAGATTCCCACTTGGGAAAATCATCGATGTAATGTATCTAATGAGATAAAAAGGGCGTAAAGTTGCGCCTTCCCTCCCGGATACTGGTCCTTGCTGCTTTAGTGATTGTGCTATCCTAAACATTAACCTTTCTCGGGATCGATGTTTGTTGTGCGAATCGGTTTCGCTCCGCCGGCAGCTGCTTGGCATTCATCGTTTCCAAGAAGCGATGATAAAAAAGAGTTGATGATAAAAACATGACGATAAACGTCGCCGAATCATCCGTGAATTAAAATGATTTCAGGCAGGGCGCGCGAGCTATATCGGGCTACACAGCAGTGCATACAATAGGGCAACTATAATAGACAACTATTTAAAGATGGATGTCTTAAGATAAAAGACTTAGAAACTCTTCTCCTACCGATATGAAAGTAACCCATCTTGAACGCCTTACTTACTTTTAATGACGTCAGTGTGACGTGTCGCGGGAGTTCTGTGATGAGGTGGTGTAAGGCTCCGAATTCTTAAACCTGGGGGGTCTTTGTTCGAATCCTGGTCACTGCAGACAGCCTGGGACATGTTCCATGTGTATCCATGGTAGCGGGAAATGTTCCAGTTATAGTAATGGTATCTCCCTCAAGGTCAACAGTGATTATACCGAGTCCACTGCATGGGTACAGTGTTTTCATGAAAATCATGTCAATGTGCATGCATATTGATGTAGAACATCCATCCATCCATCCATACATACATACATACATACATACATACATACATACATACATACATACGTAGGTCCTACACATCCACACCCACACACACATACACACACAGACATGCATACACACATGCATACAAGAATGCACGGACCCCTATAATATCACACATTCATACATTCATGCATTCATATCAAATCTATGTTGAAAGTCACGGTGCTTATATCCGGGGATAGCATTTTTTATTATTATTTTTTTTTAGTCTGACACCTCTAATATGATCACGTGACAACACTAGCGATTCAGGAAAAGTTCAAGTCTTCCGAAATTCATGAAAGATGAGTAAATGCAGATGCGGACTACATCAGCCAGAAGGCTTGTTAGAAACCCGTCTCCGCCTGGACTTGGTTAAATGGAGAAAACACGCCAAGCACGGCGTCTCAGCAGCAGCCGTCCCTTTATCTTAAAGGTGATAAACACTTTTCCTTTGCAGTCGACCAAGATGTCGGTTTGATAGGACGTGTTTCTGGAATAAAGTGTCTGGGAGTCTTGTCTGAGATATGTAGAGGAGACGAGCTTCTTGCTTGAGATATATCGAGGAGACGGACTCCTTGCTGTTGATATGCAGTAGAGATAAGTATTTTCCAGTTAACCCTTATGCCTTTAAAGTTTACCATGAATGGCCCCAAACCAATAGTCTACTGTTGTTGTTATTGTTTTATTTGTTTTCTTTTTTGTTTGTTTCTGTTCTTGGTTTTGGGGGTCATCGTTGAAAAGAAATTGAGTTAGGAATTAGGATTTTTTTTTTAAAACTTTAGGAATGATACGTCAAACGTGGACAACGGAATAAAATTAATTTTTCATACCAGCATGACTAAGATATATCACAGAAGGAACAACACTGGCCAAGTGACACGCAAAGTGTGTTTCGCGTGGCAGTGTTTTATTCTTGCTGAAGTGTTAACATCATGTTTGAGTGCATTACAGTTTAAGTCTGTATGTGTATTCTAAAAGTGATAAAAGCACGTTCATGTAATGATGCTCATCTTTTTTTTGTTGTTGATCTTTTACAAGGACAACCCCACAACGTAAAGTTTACCGACTGTTACAATACAGTCACGCAGGAAAAAATACATACACACACATTCAAAAACGCCGAGATCATCGATTTCTACAAGCGAATTCTCTGTCGGCTACGCAGGTCTATATATCTTAACGATTTAAACAAATGTTTATCCGGAACATTCTGACTTGTACTTGTATTGGCGGGACAAAAGCCCAAAATGTTGTCACGCATTCCTAATCAATTGCAATTATAAGCGTTTGAACGCGACCGCGCACTTTGCACACATTTTATTCCATCCTCTGGCTTTGCGTTTGTGGAAAGTCGAAACAAGCGTCTTATCCATGAATGGATCACGTTTGGCATATAGATTTTCTTCCTTGCACAACAAATTTAAATTTGCTCGTCCTGCCAGGAGTATTGTAACGTTGTTAGCGACACCGTAAATAGCATCACCAACAAGCTCTGTCAGTTCGCTTTTAAGCGTCACCGAGGCTGTACAAGGAAACAGCAACCCAACTATTGACTAGAGTCCAACCCATGTGAGGTTCACGGACAACGAAAGGCCGACAATAGACTAGTCTAGTAGATGTATGTGTGTGTGTGTGTTCGTGTGTGTTTATGTGTGTCCCTCTCTCTCGCTGTACACAGAGTATTACGTTTGTGAAAATGTCAAATGTGGAAGAGACGCAAGTAACTATTAAAAATGGAAACGAAAAGTTGACACTGTTGTCTTTAAGTGTCATTTTCGGAAACAAGTAACTTTAGGTTTTTTTTTTTTTGTATAGGCCTGTGTTCATTCCAAAATCAAAGACTTAAAGCAGAGTCTAAAAAGTTTTTATTTGTCTTTATAATGTCGAACTGCATGTCAGATTGGAGATGACTCCGTATACTGCATCGTAAGGAGTTGTTTTTATGAGTTCGTGTTTTCCCCGATGCTCGACTCCCCTGTAACCCTGTAATGTAATCACATTCGGAATGATACCAATACTTGGTACATCTCTTGCCCCCCCCCCCCCCCTGCTCTCTCTCACTTACCGCAGTTTGAATATCTGGATCTTTGTTAACTGTGGAACCCAGTTCCCTATTTCCCACAAGCGCTGCTTTTGAATTAGATTGTATTGTCCCACTTTCCTTATCATTGTCTTGTCTTATTTATCAGCACAATGAAATGTAATTTCCCTATAATTTGTTTGTTTGCTTGTGTTTTTCTCATTGTGATGTTGTTCAGATTAGAGTTATACTATGACCTACTGTGTAGGCCAATTGTATATAATTATTGTGTTACATTGGAATGTGGAACAGAACGAATAAAGCCCGCAGCACACTACACGATTTTGCCCCGATTCACCGGTCCTAAGACCTTAAGACTAGAAGTGTGACGTCACAGTCTTGCCATTTTCTAGTCGTACGACTGGGTCTTAGCGCCAGTCGTAGAGATTTGACATGTTGAATTTCTACGACCGGTCGTAGGCTTTCAGCCATTCACAATGCAGTAAAGTGCAAGCGCCCACAGTGCGCACTGCGCGCGCTTTATAGTCGTAAGCCTACTCGTAAGGTCCGGTCGTATAGTGTGCGGTGTCCGGTCGTACGACTGGTCTTAAGACCCAGCTTGGCTTAAAAAGGGAAGATAAACCCCAAGAACAATGTGGATTGAGTGAAAGCAGCAACATTATTAGAACACATCAGTGAAAGTTTGAAGAAAATTGGACAATCGATGCAAAAGTTATGAATTTTTAAAGTTTTGGTGTTGGAACCGCTGGATGAGGAGACTACTAGAGGTTATGACGTATGAGTGGACAACAATACCAAGAAAATATAAAGAAAATACTACAAAAATCAATTTTTCATGAAAATTACAAATTCCATCAACTTGATATTGACATATGTTAAGGGTAGCAATTATTCCCCCTACTTTCTGAAAGCGGTTGGTCCACTGCTCTTTCATAATTCTAGAAAAGTGAATTTTTGTTGAATTTCCTTTATATTTTCTTTGTATTGTTGTCCACTCATACGTCATATCCTCAAGTAGTCTCCTCATCCAGCGGTTCCAACACCAAAACTTTAAAAATTCATAACTTTTGCATCGATTGTCTGAATTTCCGCAAACTTTCACTGATGTGTTCTACTAATGTTGCTGCTTTTACTCAATCCACATTGCTCTTTGGGTTTACCTTCCCTTTAAGACTTTAAGACCAGTCTGATCGTGTAGTGTGCGGTGGCCTTTAATAAACTGACATGAAATTCAGCTAGGACACCACGCTTTAAACAGACGAGAGATGAAACAAGATAATGCTATTATTTAACGAACAAACAACTTCATCTACTGTTAATTTGTATAGTTGTCCCAATTTCATATTTCTGGAGCATGGTCTATCAAAATGCACCATCTATGTTAATGGCAGCACATAGCTTATTTGATTTCAAGGTTAGCAGCATAGAACGGTGACATAGAAACGTTTCCAGTGACCTACATCTTCAATGTCAATAGCCTTATATTAAAAACCACTTCAGAATTGACAATGATTGAATGTATCTTTTTCTATTTTTCTCCTCACACATTATTTTCACATACATAATTATGTCCGTATGTCATAAATAAACCAGAGAGGACTGCAATACACCAAGCAGTCTGTTTATAATAATCATTTATCGTACTGTCTGACAATTACCTTTTTTAGAGTATCAGCTCAGTCTAGTGCCGGAAAACCGTTGCTGAAGATACGTTATCAACTTTTTGACTTAAATCAACTCCACGTTGCCATTTGGCAGAGATGACGAACCTATATATTCTTCACATGAATGTACCTAGATAACAACAGGGCGAGCTTTGTTTACGTCCCCGCGGGAATATACGCTTATATGGACTGATTGAATAGATTTCCTATCGGTTTATGGAATTTCCTCCCGACCAATCTAGCACAGCAATGTATGTCCGACAACGCGTAGAGTTGAAAGCTTTGTTTTTGTTAGCATGCCCTCGAAAAGCTCCCCAGACATAGAAACATGAGACTGTCGCATTTTGCGTCAAAAAGTGACATGAACGTCCCCAATTTTCGAAAAGCTCTTTGCACACAGAAACTTGAGATTTTTAAGACTATACTGTCCCATCTTAGTACGTTTTGTGGCGCCCTAAGTTGGGTAATAGCTTTACAATTGTGGAGTATAGTTTTATACGTGCACACACACACACACACACGCATGCACACGTACACACTCACACATACACTCACACACGTTGAGAGTCACACACACACACACACACACACACCCCTACATGGACTTTCTTATAATACTTTTATATCCGCCCGCGCGCGCGCAAACACACTCACAAAAATTACCAATAGAGAGCAAGCCAATTTATGAAAACAAGCCTGTGCTCTTGGTTTACGGCTAGATTGACCATGCATCCGGACAATTTTCGACCCCCACTCAAAAAATATTGACGACAACAAGCGAAAGACATTGAAACATTTCGAAAACATGTAGGCATATTTTTTCTTTATCATGACTTTGTGCTCGTAGGAACATGCAGTAAAACCGTGTATTCGAATTTTGAAATTAACGATATGCTTTTTGATGCTGAGAGTAATTTCAACAATTTTAGCAGCACAATAATTCTAAATTAAGTGGCTCAAACATCTATATTGATGAATATTTCAAAGTAAACGCCTAAATTTTTGGTGTAACTCAAAAACTAACTTCCCCTTTGTTTTGTTCCAGTGTGTGTGTGTGTGTGTGGTTATTTGTCTCTTTGGATGTAGTATTTTGATGCTCTATTGTACAATGTATACCATCCCATCTTTATGCCAAGTTCTTGTTTTCCCCGAGTTCCAGGGCTGATTAGGGAGAATGTTTCAAAACAATGTTAGGAATGCCTTGAGAGCGGTGGCACAAACCAACATAATAATATGAAGCAGTGCACCCGCTCTGATGTGTTAAATATTCTTCATAGGAAAACACTGCGAAGTGTATCAACCAAATCGTTTTATGGAAATTGTGTAACAAGATATGAACTTCCTACCTTTATTTCCTGAGTACTCGGGCTCGTCTCTGGATAAGCATAATCGATAGAGATTCAATTCTTCATCTAGATTGAAATGGCCGCGGGCGTACAAATAAAGGCAAAAACATGACACGAAGGAAACAGTTTGTTTGCACGGTGTCCCCTTTGTCCCCACGTTTTCCCGATTCCAAATTTTTCAAAACGACATCTGAAGTGATGTGAATCTACTAAGTAAATATCATTATTTAACAAAGTTCTCTGGAAACTCGAATGTACTGCTTTCTTCGTTCCCCATCATGTTTTTCCCTTTCACATGTCTGTACGCCGCAAATAGAAAGGGAAGGTTATTGTCATTATTCGTAATAAGGCTCCATTAAGCTAGGAAGGATACAGATAGTTTGCGTGGGATCATTTCATTTTCTACCATTTTCACGTCAACCAAACATGTTACAAAAGTAGGTCTTTTCCTAGGAAGGGCAAACCTTTAGAGCAATAAATATTGAGAAATGTGGTAAGAGTTTTTTCTTTGCAATTCAAACGTTTCCAATGTTAACAAATTTCTTCTGCATTTGATGAATGGAAGAAATGGTTATTCGAGTTCAAAAACATCTTACACCTTACAGACGTACACGAATACGAACATATAATGTGGAAAAAAAAGAATTTAACAAAGGCAATTATTCCATCTTAAAATTCTGAGTGCCAAACGACACCCATTACAAATCGATACCGTATAGATGACCTGTTTTACCATCATGTCTTATCGCTGAATATCTCCATCTTAAGGAGTTTGGTGTTTAAAACCAGGGTATAGATTGCACGAGGTCGGAGAGCAGGCTGCCAACACCTTCTACCCTCTCGCATTCTTCTCACTTTGGCTTCAAGCGGGTGTTCTCTTCATCCTCCTTCGTTCTCGCTGTGATGAGGAGCGGGGCTCTCAGGGTGGGAGAGGGTGAGGATGGGAGCGTGTGGCGAACCCCAGATATGATAGAGCAATGATTACTGTAGGCAGCTAGTGAAGACGATGGGATGGAGAATAGGGAGGGGCGAGGGTAGAGAAAGGGGGGGGGGGGGGCGTGCTGGGGCCACAAAGAGCGTAATAAAAACAGTTCCCAGCCAGGCATGGGGGTTGAGTACAGTAAAGGGAAAGGTTACCAAACATAGTCTCTATAGGCGGCGGCGAGGTGACCACAAGCATGACAAGCTCGACGTTTAGTGTCACAATGACATTCATTCAGAAAGTTTGTTGGCTTTGCCATAAATCATACTTGATGAGCAGCTGTAAATGTCTGCATTTCGAATCTCCGAAAATAATTGAAGGCGAGCAGTTCGAAAGAGAAGGTGAGAAGTAAGAAATCCAGCGAGAGAATGAGCGAAGGGGGGGGGGGTGGATTGACGGGTGGAAATACACCACAAAAAGAAAAAAAAAAAGGACAAAGATGTTAGGAATCGAGGGGAGGGGAATCCATAGTGACCTTGGCAATGAGTCTGGCACTGCCTTCGTCGGAAGTGTGTCAGAGTTTAGAAAAAGTCACCTCTGCGCAGACGATCTGGGTAAATTTATACAGGCATTTTTATGGGTAAAACCCTTAACTTTCGATTCCTTTTCGGTGAATACCGTCATATTAAGAGTCAACGTGGAACATACAATACTCACATCCGTGTATCTCCGCTTGTTGTCTATTTTTGGCACATGAAATCAATTTTAGATTATATCTTTTAAGATCCTGAATGCCTTGGTGATATCTTGGTGATATCATCCTCGCGGAGCACGTGCATGTTCAGTCTGCCTCCTCCAGGTCTTTTTCCCTTCATCGAGCCATACGAGACACTGAACTTTCGTTTGAATAATAGAGGATGGGTAAGCTCTTTCTTACATCAGATGAATTATGACCAAGACAAAGGTGTATTCACTTCGAGCTAAACTTGTATCAGTGACTCTTTCAATTGTCTCTACACTACATCGAAACTATACATGAACGTTTTCCTTACATATTAGGGACCAATACTCTCACGCATGCGCAAAGCTGTCAACGAATGCACACGACTCTTACCACGGGACATTCAGAGAAGTCAAATGCCTGCGAGCACTCGCTGGATTGTCCTGACTTTTGGTCCCCGGGACCTCTGTGATTTCGTTGATAGGGAACTTGAAATTGTCTTCTGGAAGGCATCAATTGTATTCATTTCCTCTATCATCCACAATCCATCGGTGCATGCTTCTCACGAGTTACGCCACGATGAAACAATGCAAAACGTTTGTCAGAGGAGCACCTCCATCGCCCATAAAATGACAAGAATGACAGAGGGAAGATACGAAGTGTATATATGATGAGTTCTCGGTGACAATCTCCAGGACTACAGGAGGTTGAAGAGCAGAAGAGGTTTGGAGGAAAGAACCAAGAGATGGAAAAATAAGACGAAAAGGGAGATAGACAGATAGAGAGAGTAAGAGAGGAAGAGAGCGAGACGGAGAGAAGATAGGATCGGAGAGAAGAGAGAAAGAAGGGTATATGTGGAGGGATAATGTGAGGGGGATGTGATGCCAAATCGGGAAAGGAGAACAGTGCATGTGGTTCGTGTGGTAGTTTATAATGATCAGCAGAGGAGCAGAGGGGGGCTTGTGGTGAAAATGTCTTTACCGCTGTCCTAAAACTTGCTTCGCCAAATTGACGCGACAGCAACCACTACAGACAGCAGTATACGCACACGCATCAACGGGCGAACCAACAGTAATCAGCTGCGGATATGAACGTATCAACGGAGCGGGTGTGCGCTTCCTCCCCTTGTCCGGCGGGGTGGCCTCGGTAACTGGGCGCTGTACCTCTGACTCTCATTAATCTGTCGTTCATTTCAACTGTTTGTTGTCTTTATTTTTACCGGCTTATTGCTAGACAAGAGAGGACGATGTCGCGTGCGTTTAAAGCGCGAGTACCTTAAGGTCGATGATGTAATCCTTCCGAAAGTCTAAGCATTCTTTCCAAGGTATATTCTAAAAGCGTGGCACCCTCTCTCCCTTCGCTGAGATGAGCTAAACATAGGACAAGCTGACCTTGTGTGTATAGAGGTCATGTAAACACACATCTGTCTTGCCTAGAGAAACATGGAAGGATTCATTTAGTGCCCAAGGCGCGCACTTTAATACTTTCTACTCGTCGCTTCCCATATTCAGTGAAAGCGGTGAATGAATTGATTGCCTACATGGCGGGAAAAAATACTAAAATAAAATACAAGAAGAAACGTTTCTTGCTTCATATTTCTGCATCCCTTTGGAAAAGGCGACACTACACGAACGATCTGAGTTCTGCATAAGATGTCATATTAGATGATTTATCGACATTGGGAGGGTCATGGTTTTCGTGTTTGTCGTCTAACTTTGCATCAAGTTTTACTGATTGGTCACCTGCGAGCACCCGATATTTTATCGATAGAATAATTATTAATGATTGATTGGTGTTCATAGTTTATATGTTTATCTATTTTCACTTTGCTATTAAATCGTCTTTTATCCATCTATCTAGTCATTCAATTCTCTTTTTTTTTTTGTATTTGGGACGCCACCCTAAGGCTCTTAAAGGCATCGCAACAGACGAAAAATGATGGATTCGGAATGAAACAAAAAGTATAAACATGAGTTTACAAGTATCTGAGGGAGAAAGAAAAGTCCATTTTCATCATCCCGACCAACAAAATCTTAAAGGATTTCCTTTCGGGAATATCAGGTATCATTTCATGTGCGTGAAGTGTCCTAGACACCTCTAGGTTTTGTTTTTCGTTTTTCCTTGATTTAAGCATTTACAGATACTTTATTCCAACTTTACATTAACAGCTAATTGATTTATTCAATTCATTCACATCTAATTCATTCCAATTCGTCTACCAGATGGAATGGAAGATTCAAATTTGTGTATTTTTTTTTTGCCATAATTTCACGTGTAAAAGTGATCTCTGTCTCCCTCTTTACCAACATCTCTGCTATCTTCCACAAGTGATCATGAATCAAACAAGACTTCGTTTTCATTTTTTTTTTTTTTTACTTTTATTGGCTACCTAGACCTGGCATCAAGAATGTTCATGACTAAGAACAAATAAACAGAAATTCTGGCCCGCAAATCTTATACATAAACCTGAACTTTTAACGAAGCCTTTAGTGTCTCATGATTAAAAAAACTACAAAAACAGAAAAGAGTAACAGCAGCTGTGGTTAAAGTTAAATTTGCCTTCCTTTCGTGGAATAAAATGAATCGCTAAAATACGTCCAACTCGTTAACGCTTGGTTGGTAATGTGACATAAGAAAGGGGCATCTATCTCAACGCCAATGCAACGAAAAATTACTTCCCCCTCACAAGTTTTAATGTGAACAGTGTAAAAATCATGAATAACATTGATACTGATACTACTACTGCTAGTGTTACTGACGGCTATGATTATACAACTATACCTTTATTACATACCTCTTTATACTTCGACAAGGTTTAAAAAGTAAAAAAAAAAAGTAAAGTAAAGTAAAATAAAGAGTGAAGGAGGAATGTTGTACAAGCATTATCACAAACACAAGTGCACTAAACATTCGATCACCAGCATTTTCAAGCGTGACTCCGCAAGTGACCATCATTTTTGTGTGTCTCCACCTCATTTTTTAATGATTTTGCACGAAATACTCTCGTAATCAGGCCTTTTGAAGTGTACAAACAGCTTACTGGAAGCCTGAGAAGTAAACAAAAATACGCTGAAACAACAGGACGGGAGAGGGCGGGCTTAATTATGACTGGAACAGGTAAAGTGTTACGTCAGCCGTCCTGCTTTTGTCATCTTATAAATATTGAAGGAGACAATTTCACACAAGCCGTCTCATTGATCTACCTAACATCTGTCCATTTTTCATAACTGCGGCAGGATGATGAATAATGGAAGATTGTTGGAAAAACATGTCATTTTGCGGCCAAGTTGTCTCCTCGGAGCAACAAAAGTGAAATCCAACTGTAATCTTAATACTTGGGTGTTTAATGCTTCTCACTATCCATCTTGCCTGACAAGAGAGAAATTGAGAAGAAAAAAAGGGGATAAATAGAAAGATAGAGGGAAAAGAAAAAAGAAAGAGAGAGAAAGGAGAGATGAAACGGTTCTTAATGTCACTTTGTCATGATGCCTTTAGTTTTTATCACTTGACCACGCAGGGCGGATGAACGTTAGTCGAAATATCCTGGGGAAATATTTTTGTTCTTTCTTGCTTTGAGGTTCACGCCAAATCCCTCGGGCCTTGTAGGCTATCCTCGCTCAAAGTGTGTCGACGAGTTTTCGATGAATCCGTTTCCTCTGTTCCTCTGTTAGTCGCTCTTTCAAAATCTACCCGTGCCGTGTCCATTTAAAGGGCAACTTGTGGTTATATATCTTCTCATTGTGAAATTTCAACTTCTGTATTATAGGTTACGTAAAAGCAATGATTCTTTTCTCGCTTTAATCGTTTAAAACTTTTCCGCTGTACTTCACGTATATAATGATACTTCTTAGATCTTCGAATTCAATTGTAATTCATTCTACTCTCTTCAACTCACCTTTCTTTCTTTCTTTCTTTCTTTCTTTCGCTCTCTCTCTCTCTCTCTTCTGTTTTCCTTTCCCACTTTCATTTTTTCTCTCTTTTTTTTTTCTGGCTTTTCAGGAATCAAGCACAAGGTTTTCATCATTTACACTGCGTAATCGTCCATGAAAATCAAAATGGCAAAATAATGAAGATACCGTAAAAACGATATCTTATTTTTCTTCAACCCCTAAACACACATAACCCTTTTCTAATGTCACCATGAGTCAAATACAGATATCGCTTTATCCAGTAGATGCTTAATTCTGACAAATATTAAAGCTTGATATCTTTCTTTGTAGCAACTGGTATAATCGTCGGGTTCTCAGTGCTAAAATTTTCTCATCTTCATCAATAGCTTAAACTAAGATTATACCTGACAACTAGATTAGAAAGAGGAATTTAGAATATTACAAGATATTGTTTAGCTATATCCTGATATCAATTGAATTGAAAGATGTATTATGGTAACACCTCACTGAACCAAATGACTAATAGCAAACAAAATTACTCAATAGCTAGGTATCGAGTTAAGCTAAAAGGTATACAACTACAACTTTATTTTATTCAAGCGTGAGGCATCAAACTCTCATACTATGATGACTACTCAACATAAAAGTAGAACAAAAAATTGATTGCTGCAGAGAATTCAGAAAATATCTGAATTTATCCCCTTACTCCGATGGGAAATCCTTTATGGGCGTGTCTCTTCGAGTGCATGACACTTGGTCTAATATACTAAATTCGTGTTTTTCATTTCTTTTGCTGAAATTCGTCGTCTTCGCGTTGCGGGCTTAGTGTTTTCTCCTCCGGGAAATATTCTCATTGTAGATGGATAAAAAGCTTTAGCCGATATGTATTTTTCCTTTATGATCAGCAAGAATAGTGTTTTTGTAGCTATTCGATAAGTCCTTATTTAAAGGCGGATAAGCCTAGCACAAAGATAGGGCTTAGCCCATAAATACAAGGAATGTGCTATTTTAAGGCTTTATATATTTACCTTGTGGCTCGGATTATGTAAATGTTATGCGCTTAGGGCCTAAAGATCTTAATGTCCAATCTATTAGTTTAATTATCAGCAAGAAGAGCATTCAATGTCTCAGAATTACTGGCATCGTGTGTAATAAAAAAGCTCCTCGAATTTATTTATTTATTTATTTATTCCGTCATATTTAAACAGGGTAGTCCCCTCAGTTTCACAACTGCTTTCCAGGGGAGCCCTGTGTACATACATGATAAAAAATTGGATTACAATAGACTTCATAAAAAAACAACATATACAAGTATAACACATATACACAAAACAATACAAGCTTTAAAAAATACTTTAGACCATGGAGACAGACTTCAAATGTATTCTGAATTCGGCATAAACAAAATGTATTATTAAAAAAAAAAACCTTTGTAATAGAAATTACTGTAATGACACACCAAAAATATAAAACTGAGTTTAAAATACCATAATAGGGGTTAAAGGAACCAAAGAAGAAAAATCAATAAAAAAACCCCAATACAAACATCAAAAAAAAAATATAAAATTGTTAAAACATTCAATAGATAACCATTATACCATAATCAATATTTATTTAATACGTGTAACTCAATTGACGGCATAATTTTTTAAATCTTTTTCTGAATCACTTCGGCATCAAAATAATGAAATGGATCAAAATATAATCCAACTTCAAAACTACGTAATATAGGCCTACTTGTTTATCTATCTATCTGTGTATCTATGTAGTTATATATTTATGTATTTATTTGTTTATTTACTTGTTTATTCATTTTACAATTTATTTATCTATCCATTTATCTATATATTTATGCCCTAAACATACATCTCGTCAAAACAGTTGTACAAGTTCCTCATTCGAGACGAAAGATTCTGATTATATTTTCTCGGCATTAGGAATCATGTTCTTTCATCTTTTCTTGACAATAGAACTTATTTACGAAAGATAAGACAAGCCAACGAATGATGGTGTTTGTTGAATGAAATGATGGGGGTGGGGTTATCGTTTATGCGAATGACGCATAGAGGCTCAGAGTTCACTAAGTACATGCATGCAGAAGGATAGACTTGTGCGTTATTTGCAGTCTCATAGGGTTGACACTAAACTTTTCAAGATGTTTTCACTCGATCTGTCATTACTTCAGCCAATGTCTCGTATTCGTCAGTTTGCAAATCGAACGTGGATCTTGAAATGTTCATCCGCCAGCCGGTACAATCACCTCATGCCATCTCCGAGCAGAGTTCGATGCCAGCATGAAAGCAGACAACAAGAACACTCAATCCGTCCTGCTCCATTACATTCTTTCCCGCGCGAATGCAAAAATAAGTGCCTCGCGTGAGCAAAACTCTAAATGCAACACCCCAACCTCGTATCTAACATTGGGTGATTGTATGTTCAGCTTGATTTAGAAAATGATCCTCTAATTATTTTAGCGTTGCATAGCTCCAAGGGCAGGGACGTAAAGTTACTCATCTACTTGTCACAAACACACATGGTGAGGAATCCTTGGTTGTCATGCAGAAATAAAAAAAAGTGAGTCTTATGCACAATATAACCCCTCAAACCTGCTGCAAATGGCTACTACGACATGATATCTAACTGGACCCGAATGGTTTCCCAATTTACTGCTTTAGGGGCAATTATTTTACTGATTGACAAATTGTCACTCTCTTCGAGATGAGAGCATTCTGTCTTCACCAGTCACACTCAAGCTTTGTTTCATCAGATTTACCTTTTTCATGTTCTATTCGATATTACTCTGTTTCACATTCTTGGATAGTGGCAGAGCTAACTTACTCATGCTGATTCTTCTTTCATTGGTATGATTGAACTTGTTCAAATGTGAAATCTAAGTTTGAGTTAACTCTATTGTTCATTTCGACTTGTTAAACTCATGTACACTTTGCACTGATTCACTATGAATCAGGGAGGGTTTTTGTCATATCGAGACGTTTGAAGAGAATAACATTAAATTCAGTTCAGTTCAAATTTATTTCATATTTCCATTTTCTCAATGATGACATTACAAAATTATTGACAAAACAAGAGTACAAAATATATACAATCATGTCTTTTGATTGTAGAAGAAAAAGAAAAAGAAAATATACTTGACACAAATGTACATGGTCACATCGTATGAAAATGTCACTAGTAAGTATAAGAAATATGATGGGGCCTACATAAAAGCTTTAAAGCTTGTAAAACTGTAGGTTCCCGAGTTCATAGGCATATAATTTTACACGGAGAACGGATTTGTTTGTCTTGACCAACTAAAATTACACCAGTACAAAAAATCGATGAGTAATAAACTAATGAACCACATACCCCCTGTAAGACCGTCATATTCCCAGGTTGCCATGGTAACTTGTTATTGATGATATGTATGTAGGCCTACAATGGGCTTGAAGAGAAACTCGTTCATAGTTTGTTTTTCTTTTGTCGTAACGTAGCCACTCTCTACCATTGTCCGACTCCTTGAGGTTTTTGAATGGAAGACCAAGGAGCTTCAAACACAAGCTCTTTGGGAAGACATAAACTTGGGTCGTCTTGTAACCTCTTGAAGCCGAACACGTCATAGAGGGGAAAGTACAGCTTGAAGGATTTTTAGACCAAGATGGCGAATGAGATTGACCCAGTTTTATGTTCCAAGTGGACTCTCGGAGATAAAATTGGAGTAATCCTCGCCAATGCTATATTTCAGGATAGCGACAACAAACAGAAAAAATATTAAGTAGAGATTTGAGCAAATACTCTGCAATCCTCGATGGCGCTGCTGAGAAGGATAAAAGCTCTGTCGCTTTTGAAAATCGGTGGTCCCAAAGTCTTCTTGGAGACAGGCAGTGAATTGAAATACATTAATCTAATTCATTTGCGTGTGTTTGCGTTACTTTCTGCCTTTTCATGACTAAATTCGAGTAAATTCAAATGGCAGAATAGTGAGAAATAACTTATCAATACTAATACCGATTTCTTGGAGACCCAGAAGGTAGAAATACTTTTCGACCATATCTAACCTCATAAAGTCGTTCTGCTATGGTTTTTATTTGCTTTCGCTCCGCAATGAAAACGAAATGCCCGGAGAAAATGTCGCCAGGAGAATTACGCTGTTTTCTTTGATGATCATTTTCTCGGCAATAATGTTTTCTCAGTAGCTCTAAATAGCGTTGATTCTTTGTACCAGCAGCAATAGAATTGATGTCATAAATCTGACACAAATACCGATGGTAAAATAAGGGGAAACACCAACTCATGGACGTTCTCAGAACTAATGAAAGTGTCTCCATGCTGATCTGTGAATCTCAAATTTTACAAAAGTTTTCGTGATCATCGGACAAACAATTTATACCTCCATTTTATTAGATTCTAGGCTACCGCGGTAGCATCTTTCAGATATATTTCACTATATTGATTGGATGGAAGCTCATGCGTGGCTTTTTACCCGACCTTGGTTACCTATAAATCGTGATATTCTGTCAATCAGCTCTGGAACTGAAATCTTTGGATCCTGTTTTCTGTGAGCCGTGCACAGCCTCATCTGAAAGGGATACCATTTGAGTCACATTTCATGGAAAACGTAGAAGCAAAATTCTCGCAAAAGAATCTAACTTCTCCTGGCAGTCTATTTAAGTGAAATGAATTTGCAAGAAAGTCGTTACAATGACTGCTCTAGATTTTGGCGCCTGTTTAAAGACCGCCCGGCCTCATCATTACTCTGGACCGTTAGCAAACACGCCGTCCTCCAGGAGATGATTACATATCAGTTGTTATAGTACACGTTATGATTAAAGGGTGCCGCATCTCTATCTCACGCGGGGCAGTTCAGATAACCTCATCATTTCTACCATACTGATGTCATTATGCTGTACGTTCAAGGACAGTTCTTCGGTTCACTCCGAACTTCTCTATACGTAAGATTCCCGTATGCGGTATAACAAGACGTTGACGTTTAAAGAAGATATACCGTGCTTTTCGCTGACTCATATCGACCTCAAACCACGATTTAATGTCCTACTCGTGAATAACTGTGTTAAGGAAAATGAGGTATAATGACATTAACATGATTTGCCTTCACTACTGTTTTTCTCCGTTGTGCAAGTATGCTGCAGGTGATAAGGTTTAGAACGGCAATAGGGACCTACAATGTTGATACTGTGCCGCACTACCAGTAGAACTAATTGTATGTTGCCAAAAAGAAGTTACTTTGACTACACGGCCGAAATTGCATTATAAATGAACGTGACGTCAGATTCTGTCTTTCTGCTTGAAACAATCATGACAACCATGGATCGATAAAGGTGTTGATGACAAAGCAGCAAAGTTAATTTAATTGACTTCAACAAAGCTTTCGAGGTTTCCATTATTCATCGCGGCTGTGCATCACTCTTGTCAAAATAATCAATGAGTCAGAAGTAGGATTACACACAGTCATTCTGCGCGGATCGGTAGTTATAAAAATCAAAGCAAATCATTATTCACAAGACGTTTTGCTGTCAGGGTAATAGGATAACCAAGTAGGTCCTAATCTTATGGACTAGTTCGTAATTCCACTTTGCGCATGAGCAGAAATAGATCATTTGTACAAGTAGCCATGTTTGTTTGTAATTTCACTTAGATAAGCATCTCTCGTGTAATGATTATGTATTCCTTATAAATGATGCTTGCCAGCACAGCCACCTTACAGTAAGTAACCCTGGTATTTGACAATATGAATATAGAAACAGTTTTTTTAATATATTCAATGCAAAACAATGAAATTTATGTTTCCCCAATTTAGTAGTAGCTGACAGACCATTCTTGTCACCCGCAGGTCCATTCTTTATTTGATTATGAATTCCATAAACTGTTATTCGTCGGGGAATCTTTTGCATTATGTCGCTTTGAAAACAGTGAAGCGCCCTACCAGCTGAGAAAAAAAAAAAAGAAAGGTCATTTGCACCCATGTGCACATGAGCTAATTACGAACTGACTTATTCTAATTTAGTGTTCGTTTTGCTGGTTGGTGGATGATATACCGGTAAGTAATTGCTAGAAGTAAAACCGCTCACGTATCGCTCCTTCCTCCGGAGCCAAACATACCCCCATCAAGGGGCGACCGCACACCCCCTGGGTGTGGTGTTTTTCTGCCTGCCTTAGGGGAAGCCAACGCCCTTGTCGCTCACCAGACAATATTAGTCCAATGATCAGCAAGAATTCGCTAGTTGTCAACCAAAGCGTCTCTGAATCTGCAGTGGGTATAGCAATCAGGCTCAATCACTTGAACTTCCTCACAGTAACTAACCGACACAGATCTCCCGCTGTGTTGGATGTATAGGTAGAATGCGAAAACTCGCTGATTTTATCAATATCTGGCACATTTTCCATAATCACCCACATTTGTGTTAAGAAAAGCGTAAGAAAAGACCCCAACAAGGCAAAATTACTCAAGAAAATAAAAACAAGAATTACTTCTCTATGGTAATGCAGTCACT
Source organism: Diadema setosum (assembly GCA_033980235.1). Classification (NCBI taxonomy): domain Eukaryota; kingdom Metazoa; phylum Echinodermata; class Echinoidea; order Diadematoida; family Diadematidae; genus Diadema; species Diadema setosum. Next base: position 37,552,477 of record CM067068.1, on the reverse strand, counting down.
CATAAGATGGATGAAGGAAGGGAGCCCCCCCCCCCCCGAAAAAAAGGAAAAAAAAAAGAAAAAAGAAAAACACACACACACACACAAACACAAACACACACACATCAGAACGAACGAACAAACAGACAAACAAATAAACGCTCTAGCCAATAAACGTATCGTCCAGCAAAAGTAACAAACTGGTCAGCAAATCAACCAAACTAGATAGTCATATACCAGAGGGTGTAATTATCTCTCATATCCGTTTCTCAAGGGCAAATATCGGAAGAACAAACAAACAAGGATCCAGCCTCAAAACAAAACCAGACAGAATAATATCAGAAGAGAACGGTTGACACACGTGGTCCATGCGTCCAATGGTGATTTGATTGCAGGCTCGAGCCATTATTATCAAAAGATATTGAGTTGCAGATATCGGATAATGGGAGAGCGCATTGGAACCACAAGGCACGCTGGGGCACTCGGATCATATATACAGCTTGAGCCTTTCAGCAATTTACTATGATATGAGAATCCGGCTTCTATACCATTTAAGACATAATTGCAAGGGGAACCGCACTACAATGGAGAGCAGTGTCATCGAGTATTTGCAGACGACTCACAAAATGAACCAACAATGACCCAAAGTAGCGCGGCAACGGCTGTGTTACCTCGTAGTATGTTGTTAAGTTACCGTGTACCTTTATAGCACGGTGCCCTTCCAAATCGAGATAGGATGAACATCCCGTCCCAAAACAGGTCTACCGTATAGTTATCTGACCAAGAAGATGTGCCCCAGGGATGCTCTATAGGGTGAAATGCAGGCACTCTACATTCTATGTACGTGTGTATAGGGGAATTTCAAACACAAACGCAGCGCCTTCGCTTACGAGCCTTTATGAGTACCCATAGAGAAATCAAGCGACGCCATAGATTCTCGCCAGTCGACAGGTGTGGTAGATCCAAGAGCACAGTCACCAACCCCTATAGCAAGAGAATAAAGTGATGTGAGGCGATTTCATTCTCACTGAGTCATGAATTTTCTTTTAATAGAAACTAACTTTGGCTTGATGTGACGGGCATGCTTCGTGCATTGCAGTCGTGACAATTTACATGGTCAATAGCCAAAAGCTGCTATACAGAGCCATTTTTTTTTCGTGATGTTGATGGAAAGACCAATGCTACTTCAAGATAATAAAATCACTCACTCTCTCATGAAACAAATATACCAAGAGAGACATTTTTTTTTTTGTTTCTCCAGACAGCATGGAGTTTTCAAACAGTACTTCCACGCATTTGAGAAAGAACACCGACACTTTGGCAAATAGGGTTGATGTTATGGTGTGCGCGTGTGTTTTTTGAGGTTAAGGTTTTGCTATAAGAAAGAAAATTATTTCAACAACAGCATTTATAATGAGGAAACTTAAAGCTGACCTCAGAACAAACGGCCATGATTGGGAACAGTTTAATAGGAAATTGGTTCATTTTGAATGACAATACTTGCATTTAATCTTCGCAGTTAGTGACTATTACATCTTATTGGATTCCTCCAAGGTGACACAGTTATTGTACTTAATTTGACTGGCATTGGTTGTAATCCAAAAATAAAATGGAAGCTACTTCTTTTATTAAATCGTCATCAAATGAAAAAAAGAGTCACAAGTTAATTCTCATCAGTTAATTTTCCAGTGTCATCTTAATAACATAACATTTTTTTTTTCCTGTTTTTATATGTGTGCGCGGGATATTACGTTTATTTTCCACCAATTACCAAGGCTCAAGAAAATCTTATTTTTGTCGCATGTAGCGTGCACCATTCACCCAATGGGCATCTTACATGTTCTCAAAGGTTAATTAGCGAAGCACGTATTGCTTTCAATTGGACCAATTTCCTGTTCTGCTATCTAAAGATACCGTAGATAGTCCCGTTCAAGGTTCGCCAATTGTGTAAGGGGAAATTCTTTCTCTATCGGCTAGCCTTGGTTGTCCATCGCACGTGTGAGGTAGATGGTCACGTGCCATCGTATGACATGTCAATGGAAAAATGTATGAAACGATGTGTAACCGGACTATCTTTGCTATTGAATAAAAAAGCGAATGTACACAAGACTCATCTTTATTTGATACTTTAATCACCACCTTCCGAGACTGCAGGGTTTAGTCATAGGCTCTGAGTCAAACACAAAACAGTTTGTCTCTACTGAAGTTAGTTTATTTATATTCGTTAAATATTTCTGCATTCCGGAAAGTTCATTGTTTCCCACAATAGCGGCATAAATCCCGAATTTAATTAATTTTTTATTAAGTCTTCTTTAAAAGCAGGGAAGTCCCATTCAGTGCCACAAAGGCCTGCTTTACAAGGGAGCCCTGCGTTGCTATACATTACGTTGCATGTGCACACAATAAAAAAAAAGAACAAAACAAACATAGATATGATACAGCTAAAGAACAATCGGTTCGAAAGAACATAAAACACATAAGAAATTTTGAATGGTTCTCACGTCTCCGCTGCATCATCGTCTGACTCTAAATATCTAGCAACAGATTTATTCTCTATCGTGCAAATCTTTGTCACAGTTATAATATAGATATGGTATATTATATATATATATTTTTTTTTTTGTATATCCACACAATTTTGCTTATCTACTTAGAAAATAATCATACATTAATTAAGAATAAAAAAGATTCATTACGATCCAAAATAACCTAACACTCAGATCCTTCTTATGATCCTAGTAGTTTCTTTTCCTTTACGTCTGACATGTAAGTTTTATTTAAAATATATAATTTTATTAAATTACCATGGATATCTGAAGAGTTTGTTCGCAAAAACCGACAAGTTCATTTTTGAAGATTTTGAAGTACGGTCTCTGTCATAAAGTACAAAATAATACCTTTTAAATGATATATTGGTCACTACATATACAGGTACATTTTTGAAGTTATGGTCAAAAGAAGCAAACATTTTCTTATTATTCTCTTTATTTTTCTTGACCTTTAATCGCAAATATCTCCATTTGGCAAATATGGACTTATCGGTTTCTGCGAACAAACTCTTCATTTGTAAGTGGAAAATGCGACCCCTTCAAAACAAATTGAAAAAAATCGCGAAATAAAGATTATCAAGAAGAGGGTGAGTAGCCTTTGTGTTATTGCACGTCAAAATAAATGTTTAACCTCCAGTCCGCAGTAAATGATTATTGGCTGGTCTGCTAAAATGTTTCAAAATATCAATGAAAACAAAATAATTACTGGTTTCTTGCAATATGCACTCCCGCACTGAACAAAGAGAAAGAGAGAATGATTCTACCCTCCCTGTCGTTGGGTTGAGAAGAGTTCTCCTGCACATCTCAGAGACTTCGTCGGAACTCGTCTCTCTTCCGACTAATCTCACTCTCGTTTCCTTTTCTTACACTCGTCCCTGGCAGTCTGTCAGAACAGTTTAGTGGGAGACAAAGACATCGTCTCTTGGAGGATAATTCTCGTCCCAGTTGATGTCAGGAGTAATCTAAGCTTTATCGCTATTCAGTATGGCTGATTTCTCCGTGCTTGAAAAACAAACTGACAACAGCCCTTCCTCTTACGACTAACCCATTCTCCCTCTACAATCATCATACTGTTAGCGAAATTGAGCGCATTATTATTTGTCCTCATCATTACTTCTCCTGCACCTTTTCTTTTCTTTTGTTGTTCTCCATCTATGTTCATCTTTCACATAATAATCACCATCATCACCATCATCATCACCATCCTCACCATCACCATCATCATCATTTCATTTCATTTCATTTCAATTTATTTTCATATTTCTCACATATATTACAATAAAGTATATTGATACGAAACTTATACAGAACATAATTTAAAATAGAACTTCACCGGAATGTTCAAAAGTTTGTCTTGGTATAAACACAAGGTGTGTATACATGCGAGTTAAACTGAGGTCATAATGCGAAAAATATGATGGGGCCTGCGTAAAAGCAAGCTTGTATAGAGCCGCAGGTCCCGTGATAAAATCAGATTAGGGGAAGTATGAGTACAAATATTTTTTTTTTTTTTTAGACCACACTATAACTGTGGGATCCGATTAAATCATCATCATCACGATCATCATCACGATCATCATCATCATCATCATCATCATCATCATCATCATCATCATCATCATCACCATCATCATGATCATTATCATCATCATTATCATCATCATCATCACCATCATCATCATCACCACCACCACTACGAACAGTGTCACATCATATATTCCTCATATTACATGTATTATATTCAGTTACTTCCTCTAGTCATCTTTCTCCTTTCTTCCGTCTTTCCATTGACCTTTTTTTCCTCCTTTTTTAACTCCTTCCGGTTCACTCTGGCTTCGTCTCTCTGTTTTGTCCACCACTCCGGGTCAGGTTTTTACCCCCCCCCCCCCCCACCCCACCCCATACCAATGCAACGTATCGCTTTTGTTCTTTTGAGCATACACAATGAATATCCACACATGGACACAAATACACATACCAATGATTTACAGACACACATTCATGCAAGCACAAAAGCACAGAAAAAATACAGAAAATGTGCACACTCGAAGGAATACATAAATCTTGTCTATATTATGTATTGATGGTGTGTTAGTGTAGTATTCCTATCCCAACTCACCTGTGTCATTCTATGAAGAGATGTCTAATGCATCTAGTCCTTTCTCCATTTCTATCTCTTTCATCCTCCTATCTGTCTATCAGTCTCTTTTTGTCGCTCTGTCTCCTCCACAGACCTCCTATCTATCTCTCTTTCTTTCTTACTCTCACACAAGGCAGTTGTATGTCTCAAGCGAACTTTCATATCTGCCGAAGATATCAAGAAAATTCCATTGAGGACCTCACAGCTACACTGGTCCAATGTCACACGGTTTGATGGCTGTGGCGTGGCTCAGAACATTCCTTCAATGGGGGAAAGGAATGCTAACATTATTGGTACCCCTTCCACACTCAATCATTCATGCCTTCTAGTATATGGATGGAATCTTAAAGGGAATGCATGCACGAAGGGACATAAGCCATTTTATAACAGCCTCATGAAATGGGGATGTGATTCACGTGCAAAGAGCACTTAATTCATCACATGTTCATAGTAGAATGTAATGGACGCAGATTCAGTCCTATTGTGTGTTTCATTACATATAAGTGAGTTATTCTGTCTGGCGCACCAGGTTTAAACACAGCCATGAAGTCTACGATTCTCGAGTCTCGAGTAGTATTTGCTCGTAGGAGTAGATATATATACCCTTTAAATAATCATCAACATTTCAGCGCACAGTACGAACGCACTTTTGACGCAGTGGGAGCCTCATACTCCCTGGCAAACTGGTAGTCTCTCAAACGGGCGCTGACAGAATTTATGTCCTCAATAAACCCGATGTATTTCATCACGCCACCCTACTATCTCTATGTCACTGGACTGTCCAAATTTATGACTTCTTCTCCTGTAGAGACATGGCGGAGACAATCTGCCATCTGACTTGCATAGCAAGTGGGAAATCATGTACACGATGTTACCATGGCAACTGAGAGATGAATTATGGGGCGTTTCTTTGCTGCTGTCTAATTTTGCGCAGAGTATCAATCTTTGCGCTCCTGATTACATTTTCTGTGATGAGAACCTCAAAGTGTGTTCGTCAAGACAGAGAAATTCAACTTCGGTATTGGTTGTGAATTTTCCACAGAATATATATATACGCGTTTCTTTCTATTAGTAGCTCGCTGTGAAGTAAACGTTAGAGTCATCTGATATGCATAACTTTGATTGATTAACCTTCATTCACAAAGACACCAATCCAGCGTGATGAGCTTTTCTTTTATTTAGGCAAAATTACATTTCTTCCTTATTTGGTCACTTGTCTGTAGGTCTTGTCGGAGATTTTTGTTTATTTTTTTTTGTCAGATATTTCACTTGTACGCTGCCACCTACATGAACCAAGGTACGTGGAATCGCAACATTTACATACCCTCTGAGAGACTTGTCCAACTTAGTAAGCAATCACTAGCTATCACAAGCCAAGGGAATTTCATGTGTAATAACCTACACTCCTAGAAGTTCCTGCTTTCATCATAGCTGAACTTCGCTGACAATGACACTAATAAATTTATACATTAAACATGATAGTATTTTCAAACATCCTTGCATTTTAATTCTCGGCGTTTTATTTACACTTTAAGTATATTTCAGTACTTCCAGTCAGATTTTCTGTCATTATCAACTTTTCTGTGTGTCCGATGGAAGTTCATGTATCATCTTCCCGAACATAATTAAAAACAGAAAGCTGATTTTCGATGGTCACGGAATGATTGCCCTTTAAAAACAATTTGGAGTCAACATATGAATTTGTCATTGTTTCATTACCTTATAGTATGCTTCAACGTACATTAGGCGAGGATGGGAGTAGCTATTGTCATGGCAACGGCACGCGCATCTTTAAAAGGACATCCAAGGGTGATTCAGCCAGTTTGTTGTTTTTCTTTGTTTTGCTTTGTTTTGTTTTGTTTTGATGAAACGGGTGTTTCCAAAACGTCAGGTGCCCAGGGACATGTGTACAATTAAATGAGCTTTGACAAAGAACAGAAAAAATGCCCTTTTGTTCCCTAAATGCCACGTTTCTGCAAGCTGGATATTGATTTTTGATATCATTTTATATTGAACAATTTTCTTCGGACATTCAATCTTTTGTTCAACGTAGATGCTCATTAGTGTGCCTCGAGAAAGGTTGGAGGGAGTGTATATCCTTTGTCACTCCAAATGTCGGCTGCTCCAAACGCAATACCGAAACATACGAACGAAGCAAATGCCCTGACATTTATAAGACTTTGAATGAGTTTTCCACATAATAACAGTTTCAGGAGGAAAAACAAAACACACAGATGAAGACATTGTACGTAATATACATCATATCGAATTGGAAAACATCTGCAGCGAATTCTTTCATAATTGCCTCCTGAACTTAAATCAGAGTAGTTCAGATTGGAAGGGAGCCATGATAAGTCTCAACAAAAAAGACTTTATCCTTAAGAAAGAAAGTGTACGGCTGAAATCTATGTACAATACGGATTGATATCAAGTATTGAACACGGCAACATTTCCTTGTTCTACTAGTTGGACAAGAGATGAATATCAAACGATCATGTCTATAGTAGATGTGAAGAATCCTGAGGGAAGGTTGAGTGATTGTTGTGAGAAAACTACGAAAGATACATGGAAGTGATGAGCCAGCGAGAACAGACAATAATATATATCTTGAGACTTCCCACTGGTAGAATGCAAGGTCAATTAAGAGAATTAATTCCCCATCCATAATGGAATTGAGGTTTTAAAACAGTATATATTCGTCTATAACACACTCATACTAACAATGGCATGATAGTATTATTTCAAGTCATTTGTTTCCACGCAAAGCACTATCAATCCTGTCCTTATCATAGTATCTGCATATCTATTTGTACAGCTAATAAAATGCAGCTCCATTCGGTTCTACAATATGTGAGCCGAGATTTTCACGTATTTCAACGTAGAGTTGAAGTAAAAAAAAAAATGGCTCACAATCAAATTAACACGCTCAGATACATTTCCCGCGTTGCAGAAATAAAGAAATCCACGAAACCGGCACAGAAGGTCAATTTTTACGCCAACAATTTAAGTGGCGGCTGCGGTCCACATCCTCCAACATCGATTTCTTGACTATCAGAAAGGCTGCGTTGCGAGATGAAGCCGGTATATACCTGTAGCAGAGAGAATATTGTACCAATCAATCAATGCATTGATATCATAGCATATACCCAAGTTACAACATGGTTTAAGACATGTTTGCCAAGTAGCCAATATTAAGATTGACATCAATTTCAGAAGTTCTATAAGCTTACACAATGAGAGCGCAAGGGGAAAATTCGTGGAGTGTAAACATGGAGGTACTTGTACGTCCATGGTGTAAAGAAGTATAGAATGATAGCTAGAAGCCCAATTTTAATCAGAGAAGGCGCTCTTGACGTTGAATCAACTTTCATTTACCTTTATTATAGATTGCACCATCCACCATTTATATCAAGAAATGTAATCTTACCGTAAATCACCATGACAACTTCACACAAGCTCTTTTTCATTGATAAACTAGCCTTTAAAATTTATGCGTGGTTATCCAACACATGTAACGAAGAGAAATCGACAATCCATCGTACAGAGATGTGGTCGTAGATCTCTCATTATGCAATACAATGAATGCTCCCCTTCACGTAAGAAAGCTTAAAAATCTTATACATTGAACGCGAAAACAGCTGCGCTGATAGACAAGATAAAAAAAAAGTGTTATGCTGTTTTATTGTTACGAAAGGAAAACACGACAATTTCTGATATGAAGTAATTTTGTGACTTGTCAAGCGGAAACGTTCATAGGATTAACTTGTGAGAGTGGCCGTCTCTAATGTTTCCTGTTATCATCTAGACTGTAGACTGTTCAGGAAACAAACAATGAACTGATGTGATTCCTTGCTCAACTCATCCGTGAAGTCAGGCACTTGTAAATGACCTGAAACTCGCATATTATGTGTGTGCGAGCGATGTGCGTGCAAAAGCCTTGGCTTTGAAATATCATTTTTTAATCTTTTTTGACAAGAGAGACTGAGTGTATATTGACAACGTAGAGCAAGGAGCCATTTCACAACAACCGTGTAATTCCTTGTAAAGATGATAGAATGAATTGGACAAAATGTACTAGGAATTATAGCGTGACAAGGGCAGGCGTTTACAATGCAATGCCGCTTTTTTTCTTTTCTTTTTTCACGCCGAGGTGCAGTTAGAGCGGTTTCTCTTTCCTTGATTTCAATTTGTGAGTTTTTCTTGTTTAGCTCTGAATGTGCATGTCTCTCTGTCTAGCGTGAAACTTCAACAGGCAAGCATGTCTTGACATTTTCTTGACACATTGCAAAGAAATACATTTTTTTTTTTGTTTACTAAAGCCTGTAATTATTTACTCATGACGCATTTCCTGCCTGCCATGTTGACTGTTTCATTCTAGAGTGATTTCCAAGCATAAACCATGGTTCCGTGAGTGGAAAATAAAATTTTCAGAGAAATTACAAGAACGACATTCCCCAGATGTTGAAACGAGATACATGTCATACCAAGTTATGGTTCTGTTAGCAAACTACATGGAATAAGAGTGATGCTTTTAGATGGAGAATAAAAATCAAAGAGGTCTTTAAGAGAAACGACACTCAACATAGCTCTTATCTTTAGAATAAAATCTGAAGGCAATACCATTACTGTTTGAATTGATTTCGTAGAATGTGGGGGTGAATTTTCATTAGGAATTTCTTGTTGTGTTTATCTTTATACCCAATGCTAACAATAAGTTGATTTGAAGAATCACTGGATCTGAGGACCCTTTGGATTGCTGCCACTCTAAATCGGCAGCCATGTTGTGATACTAAGATTTAGTGGGGTTTAAAGTGACCGTCTCTATTTCACCGCGAACGTGAATCAGTGAATGGCATATACACCAATCCTCACCTCAGACTTTTCAAATCTAATTCCCCACTGCTGGACTTCGGCCAACTGGTTTAATATCTCCCCTTTGTTGACAGGAAAACCAGTTTTCGGCATGAAGGCATGATTAGCCGAAAACACGCCAGGCTGGAAAACTGGAGTCTCCTTTCCTATATAACAAGACATTGATCCAAATGACAGAACCTCACTGAGGAATATTAATCAAACCTTATAGACATCGGCATCAGGCACATTATGACTTATATTCCATAATACATCCTTGATGTAAGATATTAACTGTCTAGGTCATGTACTGCTTAGCATATTATCTTGCGACTGAGACCGAAATGTTCCGTGCGGCTTGTATCCTGACTGCTGATGTAATCAACTAATCGCTGTCGGAGGGACTGAATTACGGAATAATGATGTCGATTAGCGAAAGACTAGCCGTTTACGGTGCGGCGAATCCAGCTCCACTTATCTCTCATCAATACGGGAAGGCTGAAATGATAAGGCGGAACGAGATGAAACTGCTCTATCGAGGGACAGAAGAGGTCCTCCGGTCTGTTAAGAGGGATTGGTTACGCGTCTGCGTCGCTGACGTAGTTAACGACTTTTTGAACTTTATATAGTTGACATGGTTGATACTGACTACTGCAGAAGACAGCTTGAAGTCTTACACATGATCGTGTAACCCACTATGAAGTAATATGACCATTTCCGGGGTGCTAGTAATCCAAGCTAGAGGAACTTGTTCAAAGTATCTCAGAGAGAGTGTGCATAATTATGATATCATGACAGCTCTTCGAAACATGTGTCTTATCTACCCACCATGGAAACAAAAAAGGTATAGAATTTTAATAGAGTATTGAAGAGCAACTCGCAGCTCATTTGAGACATTTTCTTCCCTACTTCAATTTACATTTTAAATATCTTTGCGTTTGATTAATGGAGACAACGTTAGTACATACTTTACAATGAATGTATTGTTAAACGTGCACCTTGTATGTTTGGGTAACCAATTAATGCTGATGTCATCTTGTCAGAAGTCCGAGGAAGAGCTGCTTTCATCTTTTTCGATTTAGATTTTGCATTTTTCAATGTTTGTGTCAAGTATTGTTGACATGGTATCGAAAATTTAATGTGTACTCGTGTACCCGCTGTGTTAAGAATAAAACAACTCTGCTTAGAGTGCTATTCCAGTAGCATTTCAATGTGTCCAACTATCCTGCAATGTCAATTCCTAATTAGGAAAAAAAAATCAACCCGGCAGAACCTTTCTGTGAGTTGCTCAAAGTTTGTTCACGGTCCTGTGACGTCACTTCATTCTTTTCTTCCACCTGTTGCTTCTCTCCCTCTCAGGGGTTTCATCCACCAATCACAGCGATACCGAGGACCTTACTTCTCGAGGCCACAGAATAACGCGATTTCATCGTACCAGCCCTCGTCGGGCCGGAACGTCCTCTGCCGCTACGGGGCCTTCCGACGTGACTGCTGCTACGGCTGGAAAAGGAACGAAGTCGGCAAGTGCACACGTAAGTGCCCGGATGTCCCGACAAGCAGACTGTCGGCATTTTCCTCATGGTGTAGATATCTAGGGAGATGTGTCAGGTGATATCAGGCCTGTCACGTGATATTAGGCCTGTCCCATAGGCAGTAGAAGTCCTTTTTAGAGGTCACGTGTGCATGGTGGAGTATTAGTTTGACTCATAATGAATAATACGCCTTCCTGTCTGTGTGTAGGTAATAGTGACACCAGGCAATATGTTTACATCACATCATCAATTACATCACTTAGAATGATTAAAATCGTTTAAAGTTCATGGTCTTTTCCTGGAAAGAACATCTTTCAGTTATCCTGAGATATAAGATGGTAATTTAATAGGCCTGTAACTTCTCCATTTCAGATTCAGATTCAGATTCAGATTCATTTATTGTCCATATGGGAAATTCTTCTTGTTGATTTATTAGCCTTTCCATGTCCACCCTTTCGAGCGTGTAAGATTTTGAATTCTATGCTTTTGAGTTTATATGCCTTTGAATGCATGTCTTTCTGATTGTATGCATCTTTATACTTATTACGTGTATTTTGATGTCATTACATGTACAATCAAACCTGTCTGTAGCGGCAACCTGAAGGAGATGGAAAAGTGGCCGTTAAATACAGATGGCAGCTAAAAACAGGGTCTTTAACATGGCTTTTCTCGGGGGGGGGGGGGGGGGTTAATGGCCGTATGCAGCAGGTGACTTCTACAGACAGGTGACCGCTAAGACAGGTTAGACTGTTAGGCCCTACCTACCTTTGAGAGTATACAATGCCTATGAGAGTGTTAGCATTCCAGCGAACCTGTAGCGTTTGAGTGCCCATGTCTTTGTGTACATGCGCCCTTGAGTGTGAATACCTTGGGGTCTGTGAGTCTCCATGTCTCTACAAGCTTTTCAGTGTACAGGCTACACCTTTTGAGTTCACAATGCAGCCAATGCACAGGCCTTTACTTCTGTCAAAGTTTACTCCACCTTTTCGATATGTGAATTCTTCCGCTCTAAATCTAAAACCGATAAGAGACAACCCATTTAGTCACGTTAATAGGTCGATTGTATCCTTTTTGTCATTTATCATCATAAATATATGATTTGTATGGTTGTTTGTCTGACAGCATGTGTGTGTGTGCAGCTACTTGGTATACAAAATACTCTTCGGGGAAGAAAAAGAAAACAATTTTCATTATCAGACCATGGAGCTGATACCTCAATGATCACACTGTAAAAAGCACGTTAAATCAACTATCATTCTCTTTTCCTAGAGGAAGTGACGAGAGCAAACTTACACCATTGAACACAATGGCATGTTTTCCCTGCCTCAAGCAACTATTTTTGCTTTTTTTTTATTTTATAGAAGAGGGATGTTCCGTGGCCCGGATATTTGCTACTTGTTTCATTCATATTTGCATAATTGGCTCATTCGGTGCAGCGTTGGTTTTTACAATGAGTCGCCGAACCAAACCACACCAGACGCCAAGCCCGACCTGACCTAGAAACAAACTTTTGGGTCGATTGCCGAAATTTGTTTTATTTTCGTTTTCAATCTCCAATCAGCAATGGTGATTCAAACAATAAAATGCATTGTTGTTGGTTTCACCAAGCCCCCACTACTGTGGGAAATTTTTCTTTCACAGTAAAAACAATCGTGAGATTTGCTTTGGTCATATCAGTATCTTCCGTTTGTCAGTGAGCTACGGATGGTGCAAACCACACAACATGTCCAAGCTTTCGAGACGTAGCGGATGATTTAAAGGAACTATGCAATGCAAATTCATGTTGACTTGTATTGACTCATATATATTACATTGATCATCACTTTTCTGGCCGAATGAATATCTAAATGTGTCAAAGTTTTTTTTTCTATCTATTGTTTTTCTTCATACTGTTTGGATGTGAACACAAAAAACTTCCAGTCCAAGATTCTGCCAGTGACGTCATCTGTCTATCATTGCTTAAGTACTGGTATGATTAACAAAAGACAGTGGAATGCGCCTTCCCCTAGACCGAGCATAACTTGCATGATTCCCTGCAATGTCTTTTGTAAATCATTATCATGAATCTGAAGAAAATTAGTCGAATATTTTTTTTTTTAACATCATTCGTGCATACAATAATTTATATTGTATTCGACGAACTATCCTTATCACATAAAAAGTCAAATTGACAACTTGTATCGCTTTGAATCATGTTTTTTAATGTAAATAAATAAACTATTGAATTGAATTGAATTGAATTGAAGATTATTATAAAATATATAACACGCATTTAGAAATTCATTTGGCCACATATATAAGGTTGAGGTCTCATGAAGTTGTTGTTGTTATTTTAAAGATCGAAAGAAGAGAGAGAGAGAGAAATGGGGCCCTATACAAATAATTTGCCCCAGACAGCACTTATAACATAAAACAAACATTATAGATCTTAAAGAGATATAAACAAGAATATTAAATGCATACCAAGTCTCCTCGAGGGAGCTCATATCGTCTCCACGAGGGAGCTCATATTGTCTCCACAAAGGAGCTCATAAAGTCTCCACGAGGGAGCTCATATTGTCTCCATAAAGGAGCTCATTACGTCTCCACGAGGGAGCTCATATGATATTGATGAATACCTCATATTATTCTTCAGACAAACTCAAATAACTACACAATACACGCGCGCGTGTACCGCACACTAACTCATCCACGTGCACACACTCAACCACATACACACACCTTCAACCACGCACAGACACATCCATATCATGGTTCAACCCCAAATAACGTACAGTATTTAAATAGAGCACACACACAATGATATGTTTTTTACAAAATAGATAAAATTACTATAACTGTATCATTGTTTCGAAAGAAAGAAAGAAGAAGAAAAAAAAATATATATACAGTGTTTATATCAAGGAGCTCTAAGGCGTTGATACAGAAAAATATTTGCATATACAGAAAAATATTTGCAGTGTTTATATCAAGGAGCTCTAAGGCGTTGACACAGAAACATATTTGCAGCAAACAACGGAGAAATATGATACAGATATAATCCTGGAATCAAAGACGTGTGAGTATACCTGCGGGCTTCAAGCCCCCAAAAATAAAAAAGTACAATTTAGTGCCAGAAAGTGGGAGTCATAATAATCTTCAAAATAAATTCAAACCACAGATTTAAAGTATTAATTAGGTGCAGGCGACTCATACGAAAGGGGATTAACAAACATTTTAAGTTGTAATTTTCAAAATTACAAAATTAAAATTCACATAGTAGGCCCTATGTGAATTACTTTGATTCTGTCAGTGAGAAAATCCATGTCTTCCAGTTCAATGAGGTCTACTGGGAATTTGATTTTTTTTTAATCTAAATTTGTCCGGTTACACACGATTTAAAGAACAACAAGAAGAAGATCTTAATTATAAGCATGTCAAAAGTAGTGAGCTTAAATTACACTCCATATTTTCTGTGTGATCATTACAGGTTACCCTCCCCGCAGACCTGGTAAGTACGTTTATTAAAGTTGGATTCTGATTCAGTTTACTGACCGGCAATCCATTGAGCATACAACCTTACTAATGTCTCATGAAGCAACACAAGCCAACATGCGCTAGCATTACATAGTTCCTTTAACACCACGTATTAACTGTGGTTACGACAGCTCTCAACGATCTGTCATACGCGTCAATAATAATTTGTGTACAGAGGAAACGCTCGAAAGGAAGCGGTTCATTGAACGAAGGCTAGACTTTTTTTTTTTAACACGTAATACTTAGATGAAAAGACACGTAGACCAACATCTTGTTCTCAGTCGGCCTAGTCTCCACAGACAGAACCAAATGAGAGGATTTATATTAAAATGACAATGAATTAATTAGACTTGCTTAGTTTGCGTTTCATTTCAATGCCTTTCAAGTAGACTATTGATGAATGAGAATCATATTCTTTTATTTCCTTACACTCCTTTACATGTTTACGAGAAAGTAGGCCCTATGTGAATTACTTTGATTCTGTCAGTGAGAAAATCCATGTCTTCCAGTTCAATGAGGTCTACTGGGAATTTGATTTTTTTTTAATCTAAATTTGTCCGGTTACACACGATTTAAAGAACAACAAGAAGAAGATCTTAATTATAAGCATGTCAAAAGTAGTGAGCTTAAATTACACTCCATATTTTCTGTGTGATCATTACAGATTACCCTCCCCGCAGACCTGGTAAGTACGTTTATTAAAGTTGGATTCTGATTCAGTTTACTGACCGGCAATCCATTGAGCATACAACCTTACTAATGTTTTAATTTTCACGCTTTCTCTTTACTTTTACCCACGGCTACTCAGGGACTTTTTTTTTTTTTGCATGGTTTACATTTCCTGTGGTCAAAGTCAACGTGACCGTTAACCATGAAGCATAGGTCGAGCACAGGTTGATTCAACAGTAACGAGGGAGCTCAAGGGTAGAAAACACACTACAGCTTGTCTTAATTAAGGTTCGGTAGGTCGCAGCAGAAACAAGTGAGCGACTGTGTACGTGTGTTTTCATTGAAAATACACGACCGCTCTACAGGTGGAGATCAGTAAAAAGGGCCCATTTGGTTCGGGTATGGCCGAGACTGTAAGGAATCCTTCGTTATGTGGCATTTTTCTTCTCCGAAGTTGAAGTTAAAGGAAATATTTGTGTAAATTGAAGCAGACCGAAGAAAATGAAAGAAATGAAACAGATTTAAGAGACTGTCCGTACGTCCAGCTAGTACATGATGTGACCAAGCTTATTGCACGTCCTTCCTGAAAGAAAAAATAATTATGCATAATTAGCATGCAAAAAAAAAAAAACTATACCAGAAAAAAAAACGCAAAGAACCAGTCAGTTGAAAGAGGTGACCTTTATCTAAAGGTCTTTATAAGCGTAGGACACTGCGGTGACTGACTCTGTGATATTAAAGGAGTCATCAACAAACCTTTCATATATATGTTACAATTCTTCTCTCAAAATGATATGTGTGTGTCTGTGCGTGCTGTATGTGTGTGTATGTTTGATCGTTTATTTTAACACGGATAATTATTTAGACAAAACCTGACCTTCAAATAAAAATGGGTAACCCTAGCATGTTTACCTTTCTCCCACACCTGACGCTACTGTAATGAAATCTTTTATACTTCTATTATTCGTAGCCCTTTAAAGGTGGATTCTGGTTTTCTGTAGAACCTGATCGTGCAGCCCAGACGAACGTACTGGTTGCCCCTGTGTGACTGTATACTGGTCGGAGCTGTTGAAACTTCCCTCGAAAAATAGAACGCTTGATTAGCTCAATGTCCCTTTATCACTGAAACACATCCTGCGGTGTGGCGGTAAGCTATTTTCTGCAATGGGGTGTTTGTTTCTAAGAGGCCTTTCCTGTCTTTACAACCATAAACTTCTGCTATATCTAGCCCCGGCGAATCTACAGCCTTCCGTTGTTGGCGATAAGCATTCTGCATGACAATGAATGGCCAGAAGCATGCTCCTTTCAAATTAACCCGCTTTCAAGTTAGACACGTGTTTGCCCTTGAATTGTGAAATGAATTCTCCACATTGTTGGCCAAAAACCCTTCAGCAGATCAATACGTAATACCGATTCGAGCTCTGCAATTTTTGTTGTTTCCTTTTGCAGTTTGTTTTTGCTCCCTTTAACCTCATTTCACATCGCCCCTTGTTTATTTCAGTGAGGGAAATGTGATCGTTTCCATGACAACCTTTATAACAGATGAATTTGAAAAGAAGACAGGTTCGTAGAAATGCATGACTCGGGTTGCGGCTGCGACTTGGGTAGCGGAAGTAATATGTTTGGTTTAATGTATAGGTGTATGGACTCTAGTGCATTTGCATTCGAAATAAATATAATGTGTTTGTTGTTTATTTGTTTTCTTTTTCCATCTGAGAAGATGGCTGGATAGCCCATATTCATCTGTACTATAGCAGGTCTTATACGTATCATGGAGTCCAGGAGGGTGTTTCATCAATTTATTCAGCGCTGACAAGTCAGTCTCTGACAATTTCAGTAAAATCCTCGGTTTTGATTGGCTGAGATGCTCTGGTCACTGACTGTTACTATGGTGATTGTCAGCGCTGACAACTTTCATGAAACGGTGCCCTGTTGTGAGTACTTGCGGTGGACCACTTCACACTTCATCGAGTTATACACCCTGCTCTTTACAATAGGGAGCTTTAGATTTTAGACGCGCGGACGTTCAAAGAGAAAAAAATATGATCTGAGCGTGCGCAGTAACTTGATCCGCGCTACTGCGCACGCTCAGATCATTTTTTTTCTCTTTGAACGTCCGCGCGTCTAAAATCTAAAGCTCCCTAATGTGAATGGATGACGGGGGATCTTTAAAAGGATGATACATTTTCGGTTGAGATGGGGCTTCAGGTTGCCAACGTTGTTTGGTGGTGATTTTTTGAGATAATCAGAAACCTCTTATGAAATATGAAAGAGCGTCCAATTCTAAGAGAAAATTAAAGTTTACTACCTATTTTGATGAAAAATTGGTTTTGAAATAGCTCAGATATCCAAACAAAACTACCCTAAAAAGATGGGACCCACCTTTTATTAGGAGTGCTTTGTTTTACTTTGATTTTTTTTTATCTCTCCACCATTTCAAAACCGATTGCCGTCAAATAAACTTTGAATTCCTCTTAGAATTGTATGCTCTTTAAAGGTTTTGTAAGTATCTCACAAAAAAAAAAAAAATCAAAAGGTGAATCCTCACCTCAATCTATACTATTCAATTCTTTAAATGTGCATGGGATGTGACTCTGTCACACACGGGACCTCGATCCATTTTCTGTCCTATCCAAGTGACAGACTGTTTTGCCTATACCAGATAGTATGATAACACACAACATTGCTCAGTGTAGACTCACTTAGATTCGAACCAGTACCCGAACGCGAGACATTCGATTGAAAGGCTGATAAGCTACCGACTGAGCCATCTCGCCGCCCTCTAAAAATGTACAAAAAATTTTGCAAAAAAAAAGAAGAAATAAAAGCAAAAACAAATAAACTATCGAAGAAAGACGTTTCCTCTAGGACATAAACACTAAAGGGTTTTGACGCCCAAAGACTTGAACTTTGGAGAGCTGTAGATCACAGACGAATAAATTGATTCATATATCTACCTTGTATCTGACAGTTGTTCTCTCTATTGGGTTGAAGAAACTGAATTTTCTTTCCTTAACAGTAGATAGAGTATAGACAGACAGATTGATAGACAGACAGACAGATAGATAGATAGATAGATAGATAGATAGATAGATAGGTAAGTAAGTGAATGAATAGGTGAGTTAATGAATGAAAGAATGTGATTGTACAAGACATCAATCTTTATTATGATTTAATTCATGAAATAGTTAACATTTGTGTGACGGAAAACTGTATCGCTAGAACAAGAATGAACGTATTCGTTACTCGTGCTACCAGTTGACTTCTGAAAATAGACCGGCACTGTATCTGAACCTATTAACTGTGACACGAATGATTAATTTCGTCAACCACGACGACTGGTAAACGTAGTCAAAATTGAGAAGAGCACACAAAATTAAATTGAAATCTAGCAGTGATAATTTTTTTGAATCACATATGAGGATTGTTATAATTGTTATAACAAGGGCAGCACATGTGAACAAACTGGAAAAGACGTAGACAGCTTTATCATGTCAATAGTAATTTGTGACTAGTATTTTTGTAATGTAGTTTCCTACTTTTGTGCAATCCGTTACGAGCGCCACGATTGGCCGTTCTTTACTGCGATCGTGGAAGTTTGTTTCCTTTTTTTGTAATGCCTATAGGCCGCCCTCATATAGGTGACATTCTTGGAACCCACATTTGATACAGAGGACCTCATTTATCATAAGAAACTTAACGATTTCTTCATTTCGCTCAATAAAAGTAATTACTCTTTACTTTCTCTTCGTTTTCTGGGTGGGGTGGTCGCCACCGCCACTTCTGCCTCCACTGGTGCCGGCTCTGATTGGGCTGGTTGAGGCGGGAGAACCCTTCCCTTTCCCTTTAGTCCTCTGGTGCCTTTGGTGGCATACCTCGAAGGCTTCAATAATTACTAGCCATTCGTTGAAAGTGCTCTCTTCAAGCGTAGAATAAGGCGCATTCAATTTTGTCCCCAGCATGTGCATGTTGGCGCAAGAACTCGTAAGAATTTGTAAGCGTCCATGTAAAAGCGTGACTACTCGTCTGACTCGCATCTACTCGTATCAACTCGTATCAACGCGTATCTCCTCGTGAGTCATTTGTGTGAGGTCGTGAGCAATGGTTCTCTACAGAGGGCCACATATCGTTACAGATCATGGGAGATCGCAGCGCGTCTCGTGTTGTTTATCTTGTCCAAGGTTGGTCGCGATCACCGATTTGGAAGCAGCTGTGCCACTGGATACAAACTTTCGTACTTTATCACGATCCAGTATGATCTGATGTTATGATTAAAGACTCTTCATTTGTCCATTGACGATAAATAATGTTGATCATAGACAATCTTTGAACCGTCCAAATTTTTCCTTTATACGATCAACACGATTGACACAACTGACATTAAGATCTGATAAGATCTGATAAGATCGCCACTGTTGTAGTCTCCGCCATTAAGACTACGACTTCAATTGCGGCGTTAATCCTGATAGTGGGAACACGACACAAATGAGAAATAACAACAATTCTAACAGGAGAAAATATTAAACGATGTTCAGATAACCATATAATAATAATAATAATAATAATAATAATAATAATAATAATAATAATAACAATAATAATAATAATAATAATAATAATGATAATAATAATAATAATAATAAGTACAGCATTTGTAATGCGCCATCTATCTAGTAGTCTATTCTGAGGCGCAGAGGGACATGATTATAAAGAGAATAACATACATTATAATCATAATTGTACATAAGAAGGTTGGAGAAGAAGAAAGAGATAGAAATATATACCCATATTACGCAATAACAGATGCTCGGTGTAGACAGGTCGTATGTTGGAGTAATACATGTATTCGAACTCGGCATTATATTGTACATATACCCCTAGAAAGTAAATCAATTTCTAATCAAATCTCTGGCAAAGGTTATGATTTTCATGCCATATAGGCCTACTTTTCAATAATCTTGAAGGCCGTATTATTACTTTTCAATGATTTTGAAAGGAGCAAATAGTCTTGTATCGTATTGTCTCGGAAAAAATGTCAAGCGTGATCATGAATTAACGAGAGGAAATATGCCACAGGAAACCGTCAAAAACCATGACTTCACAATTTAAGTCATCACCCGATGTCACTCGGCTACCAAGAAAGACTGACGAACAAACAAAAAAGCAAACAAAACGAATCGCAAACATATTATAATCATAAAAGGTTCGACGCGGTAAAAGTCGCAGGGTCGGACGTCATTTGATTTAAAAAAAAAGATCAATATTTCTTTTTGGTTAGAGATTCATATTCTCTTCTGAGATCACAAAGAAGATAATTAAATCTTCGTTTATTTATCATTCTATCGATATTATCACAAAGTTGTCCTCAATTTAGAAGATTTTGTTTTAGTTTTCACAATAGGTGTATGGATACTTGAACCAGAATGTTAACCGAATAGAGGTTTTGTGTCATAGTGACGTGTTGAATTCGTCTTCTTAAACAATTTGTATGATCGCTTTCTGTGTATACATCTTGTCTAAGGTTGCGCCTACTCCAAAAGAAAATTTCTGGTGCCACAGACATCTACTTGATAATTTTGCTTGATGGATCATGGAGACAGTACACACAGCTCTATATGCCTCGCAAAATATGTGAAACTGGGTCAAAATGTCACTTCAAGGAAGAAGAGGACGATGACGAAGAAGAGAACGAACGAGAAGAAAAAAAAAAGAAGAAGAAACAAACATGATGGTATATTACTGATCTGTGTTTCTGCCCCCGGGCATGCTGCGAAGAAATTGAGACGTTCATACAGATATCGTCTGCCATTTGATTTAATTTTCGGTAAACTTTTCTCGTAGGTTTTTACTTTGTCTCTTGCCAGTTTCGCCACGTGGCGTGCAGAGCCAGACGAGACAAACGTGAGCAAAAAAGAAACAAGATCGTTCTGCTCCGAAAAAAAAAAAAAACCAACTTATTTCCGCTTCATATATCTATATATACAACCCGAACATTTGAAGCCAGACGGGACGTTGGGAAGATGTGGAATTCAGACGAATCACAGTGGGGTTTGGATTGCAAAATATGGAATTTAGAGGCTTTGTCTGCAGCAGCTGGTAATGTCTGATAACTGAGTGAAGGAATCCGGTTCAACAACCTTCAACAGGTGCAGGTTGATCTCAGTACAAAATGGATAAAATTGTAGCATCGCGAAAGTTTGAGAAAATCATTTTTGCCCGGGGCTATATGTCACAATTCATTGATACAGAAGTGGAACATATTAAGCGGTCGTAGAAGTGTAGAACCCAGCGCTCCCAGTCTAAAACGTTCTTTTGGATCTGTATATAGAGAACCATTTCTTCTTTTCCGGCATCAGATTTTTTTCAGAGTGCCTTGTGCTCAAACCTGTTGCACATTTAAGTGATTCTGTCAAAGAAATATTCAGTATCATATAAGAAGCAGGGGCGGATCCAGGAATTCTGTAAAAAGGGAGGGGGGGGGGGGGGAGGGGCGCAACTAATATTTCAGGTGCCACTTCTGGATTTCATTTCATTTATTTCTTTTTATTTCTCTTGGTTTTTTTTTAAACGAGAAATAAATGGGGTGGGGGCGTGCGCCTGTTGCGCCCCTCCCCCCCCCCCCCCCCTCCATCCGCCACTGAGAAGTGTATCGTGTCGGAAAGATGTCGCTTAAAAAAAAGGCATTTTGTAGGAAAGCTGTATGTTTTAGAAAAGGAATTTTGAAGGAAAGGTATAAGTAGGTAAGGTGTAGGAAAGGTATTTCGGAGGAACGGTATCTGTAGGAAAGGTATTTTGTAGGAAGGTGTTTTGTAGGAAATGTATAGGAAAGGTGTTTTGTAGGGAAGGTATTTTGTAGGGAGGATAACGTGTAGGAGCGGTATTTTGTAAGAAGGATAAATTGTAGGAAAGGTATTTTGTAGGGAAGGTTATTTTGTACAGGAGTAGTGTCGTATAGGAAGGGAGACGTCCAGGGAGGATACACGGAGAGGATCTTACAGGAAATATTGTTTCATAAGGATTGTTATCGTACTTGATTGTTTTATGTTACCCTAGTGTTTGTTCGGTTTCAGCCGTCATGATATCAATGTTGTCTTGACCTCAAAGATGTCTGTGTAGTGTTTTCCTGTGGCAAGACTTCCAGATCGGTCGTTTATTCGTTGCTTTCTTTTCTTTTCTTTTTATTCGACCTGAAGGTAGGGCGGTGAGATCAATCGTTCCCATTTTGTGTTAAAACTTAGTCGTGGTCATCTTAACCCTTCGGCCTCTGAGCAGCATCGGGTAAAGTTGGTATACAGGATAAAATGTAAATATGCCAAGATGTAGTCAAGTTCACCCATAACTGTCAATTAAAAAAAAAAAAATATGTATTTAAGTGGGACCACCATAAGGGATTTACTGAGCAGAGAAATAACCTAGGTGATGTTTGCTTAACTGCTATAATAATCGGAGTAGGCAAGGTGATGTTTGTCACTTTAGTGACCTATTCAGGGAGAGTATATTATGTAGGTGTATAGAAATTATGATGTATGTGTTTTTATCCCTTTCCATGTATCTCTCTCACTACGAATCTGTTTTCAAGTTCCCAGTCACCATCCTTATATGGCACTGGGCCTTTATACTGTACGCTCTTGCTGTACTTGGTTAAATCCATTGTCGGGGTTCATCGAAACTCAAACGCGAGGGGTTTATCTATCTCCGCTTTTCAGAAGATGAGCCAAAGAACTCCGTCCCAGATGCATCTTAATCACACCCTAACAATTGCATTCACGTTGTCCTCGGAATCATTATTTTGCAAGATCTCATGCTTGTTTTGTCTTGTGTACCGGGTTTAGATTGCTGAATAATAGACGTCAGTTCCCTGGGGTATAGTCATGGGAGTGATACAGGCTACCAGGTGAAATACTTTTTGCAGGAAAAAAGAGGAAGACATGAATTATGTATCCGGTGATCGTTCTCACTATACACAGATGCTTCATCCGCGTAGAGCTATTTTTGCTGTGGAGATGCAAACGCGATCATTATACAATTTTCTATGCTGCCACACAGAGCTGCTTGTCACGACCAATTTACTAAAAACGACCGATAGAGCATCGACGTCAAGGCAGCATCCCTCCCCAACACGCAATGAGCCGGATGTGTCTCTTATCTATGGCCATTAAAGAGAGGGTGATGATTAACGAAGCAGCTACACACTGTCAGCTCAAATACTTAACAGGAGCTGTGTCATGTAATGAGACTCAAGTATCGCAAACATTTTTCTCACGACAAAATTGTTTCGTATATTTTACGACGAAATGCTAATCGTTAATCACCACTTACGAAGCAAAGCAAGACATCGTCGAAGATAGGGGTATTCCTCCCACTTCTTCAACTGCTCATTACTCACTTCAGAGATATAATATCTGCTCACTCATCGCTCGTAAAGAATAAGGTTTACAGTATGATACTTGGAGGATCATGTCCTAATATGGTTATGATATTGACTGAAAAGGTGAAGTTGAGACATTCTAGTTTAGATCAAGTACCATGAGCGCCCTTCAAAGGCGGATATTGGCGCTATAAAAGGAGCCATCATCATCATCATCATCATCATCGTCATCATCGTCATCATCGTCATCATCATCATCATCACCAACATCACCATCATCATCACAATCATCACCATAACCATACCCATCATCATCGTCATCATCGTCATCACCATCATCACCATCACCATAATTATCATCATCACCATCACCATCATTATCATCATCACCATCACCATCATTATCATCATCATCATCATCATCATCATCATCATCATCATCATCATCATTATCATCATCATCACCATCATCATCATGTATATGTGAGGATGGTGAAATAGAGTAACAGTAACATTCTAACAGTGGTTCCTGGTGATTTTAGCACCCCATCCCTCTTTCCTTCACGATATTTAGGATCTTTGAGAACTCTAAGACTTTCTTGACTGCACATAATATATATCAAAATACAGCATTCAATAAGATGTGACATTAGCTTTCGAAATCGTAGCATTAAAAAAATCATAATATAAAATAATGCAGTTCAACATTTATTAGGTAGAGAAATTAAGATGCAAAATGGCTGAAAATGTCGATAAAAGTATGACGTCTAATATACTCCTAACTGTCATGTGTGCTGTCAATAACTGTGTTGTTAAAATGTTATGTGTTTAGAAAACGGACATGACCTTTGTTTACCATACCCCTTTCCATTCAATGCCATATTGCTGCTTGTATGGCTTCGCAACATGGATATCTACTGTTATTGTCATGCAGAAGAGCATTTAAAAAAGGAATATTGGCAACACGGGGGGGGGGGGGCGGAATCTAAACAAACAGTGTATCTAAGTTTGCGGAGCTGTACTAGAGTGTGATTAGATTTAGTTTGGAGAGGGCGAAAATTTGGTTAGATTTCAATCAGTGACTTGCCGTTGCCGTTCCACAAACACGTAGGATACTGATTATTTGTCTCCAGCTCGGGTCTACATACAAGTATATAGCACGCAATGATGACAAGATGACGTGTCATGTGACAGGAAACATTTGATCAATATTGCCCGTCATGCAATATGACGGGATTCTTGCCCGATGTCAGTCCATACTCAGAGAGATTCAATTTGGTAGGTTTGGGTCACGAACACTTTGCAGAGTCAAGATTTGGTGGTGAATAGGTTTATTTTTGCTTGTTGACCGTCATAAAACTTGGTAGACATCTTCATAATTTAGTCCAGAAGAAATCAAATTATAGGATATTGTTCAAGAGAAGGATGTTTTTTACAAATTTGAGAGCGATAGGAAGCATGAGTAAGTATACGAGTGAGTACGGGTTCGATTTAATATCTATTTCGGGGGGGGGGTGGGGGCAGACGAGTCTAAAATTGGATCCGTGACAAATTTTCTACGAATTACATTGACCCAGTATGGCAGCGACAACCTTTTAGTCCCATAGATACGAATCGGCTGTTGCCTAGCTTGAACGTCTGTGTCCATGATTCGACCTGACATTGTTTTTGGCGTCGCCAATACCGTCACAATAATAATGGCTCGATTAAAGGGTCAATCAGAAGTCAGTAGAGTGAACGACGTCAGATAAAGGACACGTGACCCCACTAGGAAGTAGCAACGCAGCGAAAATGCCTGCTAGTCCGTTTTAAGGAATCGAGACTAGCGCCATTATGTCTTAATCTTCCTGTTCAGAAACATTTTCAAGGCAATTTCTCATGAACAAAACGATTGCTGTTTGATCTTGAAGTTTGATGTTTAATGATGACGTATGCAACAAGCTGTTAAAATTTGTGTTACACTGAATCATGCGAAACGTCTCTAGTCGACCTTGAAAAGCAAAATAATTCGGAGATGCAAATACCTATGCGTGACATTACACGTTTAGTTTCTGCAGTAAATCTAAGAATGGGAGATAAAAGTGCTGACACTGAAAACGTTATTTTAATAGTAAATTTTGAATAGATCAACCATTCAGACTCTCACAGTGAAATGTTACCATGAATGGAGGATCAGATGAATACACCAGTGGTCATATATTTTTTTTTCACAACGTACTGCCGCAGTGCCAGGCATTATTCACGCACATTAAGTCACTACGCGCATCATTAAGCATTGCATACGTTCCGCATTACGCGCTTCATTTCGCTGTGCGTCGAAGCGCTGAAAAATCGAGTCTAGGGGAAAGCCACAACGTTACACCCACCACCACAAATATGCACTTGTTTGTAAAAGGTCCAACATCCGCCCCAGTACACCTATACAGTGTCTAGGTCATGAACTAACAGCTCTATGCTTCAAGTCAGTTTTTTTCTCATCCTATCATGATGGATGCTGTCAGCTGTAGTATGAAGATTTGACCAAAAAGGATCCACCGTTCGAAAACAGTTTGATCGAATTGATAAATGTGATAAAGATATCCATGTTCATTACCAATTAAGCCTCCCTACTCATAAGCTGATGTGATGAGAAGAGAGAGAGACAAGCCTTTTTGATGACTTAGAAGGGGGGGGGGGTACTGACTTGACAAGCCTCGTCAATCCGTAGGTAGGTAGCTGACACCAGGTACAAGGTACACCAAGTTGTAGCCTTTCGACAATGCCTAGTGGTACTCGCAATGCTCGTCCTCAACCACGATCGATGCCTTGTCAAGAGGCTACATTGTAAGTCGAGGGGCAGACACTACCCACGCTGCTTCGCACCTGTAGGGTTGTGCTAAGAAAATCGAAAACAAACAGAAAGTAGGAGTCTTATCGCAATCAACAAGTCCGTCTTGATTCATTATTTTTCGGACATCACTGGACATCACTGAATGGTCATTGCTGATAGCGGCCAAGAACCACATCCACAAGACAAGGCATACTACTACAGATCCAAGTTTAATATCATGCATGATTTTGATACACTTGACTGGCGTCCATTGACCTTAAAGGGAAGTGGCCGGGGAATAAATCACCATCACTGAGGAGATCGGTCTGAACTTTGATTTGAACCGAAACGCAAGCTGGATAGCATTCTTTCACGAAAAAAAAAAAAAACCACCAACAGTAGTTGATATGTATACACTCTGAACAAGCCTTGGTAGAAATATGATAACATACGCTGTAAAATATGGGTCAAATGAATTCATGATGAAGTAAATTTTCATTAAGCTCCAGCGTGCAGAGCGAAGGATATGACGTCATAAATAACGAGCAGAAAATTTGCTGATAAACAGATGACATAATAAAGCAGTGAGCATCCATATAATCAGCCAAACTCCCCCACCTTTTTCCTCCCCAAAACTAATACTAAACAAACAAAACAGAAAACAAACAAAATCATGCCAACTATATGAGACATCGACTTCCAACAACGTTATGACAACATGTTGCTGGTTTGAATAGTTCATCGAACCATGTTTCCATGCAGAAGAATGTGACTTGGCGGATATTTCCTGCGCTCAAGATGTTAGTTTACTGCACTGGTTTTGTTGTGATGATAATAAAGTGGAGGAAAAGTCGAATGAGGAAGGGAGGATGACATCCTAATACCAATACGCCAACGCGCATATTGTGTTGTTTATCATGTCCCGATTCAGAAATCCCGGTGGGAAATGATGCTCATGAATCTTAGAAGGAGAGAGTTGAACCTTTTCTTCTTTCTTTCTGTCGCTATAGATTTTTACGTAGGTAGAAACTACGAAGACTTGATGACGTCAAAACCCGAAAACGCACTTTTACACCGCGTATGTGCTTGGGAAAACGGCAACATCAACGAAATATGAGATGTTGACGACGATCGCCCTGGTTTGTTTCGTTCCCGTCTTCGGAGAAGAGCGGGAATGTCTCCCGCAGGACGACCGCGGGATCTGCATTCGCTGCTACCCAAGCTCCGTAGATGAAATGATAACAATGCACAGTTTGTTGACAGATACGATGGTAGCTAGCTTCATCAAAGTGCAGCTAAAAACGAACTCGTGCTCACCATCCCATTGGGAATAGAGCCACTGCTGAAATGGGTTTGTCTGTAGGCAAGGGAGGGAATAGAAAAGATCGACTAAACAACGTTTTCTTCTTCCCTGCCGTCCAAGGAAATTAATACTGGGCGTCGATGACTTTTAGACGCGCAATTTTGAAGGCCCAAACTTGGGGTCTTTTGAAGTTATCCAGTGTGGAATATCATTCATGAATATCATGCAAAATGACAGGAGGAAAATGAGTTTGGAAATGATTACGTTTTTAAATCTATGGGATTCAATTTCTTGATGTCACGTGTTGCAAGTAACTTTTCTGGAAGAATTTGAGTTTGAGGTGAAGCTATCTACGCTCCGATATTTATTCTATAGGGATACATGTAATGGCACTCTACCATACAGAGAGTTCGATTTACACAGCCAGTCTCAATAGGCCTCATACAGAGCAAGAAAGACGGAGAGAGAGTGGGATAGAGAAAGAGAGAGACAGAGAGAAATAGGGAGGGGAAGAGATTTAGGATTGCTGGCAAGATCACATTTGTTTAACTATTCATTCATTCCCTCGCTTCATACTGCAGGTTTGAAAGACTCGATTCTGCGCATAGAGAGAGAGAGAAAAAAAAATTCGTCTTTCCTTGTCAATATAGATGTGCAATGCCAATCCTTAGCGAAAACTCAAATATATATTGGTAAAGATTGCAAGAAGGAGGTATGATACGACAAGAGCAGTGAAACGTCATTCTTGCTGTAACCATTATCCGATGACGTATGGGCCATTCCATGATCTGTAAGCCTTGCATCTTTCACGTAAGCCAGGGAATTTCTCCTCACTTCGACTGCACTTTAATCATTTGTCTGTTATATTTACTCTGCTGCCACATCATCTACTATGTCTGTGACTTTCGTATTCATTGACGTTTATGTGTGCCATCCATCGTAAAATAATGTGGACATTTTGGGCGTATACGTAGAAAGTGCGCCTCTGCAAATGGTATCTGAACTAATTTGTAATTCTAGAGTTGTAGGAAATAATATTCTAGGCCCCAAGCTAGTATTAGCCTCCCAACCCCCGCCTCCCACCCATCCCAAAGTCGCTCTTGTCCCGAATGCACAACTCCTCTCAACTTTTCTCTGTCTGCCCAACTTTCCCGCCAAATTGAATCGAGCTGGAAAGTCAAGAGAGGGGACAGAAAGAAGATCAAATCAAGAGTGTTGGGGAGAAATCAACACACTCGTTGTTCTCCTTCCACTGTGGGAGAAATTGGCACGATCGCTTCTCCTGAATTGGATGGAAGGCGACTGCCAAGTTTGGAAAAAAGGCGGGTATTAGATTTACACGCTTATGTCAACTTCCCCCGAGTAACTTTTACTGACACGAACTACTTGCTTCCAGGGAGTAAGCATCTAAGTAGGAGCATATGTTGACTTGCTATTTCGTAACCTTGAAACAAATTTGTGTGTTCTTTAAAGTGTTCATCAGCTCATGTAGAACGTCATACATGATGACGTCATCTCACATCTTTCGTACAGGGCTGGGCTGAGAAATATTTGAATCCAAAGCATTACATCAAGAGCTCGACTACATTTTCTAGACATATTCAAACATTAATATCCTCACAGAGAGAGTAATGCAATACTTATAATGATATAATGTAATGAGGGAATATGGCCGATGGGTAGTTCACTTGCTGAAGCGGGTTATTGGTGCAAACAGCTGCTTAAAATTGACCAGGGAGTAAAAGAAAAAAGAAATTAATAAAACTACAACACACACACCACGGTTGTATCATATTTGGTGAAAGAGACATTATAGCAAGTGATGTGCTTGAATATGAATAAGAAGAATCGGGAATAATTTAAAGCATCTCGGGGCAGGCATCAATTCTGATGAGTTTATGAAAATTAGAATGACACTTGGGATGTCCTATAAACTTTGTGTTGCACTTTGCACGTGCTTCTCTTTGTATCCTTCCGCGCTGGGGATATTAAAAATTAGTGAACATTAGTCATACATTATTGTTCCATTTCGTGTAAATGCAATCGGCGTTGTCCCGTGAATGGGTTCATTAACAGCCATTATAAACACCCTGTTCTCCCTTGCCATTTTACAGCGTACTGCTTGTCACGTTCGATATTTCATCTCAGGGTCACGCCGTGTCAGAGAGCCTCGGTTTTGTGTTTCCGATTTGTCACATATTTTATTGATCTGATGATTCGCTCCCTTGTGCATCGACCACAAAACACTTAAGGTTTGCATCTCGTAGTGAATTGCTCACCCCTTTTTTCTCTTTGCTTTCTTTCTCGCTTTGCTTATGATTTCATTGTTCGTTTTCACAGCGTTCACCTCATGATATGAGTTTGTTTGTTTTTTTTGTTCCTTAGCATGCTTAATTTTGCTGTTTTTGATGTAAACACTACCGTCAGTTACTAGGGGAAATATCACAATAAAAAATTGCGATGAGTTATTGACAATGACAAGCATAGTTTCTACATCTTGGTAGGAAAAAAAAAGTGTTAGCATACTAGCTTTGCAGGAGGCTGGTTATATCTACTTTACTTTGTGTGTTTCTTTCACTCACTAAAGAAGACATCAACGATATTTAGTGGTTCCTAATGTACGTAGCCCAGGACATTTCTGTTAAATGTATCGTGCAAGCATAACTAGAGTCTGTATGGAACTGGTTGGATAGAAAGATTACTTTTGGAAACGATGCGTTTTTACATGTAGTGAAATTCAAAAAAAAATATCTGGTGAATCATATTAAAGAACTTTTTGTTCTTCTGTGTTTCGGTAGGAGTGAAGTAAAACAAAAATCTGTTTAATATGATGGTTGTTTACTCACTCTCATGACATGAGGTAAGTGTTGTGTGCTGTAGGGCCTAAACGTATTTCCAGGATACTATACAAGTGATAAGACGCTAGTCATGAACAAAGATTGTTGACAATTAATCGATCTCAAATCAGGGCTCATTATTATTATTATTATTTCTCTGGTTACCCATCCGGGCCACTAGAATAACAAATCTGAAATTTTATCGGCACAAAAAAGAAATGTGGTGGCCAGAAAAAAAAAAGCAAAAATATAGATTACAATGCATTTTAATCTGAAGTGCCCGATCGGGTCACCAAAAGCTAGCATTCTTCCGAAATTTGGTTGCCCGACGCCGCTTTTTAGTGGCACTGTACCACTGGGCCACCGCTAATATAAAGTCAAGCCCTGCAAGTATACCCTAACTAAAGTGTATATCAATCCTTCCGAGGCGTTTTCTCTTCTCCAGTATTATATCGGCAAATTTTCATTGAGTTCCACCATCCAACCCTCGGATGAAGTCGATAGGAGTGAAATCAAATTCAGAATCATGTTTCAGTTGATTGTTTATGATGTAATGTATCATGGCATACGATTCTATGCCAAAAAATCTGGTAGTGTAGAGCAATGTGATGATTGGGAAATCATCCTCCAACAGAAGGTGAAAACATAATTTCACGTAGTATTATAGAAAAATGACTGCAATGCATTCCTAATTTGAACATATTAAACAAAGTTCCCTGACATTTTCGACACAATATTGTCGGGCGGGGTGTTATTGTGGTGCTACCCTAGTTTTCCAATTATAGACAATTGAGAATCAAGGGAGGGCTCTATTTTCAATGATGTCATCTATTGCTTGTAATAAGGTCGGTATTTATTTTAATTAGCATCGTGCTATAGATTCACGCTGCCCGAGTTACGGAGTATAAAAAAAAAATATCTGTCACATGTTAAAGTACAGATTTCAACAATAATTGTTTGACAATATTATGAGTGTTATGTGCAATCTCATGTGTAGATTTTGACATAGTTGACGGGGTGTGGGATAAAAGACCTGTGAGTCATGTTTATCAATTTTACCTTTTCTAGCTCCTGATTAATGATTATGATGATGATTATGATAATAATAATAATAATGATAATAATAATGATAATAATAATAATAATAATAATAATAATAATAATGATAATCATCATCATCATCATCATCATAATCATAATCATAATCATATTCTTTGCACAACAGGATATCAGAGTAAATATTTATGTTTGTTTTTTTAACAAAGAATTTTCCAGCCACGCTACACAACAGAGATATAGTGGTTCTTTGCTTGAGTACTAGCTTTAGGTCACAGTGCACCCACTATCAGTAACTATCCTTTTCTATTTCTCGGTAAGAGATTCTATCAAATTTTACGACATCGATAAATTACTCTGCGAATAGAAGCACAAAAATGTCAGCAATTTGTTCTCGAGGAAAGACAATGCGATTCGTGTCTTTCTTCTTCTTCTTTCTTCTTATCTCTGCCTTTCCAGCACAAAATATTCAATATCGCTTTGATAAAAATAGCAGGGATCAGAAGAAGGACAGTGAGTCGTATCATTCGGGGATATATCACAGGATTGAAAACCGAAATAGATGCAAACCCATAAAGGAAACTCATTGGAGACCGATATGACTGTGATGGCCAAATTGACAAAAGGTCAAAACCTTCAAAGAAAAGCAGAAAAATGGAAGAAGGAATAATGGAAAGAAGGATGGAAAAGGTGAAGGAACAGAAGAAGAAAAAGGAGAATGAAATAACAAAGAGGAAAAAGCAAAGAAGGAGAAAGAAAGAACTGAATAAAGTAAATTTATTTATTTATTTATTTATTCATGTTTTCTTTTAAAAACAATACAGGGTAGGCACATTCAGTTTGCTAACTGCTTTACAATGGCGCCCTGTATATACACAGAATAAAACAACAAATACATTTGTAGTAACATGATTCACACAATTACCGATCAGTGACATAAACAAACAAAAGAAATCAACTTAACTACACATCTGTTACATGTATACATAAAAACTAAAACCTTAACGATTTAGAAAAAGGAACAGTATATAAATACAAACAAAACAAAGAAAAAAGTCTAGTGGGTGTGACAATGTAAAAAAAAAAAAAAAAGAGGTCTTATTGGATTCATTGGAAGAGAAAAGTTAAAGCATGCGGATAAATCTTAAACAATTTGTTTTGAATATAGTCAATGACGAAGACAGTTGTACTTCAATGGGGAGTTTGTTGAAAAGAGAGCTACCGGTGTACGAAAAGGAACGTTTCTTATAATCGGTTTTCGGGTAAGGTATTGATAGAGTGCAATTCTTAGAGTATCGTGTTTTGTAATAATTAGCTGAATAAGAAGTGATTAGAGGATTTAAATAAATAGGTACCAGATTAT
This sequence comes from Diadema setosum, assembly GCA_033980235.1. Classification (NCBI taxonomy): domain Eukaryota; kingdom Metazoa; phylum Echinodermata; class Echinoidea; order Diadematoida; family Diadematidae; genus Diadema; species Diadema setosum. The sequence continues at coordinate 37,519,505 of CM067068.1, read as the reverse complement.
GACGGATTTTGAAGGTGAGTATGCAATATTGTAACTTGATTCTTTCTTCAACAGAGAGCCAATTTAAAGTGGTGAGTAGAGAGCACTGCGGAGTATAACAATCAACATTAAGTACTAAGCGCGCATATTTATTCTGCATTCTTTGTAATTTCTGCACATTAGTCTTAGAACAACTACCCCATGCCGTGCGACAATAATCAATATGTGGTAATATAAAAGCAAAATATAAATTGATCAGCATTTTTTTGGGTAAAAGATTTTTTATACGACGGATGCATCCTATTGCTCGAGATATCTTTCCACGTACATGCAGTATATGATCATTCCACAATAATTGGGAATCTAATATAACTCCCAAATATTTAACAGTATCAATGGTTTCTAATACAATATCATTGTACATTATTACAGGTAAAGATGTACATTATTACAAGTAAATTGTACATTATTACAAGTAAAGATGAAGAAGAAGATGAAGAGCAGGGAGAAGAAAATAAAACGAGAATTTCGCATTTCGTGTTCGTCCATACAGGTCAAATTCAATTCAATTATGTTCCACTCATGTGATGGGACACCCTCGTCAGCCAAAGGCTGGCTTTCAAAATGGTCCACACAGGTTAAAAATAAAATCACCGTGCATAGAGTGCATTCACATAAATACAGTTACATACGCATAGCCGGTTATGGGAAAATATATAATATGTTTATCTTTAAACACAGAAGAAAAGGATTACCAACAAGATTTGAGAAACAACATAAAGAAGGGAAATAAATATTTTGCGCATGTGAGAATGAAATTTAAATGGGGAAAAATCGGTATTACTAGTGTATTGATGAGTGCAAGTGAAAGGGTTGGTATTCTATCGGATTGCGTATAATACATTCAAACCTATTTTATATAATCATGCAGTTATTCCTTTCAAATGTATAATCTAGAAAATACCAAATGGGACATATCGAACTAAATTATTGCACCGAGAAGCGTCTATGTATGCAAAACATCTCTTGCCATATAAATAATCTGTGTTATGGCGTATCATGTTTAACTGCGAGTGGCCCGACCTTGTGGTGTAATGTGATTGAAAACTGGAGATTTAATGTCATGAATTACAGCAATGTAACAGCGAAATGAGGGTGTGCATGTGTTTATGCCGGGGGGGGGGGGGGGGGTCCAGTGAAACAGGATAAAAAAAAAAACTCTTCCAAATACACTCGGGCATATTAGACACACACACGCGCGCTCACACACATGAGTATGAACAAAGGATATCACAACAGCCATGTCTTACCATGGATATACAACAGCTCCATGGTCTTACAATAACATTTCTACTTGACAGGCGCAATCAAACGTTTCTTTACGGCAAATTGTCAGCAGAAAATGCTCGTAAAGTTGATGGCACATATCAAATACACTTCGCGGATGAAAAGAGGGGAGCATATAGTCAGGACAGGACAATGCTCTTATGTTCCTCACAGATTCTCTATTGTTTCGTCACCAGGGTATATACTGCAGGCATTTTCTGCCCTTTTTTTTTGGGGGGGGGGGGGGGGGGGTGTACAGACCCCAAGGCACCAGGTGCAGAATGTTAGCGGGCTGCCGAGAGAACGGCGCAGGTTGTATCGAGGGAATTAGCAGAGATCCGCGTGTTCTTATGGTGTGGTTTTCACTCCTTCTCCGGATGGTTTGTGTGGTAGTTATCACTGAAACCGACAGACATTGTTCTGTGTTCTAATTACCCATTAAAATTGACCGTTAGCACCTTTTCCGGAATTCGTCAAAAGATTCCGCGATGATTGGACTTTCCATCTGATGACCGGAAGTATTTGTGATGTTTTGCACAAGGAAAAAATTCGCATCTCAAAAGAGAGAAGAATGATTGCGTAAGCATACAAGCGGTATGCGTTTGTCTGTGTGTATCTAAAAGTGCCAACAGCCCATTGACTAACAATGATCCATTATCTCATGTTACCGCACAGACTCCAACACTACCATGCTTTCACAATATTGATTTTGATATTTTTTTACTGATTTATTTGAAGAGCTTGCTTCCAAAAGGCGATAAATCTATCATTTTTGAATGGCTTTAGCGCTTTTGGAACCAAGCTCTTCATTTATTAGAATCCCATTTCCTTTGCTCATTTTTCCACTGATATTGATTTCAAATACATCACCATTGTTTTTGCGTTTGTTTGTGTCTGTATGCTTAATTTGAATCCCTGATGTAAATATCTACAACTTGATACAGGGAAATGATAACTACTGACATGCTTCGAAATTTTGCGAAACAGTGATAGATGGGATTTGAAGTAAAAGAAGAAAGCCAAGCTTTGCTTATTCATTCAATTCTAGTAGCCTGGCGAACAAAGCCTGACCCAAGTCGCTCCGCCCTCCCCAGCGGAAATCCGTCAAGAACGTCTCGTCTTCAGTAGATCTGAACTTCGTGCACTTTTCTGTGCCGTCTTCACGAAGGAAAAACCACTGTGAAAGACGATAAAGTTGTACGAGCCTTTTCCTGCGCTAACCTGAAAATTAATTTCAAGCATTTTTCCCCAACGACCCATAGAAATAATGACAGGAATGGAACATTACGGAGTACTCTTGAAGGAAAGGCAATATTCGAGCACGCGTCTATCACCACTCGTAGCCTAAGTGAAGGCGGCTGTTTAGTTTTTTGCTACCTAAACATCATCGCATCCTCGTTGTACACAGCGACTGCTAAATAATTCAAAGCAAATATTTACACTGGTAATTCTTTTGCCTTTCTATTGCATAACCTTACCCTGGAGCACAGCTTCGCCAATTCTCAACTGGCGAGGCGCATTTCCCTGAAGGAATTCATCCATTAAGTAAGCTGCAAGGTGACAGACAGGCGGAAGCTAAAGCAATTTGAGGTTGGATCCGTTACATTAGCCTAGCGGGCACACTTCGTAATTTGCTCCGTAAGCGCTGTTTGAGCAGAAACAGGCTTAACGCCTCGCAGGAGACTGGCATATCGCGTCTTGCCGCACGCAGGCGACTAAAGTTAGCTCAACGCATATTTTTCCTTCCCTTCTCCGATTTTCTTCCTTGCTTGCTCGCCTCCCCTTACGGGAGATTCGCTCTTTTCTACGCGCAATAGAATGGGCGAGCGGACAGGCCGATCGCACTTTCTGCTGTCCATAGGTAAAGGCAACCGAAAAACAAACAAACAAACAAACAACAAATGAATGGGATTGTCCGTGGGAGAGAATTGAGGGAACATGTGACCACTACCTCCTTTTTTGTTGGGGGGGGGGGGGGGGGGGGCTTCAGCCTGAAGGCAAGAATGGACTGTACTGGACTAAAGGAGGATGTACTCTTCTCCTCTTTCTTCCCTATACTATTGTCTTTTTAAGTTTAGCACACCCCCTTTCGATCGGCATTTATGTAGACTAATCCTCATTTTTTTTTTCTACTTTGAACCATACAGATTTAGATGAGTCGAACGGACAAAGAAATCAATGATAACACATTCTTGACCCAATTTTGAAAGGATACACCACCAATAGGGTACTCGGGCAAAGCAGTGATTTGTATTTGTATTTTCTGGGGGGGGGGGGTTGTGTGCGGATTATGTGTCTACTGTAATATGAGAAGCTATGAATATTATTTTTTTAAAATGCTAACACTGGACCTTGTTTCGACTTGTGGACGGGCTGGGCATACATGCAGGAGGGAGGGTGGTCCTGGTCACAGCTACCTCCAGTCCCCACACTCCGCTGTCAGCTGGCTGTATTCAGTGATGACTATTAATGGCTGAGTCTCTTGAGGTCTGCAGGCTTGGAGTTACTGTATACAACGAATTTGCCTCAATAACCTTTCAGAGGTCAGAGTGAAAAAAGGTTATAAGTTAGACCTCAACACAGTAAGGATTCATATTTGACTTTATACCTCGCTAAACAGAAAGAAAACAACACACACTGTGAGAAAGCTGGCGTTCTTTCCAAAAAATAAAAGTTCACCGACCTCACCAACGACGCCAAAGCAGGCAGGAAAGAATAATGCAGGAGATGCACACGCATAATAAGTTGAGACACGCAAAATTCGTCTCGCTTCACGATGTAAGGTTCTCTTTAAACAGGTGTAACAGTAAAAGAGTCGAGTGGTATTGGTTGGGTATAATCGATTTTAGTTAGAAGTCTTGAGAACCAGGAACAGAGGATAACATAATCCATTCATGAACAGATTAACTGAGTGCGTAATTTTCCATGATCGAGATTGGTATCAGGAAGCCTAGGATGCGGAAGTCATCTAATGAAGTAGATTTCCTCCTCGTCCATTAACCCCCACAATCAGGTTGCCAAAAGGGTTACAGTTCGTCATTCCGAAGGTCCGTTATTGCGAAAGTTCGTTAATCGGAAAATGGAATAAGATTCTATATTTGGAAAGTTCGTTTATCTGAAAATGAAATCGGTTTCGTCATTGCCGAAGGTTCATTATTCCGAAGATTCGTTCATTCGAAAATGAAAAAAAGTCCGTTATTCTGAAGGTTCGTTAGTACGCGTAGCTTTTTTAAATCCATTTTCGGATGAACGAACCTTCTGAATAGCGAACCACATATTTTTTTTTTCGGATTAAATAATCTTCAGAATAACGACACACAAAAAAATGTTAATGTTCGGGTTAACGAACCCTTTTTTAATTTTCGGATTATCAACAAGTGAACATCTAGGTATAAGGAACGTGTGTGTTTCGGAATAACGAACTTTATATCATTTTTGGAGTAACAAACTTTTGAAAGGACCAACAATCACCGGCCAAGGAGTGACGTCAGTTTTGAGTCAGATTGTTCGTAAAAGTGTATTCCCTTGTTCAATGACGTGATTTGATAGCATCGTCCATCTGACTGAATACACCCCTTGCTTCAAGTGTTTAGTTTGTGCTTCTTTTGCTTTACAGTTATAATCAAGAACAGAAACAACAAAGAAGCAGCAACAACAACAGCAACAAGTCTTTACATGACTTGAGGTCCCCAATCCCCAGGACACTTTACCGTCACTTCAGAAATGGTTTTCAGTGCGTGCAAGCGACGGTCGCTCGACCTGTCCCTTCGGCGTTTTGTCTGAAACACCCAACCAAAGTTTGAACTACGATTACAAACTAGTGGATGTGTTTAATTGTGTCCTCAGGCTCCAGGGAGTGAGCTCTCTCATCCGGAGCGATTTTGTCGAATTTGCTGCCTCCGTGACGCTTCTTTTTCTGCTGTTTGTAAAAGCCATCGGTGTGACTTCCATTGGTGAAGGACCTTATGTCCGCGTGTTGACCAGCCAAATTCTGTGTGATTAATCAGCAAGCACCCTGGCGTGGTCACAAGGATGTAGAAAAAAATAACCACTGGTCATCCTGAACATGTCAAAAATCAGTTTCCATAACAATTATCTTCCTGAATCATTCTTTGATTTTGAAGCAGTTGAAGAAGTTGAAATCGTTTTCATTCGATTTTAGAGGCACTGGAATTATGTAACAAATAACAGAAGAACTCTGCTAAATGTTTGTATGTGAGTTCCTCCCTCTTTATTGATATATCTACCTCTCTCTCTCTCTTTCTGTTTCTGTCTATCTACTTCTTTAACTCTGTCGATCCTCCCTCTCTACCACTCTTTTTCTTTCTGTAAAAGATGTAACAAACTTACCATATCGTGGCTAAGAGCCACATAACATTTCTTTTAACAATGCATTCTCATCAATCCCTACTGAATTCATATAGCGGCTCCTAATAGAACCAGACTTCCAAACATCTGGATGTCACTGCGTTTTGAACGCTGACGTTAACTTCCTTTCACTCAAGCTTTTGTACCGAAAAAGAAAGAAATATACATTGGTAGAAAGATGGAAAAATATCAATTCATTTCATCCAGATGGTAGAAGTAATTATCTCACGTCACATGTCACCGATTTTTTTTTTTTTTTGTTCACCTCAGAAGTGGGGATAAAAACAAGTAACAATAATCATTCTATTACTTAAGTCCATAGTGATGAGAATGAAAAAAAAACTGTTGTAAAAGATATAGAGAGAGTGAGAGAAGAATAGGGAGACAGTAATATGTGAAACAAAAGAAATAGATAAATATATACAGAGAGAGACAGAGACAGAGAAAATAAAGAGATAGACAGATAGAAAGAGAGAAAGATATATAAAGAGAGAAATAGAGATAAATAAATATATAGAGGGAGAGAGGGAGGTAAAAGAGAGATGAATATATACAGAGAGAGACAGAGATAAACAAAGAGATAGACAGATAAAAATTTAAGAGAGATATATAAAGAGAGAAATAGAGATAGAGAAGTATATAGAGGGAGAGAGATAAAGAAAGAGATAGAGAGATAGAAAGGTAAATTGAGAGAAAGAGAGACATATAGACAGAGAGCAATAGGAAGTGATTACTGTCAGTTGCTTCCCGTGTGATCGACTTAGCAGCGCTGATGGTCCATAAACCCGGCGACTGTCCATCCTAGTCAAAAGCAGGTTGTATATATTATGATAGTCTTGTTTTGTGTGTCGTCTCTAACTTTTAATCTAACAACACATGCACACACGCGCGCACACGCATAGCTGGTTGGATACATTATACGATATATAAAAAGGGAGATATATCTCTCTTTTTATCTGTCTATCTTTTTATTTATCTCTGTCTCCGTCTCTCTCCGTATGTATTTATCTCTTTCTCTAATCTACCTTTTGTGTGTCGTCTCTATCTTTTAATCTAACAATACATGCACACACACAAGCGCATGCGCGCACGCGCGCACACGCATAGCTGGTTAGATACCTGTCTTATCCATAGTAAACAGGATGGAAAAAAAAAGATTGAATTTCGTATCAGAAAATCAGTGTCATGCTTTAAAGTGTCGCACCTGTTTGTCAGTATATTACAGTCAAAACAATGTAAAAGGGTGTAACTGGTAAAATTTTGTTTTCCAAGTCCAGCACTTTATTCTTCCCCAGCGTGAAAAGTAACACTTCCAAATTCTAGGGAATCAAACAAAATCTAACAAATCGAATATTAAATTAGATTTAAGCATTAGTTAGAAAATCAATCATCATGGCATCCCGTGATTTCATGGCGATTTTTGTCGTCCATGCATGAGGTGCCGTTTCTCTCCTTCATCGGCGTCACGCAAGTAAGAAGCTGCAAAATCTGTCTGGACGTTGCATGCCGGTATCACTTGCACTGTGTGGAGGAAATCTTTTTGCAAACGAAGACATTTGGTCTAATGTTTCTCGAAAAACACCAAACATGGGAGCATTCTGTCTAATAAAGCAAGCGAGGAAAACTGGTTGTGACGTCACAATCACGTGATGGCCGTATAGTTGCCTGAAGACACCTCCAGGGCAGCAGTTTACTTAGGGAGTCATGGATGAGGAAGTTACCATCATCCGTTGAATTCGCTGGAAGCTTCACTGGGGTGTTGCTTCCATTACACTGTCTGTTATGCTGTTTCTTCAGAAGTGGTTTTCCCGTAGCCCGTTACCATGCACCTGTATGCATGATTAATGCACTCCCATGCTACTGATGATCTTGTGTGTATTCTTGATGTAGTCCTGCGGTATTATTGTACCTCATGTGTAAATAATGTGTTTCTACGGTAATGGCGTGTCCAATTGTTATTGCACTTGTACCAGAGTCAATTATAAATGTTCTCTTGTGGCAGTGATGTACTTACGTATCACGCCATCAAGCCCGCCGACTGCAGGTTGACGCCACGCAGAGTAAATCCAACCCATGTAACCTGTCGGATCCTATTACACGAATGAATGGCCTAGAGTACTTGGGTTTGAACCCACATACCTATCTCTATGTGAAATCGTTACGTTGTGATGATCCCCCAGAGCATTCATGTAATCGTATCCCTCATTTGTTGCGTTCTCGCCCTCTTGCAGCTATCTGTGAAGATGAGTGTGTACACGGTGTATGCGTGGGACCAAACCGATGCAAGTGCGAGTCTGGATGGACAGGACCCACATGCTCACAAGGTAAGACTGATGCCCGCCCTTCTCTCCTCTACCAGTGGCGGATCCAGAGGGGGCGCACCGGGCGCGCGCCTCTCTTTAGTTATTCAGTTTTTGTTAAGACATAAGAAATAAATAGAAAAAATGGGGGGGGGGCAGTGCTCCCCCCTTTAGTTTTGTAAAGGCGCCTCTCCTTTACGAAATTCCCGGATCCGCCCCTGTCTACACTCGACACACACATCACTTGCCCATGCTATAAGGTCATGATTTGTGTCATGAATCGGTCCAAAGATTCATTTTCATGTTCGCCGGCTGACATTTTTTTTTTTTTTTTTTTTTTTTTTACAGCTAGGCAATATCATTCACACCAATATACTGCAATATTCTCTGCTCATGTTAAACATTAATGTCATTTCCCCACATACTGCATAATCATCGAGTTAATGTGTTTCTTGTTGTAACAATTAGTAGACGTTGAGATTAACGAACCTGAAGTTTGTGTTTGTTTTTATTGACGACTTTCCCTTTCAGTGGCCCTCACCATTCCAAACATCAATCGAACCCATGGAAGGAAGGATACTGAATGCTTATATGGTCACCATTATATGTTCACAAATCATAACAAATAATCTTCACACCATATCCATGAAATATACACGAATGAAAAAGTGCTGAAGATGACATGCAGAGATCGAGCGATTTCTCCCGCTCGCGGCTTTCACACAATTTGAAAATAATACGAAATGACGAAGGCAACAAAATGTGACAAGAAAGCAGTATTTGAAGAGAAAATAAAACATGACTTGACCGGAAAAGCCCCAATTACAGTAACAGTAATTTCAATTCTTACGAGCAGTCATTCTTAAAGAGGAATTGAAAATAACGTTCTGATCCCGACTTCGTTTGCCAATGCCAATTCTATGGTTATCTTCTGTCCACGTTGATGCTTGTTTATAATATATTGATAACATGACCTTTCAACACCTATCCAAAATTGGCTTATATACAAAACAAAGTATTTATAGTTTTACTCAAGGTCTTTAGAAGTACCCCGTATTAATGACCATTCGGCTCTACGTTGGCGGTAGGAAACAGTTGGTCGAGGTTGTAGTTAGATCAGTAATTCCTATTGAAGCGAAAATCCAATTGATAGATCTGACCTCATATTCACCCCTCGGAAAAGCGCTAACAGCTCTCAATGTGTGCATTCAATGTTGTCAAATTTTGGTAGCATATTACCTTGACCTGTTTTTATTTCTCCCATTAGTCTTAAAGTGCCTCACAAGGCGCCATTAGCCACCCTGGAGACAAAGGTCTCTATAAACCCAATCAATCGTTGTAGTTAGAAATGGGGCTTTTTAATGGAGATGTTTACCAGCTAATTTCAGATATTTGATAATTCGTTAAGCCCAAAAGTAATGTCAATAGAAGACGAAAAAGCCGATAATTTACTTTCCTTTATGCCAGAAATGAAATCTTAACTGCTCAACTTATTACAACATTAGATTCCCCGATATCAAACCTGCTAATATGGTCAATGCCACAAGCAAGCATTACCACCCTTGATATTGGGTTAATTAGGCTGTATCTCTGGCTCACGACACGCGGTGTCTTCTGACTACGGAGAAACGGAGGAGACTGAAGTCTGCGTCAAGAACCCATGGGCCTCATGTGAAGGCCATCAGAAATGACGTCAACATGAAACAACAACAACAATAGCAAGAGCAAGAACAGTTTCCCCATCCATGGCACCATGCTTACTGTAAAATGTTGTGATCTCACGCCTTCGTGTTCTAGCAGGAAAGCAGTTGTAGTTTTTGTGCGCAGAAATAAATGTCTTAGCGGTTGTGCGCAGTGAATGATCTCGTCCACTTTGCCCCTAATATGGCGTCCCCCCGAACTAAATCATTTTTTACTCCCTCCCCACCGTCGCTAACAAGAAGGCTGATGTAAAACCACCACTCCGATTGTCCTCATTCATCCATCCAGCTCCTCAGCTTCCCTCAGATCAATGAGTGATTCGATTATGTCCTACATTTCCACCCAATTTCTCGTCATCAGCTCATCCTTAGTCACCCATCAAAATCCATTCACTGACTACGGACTCGTAAACTAGGAGGCGGGGGTCGACAAAGTCACTCAATAAGTGCAAAAAGAAAATCCACAGAACTCTTGATCACTCAATCACAAATACTGGCTGATACAGCATCCCCAGTGGTGTAATGTTATAGAAAGCTCTCGCACTGAATTGTTTGCGTAAAACTGTTATGTAAGAAAAAGGGAATGCGCATTCTACTTGACTCTGACATTTCAATTTAAAACACCGCGAGATTTACAAGATCCTTAAGTTTTTCCCCTTCCTCCTAATGAGCACCCCCTCCCCTCGTCATTTTATTCATATAATTAACGATCTACGCTGACGATAATGCTGGAGGTAAGTTAACATGACTCAAGTGTTCTAATTTCCACTCACCCTTCCTTGTCCCCTACTGCGCTCCCCTCCCCTCCACACCCCTCCCTTCCTTTAAACCATCCCATAAACATCCCCTTTCCGCTTCCTGTTGTCATGGTTACCCCAGAGCTCACTGGTGCAATGAATCAGACAGTCACATGAGACCCATTGTCTGGTAAAGCCTTGAGCTTGACTCTGAACTGAACTTTGACTAGTTCTGTCCTTGTACCAAAAGTAATGATATTACATATAATGAAATTGTAAATAGATAGACAGACAGACAGACAGACAGACAGACAGACATATAAATAGATAGATAGATAGGTAGATAGATAGATAGATAGATAGATAGACTTTACTCTATAGTTTTGTGATACTTTTTGCCAAACATGCATGGAACTCGAGCAAATATCCTGTTGATATATGAAGATGAAAAAGAAACCACACGACATTTTATGCATTCTTAATAACATTTCTCAAGGTGATCTTTGTCTAATGTCAGGTTTTGGATAGTAACTACATTCATTTTGTGAGCTGTTGGTTTGTTTATATGTATAGCGCAGATCCCGATAACGAAATCGATGTTTTTGGTTTCCCTGTCCTTCATATTGTCAACAAAATAACTTCTGATTTTTTTCTTATTTTGCTTATTATTCAATGCAATCTACAACTCAGACGTGCGAAAAAGATAGTCATCAACAATAAACAATAATTGTGTAACATTGGTCATGTTCCTCCAAAGAAACTTTTTATAAATTGAAACCAGTGCCAAAAGTGTGTTCATTGGTATTCTTAACATCAAACGCACAGAACCTTCTGTATCATATTAGAAGTATATGCTAGAGGAGGAGTGGATGGTGAGGTGGGAACCGTTGTTGAGTATCACTTCTCGAGGCCATGGATATCATTCGCATTCGTCTCGATTGGCGACATCAGATCGGGGTGCGATGGGATTTTTTCCTCCCCTGAAAAAAAAAAATCAACCTCAACGCGAGGTGCCCTTGATTGATAGCTACATCCTCCGTAACCCCGCAGCCCAAACGAGCTACTTGCATAGAAAGAGGTTCGTGCTTTGCTTCAAGGACAGCCTTCAGTTTCTTGATATTTAATGTACATTGGATGTGAAGTTCAATTGAAACATTTACTCCTGGAAGCAAAACTGTCAAATGAACTACTGCAAATCGTAACGACGTTTTGAATCAAACAGTCAGTTACAGGGTTAACATAAGCATCTTGTTTTCAAGCACGCGAACGATTTGCGAAGGACGCGAATAGCAAAATCCAGCATTCGTATTTTAGTCTGCAAAAGATCGCCAAACGAACGTGAGGGTTCGGAAGCGTCGTCAATTGTTCGCGAATGTCGTTTTTACTTCGGCGAGAATTTCAAAAAAGTTTGAAATTTTTTGCGAACCTTTTCCGCACACTTGGTCGTGATTTGCTCGTGAATTGTTCTCGAAAGTGTCTTTAAAGCCTCGTCATATGCGCAAGACCTTCGCAAGACACGCGCGATGTTCTCAAAATGTTCGTGAAACCCCAAACAGACTCCGAAACTTTGGAGAATGTCTCGCGTATGTTACGCGAAATCTGCGAAGTTTTTCCGAACATTGAGTTTACGACGTAATCGCAAACTGTTCGCGTACCTTTTGAGATATTCTCGCGAACGTTTAGCGCACGTTTGGGGGATGTATGACCTATACGTTTTCTACAAATAAAAATCGTAACATACATCTAAACATCAAACAATTATTAACAACTTTAGTAACAAAAGAAATTAAAGACTAGCAAAGAGAAATAAATGTTTGATATACAAAAAAAAATCTTAGAATACACTTAAAATTAATCTAAAGTATGTAAAATTTCATTTGAACTATAGAGATTATGTGTTGGAGGAACTGCAAAAAAAAAAAATCAAAGGCTTTACTAGTGGAAATATAATGTCCTAGGAAAAAAAAAAATGTAGGCAAGCACACGATAGAGAGATGAGAGAAAAAGAAAGGAGAAATAGAGGAAAGAAAAAAATTCAACTCAAGACAGCTTCCACCTCTCCTTGGGTACATTTTTCTCCCATGATTATTGAAAAATTTTCGTTGTTCGCATTTCCGTCGCGTTATTCGCACATGCGTCGTGGAAACTTCGCACAAATTGCGCAAGAATAGTTTTCGGCTTGATTGTCGGAAAACATTCGGAGAAAAACTTTTCCGAATGTTGGATTTTGTCATTCGCGTCCTTCGCAAATCGTTCGCGTGCTCCGTGAAATCCCACCCTTAGCCTTGGAAAAAGATATACATGATTCTTCGTCGCGTGTCAGACTACGCTTTAACTCTCTGCTCGATAATGCGTGACCGGAAAAACCGGAAGTTCACCGATAAGATTTCGGAGGTCACGCTGTGATGCCGAGGGACTGCGTACCTGTTGAAGGGCAGATATGGGCCATTTATAATTCAGGCGATTTGATCCTCCCTTCTCACCATGCAAGTGTAATATCTAACTCAATATACCCTGTCTCTATGAGTAAGCTAACCAACTAGGTTCTTCTCATGCCTTTCCCCCCGATCCATGATAACTTAAAAGAACGGTACTAGCACAGTTCATCTAATTTCGCCTCACACTTCGTGTGTGTTCCTCGCCTATCACAATGTGCTGGTATATTTGGTTAAAGTTCGATAATACACACCTTCTTTTTGTTATATGAATAACGAACCGTGTTTCATTACCGGAATTCGTCGGCCTTACGCCAAAAGGCCCTTGTAACGCCATAGACATTGTACACTATTAGTGCCCTTTTGGCATAAGACCGACGAATTATAAACCTTCTGAATAACGACCCTTTGTAATAACGAACAGTATTTCATTTTCAGAATTAGGAACCTTATTCGGTAAAGTTCGGAATAAAGAATATCCCCCGTATACTTCTTGTCTATGTGATGTAAAATATGTATGACAGCAGCGCACGGAGGAGAAGGACGATTGAAAAAAGTCGGGTTAAGGTAATTTTTCGTCTCTTTTACCTGTCTTCCAAAAAGTGACCCTCATGACTTTCAGCGGGATATCATGTCACGAAACGTCTGGACGCCAGATGGTCTGACAAGAGTGAGCTGACCTCATGGCGAGCCAGGAAATAATCTGGATCGAATTCTGGCGAGCAGGTTTCACGAAAAGTCCACTTTGTTTTGATATGTCCGATGTCCATATGAAAAACAGGAGTGATCTCTTCAACAAACTGTGACACTGGAGATCTCGAGATGCCAGAGAAATGAATCGATCGTTATGACTGAAAGAATCTAAGCAATAACTGGAATTAACCTCCCCCGTGGAACACCAGTGGCAGATCGAGAGGGGCTCGCCCTGGTACCTTCTTGCTCTGATCTGTGATTCCGTCAATTCACACACAGCGTGGGTTCACTTCTATAAAGAATTCAAAAACTTACGAACTAGATCCATACATGGTCAACCTCGCCTACGTGAAGTCCAAACAAAAATTGAAGAAAATCCTTCAACTTTATGTGAATTTCAACTTACACAGTAGTACTTACACACGTTTATATCAGTCCGGGGTAGATTTCGTTTTATTTTGTCAATTCTGGACTCAGGCGAGTGTTACTAAGGCGAGGTTTGCTGTACTTTATATAAAAAAAGACGCATTCATTCGCCGATTCTTCCCCAAACTTCAGGATGAGAAAGACAATGTGCAGATCTTTATGCTGCAGAGACTGAAATTAAATAAAATGATACAGCAACGACTTTTCAACTGAAAACAGAATCATAAAAGAAATAAGTGTTATAGGTCTAGCATTTCTAAAAGTTTTCTGAAACCTTTTGCGTTTATGACGTCAATATGTACTTGTATCCATTTTTCCGAGACCATGCCCCCATGGATGATGGAACCAAGGAGTTAGCGCAAATCCGTCATTCACTAGCGAGATTATTTGGTTCTCTTCAATACCAGATGGCAGGAATCCACAGCCCTTTCCGCGCTACGTGATTGACGCAGTCCGTTCCGAGACGACGTTTGTCTAACGTTTGAAATAATCCACGTGCCTTTCTAAATTTACCAAGAATGTAATGATGCATCTATTACCTACCCTCAGCAAACTTCGTATCTATGTAAGGATGTGTTGTCCATCGTGGTCAGGGATCTCAGGGTTGATTTGCATCAAAATACATATTCATAATAAAGGTTCCACTCGTAAGACCGTCCCTTGAGTTAGCAGTGAATGGCGGGAATGTTAATAAGACGTTTATCTAAGGTCACGGTTTTCTCTTTGCAATTATCAAGATGAAGAGATTTAAAATAAATTTATTCACAGAACACACATCGTGTGCTCATTGATCTCTACATAGATAAACGGTATTCAATGACTTCTGGAAGTTACAATATCTGCGACCCATATAGCACGCGTGTAGTCACTTTAAGGGAACGCAAACCCAAAGAGCAATGTGGATTGAGTGAAAGCAGCAACATTAGTAGAACACATCAGTGAAAGTTTGAGGAAAATTGGACAATCGATGCAAAAGTTATGAATTTTTAAAGTTTTGGTGTTTGAACCGCTGGATGAGGAGACCACTAGAGGTTATGACGTATAAGTGGACAACAATACAAAGAAAATATAAAGGGAATTCAACAAAAATTCACTTTTCTAGCATAATGAAGGGGCACTTGACTAACCGCTTTCAGAAAGCAGGGGGAATAATTGCTACCCTTAACATGTCAGTATCAAGTTGATGGAATTTGTAATTTTCATGAAAAATGAATTCTTGTAGAATTTTCGTTATATTTTCTTTATAATGTTGTCCACTCATACGTCATAATCTCTAGTAGTCTCCTCATCCAGCGGTTCTAACACCAAACTTTAAAAATTCATAACTTTTGCGTCTATTGTCTTTTTGGGTTTGCGTTCCCTTTAAACTCAACAGATTTCATAATGCCATCACAGATCACTATTCTGCGGATCCCACTATGCACCTGTAAAGGCTTTACAAAAAAAAAAAAAAGAAACGAACAGCAAACAACAAAAATTACCAAAAAAAAAAAAAAAAAAGGCTGTGTTTCCTGACTCTGTACTGCTTACGGTTTTACAAAATGTCAGATTGCAGTCATATACGTCAGGATTACTTGAGTTGGTTTCGATAATCGAAGGTTTCGGCAACTTCAAAACTATAGTAATGTAATATCCTTAAACTTAGAAATTTAAAATCTGGAAAACCGCTGCTTCCCCTTGCCTCTCTCCTTATAAGTCGCTACTGATCTCGTCGATGTCCATATAGTCATAATAACGCGCACAATAAAAAAAAAAAATCGAGAATACAGCTTCATGGTATAGGGAACAATGTTCCACTCCCTCCAACATTTCAAACCGATGGTCGATATTAAAAACTGTAAAAACTTTCTTACCTTCTTCTTAAACTTAGTCGAGGATATTCTTTTTTGACAATCCTTCTCATGAATCGGATCACTCTTAAGAGGTAACCATTGACAATGGGATCGTATTGACTTGTTTCGTTTGAAATAGGTACTTTTATATTATTATAAATCAAGATACAGTATTTGGAAGAGTTTGGGAAATGGTGTGAGGGTTGCAGTCTTTGCGTAAACCTCATCCACACACGCCACGGCTACCCATCTTGTCCTAAACACACTTAACACACAAAATCCAGCCTTAAATAAAGATTTCTGCTCGCTGTTATGCCATTATCGTAAGCTATCTTTGTACACCTGCGGTATATCATAATCATACTGAAGTAACGGGTTACTTTGTCCCTGTTTACCAAGCGACATAGTTGTGACGTGGGAGGGAAAAAAGTTCACTTCGTCTAGGGTATGATTGGCGCGCACATCACTCTCCTCACAAATCCTTGAACTACGAGTCACTTCCGACGATCATCAACGCTGTCGATCAGGGCTTCGGCGTGCGAGGAATGTGTCGCTAGTCGTTTTTCCGTCTAGTCACGTAGTCGCGAGGAGCGGTAAGCTCTTCGCAAGTACACGGACACCAGCAAACAGAAATACGTATTCCCCAAAGCATTGTAGACAGGGGTGTTAGTATTCCAAGGGGTTCTAATTCACATTTATTATCCATGTGCCGATATTGCCTCGTGATTATCTGACACATTCAACCATTTGGTACTCATCATGCGATATTCCGTTCAAGGCGAACAATCTGATGTAATATATAGGACGGATTTAAAAGTAATGACTGTACAATTTATTTACGAGCAATTAAAATGTTTCGTCATACGGGAAACAGATCGAGTGAAATCTTTGTCGTCCTATATCATGCATGTATCGTATGAGATTGAAATGTATGAAACTGTAAAATTTTGTAACGTGTCATGACACGTAAATTTTTGTAGTCTTATTCAGTCCCTCAATAAACCAACCAGTAGCAAGGTACAATGTTGACATCAGGCATCATGGTATCTCTTACCAGATTCCTCTCCTGGTAAAAATTCTTCATGTTTTTCACGAGCCAAAATAACCCTGGAAAAAATGAAGGCAAAAATTAAAAAAAAAAGGTCATGAATATATCAGTGTTATGGATTACACATCAAATCGTCTATCATGATCTGGATGATATGTACAGATTTCCAAACAGATATAATGTTCTTATGGAGGACTCCGTTGTAATCATTCTAATGCTGGCACGAATCCCTGGCGTGCATTTCAAACGCAATTCTCATATTGAGAAGTCGCCTTCCCTGCATTCATTGCGCGTTACGGAGAGTTCACGAAGCTGACTCGAGATCAAGGGATTTTTTTATTTAATTTACAAAATCATTCAGTCACTACATAAAGGACACTAAAGCCTTTTTGTATACAAGATGTTCTTAGAAGTTAAAAGGGTGTTTTGTGTCTTTGATGGATTGATTCACGGATAAACGAAAATAATATAATTTCGTATGATCATGATTGTGTATGCGTAAAAGCTGACACAACATTACAAAGACAAAAGTCCTGATGACGACTCTGAACATAGCAGCTGCAACTAAACCTGAGAGTATTACATGGGATGATATGGAGATGCTAGTTTAAAAAAAAAAAAAAGAATAGCTACCAAACAAACCTAATACTAGTGACTGCGGCTGAGGAATATGATCTTAATCTTAATAGCTTGTAAACACATACACAATGAACTTTAGCGTGAAAATATCCGAGTGTGTATTCAGTTTGAGACAAGAAGAGCGACCAGTCATTCTTCGTTGTAGACTTGTATGCTATTTTTATGTCTACCGAAGTCTCGCATTCCTCCCCATAGCCGGTTGATGATGCTCAAGGGAACATCGATTCCTGGTTCCACGCGAAAAGGGGGCGGAAAGGGGGGAGGCCGAGATTACATCTCCCAGGCGCCATCCGTCAGAAAGTGAGGACGCCACCATGGAAAGGGCACGATTTGAAATGTCGTCCTCATGATGTTGCGCACCCTACCAACCGACTCTTTCTCTCACTACCCCAACCGCATGTGAACAGCCACCATAATAGACCTTGGCCTTAAAAACTTTGCCGAGAATTAATGTTTCCCCCTACGGTCGTGTTTGTAATTTCCCCTACAGAACGTTCGTGTAACCTTGAATAATCAAAACAAGATGTTCTCAGACAGTGTGTAGCTAAGCCGAAAAAGAAAGCGCGGAATTAAGTAATGGGAATATCCGCATACAATCGATTCTTATCGCGGGGTTGAACTACACGTTTGGCATGTCGAATCAAGAGGCGCGCCAACGCAAGAAGTACTGAGAGTTCGTGATCATGTGACGCTGGTAGGGCACATTCGGGCTGAGGAAGCCATAGCTTTCAATGTTAGTCTGAATCAAGCTCTGCCCACACTAGACAGAAGGCCCCGAGACTGACTGGGCTTCACCACATGAAAACATCTCAAGTCCCCGCGGGACAGTGAATAGACAGACAATATTTCTCTTTGGAAGAAATCACTTACACCGTATCGTCTACAGCCTCAAAAGGCCACCAGTTTCACTGCTGTCTCGAGATTTGCGAGATGAAGCGATAGCGCTGATTAAGTATCCGTCCGAAAGTCTGAACTTTCGTTCATTGCCATATTGGATGCTAACAAGGCGACAAGGTGCCTCCAGTTTTCTCAGTATCCAAGTAGTGATAACCTTTAGAGTAAAGATTTCCCGACGTACACGCGTCTACAAATCCCATAGCGTGTTCTAAAATCAAAACAACTTAATGAGTTTTGCACTCTTGGCAAATGACATATTCAACGACAGAGAACGTGTGCGCGATTCATTCAAATCTAGTCGATTTCTACCATTCTCCTATCCTTCTCCTGTTTTTTCTTTCTGTTTGCTTTTGAATTTGCCCTTTTTAGAGGTTAGATAACTGTGGTTTTCAAAATCACGCACCAAAATCTCCCAGGGATATCTTCCTGAAAGCAGCTATCAGCTGCTTTGAGACATTTCATGCAGACAGCGAGTCTTCATCTATTTTCCGTACATAATTACTTTTATCATTTGTAACCATCTTTTAAAAACACAGCAATGAAATATTGTTCATGACAAAAAGAATATCTGGTTCCTCTAGTTTTCCTTTTAAGCTAATCTCCTAATGCAACTGAATTACATCAGGATATTTCCACAAAAAGTGAAGAAAAACAAGAAAACGAAGCAAATCCAAAGTCCACTCAAGATGTTCTCAACTTCAAACTTCTCAACTTCTCAAAGCCTGCTCACTGTACATGCACATCGTATACTCATAAACATTCATATCCAGGAGCTATAGATAATCATTTTCAGCATGTCGAAATCGTTATTGTAATCGTAATTGTAATCGTAATATTAGATTTGAGTTCAGCAGTATACGTTAAGACCTTGTTTCCCCATCCTACTCCAAAGTATTACCTTCTTGCCGTTGTAAAGACCCATCTTTTCCAGGAACTTTGTGAATAATAACTATGTGACATGTTGTGAGAGCTGGACGCCTTTGAATGTCTATATAGATAAATGGCACTATATAAGTGCTGTTCAACATTATCATCTTCATCATCATAGCCATCATCATCATCATCATCATCATCATCATCATCATCATCATCGTATTCATCGTCGTTGTCTCATCATCATTCCGGTTCTGCCAGCTTGCTTACAGTCGGTATTTAGGATTTCGCAGTGAATTACCGCAGATCTACAAAATACAGAAATAAAGTGTAAATTCTGTCCACTTCTCTCACCCTCTCCAGATTACAATGAGTGCAGCGTGAGGCCTTGTCAACATCGCTGTATGAACACGCCAGGATCCTACCGCTGCTACTGCGACCACGGCTTTCTTCTTCTCAATGATGGGCACACTTGCACCCGTAGGTACACGTTGTCATTAAACCCAGATCGATTTGAGACTTATTGATATGTCGACAAAAAAAAAAATGGAGTAAAGTATTGCTTTTTCACTATACCACTGATGAAAACTTCGACTTGTAGACTAGCCTTTAAAAGAGTTACACCTACCGACATTAAGAGAAAGTGACTAAACAGACAAGCGATCAATCGAACAAACAAACAATACATCCTTTCAACCCACACAAACGCATTAAACTATTCATTTTGAAGATGTTTGAATGATATGTGCGAAGACATTACAGACACAGAGAAATCAAACTTTAACATTTTCTGGACTAAAACATGGGGGTGGGAACGAAGTAACACGACTTGGAAAACACAAAAGACAAAAAGAAAAAAGAAAAATGGGTGAACGACCGACTGAAACTTGTTTGTTGACTTCTTGCTATTGATAGGGTGAGGAAATATTCAATAACAAACCATCAGTTATTTTATTCATTAGAATTTACAAAACAAACTCATTGAACATCTCTTTTCTACAGACAGTTCAGAACCAGCGATCAATTAACCCGAAATCTATGAATGAAATCTATGGCGCCTGAGTTTCTGGCCACAAACAGGTAATAAACACAATTCATCGTTTTGCCAGAAATGGGGCAAAATCCGCTCGCGGGTGGTTCGGAGTTAAGCCACTTCATCCTATTCAGAAATACTAGTATAATGCGTAAGAAGGGGACAGAGTTTAGAGGTTAGCGGGTTAATTGGACAGTTTCCCCATCGCTCTCGGCTCAACTAGCAGGTGAATTGTACAGCAAGACAATCGATCGACACAAATATCGTGGCAAAACTCAACATCGCTAATGTAGAAAGCTAACTTTCAAGCTGACATGTTGATTCGACAAGATAGTAAATCAATGCGACTGTTTCACAGGAATTGTATAGCCTCAGGATATCCTGTTTGAAGCAATGTTTCATGCCTGTGAGATATGAATGTATTCGTGTAAAGATCCTTTATAATTCATCATCTTGGCAGTCACCCGGAAAAACTTTAGTTGCCTGATAGTAACCTGGAGACAGGGCCAGAAATAAAACAAAACAAAACAAAACAAAACAAATTCGGCGTATCACTCCCCCCCCCCCCCCCCCCACAAGCGACCATATCCAGTTTAGTTGCGGTAAGAAGCAGTGGCGGTTTGAGCTCACATCAGAAAAGGGAAAAAATATATTCGTATTTATAGTTTTTGACAGGATTTCGCCCTTTTTATTGGGTAGTGAAAACATCATTTTCTCCATTCAATAAAAGGGCGAAATGATTCAGGTAATATATACATATATATATATATATATATATATATATATATATATATATATATATATATATATATATATATATATATATATATATGTATATGATATATATATAAACTTATGTTAGGATGGCAATAACTTATGTTAGTCTTTCCTAAAAAGAAAAAAAAAGCAGGTAGAAAATGTATATAATTTGCGCATGTTTTAGCAAACATGAGCATTAAAAAAAATGGTTCCGCACTGAATTTGAGTAATTAACAGTCAGTATAACGACGCTTAATTGATTGGTTATAATACAACTTGTAATAAAAAAGAATATCAGTATCACCAGTATTACTGCAGAATTACTGCAAAGACTGCATCCACGGAATACATCCAGGCATCAAAATTATATATTCTGGTATTTGTGACCATGCCGCACATTAACAAGAGAAACAACCATTATGAGATGATTCTGAAAATCACCCTTTTTCCCCCGCTGGTGTGACACACATGACTCAAATAACACATCTACGGGATAAGTGCATGCATCGCACCTCCACGCAACCCATGCTGACAACTTTGGATATCGATTGAGCTATCGATCAAACATTCAAGGGCAAATCAAATATCCCAACGATTCTACTTGCCAAGAAGAATGCCCGGTCGGGTTTTGGTGCACATCCAGTTTTAATGGGCAACGAAGAATCGTGAAGGGAAAAAAAGTAAAACCCAAAACGTGACGACCTCGCATTTCTTGTTTCCTTCATCTTCGTGTCCAGACAAAACTCCTCTGATTGGAGTTTTTTGACGAATGGAAATCGAAACTAGAACCGTCGGTGTTGGAAGAAATGAAAAGAGTTGACCACAGAGAAATATCGCCTGCTCTCTTGAGATCCACCCTTCTCCTTCCCTTTTCTAGAGAACACTAAATGTCAGGAGTCATCGTGTTCACTGCATTCTGATTGTCATGCCGCCGTAAGTACTCGACTCCCGTGGGGTGTACCTGTATATGAGCCTATGAATAACAGGAACATCCACATAGGAGCTGAGACCTCGACGTGTGCGAGAAGGGTTCTAATCTGGTATATCCTACTTCGAAGATGGACAAAAGATGAGAACAAAATAATGAAGTTCATGTTTGAAATATGACTAAATCGACTTTCGCATAATCATCTTCTCTGAGTGGCTAAGCAAAATCGATTGATTCTTTCATTAATTCCATTGGATTCTTTCACGTGTAATGCAAGCTCTGAGTCCCAAATGAATCGGCATAGAAGTAAAAAAAAAAAAAATAAAATCACATAGCTCACATAAAATCATGTTTCGAGTGCTTCACAAACAAATTTTGACCAATTCAGACGAGCTGTCCTGTTTAGACTGAAACCTTAAACTACAACAAGCAAACAAAAGTACAACAACCAAGCGTCAATATACAAGCTCAGTATGGTCAAGAGAGGAAACAAGCCGACAATAGTTTAGTTCACGCATAAGCACACATGCCTTGATGATATAATTATATCAATTCGTTTTTGTCTATCAATGCTTTCTGTTCATAATTGCAATTTTAGGCCAACATGTCCATCTATGTCAGACCAACATCTTCCCACGTTGCCAATTTAAGAGATTACCTTCGAGCACCCAGAGCACCCTGTTCAAAACCTCTGGAGATCCCTGAATCTCAAAAGAAACTGGTAAATTGCAAAATCAATAAATGACACGTACTCTATGTAAGGCCTTCTTTTGCAAGGTAAAAAAAAAAACAAGTATCTGTCGATATTTCATCAAACATTCAAGACGCGTTTGTCTTCCTTACATTGTATGGCCTTCACATTCCAGAAATAAACTCATAGGCGCAAGTACGATATTATACCTCAGGTAGAATAAACCATGGCACCAGCTAGGGAAATTAACTAATGACTACTCAACTTCCTACGATCACTTTCATCTCTAAATATTGTGACGCTACCTTTAATCGACTAAACGTCGTTGTGAAAAACCGTCCATTTTTAGCAACAATGATAATCATACGTTCTTCCCTTCTCTTCCAAAGACTCGGGGTAAGAGATTAAACCAACGCCCATATGACACATTGTAGATGTCATTCTCTAGGCGATTGGAAAGCTGACGTGAAGGAAAGAAAAAAGAAAGAAACACAACGTCAACGTCTAGAATTTGAACTGTCACTTAAATTTGGTGCAGTACAGTGTAAGAAAATCAACAGCACCAACAACAACAAACTACGCCGCATCATACCAACAACACAGGGGCACACGAGGGTGCGTTGAAGCTGTGGGATATCCAGGTGCTTAGGGAGAAGATTAGGCTCTGTCAAGGGGAACCTCGGAACCGCGGACAGGGATCCAGGGATGAACCTGTGGGTGGACTGTGGACGGCTCCCCAAACCTGTCGTTTTCGTCAAAACGGGAACAATATAGACATTGAATTCGTCAACATCGAATATTTACTTCATAGGAAAATCTTGTCCCTTCTGCTGGAGCCTGTAAATTCGTATTATTTGCCTTTAAATGGACTGGGTGTCATTGCAACGTTCAGAGGTCTTAACTATTTGGAGAAAACGTTTCCAGTATGGGCAGGTATCATTCACTCCAAACATCTCAGAGCCCCTGAACGAGAACAGCTTCTTTCAGGTTTTTCCTCTCAACAGAATTCATTTGTCACCATTAAGGGCTAAGGGACTGAAAATTGACAATATTGGACTCCCCTCTCATGCCTCTGTCACTGTGTAAGCAACCCGTGTTAGACCAGCGGTTGGGGGCGTGCGTGCGCCCCTCCTGCTCATCAAATTCCATCACGGCAGCCATGTCAAAAGTCTTGTAGAGATTTCTGAAGGACTGCACAGTACTGGTTGAGGTGGGGATTCATGTTTTGAACATTCTTAAGTGAGATAATGAAAAAGCCTCTTATGAAATATAAAATATGAAAGAGCATGTAATTTAAAGAAGGATTCAACGTTTATTTGATGAAAATTGGTTTTCAAATGGCTGAGATATCCAAAAATAGTGCTAATAATAAAAGGCGACATGCCACAACTTTATTAGCATCTCTTTGTTTCATCTTGTTTTTGGATATCTCAGCCATTTCAAAACCGATTTTCATCGAATAAACTTTTGATACCCCTTAGAACTGCATGCTCTTTGACATACGCTCTCATAGAGTGGTTTCCGAATATCTCGCAAAAAGTTAAAAGCTAAATCCTCACCTCGACCAGAACTGTACACACCCTTTAAAGTCATCTTCGATGTGCATGCTAGCTTCAATCAACGTAGTGAAGATATTTTTGTAATGTCTTCATCAAATACTTGTTATGATGTCTTTCCAGTGTTTCATTGCTGCATGAATTCATCTGTCATGTGACCCCTAGAAAGTCGTAAATTTACTCCAAGTTGGTAAACTGCAACACTATGAAAGCTATCATTCCGAGAACACTGATTGCTGTTATTCTATTCCACAATTTATACCATTTTAATTTGAGATGGAATACATTATCAGGTGTTTCATGTGCAGTATGACTGAAAAAAAAAAGATTGGTTTTCTGTAAGCATTCACACACAAAATGATTTGCCTGACGCACGATTTGTCCTTCGATCTCTTTCATGATGAAACCGATAAAGGATGTATAATCTGTATCAGACTAATGCCAAATTTATGATTAGGCATGTTTGTAGGAATTGCATTACTTTCCATCGTGATTCGTAAATGATGCTGAAGAGGCCATTATGACCACATATTCCGAGGTCTTCCGGTGTTATTCAGCTTAGTACCACTGAACAGCATTCAGGTTAAGGTGAAGGATTATGCATTTTCATGTTACAGATATTATTGATAGACAATAATAGCACGTAGATGCGATGAACACCGGTGGGCACACCTAACGTGGTTACTAAGAATCCGATGGAAATGACACACCACTGGTTGATCTACCACAATGCTCTCTGTTCTTTTTTCCTGCACGTACTACAGGTGACGACAGGTGCTACTCGACTCGATGTGCCTTCGGCTGTGTACAGTACGAAGACGGCTTTAACTGCTTCTGTCCCGACGGGCTGAGGATAACCGCAGATGGCCTTATGTGTGAAGGTATGGCTAGCTAACCCACCGACTCATCCCCCAGACATCATGCCACGGCGTCACGCCACCCTGTGGTTCCCTAACCCTGGTTCCTGCTTTATGAGCACTCCTGTAGTCAAATACCACATTTATGCACAAAGTTGGGCCCAGGAGTGCTCCCGAACCTAGCCTTGAGAGATGCATGTGACTTTAGAGCGCTCCAGGGCCCAATTGGCTCGTAGAGAGCTTAGTGGGGTACAGGAGCGCTCTTTGGGTTCCCTAAATGCCCTGTATAAATGGGGTGAAAGATTTCACATGGCTTCTGAAGTTTCTAATGTAGCTAAATCACATCACTGGTTTGTATTCGCAACTGAATCTAGAATCACTTGCGTATCATAAAAGAATAAAATCAACCTGAGGTGCAGTCATTTGAACGGAAGCAGTACTCTTGAAGTCAACAGACATGCGCGAAACAGTCAGTGAATTGTGGACAGTCATAAAGCCAAATACAACGTCAGAAAACCTCTTCAAGGTTATGTTAAATGTAATAATGTAGTTTTGCAAGTGTACGCCATGGGGTAGGACCTATCAGTATACAATAAAGAACGGTCTCGAGTGGGATGGCTCAAGATTTCGCACGAGGTGAAAGGCGAGAACTTCTGTACAACGAAATCTTGTTCTTTTGCACGTCGAGTGATCAACATAATTCGTGACGTCATTATGACATACCCAGAAGTTGTCTATGGCGGAGAGTACATGACTGATGCATTTATTGCATGCAGCACACGAGTGTGACATTGTAGGCAGTAGAAGCCAATGTTTCAGTATAAACGTGAGTACAACATCAGTCATTACCTCTCGAATCCGCTTTATATAGACAACATTTTAGTTAACAAAATCATCATAAAACGGCTTCGTTTTTGGGCCATTAATGACACCTATTACATACAAAGTCCCGTTTTTTGCAAGACTCATTGAGTATAAGTCATCTACAACGACGCTGCAGCCAAGTATTAGAGACTATTACTGAGGGCTAATGGCTTGGTCTTACACTTCTAATATTGGAGAAAAGAAGGTGGCATAATGCTGTCTGTACGGAGATCGAAATTGATTTGAAATTCTCTTCACAAGTAAAGAGTTTCTCCTCCTCGAATTTTAGCATGGGGATTTATAGAGTCATCCTTTCAAATGCCGTGAAGACTCAAAGCTAAGTGAGTGTACTAAAATGTCCTTTGATACTCGCCTCTGCCACGTACATGACCTATGCGTCACGTAAGCTCATCTAGCGAGTCTGTGGGGTTCGATTGAATTATTGACCACTAACGTGACCCAAAGCCCGTTATTTCCTCATCCATATTAGTCGTACAGCAATCAGGCTTGTGAATGCGGATCATGCTGCCCTTTAATGATATATCACTCCATCCAGGCCGTCTGACGGCCCGATCATGGAAACAATATTTCCATGACTTTTCTTTTCCATTGATATGGAACTAGAAATAATTGTAGATGAATTCTAATGGTATAATTATAAACCATACTGATCATTCAGCCACAGGCAAAATCTCATTTGCGTTATCCTTATTGGTATAAACAGTCAGGTAAAAAAAATCATGAGAATAAATAATGTCTTAAACATCATAGATAATAACATTCATCGAGATTTCCGTGCTCGTGAGACCTTGAAACACTACAATTAAATACATTTAAATTGATAATGGAAAAAAGTAATATGATGAATTGATCATAGGCAGCTCTCTTTTGAATTAGTTTCCACCCTAATCGTAAGGTGGGTGGAATTGTCTCGTTCGGAGAGCTTTTGGAAATAAAGTTGATTATTAGTCGTCTCATGATGGCGCCCAGCACGTTAGAGAATTGACATGTTCTCCTCAATTACCATTTGTAATGAGGAAGATCCGCGTGAATATTCGCTCGTATTCAACATCAGTTGACAATGATCCATCAAAGGCAGACTTACGAAGATGTCAAGAACAATCAAGGAAGCTCAGACATGTCTTCGTGAGGCAGACTGATGTAGGCGTTTCTCGTCTTCTTTAAATCCTTGTACAAGCAGGTGGTCTCATTGTTACTCTGATGAAAACCGCCAGACGCTTAGCGACAGGTTAATCGTGATGAAGCGAATTCGCACGGCGGCTGTAGGCGCCGCTCTGGATGCCGTGTGGAAGAGCAGTGTCAGACATCACGCAAAAAATATTTCCGAGGCTTCGAGACATATTCGTCTATGGTTATTAATTCCCAGGGTCGGGTTGATGTAGATGAATGTAGTGGCACTCAAGACACACAAAGTCATCCCGCTGTCTATTGTATATCCGTTACCGGTATTCACATCTGTTCAGTTGCGAGCAAGGAAATAATTCCAGCACATTGCTCGGTAGTGGTTGTATCATTAATGGATTTACATCATCCTATCAGGCTTCTAAACCAAGCAACTATCATGCTAGTTATCATGAGGTGGCAGGATACATCCTCTCAATGATATATCGCGTAAGATTGTGCACTTTATCGTATACTGCTACAGATAAAAGACAGCGGGACTGTGTGTCTAAAAAAAAAGTGCGAGTCAAAAGATTCAGGCAATGTGGTAAAATAATCGTACATTATGGGTTGATGGTGTGCCGTTCACACTCAGCTTCGTTTGGTAGAGCTAGAGAGACGAGGTATATTCCATAAATCTAGAGAAATTTGAAGTATTCCTTTCATTGCTACACTAAGGAGGAAAATAAAACGATAAAGGGAAAATAAAAGGATAAAGTCAAACAAATTGATCGACGTTTACGTACCAAACTTGCGACCAACGTCTGACCCCGTGTATGCAGTCATTTTTAGAATTTGTTATATCTTCTCTTGATTAAAAAGTTTCACCCTCGTTGATGAAAAATGTTCTTTGAGGGTACATTGATCTATATTGTCAAGCCAGTTCTTGTGTTGCAAACTGTCAGGCGTGGATAAAACTCCACTGATATTTTTAACACTTAAAGACCCACATCAGAGAAGCTACTTCCTAAAAAAAGTTTGTTAGTCACCATGACATTGTCCAACTGAAGGCATCGAGGCAAGGAGACAGAGTTGACTTTGAACCCCGGATCTAACCTGGTCACCATGCCGTTATTACCCTGTGGCCGGAAAGATTCGATGAAGCGGGCAGGGCGTGACGGGTAATTTTGGTCACCTGTGCCTGTCTCGCTCGACTCCAGGGACATCACACTAGTCTTTGGAATCAGACTTTGTCGAGATTTATCTGCTATTATCAATACGCCTATAAATATTATCAATATGCCTTTTTCAGTCAGATTTTACTTGATTACGGTACGCTGAAATTTCCCTTGCTTCTGGTCTTTTTTAAGCAAAAATTATTTTTTGTCAAGGTGCAGTTCAGTAATAGTGTAAAGGAAATGTGACATCAATATTTTCATGTTTTCTTTTTTTAGGAAAAGTATAAGATTATAATCCAATAAACATTTTTTAAATTAATTAAACAAATTGTGTTAAGTCAACGATTCACCATGGGTATCATTTTACCTTTTGATCTTTGTATTTGTCTGCTATTGTACTTGTTTATTTTGGCATTGAGAGTGTATTTGAGACAGATATAGAAGTCAGTTTGAATACTGAAGAAATGTATGAAGGACTAAAGACTGAACATTTTCTTTGTATGTGCAGATATCGATGAATGTGCGGAGGGAACTGCGAACTGTCCGAGGGGACGACGGTGCTCGAACACTTACGGAAACTATCTGTGTCTTTGCCAGGAAGGTTATAAATTCCAGTACGTGAATGGAAAGCTAGCGTGTGTAGGTGAGTAGCACTTTGCCCAGCGCGCCACTATGACGGGTGCATGTGTGCGAGTCACTTTGTTGATGCCCATTTTACACCTCGTGTGAGTATATGAGTGGTGTGAACGGGACCTTTTTAATGATGAAATCATCCGTAGTCGAATCAATGTCATGTAAATCAAAGGAGTATTTATAAAAAAAGCTTCGATATAAAACAAAACAAATTGGTATCAATCATATCAAAATCGGACACATATAACGAAATTCTTAATAGTTTCATTGATATCAAGAGTTCAAATGACCAGATTCCTCCTACCTCTTTGAGTCACCTTATTACGACGTCACACAAAGTAATACAACACTCATGTTTCAACACTCAATGTTTCCTCCCCCAAAGATAATACGTCAGGTAAATTTGATAATGACTTCCACTATAAAAGTCGAAGAAATCAAGGCATTCCTATGAAATCAGTCTTTGTATGCTCCAATCTTATCCTTGATCCTTCACAGGCGACGTTTTTTATGCAATGATCAATGTTTCACTTCTTGCTTGACTTTTCGCTTTTATCAGTGTATGGGTGGGGGAGTTCGGGTGATCGTATCTGAGCTATGGCAAAGTGTGTATACTTCGTGCATAGGTCAACATGTGTGTTTATGTGTGTACAGTGCTTGCGTGCAATTCGTAACATTGTGTGTGTATGATTTTGTTTATGTGTACTTGTTACTATTGTTACGTCTCATGCATTTTTTGTCAGAAATGTCATAAAATCACAACAGAAGACTTTATGTTTCACTTTTTGAATCTGTATCTTTGATGGTGAAATATTTTTGCCCTATCCCCCAAAGGGGGGAAAAGAACCCATCCCAAATAACAGTGATAAAGAACGACAAAACTCGATATCATATTTGGCACCTAACAATATTCTTTTCAGGTTAGAATATGTATGTATATCTTTTTTCCTTTTTTTTTTTTGGCCTTTCTGTCCAAGCTAAGCCAGCGTGATGTTTGTGATACGACGCATAAACCGTTTCCTTAACGACCCGTCCAGATTGTTTTTATCGTTGGCGTTTGATGGATTAATGCATAATTTATCCAGCTTGCCGTGTTGTCCTCAAGGTAGTCATGGTTATCGATGGGGTAAATGCTTTTAGCACTAGTGAAGAAATTAGAGGATATTGAAGTTTAGGAAGCAGACATATAACTTAAGCTACGCTGACAGAGATTAATCATATAAAGGAAAAGCTAAGACGAAAACACAAAATTTCGAATAATTATATTGAATCGATGTCTTGACATTTAGTGTGACAAAGAGGGTTTAGCTGGGAGATGTGTAGTGGAGTTTCGAAGAGTCAAAATGTGTTGTCAGGAGCATTCTCAACACAACTACAACATGATACTGAAAACAAATTAAAAACTATGTCTGTCATGAAAATTGCATGGTATTAATCATGCTTGACAACTCTTAAGAAAAAAATTGCAAATGAAAAGAATATAAGAAAAAATAAAAGGCTTACATTGTTTGCCAATCTTTTGTGACCCACAAAATATGTTTATCCCTTTTTAAGCCATAGATTGTCAGTCAAAAATACCTGACGGAATATGACTGTGAAAGACATAATTTTAATTGCAAAGCGAATAGGACAGCTTAGCGTGACCAATCACCGATCTTTATACATAATTTGTTTGCATGATTTCATGTGAATGTGTGTCAGTGCGAGTGCTTGTGTGTGTTATCTATTGAACATGTATGGTATTGCAAGCTGCACGTCGTGTGGTTAAGGCGAACTTGTGGTGTTTGATTCTAACTCATCATCTCCTAATTTTCATGATTGTTCTTTGCCCCCTTTTTTTTCTCTTAATGCATTCCTTTAATGGATAAATGACGTCACTCAGTCGGTGAAAGTGACAATGATAGCGACTATCACGGTAGGTCAGAAACTGGTCTCGAGCTCCTGGCCGAGGGGGTCGAAGGAGGCCTCTGAGTCTTACTCGATATTAACGACGAGCACGCTTCGTAGAACACAATAACAGCCGTGACAAATTCGCTTGTTTGAACGTTAACCCTCAAAGTCATAAGGACTCAACATCTAACACTGTGGAATACATGTGTCTTACTGTTGAGAGCCGTCGATAGAGTCAAGATTTCTGATTTCTTAGCGCTCTTTAGAAAACACGCAATCAGTACAAACATTTACGGTTATCTTTACATTTCGTTTTATTCACCTGCAACAACTTTGATCTCAACTTTATCGTTTTGTGTTGTGATAAAAAAGCTTCATTTCTTGCTGTTGGTAGCAACCCTTCAATCTCTGTTTGTGTTTATTTTGTTTTCTTCTTGAAAGAACTCATGTTATCGTTATTTCTCCTCCTAAAGCAAAGCAATTGCACTCAATATACAGTAAAGTGCATGTTGGAAGCTGCTTTACAAAGTGTAAAGATATCGATTTCCTGAAACTTATGATTTTAGAGTGATTTACAACTTATGGTTTACATACTATAGAAAGATCCTTATGTCTCAAATCTGCCTAGAAATTATGTATCAGGCAAGAATATTAGAAAAAAAACTAACGAAGAAAAAACACCAAAATCAGCTATAAACATTAACTGGTAGAATGCTTTTGGAGCGCTCTAACGTATTGATACATTGTTTCAAACATACATACGGACTATAGAGTTTTTCAACTGCAACACAAGTATATTCAGTTTGATTTTCATTCACTTGCAATATTGGAATATTATGTCTGTGATATTTATTTCGGTACGCTAACATCCGAAGCAAATTACAGTGGTAATAGTTTAGTTTTAATATCGCATTTTTTTTTTTCCTGCTACGACTAACATCAATACACGAAAAGTAAAAAAAATGGTTTTCTCCTACAGGCAAGGGTCATATCGAAACCAAAGAAAAATTGTGTCATGAATAGAGATTTAAAACCTACATATCATTTAATATGTCAACATGGAATGTATACACACTTTTTTTCATGTTGTTAGCTTGAACACCTGCCAACATTACACATGACAATAACTTCCTCCTTTATAAAGTCCGTGACAAACGGAAGAAGATCGTTTTTTTTGACTGTCTACAGACACTGTTAACATGCCAAGCCAAATGGTTTCTCCCTTATTATTTCCTGCAATAGGTTAAACATGTGCAGTCCTTGTGACCTTTTGACCTGGCCTCAGCATTCGCTTTTTCTTCTTCTTTCTTTTCTTTTTTTTTTTTGCAGTGATTGTTTCAGTTCTTGCTTGTGTGAGCTGTGTTGATATGTCTTCTTGTGCTGTTTGCGTTGAATCGATATCATTATAAGAAGCTTATCAAAACACTTTGTATTGATTACTGTAGTTAGTTAGATAGTTATATACCTTCAAAGTATAGAACGAATCACATATATCAAAGTTAATCACGTGTGACTGATACTTGCTTATATCAAAATGGTCTACATAAATACTGGTCTGTGATTGGTCTTAATGTATCACGTGATGCAGCGAGGATCAAAATCTTGTAAGTGCGAGCAGTTGCGTCAGGTAATATAATTTTAGAATTTGACTGGCTGCCGATGGGGAGAAAATAAAATGATATGTATTTATGTAGACCATAATATAACATTTATTGCCTTGCCTATCGTTGTTATATGACACTTAACAGTCCTTTGTGAGTAATATTTTCCCCTCGAGACAATATTTTCACTCAACCCTGCTTTCTACAATGTTCTACGGGAAAATATAATCTCTTAGGGAATATACAATTCCCGAGGGATGTCAAGTGTTATATTACACCTCTAAACAGGCTATATATCTGTATATTCTGATGCGCGCGAGTCTATACACGCTGTGACTTCCTTATCAAGATAATTTCCTAATCTATATAGTAGATTTCACCACCAAGTATCTACGGATAACTCGTGTTCTCTAGCGTGTTTCCAGATCCACAAAGAATCATTATAAAACTGCTAATCTCGCGAGTAGTCTGATTCGTGTATTCTAACGCTTGCTACCTTGTTAACAGTTATCAGATTTTTTTCCTATTTGTTTTTCTTTTAGCAATTATTGCTGGATGGTAACTGCTTGTAAAGTTCCTAATATTCTTCCAGAGAAAATATCTTAATATTATTTTAATCAACAGACGTAGACAACTGTAACAGGCAAACTGGATATCTTTTATTTTCTCATGATATTCCACAAGTTCTCACAGCTCTAATTTTGGCATATTCCCCATCTAATCCATAGACTTGGACAGGTGTAACAGGCAGCGTGTATATTTGATACTCCTCAACATATCATAGCTCTATTTCGGTTCTTTTTCCCTCGTGTATCACTTATGATACCCGCTGATACGATTATCCCCATGCCTGATAAAACATTCACAGCTGTAGGTGTCAGGGATTTTGAGGAAGTCAATAGCCAGGGACCAGTAACTTGAATCGTTGTAATTCTGTAAAATTGCTTTCTGTGTGTACGTTCCCTTTATGCAAAAAAAAAAAAAAAAAAAATACTTGGTTGTATATATAAAAAAAAAGATGCATCCAAACAAGCAGCAATGAACAGTTTATGCTGTGACAGCTTGGTCTTTTCTTCGTTTTTTTTTTTCCTAACCTGCAATATCTTCGCTACCTTTTTCCTGTTGTTTCCCAAAGCGCCCGATAAGTGTCATGAAGCATCAAAAGTTCAAAGGTTAAAACGAGTTCAAGACGTAAACGTACTCTTTTCAATCTGTACAAACGAATTGATATGCCTTGTTTATAGTGTGGTCTTGTTTTTGTCATGCATAAAACGTGGACGTTCTCATTGTGGGATAAATGAAATGTCAATGAATGTATCCCATCAAACAATGTACAGTGACTATGGACCATATAGTTTGTGTGCCGACTTTATGTTGTATAATAGGACAGTTTCAAAGCTAACTAAACTGATCTAGTTTAACTGAACATTCATAACATCCTAAGTATTACCCTTACCAGAAAGTGCAAAGTACTTTTGCCTATGTTAGTCGACAAAGTAGGAGGGTTATTTATTTATTTACCGGTAACATTGTGTGTGTTTTTGTTTTTGCTTTTTTTTTTTGTCGGCATGACATCCATGCTGACACCGAGAACTAAATCCATTGTTGCCCTAAGGTGGTAATGGGTGAACGTCACAAGTCCAACACCCACGAGTCATATGCAGCCCACGAGTCATACAGCCCACGAGCTCGTCACTAATCATATAAGGTCCACATGTCCGACATAGGCACACCAGGTCCACTAGTCCAACACTAGGCAGAAAACTGTGAGCCGTATGACTCGTGGGCTGTATGACTCATGGACCTTTTTTTCCCAATGTCGAGCTCGTGGGCTGTATGACTCGTGGCCGTTGAGCTCGTGGGATGACCCCAGTCAAACCGAGGAGTGTTGTCCGTTGTCACATATCTCAATTTCTTGACAAGAAAAGTTATACCGTGTCATGTTTCTGATTTAACCGAAGACACAGCTGCATAAATTATTATTATTATCAACCACCATGTAAGGGGCTAGTCATAAGTTCCATTGAAGATGCGTTATTATCCACCCAAATGTAGACCTATTGGTATGCTTACACATTATAAGAGCCTCTCTCTACCCTCGAAAAAGTGAACGAGATTTCGTTTCATACGTATCCTTGTATGTAAGTTGTAGATATAAGAATATGTTGCGGTAAAAGGAAAAGTACTACAATAAAAACTGAACTCTTTAGATTGCCTATAACACATCATGTATGTACATACTCATTTTGCGTGTTTGTTGTATAGAACTTTCAGACTTGTATGGGTGAGAATTAAAGAAGATTTGTTGACAATTCGTATCGTACAGATAACTTTCTTTCTTGCAAGTTATCATCATTCCCAATATCACGTGGTATATACCACGTGTACATTTGTGGGTGGTCAGAAAAAGATGGTTGAGTTGACAGCCGGCAGATTTTAAAAACCCTCAGGTCAAAATGTAGCCTGCTATGGTAAGAACATAATCCACTGCTCGACGAACTGCCCCATATACTAGTACACAGTACTGTAAAAAAAGGGCGCAGCAAATCTTGAGACAAAGCAAAAGGACTCATGACACAATCTCACTCCCAACAACAGCAGCAGCAGCAACAACACCAACAATAGCAACAGCAGCAGCAGAATCAGCAGCAGCAGCAGCAACAACAACAACAACAACTACTACTACTACTACTACTACTACTACTACTACTACTACAACGACTACAACAACTACAACTACAACTGAAACTACAGCTACAAATACACGTACAAGTACAAACACAAGTACAAATACAACTTCAACAATGCAAAAGAGTGTGTAACAAATCAGTACACATTCTGCAATGAGGTTGTTTTCATGACTCAAATGCTGACATATCATGGTAAAGTGTTAATGGACTATCGCGCGGATTACAACCCATTTATGTCTTTACATTTCTGTTTAAAACTTACGTATAGTATTGGCAGAGTCAGTTGATATCATTACTGTCATCTTGACTTACCTCAAACCCTGAAAGCGCGATAGACACTTTACAAATTCTTAACATAAAGAAAAAGAACCAGAAATCCTTTCCCTGAGGGAGGGATCCGAGGAAGCGCAATTAACCACAATAGCAGTTTTTGACGTCAATGTCCAGGTCAGCGTATGAGAAATGTCTGTCCGTTGGTGCTCCCATTAACCGCTCGCCCTCCCCAAAGACAGACGACAGACAGAGTGTAAACACGCAAGACAGTAATTAGGCGCGGCGCTCTGTACGGTTACAATTCATAACCAGAAAGAAGACTATTGCCTTTGAAGAATGAAGAAAAATGAGGAAACTATAACTAGAAACCATTGATTCATACCATGTTACGACAGAATTTATTTTCATAATGTCCAGGGGCCCGTTGCATAAAAGTTACAATTATGGTAACTTTGCCATCCAATGGTAATGGCAACAATACTCGACAGCCAATCAAAATCAAGAATTCCATGGAAGTTACCATTGGATGGCAAAGTTACCATAATAATAACTTTTATGCAACGGGCCCCAGGTGTATGTTTGTGATTATATACGATACTTATAAGTGACATGATACTTAAAAGTGTGCCCCAAATACACACAGTCTAGTATTACTGGCCATTGAATACGAAATCCTATGCAACGAGACCCTTGTGTGACGTGTGCTTTTTTTTTTTCAAGATTAACGTCGATATTATAAATATAATTTTATGATATCGAATTTTACTTTCACTAAAAAAAGAACAACCCAAACAAACAAACAAACAAACAAACAAACAAACAAACAAACACCATCAATGATCTAATTCTTCACTGACATGACTGAGGCACATGAATGTCAAGTCCAGATTGGCTCAAGAGGGATTAACTTTTGTATCTAGTATGAATAAAAGAAAATAGACACAAACTCAATTTCAAGGCGAAGCATTCACCTCGATGATGATTAAAAATACATGTTTATGGCAAAATATCAGCGTTCGAGAAAGTAAATATTCTTTTTCTCTCTAACCTCCCTTTCCCTCCTTAGAATCTCTTACAACTTGCCGTGAAAGGTATATTGACGTTTTCCCTTTTCTCGGAAATTACTGTCGGAAATTTCAAGACCACACTAATTTCCTTCACTCCACAAATTAAACTGCGTGGGTCAGCGTATATAACAAGGAAATCCTGGGTCGGACTTAATTACCAAGTTGAAATAACTATCCTCAGAACGGCGAAGGCTGAGGTTACACTCGGCTCAATAGTGGCCTGAGATGTACGTGATTCGGAGAAATTTCAACGGCATTTTCACCGGTAATATCAAGATTTAATTCTTTAACTTAAACTCAACTCGTGCAGTTATCGTGCCGTCTATTCCCAACTTTCTCTTTCTCTTTGAGATGAATTTGCAAAACTGAAGAAAGAAAAAAGCGAGAAGAAATGGAAGCTTGAATTTGAATATCATCAGGAAATCTCAGTAGCCCATGCCGAATAGAGTTGTGTACAATGATCATAACGCCCAAATATTCCCTGAATAGGATACATAAAGTACAATTTACTTCAAGTCAATTTAGTTCAATTAATTTTTTTTTTCTCAACATCTTCTCAGTAGTACGTATTTTAATGAGACCACACATGAAATAGACTCTTAATAATAGGTTCTCACTCTAGATTCTAGGTTGACTATCAAAACTAGAGAACCAGAAGAAATAAACCCTATTCAGTAATTTAGCACACCACCCCCCAAAAAATAAATAAATAAATAAAAACAAAAACAAAACGAACCCCTCTTTCTTGACAAGTAACAAATATCGTTGCATGATAAACGCCTGGTGACTTTTCATCTTTAAATTGAGAGGAATTAAATTACCCTGCGGAGGTGATCTAATGCCACGAGTTTGCTAACTTATCTCTCAATACCTGCAAAATGACATTCAACAATTTTCCCGGTAAAACAAAATCTAATTCGGTTAATTGTTTTCATGGGAGCAAATTACTTGACTAGTATCAATTGACATTTTCTCAATTCGGTCAAGGATATCTATACAGAAATGGAGTCATTAATGGACCACACAAAGGAAATTTGAATGCAAGAGTCTAGCCAATACATCATAGCCTTCCGTGATTTCTACGTAGGTCGTTTGAAACCAAAATGGGGGTGGGGTAGGGGCTAATTAATAGGGACTTCTGTGGAAAAGGCATATTTGTCAAATGGGGAAATAACATGAATTAAGAGAAAATCCTCATCCAATCTTCAACTTGTTCACCATGGAAATGGCTGTAGTAAAACACGGATCATAAAACTGTCCAACTGTACAAATTTCAGTCCTTCCGCGTCTCAGCGTTTATGTGAGGTTGTTATACGTGTCGTGTAAGCGAATCATACCAAACTAAATTATCTTTCTTATGAAATGTTTCTTGCAATTTCGATAACCATGTAAGGATGCTTTCTGTCAAAGAGAAAAGTTTTCAAAGAAAAGAGGGAATAGATGTTTTTTAAAGTTCACTCTTTTTTTTTTCATCCGATGGCTTGTATTACAGTGAATACATAAAATACAGACTTTTGTCACGAAACGCGTAATCTCCATTCTTATTTATTTGAGATTTTTGCGATTAAAGCTGCTAAAAAAAAAGAAAATAACAAGAAAATATGGGGCTTTTTCATCATAACTTCAAGAATATTCCTTGTTATGGCAAGTAAGGAATCACTGTAATGCTTTTTATTTTACTCTATCTAATGATGGACTTACGTAAAATTGGTTGGCGCTCAACCAGTTTTACGATTAAACCCTTCAATATAATAGTTTCGTGACACACCACTCTTTTATAACACTCCAGAACCCAAGAGGAATTTTAAATTAATCACCTCTTTTCAATAGGCCAATGACAGAGAGACAAAGATTATGTCAATATCATTGCTGTGTTTACCTCACTCACGGCGCTTTAACATGACAGAAGTAGAGTACATGGCGACACGACAACTGGCTCGTCTTTTTGTCATAATAAGGATTAACTTGATTAATTTTGCGTTAAAACTTTGGGTTTTCACACAGTGGCGATATCTTTCCAAAGTCTGGCAGGATGCTGAGCTGCTGACGCATTATGAGCAATTTGATGATCTTAAAATTATGAGACTTTTGTCCTTTTTTTTGATAATCTTATACTGATGTGAAGTAAAATCCATTCTCCTCGCTGTCTCCAGCATGACTTTGTAATGAAGTATAACATCATAAAGTTTGATGGACATTTAATTGATCTCGATTCCACTAGAACAAAGTAAAATACGCAAAACGACAAACGCACGCAAAGATTAAATAGAGGCAAATAAAAAAAAAAACAGAAACATCATGCACATATAACTTCGAAATGCCACCATCAAACTTCTGCTCTCCGTTCGATATGGAGAATAATGGATAGGCGTCATTAAGTAAATATTTAGTTGGCATTATCCTATTGGATTTACTTCAATAACCGTAGTAATAGTAGTAGTAGTCGTTGTTGTTGTTTTTGTTGTTGTGACAGTAGTAGTAGGAGTAGTAATTGTTGTTATTGTTGTTGTTGTTGTCGTAGTAGCAGTAGTTATTGCTGTAGTAGTAGTAGTAGTAGTAGTAGAAGTAGTAGTAGTATACACAGTAGCAGTAGTAGAAGTAGTAGTAGTAGTAGTAGTAGTAGTAGTACCAGCAGAAGAAGTAGTAGTAGTAGTAGTAGTAGTGGTAGTAGTAGAAGTAGAAGTAGTAGTAGAAGTAGTAGTAGTAGTAGTAGTAGTAGTAGTAGTAGTAGTAAAGAAATAGTGTAGTTCTTGATATAGATGCAGCAGTAGTCCAAGGAGAAGAAGATGTAGATGTAGTTGCAGCTGGACCCTGTTTCATAAAGCAGTTCCCCAAATTACGCACGAATTTACAAACGACTTAAATATGGCAAGCCACATGGGTTTCCTAATCATTGTTAATTTCAGTAGCTAAAGTTGAAATTTGCAGATGTTGATGATTATTCTTACATTTCAACACTTTCTTAGTTGAAAGAGTATTTTTGCCCCAATGTAGATGAAATATTGACATACAGTCGTACTTTGTTAAAACGTAAGGAGAAAAAATGGGCAAACATATTGGCATTTCGTATTCCAGTCGTTCGTAAAGTCATATTCAACTTTACGAACAGCTTTATGAAATAGGGTCAAGGAGGAGTAATGATGTCTTGTAGCAGCAGTTGATACAAATATAAAAATCGTGATCATACACTTTCTACACTCGATACAGCTACAAGTTTTAGTTATCATTTGGAAATAAAAAGCGAAAGGTAAGGATCCCAGCTGCACGGTGGAATTCACCTCGAGGGTACGGGAGAAATATCCGTGACTACGGCTGTGATCATGAGTCATGTAATAACCGTCACATCCGCCATGTCTGCACGTCGGTGAGCCACCATCCGCCTCAAGTTCGGATCGGATATACCTATCCATTTCCTTCGGACCGTCATCCGCTTCAATTCTCCTCGATACACATGGGTAGTGCGTTCCTAAACGGTTTATCCGCTACATTTCAACATCTTCAGCCAGGTGCATGATCGGAGATGCCTGCCGTAGATTGTATAGTAGGTCGAATAATCGACTCCTTACTGGATTAAGATCTATGTTTTGCTGATACTTGACATAGAATTCAGTTGAACAACATTTCAGCAAAAAGACTAGAAAGGGTAAAAGCAAGCAGAGTTAAAAATCAGTATCCTATTTCATCGTAACATTGACTTACGTACCAGGAGGTCTAACTCTATTTCCTCTTAAAAATGAACTCTCAGAAAAAAATATATCAGTTACAGTATGAAAAGATTGATTGCAAAATGGGTTAACGTCATTTTGAACTTTTAAAAGTAAGTCCGTCATAAGACAGAAGATAAATAACCCTTTCCTGTTGTTGCCTTTCTTTTCGTTTTGCGATCATACTCTTCATACGGTTATTTCAAAAGATATCAAAAACAAGCTATTATAATAGTCTCACCCAACATTTACAGTAATATTGGTAAACAGTTCCCGTAGTTCCCATGGCAACTGGTTTGATCTTGCCAAAGGTATATCTGATAACAAAAATATTGTTCTTGAAACCAAGGTTTACAAGTGGATTTCAATACTGGCACTTTTTGGTCTATTGCCAAAATTAATTATTAATAACAAACGTGCGCATACTGGCAGTTGAGGGAACCCTCGTATCGAAAACAAAACAAAAAAAAGACGCAATGATTCAAGACGCTACCTTTAAAGGGGAAATCCAGTCCAAATAT
This sequence comes from Diadema setosum, assembly GCA_033980235.1. NCBI lineage: Eukaryota > Metazoa > Echinodermata > Echinoidea > Diadematoida > Diadematidae > Diadema > Diadema setosum. Next base: position 37,478,885 of record CM067068.1, on the reverse strand, counting down.
AAGTTTGCCTGATGAAAAAGAGTAAAGTCTTACGAGTTCAACAGTAAGAATATAACTCAAATCGGATAAAAAGTGAAGTTTTGCTAATTTGTGCAAAATAGTTCTTGTACAGTGGATATGAATATGCAAATGAGTGAGCTAACCATGTCATAACCTCACAATTTCCTCTTGATCGTGTACAAAAAATGATGAAAATTCAATGTTTCTGTCATTAAAGTCTGAAACATGATGTTATTCCTGGTTGAATAACTTCAGAATAGTGATCAGTAACATGTACGAGAATTTAAGCCTTTTGAGATTTTTTTTTTTAATGAAAAACTGGAAATTTCAAAACAAGCTATATGGCAAGTATTGTGAAGGTATGACATGCTCAATTTGTTATTTGCATATTCATATTGACTGTTCAAGAACTGTGTCTCTCCAAAATAGCGAAATTTCAAAATGTCATAACTTCCTTATTTTTCGTCCGATTTCGATCAAAATTTAACCGTTGAACTCGTGTATATTTTACTCTTTCTTATCATACTTTCTTATAATTTGGACTGGATTTCCCCTTTAAACCTGGCTCAGACGTTTTACAGACCGGAAATAATACTGACTTACTGCTTTCCTCACAAATCTGCTAAAACAGATCTCAAAGGGCTTCCAACACATCCCACAAAATTTGGTCCAGAGCCATGCTGAACTCTGTATCTCGAGGGAAATATCTGGATGAGAGATATAAAGTGTTTCCTCTATGGCTATGAGTCACACACGCTATCATTATCTCAAACATCGTACATTTCATACTGATATTGCAATATGACATGTCCTGAAGAGAGATCATCGTTGGTTGTTAGTATTACCGCTGCACACGGCAACTATCGGCTTAGTTTGTTGGTAACGACTCGCCAACAACAAAGGCAGTCCACGTACAATACATGTATTCATTAATTCCACGGCAAACGAACAATGGCAGTGATGGGTCTACAAGGATACAATCCGCGTGGTCAAATAAGATTGAATGAAGACATTGAAGTACAGTGAAATCTTCTACCCTTATTATTACATTATGAAATGCTATTTTTCTTATGTATTGGTATTTGATGACAAATCTTATTCATATGGTAATGAACAAGAAACTTGCTAAGGAATTGGATATTCACGTTCAGGTTATTGATTTATTTGTTCATCATCCATAGCGTCTTCATAATTCTCCCATATCTGTACATCACAAACTATCACACGTTCTCTTTCTAATTGTTGTGACTCTTAGTAGATGGAAACCTTTAATGTCTCTATAAGTCCCTTAATGTACAAAGAACAATCTTCATGTAGGAACAGCAGGATTTCATTTGAAAACGTGAATAGGGTCACCCTTTCGGTCCAACGTTTACAGGTTCACATCCACTCGATTAGCTAGTGCAGAAGCCCCCGCCATTGAGGGCGTATACGTCAAACCTACAGGGCGCAGGAAAGTGCATTGACATGGGACGGACAGTAAAGGTTTCATTTATCAACTTTGCCGACGTTCTCATCGAAGAGATGTTGTACATCATGCGTCTGTCATACTTTATCATACCGAGAAAAAACAGGAGAAAATTCAAAACATATTTTGGGATATGTATCCTATGCTATCCTTTGCGTTAATCTTTGTATACATGAAGATCAGATGCACGATTTATTGATGTGAATATATGTGAGGAGCTTGTGTGAAGGTGTGTCGCAGTGTCGTGCCTTGGTGGGGATGTCAGAGTCGACATCGATGATGTCAGTGTTCATGACAATGATGCTGATGATAATGACTACGTGAATAGTGTACAAATGGTAACGAAGAAGATGGAAATGATGATGACGATGTCGATGGCAATGATGATGATGATGATGATGATGATGATGTCGATGATTAGGCTGTTGATGATGATGATGATGTCGATAATAGTGATGATGAGGAAAATGATGATGATGATGATGATGATGTCGATTATGAGGATAATGATGATATTGATGAAGGTGATAATGGAAGAAAGAATGGTGGTTATAATGACCCTCATCAAGAAGCTGCTGATGATTATGACGATGATGTTGGCATTGATGACGACTAAGATGATGGCGATTTCGACGCTGAAGGAGATGAAGAAGACGTGCATGATCTTAACGGAGGCGTCAAACTAAAAAAATAGCTGATGAAAGAATCTACGTTAAGGTTGACGTGATACATAAGCAGCAATACAGATTTCATCCTATGGGAGACTTCGGGATTTTTTTTTTTCGGATTCAATCTGTATTATCAATCAGCACTGCGTGTCAAAGTTCCATTCACGCATATTTCCTGGAAATTGCAGTAACGATGTTGTTGTTTTGACTTGCAAATCAAGTTTGTCAACACCCATGAAAGAAATGATAATATAAATACGCTGCCAAGAGAGAGAGAAGGAAAGAGAGAAAGAGAAAGAGGGAGAGAGGAAAATTATTACCCCGACACACTTTACTCGATCTGGGTCGACTCTTCGCACGACTCTGGGGAATTCACACGAAGGAATCTGAAATCTTATACATCTATCATGTTGAGTAATATCATATCGAAACATTTGTCATGGACAGATATGGAGGGGGAATAAAAGGTACAGGCAAAAAGTAGCCTTATGAGCAAGCACATAAATATGTAGATTTTACAAGTGCTTCAACCACATAAATATGTAGATTTTACAAGTACTTCAACCACTCGCACGGCACCGTCATTTCAATGTTGACGAAATGATTTGAGATACGTGAAATTTCTGTTTTGTATAGATCGATTTTAATAACTCCATAGGAGTTTTTAATGTTACGGTATTGTACATTTTCAAGAACAAATGACACCGTACCGGATGTTAGAAGCCCTTTGATCAAGGTTCAGTTGACCGGGATGCCAAAATGAATTTTTTTTTCTATTTTTCGACGATGCCAGACCAGATCTGTGATTCTTTATTCAGCAGAACAGCTCCACGAAGCTTTGGTACACAGATATAAAGATATACAATGTTTCGATTGAACGAAGAATTGTTTTTCCCCAAATCCCGTTCATAAATGTAACATGCCTCACTTATTGATTATGAATGAGACCAAGAGAAAATGTTAAAGAGGTAAGGCATTGGTTATTTCTTTTAGCCTCATCATAATTATCACTGCCATGAAATTTCCGTATACTGTCAATATTTTGCAAACTTATACATTTCCTTTATACTACAATGTGATATGATTTGAGCATTCAAGTTCTCTGAAATATTAAATTGTTTCTGCTGGAAATAGGGAAAATGTATGAATGAATGAATGAATAAATGAATGAATGAATGAATGAATGAATGAATGAATGAATGAATGAATGAATGAATGAATGAATGAATGAATGAACGAACGAACGAACGAACGAATGAATTATTGAATGAATGAGTGGCTTCAGCTCAGTTTGTAGTGCCAGTCATGATTGTCAGTGCCGGGCAAGCATGGGAAGGTGACGCGTGTTCAAGTACCAGGCTGGTTCCTTCTTTGGCAAGTGATGTTTACAATGATACCGATCAAGCATATGATAGTAACAGGAAGAAACGAAATCGTGACAATTTTTGATTGATGCTAATTGATGTTGACTGATTTTGATTTGCTCTTCTTTGCCGAGCAGACGACAACGAGTGTGCCGCCAACAGAGGCAAGTGCGACGCCAACGCCTACTGCCAGAATCTGTCTGGAGGATACCGCTGTGTCTGCAACCAGGGATACGTAGGCACGGGCGAACGGTGTCTACCACTTTGTAAGTAATACACAGACTGTATGTCAAAGCTATGCACCTTCTTGTACCTTATCATAGAAATACTGTCAACAAGAATGAACACCAGCAAATGTAGGGCATCATACTTACAGGACAAGAACAAATGAAAAAAGAATGTTGTACTTACCAAAATTTAGAACCACACAGGGACAATTTTGAATTTCTTACTTAGGACCAAAACTTTGGAACACATTGCCACGAGAAATGCGTGAACAAAGCAAAAGATCTACATTTCGTAAATGCCTTGCAGATTTCCTTCTCTAATAGATATTGTATCAAGTATAATTAGTTTTCTATGTTAGAAAATATATGATGTACGTTGTATTTAAATATTAACAGCCATTTCAACCAACCATGTAATAATTTTTCGTTTGTGTTTAGCTTTTAGTATGAAGATCAAGGTGACCAATCTCGACTAGCACGTGTGCTAACTTTTGGTTTCCTTATTAACAACAACTTTGTAGAATTACGCTACATGTATCGCATTTAAATCTCAAATGTTTTCATTTAATCATGTTATTGTAAAGGAGTAATAGATAAGTATTTTTTTTTTCATATATGTATGTAAATACAATTGTATAATGATTGAAAATGTACATGTTCAAATGTTGTTGCTAATAATAAACTTCAAAACTTCAAACTTCAAACTTCAAAACTTCATTTATGTGAATATGCATTATAAGACGTCTATGTTAAAACATAGGAACTCTGAGCATTGAGATTTCTCAATTTGTTATTTTACAACTGGTTGCTGTCGACTCAGGGCCACTACTGATAAAGAAGACGTTACAAATGTTCATGTTGTGTTATGATATACAATTAGCTCTTTTAAGTCAGTGCGACTGATATTATGATCATTTATTTTAGTCATATTAATGACAAGCAATTGGAGAGTAGGAATCCAAACTGGTCATAATGATAATGGAAGCCATGTCTTGCTCAGCTGGTACTCATAAAAAAAAAACAACAACAGCAGCAACAATAACAACAACAACAACAACAAAAAAACTCTTAAAATCAAGGAAGAAACCAACGGTGTTATGACTCTGTAGTTCATATTGTTGTTTCTGTGCATGATAATGTACACAATGCATAGGCTAGTTTTTTCTCCCAATTGTTTCATTGCTTTATTGGTCGCTGCAGCTCTCGACACATGCGCAGACAAACCTTGTTTCGAAGGGGTCAGGTGTACGAATATTAGGATCGATGTCAACTCCCTGGACTATGACTCGGGAGAACCCGCCAAGCGATATGAGTGTGGTCCTTGCCCCCCTGGCTTCGAGGGTACCGATGGTATCAACTGTGAAGGTAAGGTGGAGTGAGAGGGTACCGATTACATCACCTTTACTGTGAATTGAGGGTCTGAGAGGGCACCAATGCTTTAAAGTGTGAAGACGAGAGGGTGCGAGGGTGGATGTTGGGGTACCAATGATGGTGTAAATTTTCTTTGGAGTAAATTAAGTCGATAACACGATACTAATGGAATCTTGAAAAGATGTGAGAGGATAATAGGGTACCAGTGGTATTAACTGTGGAGGTGCGGTAGATGAGAGGGTGCCAATAGTAACAACGGACGTGAAGGGGATAAGAGCGTACCTTCCAGTGGTATCAACAGTTGTGGTAACGGGATGACAGGGTACCACGTTATTATATCAGCTCTGGAGGTAAAGGGATGGGAGAATTCTAGTGGTATTAACGCTGGGGGTTAAAAGAGATGAGAGGGTAGCAGTGGTAACAACTTGGGAGGTACATTGTATATGGGGATAAGAACTTATATCCATAACGGTATCGACAGTTGTGGTAAGAGAATTAGAAGGTACCAATTGTGCCAATTCTGGAGGTACGGTGATGGGAGGTAGGTAACTACTGGTGTCAATCCTGGAAGCAAGGGGGGTGAGAGGGTACCAGGGGCAACAATTGTGGAGGCAAGAACGTATCCCCAATGGTATCCAAAGTCGTGGTAATGGGGTGACATGGTACCAATATTGTGTCAGCTCCGGAGGAAAGGGGATGGGAGGGGGTACTACTGGTATCAACTCTGGGGTTGAGAGGGTACCAGGGGCAACACTTTTGTGGAGGTTATGAGATAAGAGTGTGCCACGAATGGTATCAATAGTCTTTGAATGGAGATGAGAGGGAGATAAAAAGAACAATGATTTCACTTTTATAACATATTTGATTTTCATATTACTCTAATGAATGAATGTTTGGAGTTGAGAAATATGGTATTGATTAAAAGAAATGTTTATCATAATGTGGCTGGAAGTGACATGAAAGCAAAGTTTTATTTCATACTCACTCAAATAATCATCGATACTTTTGATGTACATGTAATAATGTTTAAAACAAATTTGAATAACCGATGTCGATTGGTCAATGTTTTTATTGTTCTATAGCTAGGAATGTTGACGTCACTATCTTAGTCTTGGAGCAAGTCGGTGGCGCGCCGGTGTCTGGTGCCAGGATCCGTACCTACGATGTCCGCCAAGGCGGGGATGCTGCCCTTAACGAAGTCTTCACCCAGCTCAATGGTGTGGCGAAGATTCCTGTACCGAACGACGCCAGCATTATCGTTGTTGCCTCCAAGCCTGGTCATCCCACGACATCGACGTCATTTGATGTCCGCAATAACGAGAGTAAGTCACAATTTTAAAGGGATGGGACAGTTTTGATGGAGACGGGGCTTAACGTTTCCAACCTTTCTTGTCAGATAATGAGAAACCTCTCATGATATGTGAAAGAGCAAATCTGAAGAGGAATTCAAAATTTATTCGATAAAAATTGGTTTTAAAATGGCTGAGATATTCCAAACAAAGCGATCCTAATAAAAGGTGGGACCCACTTTTCATAACGATAATATGAGCGCATTAAATCGGCTAGAAAAGAATATTTATATTTCGGGAAAGGTTGATTATTTATACTTAAAAGAAAATAAAGATGCCGTTGCCCTCTTGCTTTGATTGTTGAGTTTTATTATTGAAAAAAAAAAGAATATTGAAAAAATATGCACAATAAGTTATGATAAAACGTTAGTCTGATATAAGTGTTGAATGATTACCATGAGTTTATTTGAAGAATAATAATTAATTTCTGAAGCCATGAAAATATTTGTGCAGTTATCGACGAATAAGCGGTAAGTAAAGTTGTAACGCTGCGTCCACCACGATGTACGATGAATCTGAATATTAGTGATGAAAGATTGAAAGGGTAGCTTAGAAATATCATGCATGATGTAATGGTTTCATAACCATCGCCGTTTATGACGTACATGGGTGCCTATTACGCCGAACACTGTACTGATACTCCTTAAGGGAATTCAGTAAATCCGCAATACATCTCAGCGGGGATCATCGCTGATGGATGATTCGTAATCATCGTCAATCACCGATGATCGATCACTTCCCAGCGAGGGAATCATTAGCATCTATTTCATGTCCTTCTCGATGTGAATGGGTCGTTAAAAAGTGATTAATAAAGCCAGCCAGAGCCATATTCCAACAACCTGTCATATGATAGTTAGTCTCGGCATAGCTCTATGGTCTCGGATACAATTTGTCCTCCCAATGCCACCATCATCACTAAGGCGAAACGACATTGGCAGACAAACTAATCAGAACACACTTCTGATGTAGAATCAGGTGGGGTGGGAGACGTGAATAGAGTATGTAAAAGGATAGATGGCAGACATTAAGGGGGGAAAAGCCATGTATAGGACCGACATCACTGACAGATGAAGACGTACATAGAAAGATACGTTAGAAAGAAAGAAAGACATAATTTAATTGGATAATAACACGGTCACAACACATGAACTGTTCTGGTTTACAACACCTGATCATAACAGAACGCACTGAATGTTCAAAATAATGGACGAAAGCTCAGAAGATGTGAAATTTACAGACAAACAAACAAAATGATACAGACGAAAAGAAAAAAGAGACAGGTAGACAGACAAACACAGAGGTATAAATGAAGAGAGATAGATACTAGTCTTTAAAATATACTGATAGAGAGACAGACAGAGTGACTGACACATCAGAACTAAGCTCATTGACATGATGACTAAAAATCGCTTTTTTTTTCTTTTTTTCTTTTTAGTAATCAAACGGTAATAACATTAATAGCTCGAGAGATCACTCTCATAATCAATCATTCAACCAGACTTCTTTAGAATTACATAAATTTATCTTGGTTTGTCTTTTTGTTTTCATGTTATTTCATAGTAGTTCGAGCTTGTCAATGAGTTCGGTTTGCAAAAACAAAAACAAAAACAAAAATAACAAAAACAAACCTTTTCTCTGTATGACATCCAAATTTCTCCTTTTTGAGAGAGAGAGAGAGAGAAAGAGATGAAAAGAGAAAACAATACAAAACAAAACTTGCTATTGATTAAAAAAAAAATCTTACATGCAAACGACGTGGGAAAAATCCAATGTCCTTTAAATTGCTGGAGAAGAAGATGTACAGCCAAGCAGTTGAGCATGCACGCCGAGATTTTATCACTCATGAAAGATGCATGTAAATCGGCAAGCTGTCACAACATGAGTTATCAGTGAACGAGGTTAATGACACTCGTTATAAGTGGTAATATGCAATGATAGCTAATCGGCGGATAGGTGAAGATGCAACGCCGGCTAGAAGGGCACAGAGATAAGGTACCGAAGAATAGGAACAAAAGCAGCGTGCGCTTTTGGTGGATTACTGCTATCTTGTGAGGGACGTCTGCGTTTTTCAGTGAACACGTTCTTAAAATACTCTCTTACGACCTCAACCCCATGTTAGAAAAGTGCAAGAGCTGAAAGTTGTCTAATATGGACTGTTCCTTAATCCATGATAAGTTCCTCTTAGCTCTTGATCTCACTCTTACTAATAGAGATGGGAGTTCCGAGTTGGCATTCCATATAAGGTGTAAAGAGAGAGAGAGAGAGAGAGAGAGAGCATTCCTTTCCCCTTGAGTAGCGGGAAAGTTCTGTGTTCACGATTCGAGATGGGTATCTCTCCCTCTCTCTCTTTCTCTATCTCCTTCTCTCTCCCTCTCTCTCTCTCTCTCTTGAGGTTTTCGATTTCTTGTACGGCTGTTGTGCCTGTTTGGCCTAGATTGTGGGGAATATTCTTGACTGCAATGATATATCGTTGATGCTAATTTGCAGACAGAAATTTGTCTAAGTTGTACCAATTTATTATTGTTATTATTATTATTTTTATCATGAATACCATTATTGTTATTACTACTAGTAGCATTATTATCAATATTTTTATTATAACTATTGTTATTGTTATTATTACTATTATTATAATTATCATTATTATTGATATCATTGTTGTTATAATCATAATTGTTATTATCATTATCATTGATATCGTTGCTACCAGCATCATGTAACATTAAGTTTATCCTTGTGAGTAATTTTACAATCATCACAATTAAACGCCGTGAAATAAGTTGGCGGGGGGACAGAGATGACGGAAGACTAAGAGAATTAGAGCGAAATAAAGAGAATAAAAGAAAAAAAACGGGGAGTGGTGTTGATATCAACTGACTTATTGATTTAATGAGCTTTAGCTCGAAAGTTCTCTCCATTCAGGAACGATATTCTCATTAATTTCCATTTTATCTTTACCAACTCGATTCTGAGAGTGTTGTGTTTATGGCACACGCAGCTCCCATTACAAAACCAGTGGATTAAATGACATGGTCACATTGTTAGATACTAAAGAAGTAACAATAGGCAAATTGCTGGGATGATATTTTTGCAAACATTGATTAATGTGATCCTCATAAACAGCTCATTGAGCCGAGGTATCACGCTAAGTATATTACTATACCTTGTCAACACGGTGCGCAACAATAACTATCTGAGTCCATCTATCGGTCTAGTAGATTTCCCCTTTTTGTTTCTGTTTCATATTATCGCAATCGAAATGATAATTACATCGTTGATAATGGTAACGCTATTGATAGAAGTTAGTTTGAATTGTTTTCATCATGGCTACCCTTAAAATTTCTATTAAATTAAGTTAAAATTAAATCCCGTTTAAAGTCCAATCTAATTCATTTAGTTTCTGTGCTCTATTTATATAGGAAAGGATGCAGCAATCTGTCCAAAAGAAATGATGCTTTCACGCCAGGGTTCATGAACTAACAGTCATATGGCGGAATGCGTTCTAGCAGTCTTCGCAGTGGAATTATCAGTCTCTTCTCAGTTGTAAATTTGAAAGATTATATTCTATTTTTGCAGTTTTTCATTTTCCATCCTTCTCGAACTTATGTTAGACTTTTGTTGCTGAAAGAGGGATTTAGCAATATCTTGAGCGGAGAAATTTATCCCTTAAGCACGCGTCGAGACAGTGGGAGTAAAGAACGCATCGTATCAGACGAGCACAGACTGTACTTTTGACATCAATACCAACACGGGATGCGAACTTATTTTTTTATTCTTTTTTTTTTTTTTGGGGGGGGGGGGCATTATTCACGCCTGTAGCTATCATGAGCAATTCATCATAAAGTACACAGCTAAATGACTCAAATTAGAACAGGCTTTTCTGACGATGAACATACTACACGTATCATTATTAGCGCAATTTCCCATTTGAAAGTAAAGATTTATAAACCTCATGAGTATGATTAAGAGCAGGCAGATGAAGGATTAAAGGGAAGCATTGAGCTTCTCAATTCGAGACGAAGAGGGAATTTGCAACAGCTATCCAAAGGTCTGCTGAAAAATCAAATTATAGAAGGCAACATGAATATGTTGATTGATTAAAAAAAAAAAAAACTTACCTTGTTTTAAAGGGATGATCTAACTGAAGACCATGCTTTGAATTATGAAATTATTATCATACTTAAAGGAGGACTTGAAATCTGGAGTGCTTTCTAGTGCATGGTTTAAAGTTTAGTTATGATAAAAATGATTCCAGACTAAACCATCTACAGTTATGGTTTATTGAGAAAAATACTCATGTGTCCTTATATTTAGGGCTTTATTGCGAAAATTTTATATGGTAGGATGTTTGGTGATACAACAGACCTACACATAGGCATCAAAATAATGTGATGTCTTGAAAACATTTCAAATCACTGCTCCCAAAGGTAAACTGAACCTTTAGAATAAGGCTGTCATTTTCCCCATCTGACTGACATCCTAACACCAACAGCTGACAAAACTCAGTCATGTCCACTCTCAACATGTTGTAACCTTTCATACCTATCAATTGTGAATTGAAGGGAAAAGTTTTAGGGGTAAATGATTTGGCTCAGGGGCACGATTGCATTGATAGAGCTCAATCCCTGAGAGTTTTTATTGGTATTACTATCTCATTTGTTGTACCTTATATAGATTGACCAAACTCAACTAGTACCACTAAAAATTTCAGTTATAACTCCACATTATGTCCGAAAAAAGGTTGTAAGAATCATCCGAAATCATCAAGTTCAGAAGCCCTTTACGTGGGGATTATTGACTGAACTCTAATCCATTCTGGCTTGTAAAGAGAGCATAATTCTTGGATGCAAAATGAATACAAGCCATCATCTGAGTCCTATATAAGATTCACTTATATGTCACTTCTTTGCCTCGTCAGATAATCTGGTAACCTTGACCCTAACAAACTACAACGACGGTGTAGTGTTCCCATACCCGCTGCCGACAACTCGTACGTTCTCTTTCTCTGACCCCAACGCTGGAACCCTCGAAGTGGAAATACCTGCAGGTAAATTTAGATTTATAAACTTAATTTTTTCTCCTATTGACAGATGGGGGTGGATTTAGAATTTAATTCTTACAGTTTCTTGTGTTGCCCTTTATTAGACATGTCTTGTTAATTCACTACTTGAATGAATTCATGGATACAATGGATACAAGATATTAACTCTATGATGTAAATGGCTAGAAATCGAATCGGCAAGTGTTGTGATGTTTTGTTGCTGATTAAATCTTTTAATGGTTCTTAAATGTGATTTTCATAAGTCTACCAAGCCCTGATTGTTTTTTTGTCCCTAAATTGAAACTCTGATTTATGATGATATCTGCCAAAAAGGTATAGGATTCAAATTATTTCAGAAGATTTTGAATGTAGCATTTTCAATTCTACAAACCGACATATTGGAGCAGTTACTATAATTTTTTTTTTGCGTCATATTCATAGTCTCTAAGGCCGAATTATTTATTTCTGTTTCCACTCTTAAACTTTCATAGTTTTATAGTTACTTTTATATTCTGTTACGTTCTTTACACTATGTAAAGAATGTTCGCCTTTAGTTAGCGCAATCCGCCCGTTATGATTTTTTTGACAACTTTCTCTTCTCTGCCATTCATGCTACCTTGTTCATCGTAAATTCACATTTGTATATTGATTAACTTATACAATGTATATATATATATATATATATATATATATATGTATATATATATATATATGTATATATTATATATATATATATATATACATATATATATATATACATATATATATATATATATATATATTAGCAATGTAGGCTTAAGTTTGCCAAATGTTTTACCGAGGGCACCTGCGGACTTACAATATATGTATAACAATCACAGAGTATGTACGTAACATTAAAGAATAGAAAAGGAAAATCCATAAACATGGAAAACATGAGATGAAGAGTACAGTATAATTGAAAAGTGAGAATTTATTAGAGATTGTGATTATGTAAATCAAATATCATGTAAACAGTGTAATATAAAAAAAAAACACGCCGTACGCACAAAAAAGGCAACATAAAAGATGCTCTTTAATACCCAATTATTCTTGCAAATCTGATTTAATGCGTCATCTGACCTATGACTTCCTCTTCCTGTTCTGTTCATTTCTCCTCACTGTGATCGTCTTTCTATCTCTCACAGGTGGTCTGAACATGACACAGGGACCTGTCTCTATCGACGTCCTCACCGTCGACCTGTCCGAACCGGACAATTCCAAGAGCGTACCGGAATTGAACGTTCACACAGGGGACGGTAAGACACTATACTAAAGTAGTGCCGCGCGGTGATCGGTGTTCACAATAAAAAGATGAAGCAGAATAAGATGAAGATGGGAAAAGAAGAAAGAGAAAGAGAAGAAAAGACGATGAAAAAGACGATGCATATAAAGGAAAACGGAAAATATTAAGTAGATGCTAAGGAAGAGAAAAATTGGGACCACTAATCCGTAGCAGCAAAAGTCCTGTAAAGTTGCGGAAGATCGATTTCACCCAATGCTGATTCATGTATCATTAAATATCAGCACGCTAATTTTCTGGTGATCTATAACATGCAATTATGTCGAGAACCAGCTTTAATATTGTATCTTGAACTTCCCATTGAGATTATGTTCTAAAAGACTACTTGAAGAATCAGAATATTATAAAAATAGATATTCGTTTTCCTTTGGTCTGTCTGCTTTAAGAGCATAACTATTCTTTCAATATCCCTCTCATTCAAATATCTCTTTTTTTTTTTAACTTTCATGCATTAAAGGGATAGTACAGTATTGGCGGAGATGAGAATTGGGCTTTTAACTTTTTGCGAGATACCAAGAAACACTTATGATATAGTACAGAGCATACCATTTTAAGAGGAATTCAAAGTTTATTTGATGACAATCGGTTTTGGAATGAGTGAAACATCCAAAAACAAAGTAAAACAAAGCGATCGTAATTAAGTGTGGGTCCCACACTTTATTAGAATCACTCTTTTTTGGATATCTCAGCTATTTCAAAACCAATTTTCAGCAAATAAACATTGAATTCCTCATAGAATTACATGCTCTTTCATATATCATAAGAGGCTTCTCATTATTTCACCAAAAAATGTTAAAAACCTGAAATTAGGTCTCAACCAAAACTGTACGATCCCTTTAATCTATTTTATTCTCCTGTGTGCTAATGAGAGACATTCATTTTCGACACTCTCCACTCGTTTTACCTTCCCAGGCGAAGCAGCCGATAAACTGGCCGCATTGGCAGTGGCCGAGATTGCTGTCACGGAGTCAGGGTCCAATTCAAAGGTTGATCTCACCGAAGCGGCCACTATTCGCATTCCTGTATCAGAACGATTCGCCTCAGTCCAAGTCGGCGACGAGGTGCCTGCCTGGTACTTCGACGAAGCCATCGGTTAGTGCCTTGAACCTTGAACCCTGAAGAAGGCTGGAAAAGTACCTACAAGGGTTGATCAAATAAAATCTCGATTAGGCTTTCCTTTCTCGATAGAGTCACAGATGGGTTAAAGTTTGAGCTGGAATCTAGGGGGAAAAAAGAAAAGTAAAAACCAGGGAGAGAATTATGATGAGAAAGAAGAAGAGAAAGTCACACAATAAAATTGTTTAACAATTCAAATGATTCAAAGCCATCAGTAATTGGTAGGTCATCTAGATTGACGTTATTAAGATACCTTAAGATGTATATTGTTTGTTTGTTGCTTTTTTGCATCAGCTTCTTATTTCACTCACATTGCAGGGGTAGTATAGTTTTGGTTTAAATGGGATTCAGATTATAAAGCACATAATTTATTAATATTAAGCACGAAAGAGCATACAATTCTAGGAGGATTTAAAATGTATTTGATGAAACACTTGGTTTTGAAATGACTGAGAGATCCAAAACAAAGCGATCCTAATAGAAAAAAAAAATGAACCAATCTTTTATTAGGACCATTCTGTGTTGCTGTACTTTTGTCACATCTACTTTCAACTTTGTTAAAAGCGCATCAAATACATATCTGGTCATATCTCAATTTAGTGTGAAATTAAACAACACTTTAGAAATATCAATTCAGTACTCATTGTGATAGTAATTACTACAGATTTCACTAAACGCTGTTTTCTAATTCCTATAGACATCACCATTACTACATGGGTAGCATACTCATCCCTGCAAAATAATTAAGATTGTCTTTTTTTGACTTCAGATTTCTTTTTCTCAAAAGAATTGAAGAGCGTCACTGAATAATCCCTCAAGATTTCCAAAAATAATCGATACCACCTGAAGCTTTGCAAGATCTTTTTTTATGACACGCTTATTTGCAGTTTATCGATAATTCAGTTCAATGCAATTCAATTCAATTCAATTCAATTCAATTCAATTCAATTCAATTCAATTCATTTTTTTCGTCATCATAATCAAACGTTGAGGGCTTGTGTTCGTCAGTTTTCTCATTCGTTGTTAAACATTAATCCGTTTATGACGCTTTAGTCAAGACGGAGTTTCAATTCATTTAGCTCTAGTGCTTTCAGAACCAGGTTAACCTTGTATCAACACTGCGGGGAATTAGAGCGTCTCAGAGACTAGGGGTTAAACTGAGAACAAGAGACATTAGGAGGTGTAAAATAGTGAACAATGAGGTCGTTCTCTTTAAATAGCAATCCATCAAGGACAGAGTTAGGGTGTGTCTCTCAATTCACCGCCAACCTTTCCGGCCTTCATGACCACACCCCATTCCTGCTCCCCTCTCCCCCCCTCACATTACATGGCTACATTCGGTCTTGGGATTGCTCTTTAGCCACACGCTTGGGCAGGTGTTTTTACAGGAAAATCTGCTCGTCCTCAATGGGATAACCTTTGTTAGAGAGAAAAAAAAAATATTTACGTAAACAAAGTTTGAAGCAATGTGTGAGTTTTAGAGCCAATGAAACAGCTAAAGAAAAATGTATTGTTCTTTTCTGTCGTTTTAGTTCCAGTATTTTTAATCCATATCATTGGTACAAAACTCATCCCAGCGCAATTTAGTCATTACACATTTTATTCAACATAGAATTATAGCTATTGCTTAATAACTCATATGAAAAATGAACAAAGGAATTCCACTGGGATACGAACCCGAGACCTCTGGATTGCTAGATCGGTGCTCTTATCGACTAAGCTATGGAAATCGCATTGAGGTGTTCGTCCCATAAGGGTTGGTAGTTGGATACAATACAAATGTTGACGATTTCGAGTACTCGCGAAGAGTAAAACTCTGCAAAACCTGCAGATTTGGCGACTTTAACGAACGTCCATGTCACATTATCGTATTCATGTTGTTTGTTGTTGTTGTTCTCCAAATACCTTTATCTCACAGGTCTTTGGGTACAGAGTGGAATGGGAACGATCGAGGAGGCCTCTGATGGCAGCGGGCTTGTCTGGGTCTACCAGACCGAACATTTCACATGGTGGGCGGCCGCCTTTCCCTGGCCTGTTACACAGATAGTCACCATACACACATGCTTTACTGAAGATTGTTCCACTGTTGCCCCCAACACAAGCGTTGTGTAAGTATCTTTGATAATATTTTAACATCCATATAGTATAGATTCAATACATAATACAGCATAAACATTCATGCCCTTGAACAGTTTTCAGTGCACTTTTCCTATATGTGAATGGTAAAATGAGCGACTTACGCCTTACCTGGACTAGGTATATGAGTTTGATGTATTAGTTGCTTTCTACCAATTAAAGTAAATTTGCAGAACAATTAGAACATTGAGATTTTCATCTTTTTGGCTGTCTCGAGTTTTCGTTTGGAGCAAAGTGAATTCTATTGCATTAGATGCTATCATTACAAACAAAAATGTCTTGAGACCACTATTGATGACTATTATTATTGTTATTATTAATAATGATAATAATAATAAAAGGACATTTATATTGCGCAGCTACAATAATGATATACTCTACTGCGCATTACAAAATGACATGCATACAAGAAATTCAAACAGAAAATACAATATTATTATTATTATTATTATTATTATTATTATTATTATTATTATCATTATTATCATTATTATTATTAGTGGTAGTAGTAGTATTATTCTCATCATCACCATCATCATCATCATTATTATTATCATCGTCACCATCATTCAAATCATGTATATTTTCCTTTCCAGGGTCTGGGGAGTAAATTTCTACTACCAGCTTCATCTGACCACATCAGAGGATGGATCAGCGCTGGCCATCATGCAGACATTAACTAGGATGCGTATCATTCACGCATGCAGTGGCGAGTTCGCTGACTACGACATCACCGAAGACGTTACAGACATCGTCTTCAAAGTCCCAGGTAAAGTCGTCTTCCATCAAAACCTTCCTTCGTTGATGTTTGGACGGCCAAACCTCCCTGCTGGAGAGAACACAGAGTTCCACAGTGTGAAATCTCTTCACACTGTTAAATTCGAGCGTTTTAACAGGGTGAACATACTGTGAGTCATCAATTCACAGTGTGAAACAAAGCATTACTATGTGAACACTCTGTGAAAACCACATGCACACCACAGTGTGAAATCATCTTCACACTGTTAAATCCAAGCGTTTTCACATAGTCGACTATGTGAACACACTGTGGGACACTGTGCTCTTTCCAGTAGGGAATTTGAAGGGATCCATGGTATATTATTGTTCCAGGTGATGATTTAGCCTTTAACTTTTGCAAAATACTAAAAAACAACTTCGTTGAAATGTTATAGAGCATATAATTCTAAGAGGAATCGAAAGTTTACTCGATTAAAATTGAAATGGCCTTGGTTTTGAAATGGCTTAGATATCCAAAAACAAAGTAAAACAAAGCGACCCTAATAGAAGCTAGGTCCCACCTTTTATCAGGATTGCTAAGTTTTTGATGTCTCAGTCATTTCAAAACCAATATTCATCAAATAACCTCTGAATTCACTTAAAATATGCTCTTTCATATTTCTTAAAACAAAACAAATAAAACGAACACCCCCCCCCCAAAAAAAAAAAAACAAAAAAAAAAAACAACAACGTTAGAAATCTGTTGCTCCATCTCAACCGAAACTGAACCAGCCATTTAAACGGAAGAAGCAAGTTCGGAGTTCCACTTTGCGCATGAGCAGAAAAATGTTTTTCAAATTTACTGAGATAAGCATGTGAAATTTAATGATTTTTCAGATAATCCTTGACAGTCGTGCTTGCAAGCACAACCACCTGACAGCGAAGGTGGATTTTGGCAATATCGATAGAAAAAAAAATAGATATTCAATGTAAAATAATTAAATTGATGCTTTCCCAAATGTTAATTGACGAATCATTCTGGTCACCTGGTCTACGCAAGTTCATCATTTGTTTAAACATGATTGACGAATTAAATCACGGCTTGTTACGTCGAGCAAGCCTCTGCATAATGTCACTTTGTAAACGAATGAAATGCCTTACCAACTAGGAAAAAAACAAACAAACATTCAAAGGTCATTCGTACCAATGTGTACATGAGCTGAACTCCGAACTGCCCAGTATGTTTGGAAAAAAACCCCACAAAATATATTGTTATATATATATATATATATATATATATATATATATATATATATATATATATAGATATATAAAGATTTAGCAGCACAAGAAAGAAGAATACAGCTGCTTTTTTGTTTTTGTTCATATTAATTTAATTGTCAACATGGACCTGATATTGAATGAAACTCAAATAAAGAATATTATTAAAAAATGTTTATAATTAAAGAACGTGAGCATCTCTTATATATGTTATCGGTGCCTCGGCTGGTGCCCATGGGGAAGAAGTGTAAAAGGAGAATATTACAGTGAAAATAAAATAATTGATTTAATGTTGGAAATTAAACCTGAATTGAAATGGTTTTTTCCAAGCAGGAAAGATATGGAAGATAGTCAACGCTCGAACATGATACACACCCAAAGAAGGAATTTTAAACAAATCCAGCTTTGCGTACATGCCTAGCTATCTTCGGCTCTATCATTGTCTATAATTATTTCTATCATCTATACAGAAGTTTACGTGGCTAGTCAGCTAGGCACTAGACTGCACAGCACACTAAATTTTGTCCGTAAGCATGCACATTGATCATCCATTGCACTGCTGCTTGATGGGGGTGGGGGTACTAAAAATTGTTAGTAGATGTTGTACAATAATAACATCGGAGTCATGGATCGAACGTCATATATTTCCATGCTTTCATTTCATCTTCTTGTATCGCTCAACTTGTACACAGAGGTACGCTCACATTTTCTACATACATCCCTTTGTTGAAGTGACTAAAATAAAACTCATCGACATAGAGTAGCTGCAGATAATCCGAGCTTCAGCTTCTCACACAGATAATATTATCTGCTGCCCTCTTCGGCCTCCTCATTGTATGTCAGTTTTCATCCGTCACAGAATGAGGTGGCGAATGATGATGCTCCACAGATACAAATGACGTTATTCAACATTGTCTTCTTTTTTTTTTATCACGCGCTGGTCCTCAGTACCACGTTAGAAATAATACAGCATCGCAGCATCTTCTGTTTTCTTAAAAGTTGGATCGCAGCAGAAAAATATAATATAAAAAACCGAAATACTGGACAGAATCTGCTATTAGTAAATGCTGCACAGTTTGCATTTCGTACGATTATCAGGACTACCGCATTGTTCAACATTAATCTTTTGAATACTAATATAATATAATTATGGTTACATAATACATATTATGTAACCATGATTTGCTTGAATACTATGTCTTCACCTTTTTTTTGTACTTAGATTGCTTTCTCTCAATAAGCTTATGATAAAACATGACATGAAGTAACAAAAGTCTAGAATATTTTCAATTTCAAATTTCAATTTTATTTTTGTATTTCTCTATCGAAAATACATTAAGCATAAAAAATGTGGTAATACATAATGTCCAGCTTGAATATACAAGAAAAAATACAGACATAAAACACAGCTGTGTCAGTTTCAATCAAAGTAAAAGAATGCCAAAGCCCGGTGTTGGAAAGTATTGGAAAAATTAATAAAAGACATGTACCAGCAATAAATCCTACTTGTGATGTACAGTTTCATTTCATTTCATTTCATTTTAGCTGCAGCCAGCTGCAGTTCCCCTTTGTTGATTTATTTTTTTTTCACCTAGAATGTTTCTATTTTCCTAAGATTGTTATTTTCTAAAACTGGTAAGTCACTTGCTTCATCATTACAGATACCGCGAACCAGGGCTGCCAAGATCCCGGAGATATTCAGAACGGTGTGCGACGCGGTACTGGCGGTTTCACTTTCGGTGCCGAAGTCACGTACTACTGCAACCCAGATTACGCCCTCCACGGCAGCTCGCGTCGAGTATGCATGCCATGTGGTGACTGGAGCGGTTATCAACCTTACTGTGAGCTCGAGGAGTATATTTCATCGTCGGTTTCATCGTCCTCCCCGGGAGAGAACACTTCGCCCAACAAGCTGTTCACTGAGGAACCATTTGAGGGTTCGGGCGACCTTTAAGACCAGTCATTATTCCTAACAAAAAATTATTTTTGCAGGCAGCGGCTTATACAGCACTTGCTACGTGTTTCTGATAAACTATCTAGTGTTTCTAACTCCAGAATCTAATGAATATTCATGATCTTCTGACAAAGGTTACATGTGATTAATACAAGCGTATAAAATTGATCATCATGCAAAATGCTGCCTGTCCTACCGGCTCAATAAATAGCAGACATAGTGGCTATATATTTGATTTACTTATGGTTTTAGTTTTGTATATGACCCATTATCAACTGATGATAACTATTCTTGAACATACATTGACAGATTAAATACTTCATGATTTCCGTTTTTATGTTTCATTAAATTTGATATATATTGCTTTTACAACGTTATTGTCCTCTAATCGAATTTAATTAGTTTTTTCAAAGGATAATTATGTGACAAACATATTGAAGAGATTGGTGACGAGACTTGTTTTTCTTGTCAGCCAAAATTAAGTTGAATTTCATCTTCCATTCTTTCATGAACTTAACCGCCATTTTACATTATTTATTAAGATGCTGCACA
Organism: Diadema setosum; assembly: GCA_033980235.1. Classification (NCBI taxonomy): domain Eukaryota; kingdom Metazoa; phylum Echinodermata; class Echinoidea; order Diadematoida; family Diadematidae; genus Diadema; species Diadema setosum. The sequence goes on along the minus strand of CM067068.1, from coordinate 37,458,320 downwards.
TATAAAAATAATAAATGAAATCTTAGACAACTATAGTAGTTGGCAATATCTACGTGGTAAAAGAAAAGTAGTCCCATACAATAGAATCATTTTCTTGTTTGATTAAAACATAATCCTCTTGCTAAACTTTTTTTCTGTTCCTCTTGGCTCTTTGAGGCCTTGTGCTGACACCTGAAGAGCTCTGACCTTTATAATTATTTATTATCTGTTATCGGGCGCTGTTTATATGGGAGAATGTTGACCGAAGTGCTAAAATAGAAACATTCGTGCGATATATTAGCATAATTGTTTCATATTAATGTCAAACATCGAGCTCTAAGTTAGAGATGGAATGCCACAAACTCGCGAGGAAATTAATCTAATTACGCCAGTGTTGACAATTTTACTGCCGAAAGAAGACAATTTAGATGCTATTCCGTATCATGTACATAGTGTGACGTAACCATCGTGCCTTTCAGAATTTTACTCGATATCATTTTCTGACGTCAAATGACTCGTTTTAAGTGCAAAACTTGTTGTAGAGCCTTCTAAAATGTAGTTAATTAATGCTAGTGCTGTCTTGTATGTGTAGAAATGAATGTTCTCGTCAGAGGACGGAAAAAAATGCTACAAAGAAGTGTTTCTACAGCACTATTCAGCTTCGACCTAGATGAGATCGTGACAGCATTTTTACTTAATAAATTAAGCATTTTTCTTTCTTTCTTTTTTTTTTCTTGTCATCAGCTATGGTGATGATCAAATTATTTATCTGTCTACATAATCATTAAACTGTTGTATTCTATGTAATACATGTCCGCAGGTGCTGCTGTCGTTTACGCCTAACAGTGATTAGCACAATCCAGTTGAGACTTAAGAAAGCATAGACTAATGTATATATTTTGTTTCTGTGTTATTTATTAGGTTAAAACTATTAACTATGCAATCAATCAGCGTAGTTAAAGAAAACGTCAAGACTTTCAGATCTGTGTATGTAATGAAAATCTCTGTCATATACAATTACGTACTTGTTTTCTTTTTTTTTCAAATTTCAAATTATCTTCAATTGATATAAGTGTACAGATATTCTTTTGTTGCGTTTTTTTTTTTTTTAGTTCAAGTAAACAATGAGATTATTGTATTGCTTTTCCGTCTCCAGAGAAGTCGTAATAAATCAGCGGAATAATCACTGAATTGTCAAAGATTGTTATTGTCATGTTCTTGTCAAGACAATTTGAGTTTCCCTTCATAAACTACTGCTGGCGTTGGGAACGTGTGGCTTATAGGGCTCACACAGGTAAATATTTTCCCATAGAGACGTGTGTTAAAATTCAAAATTTAAAAATTTCTGTAAAATAGCTGGGAGAAATGAGGTGTTTCAAGTGAGATACATCCTTTCATCCTTCAAATTTCCAAGGGGAGATCTTCAGCTCAAAATCTGTCCAAGGGTTCGCAAAGCCAGACTACGAGTTCTTTTTACTCAAAAAAAAAAAAAATCACACATCAAGTTTTCTGTACATGCACCCAATCAAATAATAGTCCCTTCAAATTCCATGAGAAAAGCTTTCGTCTTCCAACCGAAATGCAGTTTGTAGAGAAATTCATAATCAATATCTGCAGCTATTCAGTTTTTTGCCAAACTGCATTTCTGATTTTAATTAGTTTTTCTTTTCATTTATTTCAGTATCATTGGTACAATTTTGAGATGCGGTCAGGGACATTCCATTTTAAGATGTGAGCCATATCATATCGAGGACAGCCTAATTCCCGGGTGCATTTGATTGAGGTTTGTGAGGATCACGCTCAGTAGGTACAACAGTTGTTTTGGGATAGGTGTGAGTTTGTGTGTGTATGTGTGTGTGTGTGTGTGTGTGTGTGTGTGTGTACGCGCGTAAGTGCCTGTGTCAGTGTGTACAAGATTTGTGTTAATTATTCGGAAGTCTGTCTATCTGTCGTTTTAATCTCAAAGAAAATGAAGACACTCTTCATTCAATCTTGGAGATCATGAGCTAGGTCAGGAGGTAATAGTATGCTAAAAATTAATTCACACTTACATGTTTTTTCCACATAAGAAAAGATTTATTATGTCTCTGCCTGTTCGAGATAAATAGACACAATAATCATGTAGTACAGTTTATACAATTGGAACATGCAGAAGAAGCTGAATCATGCAGACCAAACACACGGATTTTCACTGAACTCATGTCCGAACGTTCTTGGAACTTTTTTTTTTTTTTTTTTTTTGTAATCCGAGTCACTGTATCGAGTCACTGTCTTATACTATCAGACCGACTATACCAAAGTCTAATATACAACATGTTGAGCTTCATTACAATGTGATTGAACAAGATTGTCCATTCATTTTAATAGCATGTAGAGATATGATTACACACACACACACACACACACACACACACACACACACACACACGCACACGCACACACACACACACACACACACACATAAATATGTATTCATAATTATGATATATTCGCAGTTTTATCAGGTATGCAGAAACAGTTAGGTTTCAACGAGGATGCTTATTTTCCCCTCGATTTTGATATGAGTTTTGGGCAATTTGATACCATTCTATGTTTCATCGGATGATTACCTCCACATGCCACCCTGGTAGGCAGTACATTCAACCCGCCCTCTATGGCATCATCAAAGACAAATCTTTTTGACCTCTGACCCTCTTGATCGGCGGAACGTGCTGTTTGCAGTGGTATTATGTTTCCCAATTCAATTAATGATCAAGGCAGGAATTAGGAGTGATACGTCTGTTTTGTCGGACGCTCTCTGTTGTACCAATGACATTAAAGGAGACATGACTATGAGCACATGTGCAAGTTCATCCACCCTGTTCCCCCTGTTCAAATGTTACTCATTATCTTTGTTCAATTGGCTTTCTGTTATTATACGTTTGTATGAATACAGAAACAAAATCAAATCAAAGCAAAACGATTCCGGTCGCCATTATGAAGAGCATGGTATTGCAGTGTATCACATAGAAGAACATGTCAAAGACGTTTCTCGCTATCTTCTCCCTCTCCCCTTAGCTTCCTGATTTGGCCTCATGAGGGCGCAGTATAAAGTGTTTCTGTTGACTCCATTTTTATTCTCTTTCCCTCTCAGTGTGGCGTGAGGGTGAGCTGATTTTGTTATAATACGCATTTCCCATAGACGCCTACCCGAGTATACTGGGGACGGTCTTCACTGGGTTAATCCGCCTCTGTGCATTAAAGAATAACCCTTGGAGACAGAGAGAATTATTTGATTTAAATGGGAAATATAAACGAGTGAATTGAAGTTAATCATGATTTGTTTTACGTGGTCGGATAGAAAGCAATGGATCCTAGCAAACATAGGACCGGTAGGTTTTAGCTCCTACAGCAGGACTGTGGAATGATGCGATGATGACGTCCCGTCAAAGTGTCCTATATGGCCACAATCACCGCTGATGTCACGAAACTCAAACCAGCGATCGCATATTTCAGAGTCTGCACTCTTATCCACTGAGCCTCAGTTAGTTGCCTTCTCACTTTCCCGGAAATGCGGTCGTCACGTTATTCATGACACTGCTACTTCAAAATGACATCATAATGCTAGTGCCCTCTTAATGTACGGATAGTTACTGTGATAGCAGGCGATAAAATGAAATAAAAACAAACATCGAACCATAAATCCTTTATTTATGTTAGATTTAGAACGAAGAAAGTCATGAAATGGCAAAATATGCTAAGTGTACGAAACTGTGATATCAAAGGAAAGTCAACAAGGACATTGCCGATTTAGTTTGAAAGTAATATCTGGGACAAGAGAAGCATACGAGATATTCAACTCCCTCATTTTCCTTCTCTTTTTCGCTGTAATTACATATTTTTCGGTTTATTGGTGTACTATTAGAATCAAAAAGTTTATACAAAACAAGTCAGTGTTTCACATAAAATACTTCATTTCGACGTGCTTGTGTTAGCATGGTGGTCTCTGCAAGGCTAGCTTAACACAGCTTCATAATTAACTGACGAATCGATTCTGACTTTAAGTGCTTTTAACCGTTTTTCAGATCCTGCTGCGCTCTCAGTACAAAGAGGCGTTGTTATATGCCGGCAAGTGTATCATGTCGGAAATGTAGGTTTTGTGCTAGCCTTGTCATATAGCGTTTCTTCCCTTAAGGGACCTAGTATGTAATGCATAACTAACAAAATTAATTACGACATTACATGGAAAAATGCAAGTTATGGTCAGGGCAGAGAGGGGAAAGTACATTCTTTTGTCTTTTGTTAATCATAGAAGTAGTTTAGCAGTGGTTGACAGTGATGATATCATCGACGATTGGTTTTGAAAGCTTTTATTTTTTTTTTGTGGGCGTATCGAAGTAACCTAAATAAAAGTAGTAGAAAAATATTTTAAGCATATGACACACGCCTAGATGTTTTTGTCACACAGGAAATGATCAGACCGTTATAAATCAATACAAGTCAACATGCAATTGTATCGGTAGGTCCTTTAATCGGTGGATCTCTGTAACGTTATATATTCGATCATTACAAAATTCTATAAAAATCATGATGGCAAGCTCAATGCCAGTTTCTCTCTATATACTGTGTGGACTTGGGTAACTTGGTTTCAACCAACAATGGTCTTATTGTATTACGAGGTGAGAAAACTGAAATCAACTTAATGATGCCAATGATATCAATGGAAATAGCTCTAAATCATCTAAGGGAAAGTTAGGCAGTATAGGCAAGTGATAAGGGACTGGAAGGTCAGGTCAGCACTTCATGACTGATCATGATGTTCTCTAGGGGACCTCAAAATGGACGAAAATGGCCATTTTTACAGTAACGTCCTTACCTAACCAAGAGAGAGAAAGAAAAAAAATAATATTCGTTGAATTTCAACATATCGGAGTTCGTCATGTTCGTTGTCACTGTTTAGTCAGTGCGCGTTAACACTTTTTTTTTTTTTGGTCGTTATTTTTTTTTTTTTACTCACCTTCAAATGGTCAAAGTAAAGATAAACATGTTTTAGGTAATGAGTGACAGACAACATTTGATCTAGAAAAACAACAACAACAAAAACAACAACAACAACAACAACAACAACAACAACAACAACGACGACGACGACGACGACGACGACGACAACAGCAAAGCATTGAGCATAACGTCAGACATGTCAGAGCGATGTGAGCAAGTTTCTTCTGAGGCTCCAGCTGCCTTACACTCAAATTTTATTGTCCGAACCCCGAAAACATTTCAATTTCACAACAGAAATTAAATTTCTCAACAGTCCTTCAGATATACCCTCAAAGTAAGATCGTAAATACTAGACACTCGGAAGTGCCGCATTTTAATACATATTCAAGAACGGAAGTAATACGCGTAAGTTGCAGTCAAGACCTAATTGATGATGATTCGTGCTAGATAGCACCAAAGCGTCTATTGTGACTTCATGATGAATTTAAAATTCATTTATTCTTCTGAAGGTGACCATTTTCATGTCATCAAACATTGTATCTATAGATACAGGGACAGTAATTATCGCTGATACTAAAGTGGCTTAATAGACGCTTGCCTAGGGAATTTAATAGTATAGAACCGTAGATGCAGATAACTATGTAGAATCATGGGGACAGATACCTTTGGGAATAAGTTAAAAAGTATTAATTTGAATACAAGTGTACATTGACTTTAAAGTCATTCTTTTCTTCTGCAGAATCGTTTATAAACTTTAGCTATTCATTTTCAAGGATTGTGCTTGAAGGACATGAAGGAGAAGTATTGTTGATCACGGGCGTGATACCAGCGGACCTCTATATGGGGCTGCTCCGTTGACCTCCCCAAAGGATCAAGCGTAACAGCTGACGTTCCCTGGAGAACCAGTTTCTGCTGGAAAAAGGTCGTTGTCAATGCTGGATGCTGGACGCACCAAGTTCAGACGAAAGCTCTTATACTGGTACTATAGCTGCCTGGTTGATACCAGGGGAAATATTTTTGTTTGGGATAAAAGGTCCTTTAACAAAGGAAATCTTCGATTCAGGAAAGTTGGAGAGAGATCTGTCGGCAACTCTCTTTTGTTGACTGCTGCCTCCTTTACGCACGATGGTTGTCTTAAAGGTCCTTTACGCACGATGGTTGTCTTAAAGGTCCTTTACGCACGATGGTTGTCTTAAAGGTCCTTTACGCACGATGGTTGTCCTAAAGGGATGGAATAATTCTGGTTGAGATGGGGCTTTAGGTTTCAAACTTTCTTGTGAGATACTGAGAAACCTCTTGTGAAACATGAAAGAACATAAAATTCTAAGAGGAATTCAAAGTTTATTTGATGAAAATTAGTATTAAAATGGCTAAAATATCCAAAAACAAAGAGGTTCTAACAAAGGTGGGACCCACTTTTTATTAGGACCACTTCGTTTTACTTTGTTTTTGGATATCTCAGTCATTTCAAAACTGATTGTCATCAAATTAACTTTTAATTCCGTGTGCTCTTTAATATAAGTGGATTCTAACTATCTCCCCAAAAGTTAAAATCTGACTCATCCATCTTAACCAACACTATGCTATCCCTTTAAATCAAGAAGATTCCATGAAAACATGTAAGTGAGGTTAAAGGGGAATTGACTCCAATTTATATGCGTTCATTCAGTAAATGCAGCAATATCAGCAGAGCCCATCGGAAAAGATTGAGGTAAATAGAACAATCACTTCAAAGTTAGGAATTACTCAAATTTTGGTGCCACCATCGCCGGATGAAAGACTACAACAGTCATGACAGTTTGTAATGTCATGGTAGTGGAACAATAAAATCACACGATTTATAAAGCAGTAACAGAGAACTTGAAGTAACTCCTTCAGAAGCCAGAGAAAATAACAATGCCTGTGATGTAATGAATTATGTTACTACTGTACAACATACCCTTTTATTTGATACTAATTTTCTCGTCGTTTTAGATTTAGAAGGCAACAATTTTTTTCAAAAGTATTTATACTGTTTTTAAAGTCTACCAGAGAGATTGTCTTGAACTTTAACCTTGAGGATAACTCTTGGGGAAAGCACTGGTCAGCTCGATCTGTCTAACTGCGCTCCTGTTGCAAGCATAATAATGCCAGGTGCGTGTTCCATATTCATTTCAATTAGAAACAGATGGACAGGGTTAAAAGTGCAATGTAGAGGTATGTGGGAAAACTTTAGACAAAGGTAGAAATATCTGACCTTTGAAAATGGCCATCTCAGTTGGCCTACTATTCCTGTCATAAATTAAAACGACATCTCTGACTGTGACCCCAAATATTCTACCCCCTTTCTTCTTTCTCTATCTTTTCTAAATCACTGGTTTGGACAAGCCTACCTGGTCTAACTAGATACTTTCCAGCGAAGACGTGTCATTAAATAAGGCTCATCGGCAAGATCAAGAATTGTTATGGTTGCAAGCTGCCACAATATTTGGACTCACAGAGTCAGAAGAACTCTATAAATTAAAATATATATGTGTCATATCGGAATGAAATTGTCATGCACACTGTAGGCGTAGGTGCCAGTTTCGTGGAAACTCGCTCAGTCAGCGGTGCGTTGATTATATTGAATGGTTTTGTTGTGCACTGCCTGAACTATCAAAGGAAACTGAAACCCAACTTTAAAGGTATAAGCCCACATTTGTAAACCTGCAGCAATTGGTCTCATAGTTAGCATGGAGTTTGGGTATGATTGCAGTAACACCTGTGCAAAATTTCGGTCCAATTAGTCCATTACTTTCATAAAAATAAATGAAAATGCACCGTAATCCGTATGCATGCGTATAACGCTCGCTAGCTCCGGTCCACGTACGTATTACATGTACAATGTACGTAGCTATAGCCCGCGCTCGTAATTCGATTTTGGGTCGGGTTGACCCGGTTTGAAAATTGATTTTAAAACGATGATTTTCTCTCTTTTATCGAATGGTATAGACAAAGAGCGACAGGTGAGGTATGTTACTGTTATAACTTGTACTTGAAGTCATATTGGACCTGTTTTATGCAGTTTTGATTTTCGTGGGTTTGCAAATGTGGGCTAGTACCTTTAAATGGTGATTGAATGAAAGCAGAAATGTTAGTAGAACACATTCAGTGAAAGTATGAGAAAAATCGGACGATCGATCAAAAGTTATGAATTTTTGAAATGTCGGTGCCGTCATGGCTGGATATGGAGACTACTACACTTTACGACGTCTTTATACAATAAAATGAATAAATAAGAATTCATTTTTTTTTTAGAATGTTTCCATCAAATGAAAAGTACACATTACATTTACTTGTTACTGACATAGATTATTCTTATCATAAGGGTAATATTATTCCCCTGCTTTCTGGAAGAGGTAAGTCAAGTGTTCTTTCCTTATGCTAAAAAAAAAGAGAAAAAAAATCATACCTTTTGGGGATCGTCCAATTTTCTTCAAACCTTCACTGATGTGTTCAATTTCATTCATTCAATCCACGTCAAATTTGGACTTTCCTTTTACTCTCTCACACTTACTCTGAGTAAATTAGCTCTTTAATCTACATAGTTACTCGCCAAAGATGATTAGAGTGTAAAACGGACTTATGAGGCTGATATCTAACAAATCATCATATACTTGTCATAAGGCAAAAGACCCCACAAACATTTCATTTTCAAAATGTGCCCAATAGAAAATAATGATAAAGTTTACATTTATTACTGTGTAACGTGGCTAAATGGTTTCTAGAGAATCTACATGAGCATGATGAGTGAAACCCGAGAACATATTTCGTAGTGGAGAAGAGAGAGTCACCTCGGCAGTCTAGAGTTTATAGTGGAAAGAACTTCGGACCAAGAAGAAAGGAGCAATAATGTCATGTTATAAGGGAATGTTGGTGGACAGATGTTACAATCATGATAAAGCAACTAATCTCGTCATGGAAATAATCTACTATCTATTTTCAGGTTATCTTACTACGAATGAGGTGACCTTTAGTCCTAAAAGATGAAGATGCCCAGATGCATGGATATTAGTGTGTATGCTCTGATTTGATAGACACTATTCCTCCAAATTTAGTCTGCTTGAGGAAACTGATGAAAGCAGATATGAGGGACAATAAAATGTCATAAAATGTCTTGGTTTGCGAACAACCTGGGCTACATCTTATGAATATTGTGGAAGATAATATAGTTTTCAAGGAAAAAGAAAAAGGTTTACAACACTCAGAAGTACTCCTACATGGCCACAGAATAGGACGAAATATAAAACACTTCACACCTGAAAATACATCATTTCTTATGGTACTCATAAAAAGTATGAAATGTGTGAAATGCGCTATATAAAAACCAGCTATTATTATAAAAAGTAACTTGAAATGAATTATTGAATAATTGCTAACATAGGGATAACTAGATTAACCCATGCATTGAGATTATTGGTTCCGCACCTCCTCCACCTTTAAATCAATTGCTTACACAGGTGTATTTGAACTAAAGTGGAATCATACTAGTGGGAATTAAAGACTCTCGAATTTAAACTCTAGAGGACTCTCGAAACGTCGAGAAACAAGGTTACAAATTAATTTTTTGAATGACTGCTGTTAAATGTATTCCAGATTGTTGAGAATTAATCACTTTGGTATATGAAGCAAAAACTCAAGACAAAAAAAAAAAACAACAACAACAACCAACATATTTATATATATCTATGCTCCACCTTTGTGATATATGAATGTCTACCATTATGAAAAGGAAATCTAATGTTCTGCTGAGCTATCACTGTTGCCGCAGGGAGTACGTGAGCGAAACTCTTACCTGAATTTGACCTTAACAGTGTGCCCAGACGCCGTACGGAATTAATTACCGGGACTCGGTCTGGTCTGGAGGGTTTATCCAGGTAGTGAAACGGCCATCGTTCTGCCATTTTCAGCAGCTTGGCAATTATTTGATCGGCTAATGTCGACAAGTGATTTCACCTAGAATATAAACATGGCCGAGACCTATCTTGCAGGTTAACGCGAAGAATAGTTGGTAAAACTCGAGATGAGATACTGATGGATCGAATTTCGCAGCCGTTCTTTCCTCATCTTGGTGTAGACTGGATTGACCCCTGATGATGATCTGATTTAAGACTAATTTGCAATAATGCATCTTCCATACCAACTCCATTATCGCTTTTCAAATTCTCTATGACATGATCGTCTCCCTCCGATATTTGTGATGATATCTGGGTGTGAGCGAACGTGCCTTCTTGCGAGGACAGAGTTGTGAGTAATATTTTCTCACATATGTTTTCACTTCCTCCAATGCAAAGTGGTTTGAGTGAGTTTATCACATAATCATAACCTGCTAACCTACTTCCTACCGAAGGATGGCAGAGGAATAAGAAATCACGTTTCTATGAATATCTTTGGATATCAAAGACCAGAACTATTACCCTATAAAACGAAGACATGGTAAAGAGTATTCACTAAACTGAGAAAGATAAGAAAATGAACCCTGAAGCTTTATTAAGTGGTTGTGTGCCTTTTAAGAATTAAGTTCATGACAAAAGATAGAAGAGCACATAATACCTTCTGTTCGACCCCTACGGAGGATCAGGCTGAAGACGTACAATCACTGTAACTGAACATGAAACTTTAAGTCCTTGTAAGTCCCTAATACCTCAAACTGATAAATCTGAAAGTTAGACCAAAAAAAAAAAAAAAGTATGACTACCTAGAAAATATTGGTGATGCACATGTACTTGGATATTTTTGTGACTACCATTTTTCATTCATTTGACAACCAGTAATGATAAAAAGGTTATTTGTGATCATATTGATTATTCTGCTACTCCAACTACAATGACAACGATTACAATAATAATGATGATGGAATAATCTATTATAATGAAAATGATGATGATTATGGGCATAGTGATAGTTATGATAAAAAAAAGACATCTAATACCAATGCATTTCGAAACATGACGTTTTTTTTTTCGATTTTATTTATTTGTTTCATTTATACACATTAACGAGCTGTCGATGACTTGAATGACACACACTATTGTGTCTTAATCTCATTGGACGAATAAGTTCAGTTTACCCGTATTCGACACCATGCACTCCAGTATACCAGATGTCTTCCACGTTAAGATCTCAGCCAAGCCTTCATTTTGTCCCAGGTGCAGGGCAGACAGTTGCCAAGATTGTGGTGCACTACTGACGGGCAAGAACTATTTTACTTCTAGAAATCTAGAAATGTAGGTCTCATTCCTCCCAGTGCTAGCGAGTTTCCGCGGTTTTGTTCCTTTATTCAGAGCAAAAGAAACAAAATACATTCTTGAATACTGAAAGAGTTTCTTTTCCTCCAAGATCTGGAGCACTGACCCACTTCGAGGCTTCAACTTGTGATTGGCATTTGCGAGCTGTATAGATTCGAGCTTTTACCTCACTGATTTACGCCCTCATTGTCTGACCAGAGTTGCAGAAGTGTATGTGGCACAAAAACAATCTGCCGATGGATCCACAGTTATCTTTTGCTTCTTCTTTTTTTTTTGCCACTGTTTCCACATGCCATGTCGCTAAAAATTCGTATTTTCTCACCGTCTAGGCTTTCCTCAGAAGTTATAAGAAGTTTGTTTGAAATCCTCTCTGTTTCATCAGCCGTTCTCTTTGCTTCAGAAACCTGCATTATTTAATTTGGCAGAAAACAGCATTAATTTCCACAACACTGTCTGTTGTACGTGTTCAATAACTTTCCTTGTGGTTGGGAATCTGCCACGGTTTTATTATTTTTTTTTTTGTTTAATAGTCTTTTAGACGAAATGAAATCGCCTGGAGTGCTTCCTTATTGATTTGTAAATTTAACTTTTACTGGTGAACTACCAAATCTTCTTCGATGATGGGAAATTAAAGGTGCATACAGTCACATGAGCAAAGTCAAAGGTTGAGGTAAAATCTTGATGAATAAGTTTTTGTGCTCGAAAAACCGTGTCATTCGTGGTAACTGCAAACATGCATTCCACAACATCGTGTATGAATATTGGAAGACATTTAACAAATAACATAGCTGAGACAATCCCGATGCCAGAGGTCTCTCATATTAATACCTTAGAAACCGTTTAACATTGTGGTAATTCAATTTTGTAAACTAAACCTAACTTTGTTGACTCAGTTGTGAAGTAATGTTGAAATGAATTAAAAAAACAGAACACTCTTAGCATACAAGGGTTCCGAAGTCCTGCCCCTACCACGATATCTTTGAACAGGGAGGTGGCCTCCCTGCTTTGAACAAATCACTATGATAGAAAACTGCCATTGTTGGTATATTTGTCTATTATGACAATGCTGTACGAAGGATAAAGATTAATATATATACGGCCACTCCCACATTTTCAATTTTCAGATAAATTTTACGGTCATTTTCTGCAGCATCTGTGCCATTACTTCATTTTTAAAATCAACATCAGGGGTACTGATTATATGTGGGGACTGAACAGATCACAAACTTACGCGTTTTGAACAACATCTTGAACAGCGAATGAAATGCATGCTGGTTTCCGAGGTCGCTCAGGATACTCACCGGTTGGCAAAAAAGGAGGGCGACGAGGTTTGCACTTTTCCTACAAGAGTTAGAGAATGGTTTGAGGTGACAAGACCGATGTTTTGACAACTTTTGTGTCTATCAAATGATTCATTGGACCGCATGATCGACTAACCTCTGCTTGTCGAGCAGTGCACCCAGGCAGAAACACGACTTTCTGCTTTGAAGCAATGCAAGGGGCGGGAGGCGAAGCTTTCACCAATGCGTTTGTGTGCAGACCGGCGCTAGATACATCAATCTCATTGATCATACTATCAAACAACGATCATTCAAAAAAGTCAAACAGCTTGTGATGAGAAGTGGATATGAGATACATTAACATAATTGAAGATAATCATTGTGTAAAAATATTCTCAATAGTGACTGATCAAAAAAATAGTTTCAGTTTGAATCACGATAAAAAAAATGATATGTCCTTGGGAGAATTATAGAAATACTCTACAAAAGACAAGCTTGAATAAATTAAAAAAATCCTCAAATTACCAAGAAAGACAAGCGATTGTCACATGTCGAACGCATCTTTATTAAGTCACATAGGTATTTTAGCAAAGAGGACGATTTTTCAGTCTTATGGTAGTAAGTGCCATTTTATCAATTCTATCATAGATACCATGATATCTTCCTAGTGGGGGTTATTGATGGTTCACCAAAAACAAAAACAACAACAGCAACAACCAAAAAATAAAACACACACATATAAAACAAATCTAAAAAATATTTCTGTTCCGGATTTAAAAAAAAAAAGGGTCGGACTATATAGCAACTGATTGAACCCAATGATTGATTTTATGTTATTTATACATTGATAATGTTCAAACAAGAAGACATTGGTCTCACATGAAAGTGATGAGTAAATGCTACGAACAAATTCTTACTTTGGTGCTGTGAAATATGACAGCTTGACAAAAAAAAAAAGCTGTTAAGCGCGTTTTACAGGATTTTTGTTTCTGCAGCAATGTATCCAAGGTTGAAAGATACCAACCAATGTCTCTTTGAAAAAAAAAAATGACAAAAAAGAAGCCTATATAGGGTCAGTGTACCACGCGACACTGGACATTTTATACAGAACCAGACATCAGGAGTGTTCATTATTCAAGTATGTTTATTCTTTGATAATGTGTACACTTTACCCATTCTGACACATTCTGCTATAAATATTTACTGTTTGCTACAGGCCACATCTCAGTCCCTTAAGATTTAATCATCAGTCAAAAAAAAAAATTAGCACTTCTAGAAAGCGTCATATTCACTCAGTTAAAAAATAGCCAAAGGAAGACATTCGGAGGCAAATGAGGAGAACACGGAAAGGAGAAAATAATGTTTAACCAATTCGATTATACGTTGCGGTTAGGATCAATTTGGAAAAGTAATTGTCGCTTAGCACCGTCGAATCATGGGAAACCGTGTAGAAAGATAATCATCCAAATCAATTAAGGCCGGGGGCAAAATTGAAACCATATTGCAGAATCCGTAGAGCACAGTTTGAACATGACCTCTGTTTAACCTGTTTAAGTCACAAAGAACCCTGGATCGCTGTTAACCCTTTGTTCCTGTGCAAATTTGCAGACTTCGGTGAGGAAAGGGGAGCAAAAAAAGGTCTTTAAAAAGTTACAGTTGCCGTCGAATCCCGCCAGATATTTACCCTGGATATTTTTCCTCACTCTTGACCCCTTTCAAATCTTTGCGACGTTGACCAGGGAGTGTAGGGATTTAACGCCGCGACGCCTCAGTAAAAATAGGCACTCGGAAGAGAAGAAAAACAGACGAGACACCCAGTATATTTTGGGCAGAATTCTGCCTTCTTCCATCGTAGGATTTCCCTCCTCACTCTGTGTGACATATCTGAAAACCAGACTCCGTATTTGTAGGGCCTACAAGTATTAGCCACCCGTCCGAGATGTCGAGCGTGTAACTAGGCATTTATATCGTGGTATAAGGTACTGAGGTGCAATTTGCTGATCTGTCGTATTTAACAGCTAGAAGGCTTTTAGAAGCTTGAATTTGGATTAAGAATTAGGATAAGAGTCTATAGCTCTGAATTGAGGAAAAAGGTCAGAATAACAGTCGATTGTTTATTTCAACTGAAGCATGGGAATGATACATTAAATACTTTTAATATTTTAATGCAAACTTAGAAAATAGTTACTAAAATAGTTACACGTAGATCGTTGATGTATTAGTTCTAACTACGCATGGATCCACCGTCGATTGCCGACCTGATGTATTAAGATTGTTTGTTTGTTTGTTGCTTTGTTTTCTTCAACCTGGGCCCTGTTGCATAAAACCCTTACCGCTGGACTTACCGCTCCTTTCTAGCGGTAAGTCTTCAAATTAGCGGTAAATTTTATAATCCTTGATGCTGATTGGCTGTGACGCCTAATTTTGACGGTAGTTACCATTGAAATTCAACGGTAAGTTTTATGCAACTGGCCCCTGGATTTCCCGCAACCTTTTTATTGATAAATAACCCTTTCTGTGCCATGGACGAGGACAGTGTGTACAAAGCTACGAGGTTTTCTGTGCCAATCGGTACTCAAAGCACGTGTACAAAGGATTAAGCATCGAACGTTCAGATGCGCTAAATCAAAACAAAAAGAGGAGGGGGAGAGGCGAGTTATCTTATGAGGTCTTCTTTCGGTAGTAATGAGTAAAAGCTCTAAACAGATTAACAACTAACAAAATAAATGACTTAATAAAATTGATAAGATATCAACAAACCAAGTGTCTTTGCAATCAATCTATGAATATTCATGTATATTCATGAATATTCATAATGTAAATTCAACTAGTGCAATAGTCTAGCTCGTAATTTTGAATGTTTTCGAAGCCACAAATACGACGATCAGTCTGAGAACCTCTCCTTCACCTGAATCCTCACCTCCGTGTCCTGGAAAAATGAAAAACCCGTTCTTGGACTGTTATTTTTCCTCTCTTTTCGTGAAGAAAACCCGATCCTTTCCTCATTACTGGCCGGTATCACGCCTGACCTGAGTCACGACTCTCGCAAACACAATCATAATGGGGTTCGCGACAGACCGACAAGCAGCCAGACAAAATAGAATATTTCACAGATGACCGGAACAATGGCTACTTCTCGTAATCCGGCCAAAAATCCCTTAAATGTAAGAATTTGCTTTAAAAATCCTGACCTCCCGAACTATTCCATTTCTTTCATGTGAGACGACCATCAGATATCGCCTTTTTTCCGACAGTAATCCTTCCACACCTATAGGGGACGAAATACAACTCCTCTCACAGTCAACTCTAGGCCTCGGGAAAAATACTCTGGCATTTTGCTAGATCTTTGCTAAGCTTTGAAATAAAAAAGTGGAACTATATGTTTGTGTTTTTGCCTCCGTCGCTCACTTTTCGTAGAGCTGAACAGAAACTGCAAACAGGATACTGCATGCAGCCTGCAGCATCGCTCTCCCCTACTGCGGAGGTTAGCAGCAATGCCCTAATTATCAAAATAGTTCACACACAGAGTCTGCTGAACATTTCGACTTATTGTGCCATGTCTTTTGTTTTCGAGATTCTAACACCACGGAATCTAATTTGAGAACACACGGGTAGTGTAAGTGTGTGTGGTTTTATACCGTAGAAACAAAGCTAGAAAGAATGCGTGTGGGATATCCTTGGAATATGTTATGGCCAACTCTAAAATTGTACTACAATCATGGTACTGTACTGCAGCTGTAGCATTTGCAAGGCTTCACGAAATCACCGGTCAAACTCGCGACAGAAAATATCAAATATATACGACATGGGCAATAAAAACAAGTATCCAGAGGAAAAAAAAAAACCCATACAATTATCACATCTATAATTAGTGTAGAAGCATTAGAAATGATTATTTACTCTGCGTAATGGTAAGAAAAGGGGAGAAACCTGAAAAGTAAGCTTTTCTCAAAGATTTGACAAAATACCTTTATCGTATATTAGATCAGGTCAGAATATGGCACTCGAAAAAGCATGTGGTTGAAAACTTAAACGAGTGAGTGGGCATAACCCAACATTGTTCAATAATGAAAGAGTAGGAAAATTACATTATAATGACTGCGCACGTGTGGGCGAACAACAAAAATAATTACGGCTGTTGAGTTTCAGAAACCAAACTTTGCTTGAAATCATCAAAGAATTTTAAAGAAAGAGAAGAATGTCACCTATGTCACCTTTCAAGTACAATTTCACAAAGCTACACCTTATGTAATCCTTTCGTTTGAAAGGGAAACCTGGTTACTGTTGTTGTTGTTGTTGCTTCTTGTTCATTTTAATAAGGGTTCAGCTACCAGACGTTCAGGTCAATATAATGACCTTACCATGAAAAGGCGTCAAAGATATGCCTCAAGGATCTGTACTGTCTGTGTTTTGGAGACCATCGCAACATTGCTTCTGCTTCGGGATCTGGTTTGGAGTATTTACAATACCTATCAGGCAAATTACCATTACGAGTAAAACACAGTTTATGTGGTATATTCATATGATAATATTCCCTTGATATCTGAAACAGCAATCAAAACGTAGTGTCACTAGATGCTAAACGTTGTGACGCGACATTTTGCTCCTGCGACATTCCTCCGGTCTTTTTTTCTCTCCAGGTCTTAGGGTTAGGGTAAGGGTTAAGGTTGTGATAAGGTTTTAGGTTTAGTCAGGGAGGTAAGCTTCTCACCTCACTGGTTTAGTTTGATGTTAGCATTATGATTGGCGTTAGGATTATGTTTGTGGGTAGAATTTTGGCTTGGCGTGCAGATATTTCATTAACCATGAAAGCAGACGTAATGGATCCGCCGAACGTATCCATAACCTCCTCTCTGTCAATCATTTTTCCCTTTACGTTATGATAT
The DNA here is from genome assembly GCA_033980235.1 of Diadema setosum. Classification (NCBI taxonomy): domain Eukaryota; kingdom Metazoa; phylum Echinodermata; class Echinoidea; order Diadematoida; family Diadematidae; genus Diadema; species Diadema setosum. Next base: position 37,440,929 of record CM067068.1, on the reverse strand, counting down.
CATCTTCTCTTCTCATTCTATTATGTTAAGTGTTATCCTCTCTTTCATTTCTCTTTGTATATTTCAATCGGTTTTCATCCCGTGATATGGACTCTTTTTCGATGTGCCCCCTTGAAGACACCATACAACATTTTGGGGCTAATTTCGCCCGAGCGAACCGCGCCGCGCCCGCGACCCGACTGTTTAGGGCTCACACGGGTAAATAATTCCCCATAGAGACGTGTGTTAAAATTCAAATTTCAAAAGAAAAATCTGTAAAATAGCTGGGAGAAATGAGGTGGTTCATCTTCACTAACCTGAATAAGTGAGATATACCCTTTCATCCATCAGATTTCCAGGGTGGGTTGTTCTGCTCTAATTCTGTCCAGGGGTCCGCAAAGCCAGACTACGAGTTCTTGTCACTCAAAAAATCACCTATTTTCCGTACACGTACCCAATGAAATATAGTCCCCTCAAATTCCATCAGAGAAGCTTTCATCTTCCAATCAAAATGCAGTTTGTAGAGGAATTCATACTCAATGTCTACAGCTATTCAGTTTTTTGCCAAACTACATCATTGATTTTTAATTATTTTTTTTCTTCATTTATTTTGGTATCTTTGGTACGAATTTGTGAAGGGGTCTGGGATAGTCCATTTTATTTACAGGTGTGAGCCCTATAGCAGAAGCCTCAAGATTGCTTTACTTCCGGGGATGACAGCATTGGTATGGTATGCGTGACTGTTTGAATAAAAAGTACTTCCTGATTATGAAATATGAATTGTATTCAAATTTCTGCGAAACTACGTTCAATGGCAGGTGGGATGAAATTTGTCTCACTTGTCACTGATTGCAAATTTCAAAGCATAACTTATTGTTGTTGACATCATCTTATTCGCATATTCAACTGCAATATACTCAATTTGCCTGAGAGAGAAATAATGGCATGCACACACGCCTACAGACACGCATGCAAGGAAGTAATTATCACACTCACGGACACTCACACAAAATTTAATGGAAAGCAACTTGTAAAATTAAAGTAGAAAAATCTTTCATTCGTTGTTGCCCCCCCCCCCCCCCCCTTCAAAGCAGTTTATATCAGTTTGAGATAAGTCAATGATAGCGCAACTGGTCAAGGCTACTTCGATGCACCTTGTAAAAAGTGGACTTTTGAGAGGTAAGACATGGTAACAAAAAGAGCATAATTATGTTTGTGTTACTAAATAAAAGTAAAACTACACCCATCACATGCGATCCGCTTTGTAGAACTGTTTCTGAGTCCAGTCAGCATTAGAATAATCTTCAAAGAGAACATGTTTACCTCTGCTTCGTTTGTACTGAGTTTGTATTCGATTTCTATAATAAAGTGGTACATGTCTGATGTAATTCGGATAGCGTGTTTCTTTACCATTTTGTAGAAATTGTAGTAAATTTGTGAATGAATGAGGCATCTCATTCATTACTTCACTGATTCTCTCCTGCATTTATCTATATTTCGCTATAAATGGGTAACACCAAAGTATGAATTCGGTTGAACATGGAGCTGGAAGTGAAGAAATTGGGTCGTAGAGCGCGACCTATGGTCGTAAATATGTGATCTAGTTTTGCCGCCAATGAGTCACACGTCATTAAAACTTCCATTAAACTGAGAGAGAAATACGATACCGTTGCTCGCTATCGACGTACGATGAAATAACACCTTCCGGTCCGAGTTTGACAGTCCTCTCACGACTATGGAACGCCATGTGATGTTGCAAAAGTCGGGGAAACCACTGATCAGAGGTTTCTCTCTGCTCGTTCACGCAAGTAAAAACCACTGATCAGAGGTTTCCACCCCCTGCACGAACAAAGCAAAACCTCTGATCAGAAGCTTTAACTCTGCACGCACAGCTCGAAACCGTTGATCAGTATATAGTTTTAAACCTCTGATCTGTAGTTTTAACTTTGCACGAACAGAGTTAAAAACCTCTGATCAGTGGTTTTCCCCAACACATGGCGTTTCATACCTACGACTTGCCCGTGCTTCCTCTATTGATGAGGTAACTTCCAAACTCTACCGGGGTTGGAGACACGGGCAGAGTGCGATTCGATTGCGACTAACTGTAAATGTTTGTGAGTTTTCTTCTTCGTCTTTCTCACTTTGATAGACCCCCAAACATCGTGGGCATCCTGGACCCTATATTGTGAAAAAGTATCAAAAAGTATGAAGGCGAATGGTGCACACGACAACATAATTTCTAATTATCATGTAATGTGGGCCTATGTGGTACATAGGGGATCATTCAGCGAGACCAATACCAACGAGTCATACGGCAAACGAGTTTGATATTGAACAAAGGTCTAGGAGTCATACAGCTCACGACTCATACAACACACGAGCTCGACACTTGGCAAATAAGGCCCGCGAGTCTGACAGTAGACAAACAAGGCCCACACTAGGCGCAAAACGCTCATGAGACCGACATTACATCATTGTGTCGGTCTCGTGGGCCTTTTTTTTTTTTTTTTTTGCCTAGTGTCGGACTCGTGAAATGTTCGTTTGATTTTTCGAGCCTCCACTGCAACAGCACTATTCCCCCTCAATCATGTTCATGTGCTGGTTGAGTTCGTTATTCCGAAGGTTTGCTATGCCGAAAAAGAAATAAGGTTTGCAATTCTGAAAGAATAGCGAACCTTCAGAATAACGCCGTAAAAGCTCGGATCTACTATTCCTAATTCATTTTTGAATTTGATGAACGTCTAGGTGTAGGCACTTTGTGCGTTTCCGAATAACGAACTTTCCGAATAACGAACCTCATTTGATTTTCATCAAAAGGAAAACCGTCAGCTGAAACCTTAACGATCTGTACAAATCTACAACCTTACCCTACCCTGCTTCTTCATTGACTTTATTAAATAATATTACAACGTGATCTTTTCCATAAACTATGACAAGGGTTTTAACAAAACTATATTTTGGCTAACGGTGGAAAAGAAAGTACCTAACGCAATGACAAAGTCTCAGATGAAACATTTTGTCGACTTGTGCTTGAACATGCCTTTACAGTCATGATAAGTATACCTTGAGTTTCTCGCATGCAGAGATGAGCTTTTAAACCACATGTAAGTCGCAAGGGCCTTAATCTTTTCTTAGCAAGTAAACAACAACAACTAAAGAACAAACAAAAAAGAGAGAATACAAAGGCATGATGTTACAATTTGCAAACTGGAATTTGTCGATCATCAGTTTCAGGCATCACCGTCGAACAATTTAAAGGAAAAGCCGAGATGACATTTTACTTTTATGTTCCTGTGTATATGATTGGCATGTGCCTTTATTATTTTTATTTCTTACGATCCTTTTATAAGATTATAGTTGTGTGGTGTTTTTTCGTTGGAATGAGAAATAAAGGTTCATATTTCACATTCTCTATTAATATTAATAAAACTATCCAGGGTTTACGCCCTGTTATGTATGTTTCCATGACTGCAGATCATGCCATCACCGGCATGAACATAGAGTTCCTGCAGCGAGTGCCAGCGGAACTCGCATGGCTCTGCGACCCGAGGCGACGGGATGAATTTCCCCCGCATTTCCGCCCAGCGGTACTCGCATAGCTATAGGGTTGAATGATGCAAGGTGTAGAGTGACGGACGGATGGGTCATTTTCGGGACAGAAGGTGACAATGACTGACTCGCACTTTTTGCACATTCAATCAAGGCATCATGTCCTGGGTGTGGATTGCACCCAGGAGTTGGTTATGAACAGATATCGGATTCGTCGCAAATATTAAATCTTGACTCGTGAAGTGAAGCTGACATAGACTAGTGTATAAGGGAGTTCACTTTTAGCGCATGTCTCATTTGACCCCTACACCACAGACTTTCAAATAACATGGAAAGGACCTGTGACAGAGCATTCTTTGTTGAAGCATGCCACCTTTGTAATCAATGTCAATGAAATGCGTGTGCAGCTTTTGTTAAACATTATTGATGAATCACTTTCACCTGTGCGTTCTAACAAGGTGAAACACACAACTTAACATTCTAAATCCTCATTTGCCTGAGGATTCTTTTCGTTTGAAAGTCAATGGCAAATACACAAACATTCTCATTTGACCTTTATTTTGCACATGCACAAATCGCAACCGTGAACTCCCTTATTGTTGTGATTCGTTGAGTTTGTATCACGCGACATTTGATTTCGTTGTTAGTAGCTCCATGGTTGTACTGCACGGTCGTGAAACATAACAATCTATGAATTCATCCAGTGGGAAAATGTTCAATATGTTCAATACACTTACCATTCAAATGCTGCACGCTCTGTCAGGTACCACTCTATACTCTATACTATGCGCCCCTTGCTAATTTAATTATCCTTCATCACATGGCGCTTAGGTTAGTTCTGCATTTATTTTGTGTAAGATTTATACGTGCCGGAATAATCCTCACTGATCAGAATACACGTGGTATTTTACATCGTGATTTACATAGCACGTAAATATTGAACAACTCAAAATGTTCCAGTCGCCGCACTATTCATTGCAAGGGTATTTTTGTTTGTTTGTTTGTTTGTTTGGTGATACTTCTTTGCATTTCTATGCATTTGCCTTGCTTTAAATAAATCCATTTTTCCGCATGTCAATCTGTCATTTTATCATCATATGATAGATGGGAGGGACTGTTTTACCTACTACTACGATGAGTCAATAAAAGATGAATATCATTCAAGTTTTATCGGCATAACTTTGAACATCTGATTTCGTTATTTCATCGACCCTCTGTGACCCGCATCAAACAGGTGTCCCCTCAAGTCCCTGTTCACCGGGCAACCCCTCCACCTCCGTGCCCCAACCACACGTGGAGAGCGATGCTGGGCAGGCCTTGCGAAGTTATCACGGAAGGCATCCCACGGTGTCCTCGAAGGAATGCCCATCCTGCTGATTGGACGTCGGTTGCTCATCGTTTCGTCATCCAAATATCATCATATTATCTCGTCAATCAAACATCAACCCACTCATATTCGGGAATTATGTCGACTTGACCAACAAGTACAAGAAAAGAAGAAAAGAAAAGAAAGAAAAATGGGTTAGTTCACGTTCGACCCACATTCCAATGGCTGTATTTTGTACATACCCTTGAAGAAGTTTGGTATACCCGGCTTCCTTGTAATGCATCAAAGGGGGAAATGGGTCAAATACGATTATGGCTGAAACAGGTGAACATCGGCTTCGTAAATATTATGAACAAAGTTTGATGGTCAATTTATCCTGAGAAGGGTTAGAGTAGAGAAAAAAAAAAAGCAAGAAAGAGAGAGAAGAAGGAGAAATGATGAGAAAGGAAGGGAGACCTGCTTTTGCTTTGGATCTGATTTCAATGCAGCACTGCTACCAGTCTGTTGTAAACGATTGTTGGCCAAAAGTTTCCCTGTTTCGTCACAGTCCCCTTACCACAAACTTCAACACGTAAATCTTCCATCCCTGCAATGACATGCGCAGTGTGTAACGATCGTCATATAGAAAACAGAGTGGTGTTGAATATGTTTCGTCTTCTCATAATATTGTTACTGTCCTCTATAACCTCATTAATGAGCTCTCTTTTATCCGGTGTCTTCTTTTTAATGCTATTATTGCAATTGGTGGTGCGCTACATGGCTGCGCTACATGGCACTTTCCTTTTTCTCTTCATAAGATCCTGATTACCTTCAGTTTATAACATGTTTAACCATTGATGTTTCCTATACACGTTCCACCAATTCACCTCGGATATTCTCTTCTCGTTTTCGTCAAAGTTTTTCTTTTTTATTGTCAAACAATGTAATCTATAGATCTAATGAAGGATGTGATATTCACTTCCACTCAAGGTTTATATTTCTCTCTATCAATTTTTAGGGGAAAAGGATATGGATGCTTGTTTCTATCCCGGCATTAAAGGGATCTAAAGTTTTGGTTAAGACCTAATTTCAGGTTTCAAACATTTTAGATAATGAGAAACCTCTTATGAAATATGAAAGAGCATGTAATTACGTGAGGAATTCAACGTTTATTTGATGGAAATTGGTTTTGAGATGGCTGAGATATCCAAAACAGAGCGATTATAATAGAGTGTGGGACCCACACTTTATTACGATCGCTTTGTTTTACTTTGTTTTTAGATGTTTCAGTCATTCCAAACCCGTTTTTCATCAAATGAATTCCTCTTAAAATGGTATGCTATGTACTATATCTTAAGTGTTTTCTTGGTATCTCGCAAAAAGTTAAAATTCCATTTCTCATCTCCGCCAATACTGTACCATCCCTTTAAACATTCCCCAATTTTCTTCTTCCTCTTCTATATCACTTTCCACTTCCTTCCGCCGCTACTTTAAGTCACAGAGATCACTTACAGCTGTTCAACTTTAAACTCACTTTCGGTCCTGGTCTCCCAAACTTTCCATTTGTTTTATGCCATTCCTTACCCGTTGAAAGGCAACCTCTGGTCCTCACGCACATTTTGACAGCGCTGTTTATGAGGAAACGCGATTATCATTCCAATTCACTTGAGTTTTCCTCGCCATCATTCTGGTGGACAGATGGATAACAGTCTTCAAAGCGAAGTCGTATATGATATAATATGCTCGCATTGAAATCTCTAATAGTGTATATATATATATATATATATATATATATATATATATATATATGTGTGTGTGTGTGTGTGTGTGAGACGGAAGGAAAACTTACAGTATAGACGTTGCACCACTCCAACGTCAATAATTGCAAGTTTTCCTTCCGTCTCACGTATACCAATGATGCAGTACCCACCAGGGACAAGCCCGCTTCACATTATATATATATATATATATATATATAAGACAGATGGATAGATAGGCAGACATTATACATAGACTTTTTGTTGTGATCTATACTGTATGGACGAATACTTCGAGACATTCTATTCTAGTTCGTTTCATTCGAAATTTGAAAATTTTTTATCTGTCAACCGAGGAAGAAAAAAAAAAACAGAGTGTGGATAAAAGTAGAATCCACGTTTGAGGACATGTGAAACTTCAGTTCCAATTACCTCAGTAAGGAAGGCGTAAACATTCGTCATAGCACCCACATTTCCGCACCAGGAGAGCGGAAGGATCTCAATGTAGAAATCGTTTACCCTTGTCCATTCACCTATAGAACTGACACGCAAGTACAACGCGGAAATCTGTACTGTCCTTACGATATATCCGTATAATGAAGAGCATATCAAGGAGAGTTATAGCAGGTTCTTAGCATCAAGTGATATTAAAAAGACTTGGAAGGAAGTCTGCATACAAACTTGTACATTTCCAGACGAAATTAACAAGACGTTCCCCTTGCTGATTGATGGTTTCGGAAATGCTATGCGTTTATAACACTTGTTATGGTGAGATGTGCTATTGCAAACAACGCGTATATGCTCTTGAGTGTGTGTGTGTGTGTGTGTGCGTGTGTGTGTGTGTGTGTGTGTGTGTGTGTGTTCATGGAAACAGTTTAAATAAACGGCAATAGTCTAACGAAATACTATAAACAGCTGATGATACGAAGATTTTAGTCCACGTGTTAGTTCCGTACAAAAAAAAGATGAGAGGAGGAGATTTCAGAAATGCACTGTTAAAGAAAAAATGAATGGTTGTGTAATGTATATTTAGGATATTTTGGGGATAACTTCCTGTTCATTAACAACTCAACTTAAATTCCCTTGTTTTTGTAAACTCACCTCAGAATATAACACCAAGATTGTTTACTATTAATTTCCTGTCGTTAATTACCCTTGTTTGATGTTTACATCAAGGAGTCATTCAATCACCCTTGTAACAACCCTTCTTTGTCCCTGGTTTAATTACCCAAAGATTATATACACACACCGTGTGAACCACCAGACTCTTTGTCTGCCCCTTATCTTATAATACTTCCTCCTCCACAAAAGAATCCCCCTCTTTTAATTGGTCAAACATCACCCCTTAGGACAACCCCTTTGGTCACTCTTTTTAGTTATCCCTTTTTGATTGGTTGTCTTACCAAAATTCTCACCCATCACCCATTGAACATTTCCAAGTTTGGTGTTCTTTCCAAGGCCCCAAGAGAGATCATGATTTCGACATCAGAGAGTCAACCTCTACTTGATATTGCTCTCTCTCTCTCCTGCATCTTGATACTTCTATATTTTACTCTGATGTACATACTCGTCATTTAACTTGTCATTGAACTTCATCGTGATATTTCTGTGAGCGATTGTGAATAAACACTTTGCATCGATGAAATGTACCAAAACTGTACCTGAGCTCCTTCATTTCTGCTTCATAACAACATTCCAAATGTAACACCACCCGTTACATTACATGGTGGAGAACCTTATATCGATCCTATATCGGAATACCTCATCATTACAACTCGACATCGCTTTTGGGAGGAGACTTTCACCAGACCATGCAGGCCGAGCATTGATAGGACCGTGGCAGCATGCGACCTGAACATTGTTGAAATGTGACTTTGCTGCCGAATCAGGCGATGGACTTCAACAATTATTTAGACAACGAACTTTGTGGTGACATGGCCTTTGCAAATGACGACTGATTGATGACCGACGACTTAAACCTCCACTTATTAACAATGATGATGACCGTGACCTGGATGGCGACATCATGCCCGACTTGGATGACGACGCAACGAGGACTACGACGACCACGACCTGAGGGACGTACAAGGAGGACCCATGACTGGTGTTGACGCGGATGCAGCTCCAGGGAAAATTCTTAAAAAATGGACGCTTTGCTGAATAATGACCGACACATTTCGACAACGATAGGACTACCAGACGGATTCAGGACCAGACACTTACAGTGTAAACACTAATAACATTTTCAAGGATAACTGACTCTTAACTTGGAGGACTGATGGTTTGATTGCTCATTGTGATTATTTTCTTGTTTTTGGAATACTATACTATGCAATCATTTTGGATATTGGAGACTTGGTTGAACCCTTTCACATTGGGTAAGTGGAACTTTGATTGTTATTACTGTCCCAGTGTGAGAGATATTTGAGAGAGTATGTTGATTTTGATTAGTGCTTACTGAGTTTGCATTATTTTATTTTGACTGATTATTTGTATTTAATCCTTATGTGTTTCCTTATGAATTTTTCATACTCATATTTGTTTGACTGTTATTACTGATCTTTGACTTTGATATTTGATTAGATAGGCTTTGTGTTACTCAATATTACATACACCATGACCAATCACAGTACCAATACCACCATGACCACCAGTAGGACCCTCCGACAGACCGACTTTTTACCGACTAAATTTTCTGGCAGCCGACTAGATTACAATGACTGTACTGCCCATATTTTGACCTTTGAAGACTATTTAGATGCTCATGACATTGACTCGGACAAAGCTGGCAACTTGACGACTATACTTAAGACTTTCAAGTGGACATTAGAGGGACAGGCCAGACTCTGGATAGACAAATTGACTTTCACTACTTATGACGACCTAAAGACGGCTTTCACTAGGCGATTTAGCCCCGCCAAATCGACTTTTGCTAGGGTTACTGACTTTAACACCATGACTATGACTGATGGAGAGAGTGTCGAAACTTTTCTCCAACGACTCAGACAGACTGCCTCCTACATAGACTATGGGGAGAAGCAAATAAAGGACCGTTTACTTGCTGCACTGACCCCCGACTGTCGCGCCGCCATTCTTATGGCATCGCCGACATCAACGACCACCCCTGACGAGATAGCCGCGAAAGCGCAGCTTTTCATAGATCTTAGGACTGACACTACCCCGACAAAAGAGGTGACATTCGCAACCCAAGACGATGTCGACCTCCTAAGTGAGGAAATTTCATCCCTTAGATTTAAAACCGAACAGAAAGACTCCCGAGGACGAAGACGAAATCGACATTCCCAACACAATGACTCTGACCGCAGTACCAGCCGCAGCGCTAGTAGGACTCGACATAGGGATGACCACAGCAGACATGAACGTAGTTTAAGTAGGGACCGACATCATTCTGACTACAGACGTAGTTTAAGTAGAGACAGACGACATGATAGTAGAGACAGACATCCTGGACGGCGCTCTCCTTCTCGTGATCGTTATCGGTCACAAAGCCGAGGACGCGACCAACGGTCTCGACCTCGATTCGCTGGCAAATGTGACTATTGTCACATTCCTGGCCATTTTTGGAGGGATTGTCGGCATAGGTTGAGAGACATTGAACGCGACAGACGACCCCAATATTACGGACCACCCCCACCCCACAGACAACAATACAATGACTATAACCGACATCATCATCGACAACAACAACAACAACAACAACAACAACAACAACAACATCATCTACAATACACAGGACAGTACTTCGACACACATCCCCAGGGTTTTCATTAAAGGGGAAGGCTAGTAACTGATCAGTGGGAATCAGTGGAAATGCTGAGAGATGATTGTTCCAATCCTTTTGGGATTCATTGAAGAGTTCATTGTATATCTAATGTTGTATGAAAATGATTTGCTTCAGAATGGTCTCATATTCAAGTAATGTGCAGTTTAATGCTTCCAGGTTAGCGTCCCTGGTCAGTGACGGAGCATTAATCTGCACATTACTTGAATATGAGACCGTTCTGAAGCAAATCATTTTCACACAACAATAGATATACAATGAACTCTTGAATGAATCCCATAAGGATTGGAACAATCATCTCCACTGATTCCCACTGATCAGTTACTAGCCTTCCCCTTTAAGGGAGGAAAATAGAAGCGCTCTCTATTCCACCTCCCAAAATGAACACCCCAGGCCTAGGGACGGACAAAAACTCAAATCGACATACTTAGGGACAGAGGACGTAGACCTGCAACTGACTAGTAATAACTTTGTTAAGGGACGACTTGACAGTGGTAAGCACATTTTCATTCTTTTTGACAGTGGTGCTACCAAGACATTGATTTCTGACCGCTATGTTAAATCAACTCCACACCTTTCCAACCTAAAGAGGCAGAGCGTGACTCCTACTCGATTTAAACTAGGGAACGGGCAGTTCCTTGAAGCGCAAACCGCGATTAAATTCAGAGTCACAATTCAAGGTTACAAATTCGAAATTTCTGCTTTAGTCGTTGAAAACATTGTTGGTGTTGATTTGATATTAGGCAATAACACACTTTCGGACGTAGACGGGACTTTGACTTTCAGGGACCATAGGTTCAAAATCAAACGGCGTAGGATACCATTTTCCCCTACATCAAAGGTGAAAATCGAACCATTTGAGTCCAGACTCATGACACTACAGGGACATACACCTGCCCACTTACGTAACTCTGACGTCATACTGACTTCCAATGACTACCTCAGTAGGCACTGCCCATCAACAATGGTGGTAAAACTAACAAAAGGTGCGACTCAAATCATTGTGACTAATACTACTGACAGACCTCTACATTTCTCTAAGGGTAGGGCGATTGCCTTTCTCGACACTACTAACTCCGTACGTGTGACTGAGCCCCTCCCAGTAGATAACATAACTATGACCTTGACTGACAACACACATGCACTTTACTCCACTCAGCTTGACACCGCAGACAGTAACCTTGACAACCAGACTAGACAAGCAAACCTTGACAAATACCCCCACCTTGATCACAATGACCCCATTGCTAACATGACTGAAGACCAAATCATTAGAGCCCATATTGACTTAAAGGATAGTGTGCTTTCTCCCTCTGAAAAGAATGAGTTGATACAGATCCTTAAAGACAACAGACCCGCATTCTCCCTCTATGGTGAGCTATCTAGTTGCCCAAACTTTGAAGTAGACATACACTTGACCAATGACGAACCACATTTTCATTCGACCATACTTTGTTACTGAACCTGACAAACGACAAATCGAAAAGGAACTGACCAAACTCGTGAAACTTGGTATACTTGAGGTTGGACATCAGGCATACACCTCGCCTGTGTTACTCATTGCCAAGAAAGACAAGACTGAAAAACGAGTAGTGACCGACTTTCGTTACCTGAACTCTAGAATTAGACGTATCAACCATCCCTTTCCCCTACTGACTGAAACCCTTAAACGCATCGGACATGCTAAGACTAAAGTAATGAGTGTCATCGACCTCAAATCTGCCTTTCACTGCATTCCCCTCTCTAAACAAGCACAACAGTATACCGGCATTGCCTCCTATCATGGAGGAAAGCACTATTACTATAAACGACTTGCCCAAGGACTTAACATTTCACCCGGGCTATTCCAAGCAAAAATCGACAACATTCTAGGCACCATTCCCAACTCCCGCAATTTCTGCATTGCTCACCATGATGACATAATCCTATTTAGCCCTGACAAGACATCCCACAAACTCCACCTGACCAAAGTATTACAGGCCCTCTCTGACAATGGACTTAAAATCTCTCCTAAGAAATGTAAACTCTTCACCAATGACGTAGACTACATGGGACATAGGATAACTATTAACTCGGACGGTGAGGCTTGTTTTCGACCATTGAACAATAGATGCGCCTCTATACACAACATGACTCGACCCAAGACACCCAGACAAGTTAGAAGGTTAATTGGTGCTGTCAATTATGTTGCAGGATTCTTCCCCAAAATACAGTCTATTTTGAAGCCACTACACCAGCTTACCCGAAAGAGTAAGAAATTCAAATGGACTAACGAACATGAACGTGCCTTAAACAAAATCAAAGACCTCATGACCAAACCCCCTATACTACACATGCCTACAAATACCGGACGATTCACACTTTACAGTGACACATCACGGACTGCGACTGGATCTTACTTGACTCAAATCATCAACGGACATGAAAGAGTTATAGGCTATTACTCTAAAGTTCTCCCTGACGCTTGCCAGAGGTATAGTGTAACAGAACTAGAATTGTTTGGCCTTTTGATAAACATAACTGCTTTCAAACATTTGTTGCGTGGCTGTGAATTCAATGCATTTGTTGATCAAAGCTTAATTGTTCAGATATTAAAGTCCAAAGATGAACCATCCACCACCTGACCACCCGCCTTCAGAAACTAATCTTGAAATTATCAGAGTACTCCTTTAAGATTGCATACAAGAAGGGTACCGAACTTGTCCTAGCAGATTTTCTGTCTCGCATACCAAGCGACAAACATGCCGAAATAGATCATGTAGTGCCCATTTCATTTTGTTTAGTTGATAATCATGACCTAGATCATCTTAATCCTATACAACCTGCCGAGCGTCCAGTGACACGCGCCTTTGCTAAAAAGGTGGGTATTTCTGTTCCCAATCTTTATCCTGACAGACCCAAAACTAACAACCACAACAATATTGATACTGACACCGCCCCACCCCCTGAACCAATCATCACACCTGCACCCAATGACAATACCCCACATTCGCATGAACCGGCCAATCAGAAATCAGCATTAGACACACCCCATGACCTGCCCCCAACTACGACACACTTTGCCCCACATGACCATAACAGACCCAACACACAGAAACCAACACCTAAAGCTCCGAAGCGAACAGAACCTAGACTGGTGGACAAACAAAATGAGTCACCGTGTACACAAACATACAGGGATGTGCCCCCAGACTTGTTTACAGCCCCTAAGCCACTGATCTCAAATGTTGAGCAGATTGTTGCTCCACATATACCCAAACAACATGACATAGACAAAGTACTAGACTTGATAAAGAGAAAAATCATCCGTGACTACAACCTGCCCATTGACATACGAAGGCTTAAGACAGAACAAGAAACATCTCCATTTTTCAAACCGATCTATGACTTTCTAGCCCATGACATATTACCTAGTGACAAAAAGGCAGCGAAAACAATTCAGCTGAAAGCTGAGCAATACATCCTATGTGATGGTGTATTATTCCGCCTTTTCTTTGACAAGACTGACGACTTTAAACTGCAACTTGCTGTACCAGAATCACTGACTGATGTTATCATTTCACAATACCATGACAACCTACTTAGCAACCACCAAGGAACAATGCGCACTTACTTGACAATACGACGTAATTACTATATGCCACAGATGTTTGACAGGGTACAAAACTATGTCAAAGCTTGCCTGAGATGCCAACAGTTCCGTGGCAAACCAGACAAGTTACGCCCATTTCACACTCGTGTACCTGACTCCTATCGACCCTTTGACAGAATAAGCCTTGACTTTAAGACCATGCCTACCTCGGCAACTGGTTTTAGACATTTGATGGTCATTTGTGACGAGATAACCCGCTTTGTTATTTGTGCCCCACTTCGCACTCTCGATGCCGAAACAATTTGTGAGGCATTGATACAAAAGGTTATCTGCATTTTCGGACCCCCTTCCTGCCTTGTGACTGACGCAGCAGCCGCTCTCACAGGCAAACTACTGACTACACTGTGTACCGCCCTGAACATTGATAGGAAAGTGATTAGTGTTGCAAACCACGGCAGCTTACAAGTTGAACGCCACATTCGAACACTCTCTGACTTCCTCAAGGTGAACTTGAACCAATTTGGAACAGATTGGGTTCGGTTTATTCCCACTACTTGCTATGCCTACAACTCATTCTCTTCCCCTCATCTAGGTGACCACTGCCCTTACCAACTTGTATTTGGACGAGACCCCCCTACCATGACTAACTTGACCTTCAACCCAATGTCTGGTCTAACCCAGACTTATGACGAATATGTTTCCCATCTCAAACGGAAATTTGACCAGATCTCTCACACGATGCTTTCGCTCCAAAGGAGAACTCAAGACAAGCAGAATGTCGCCATTACAAATAAACTACGGCAAACTCCTATCTATTCAATAGGCCAGCTAGTCTATTTGTACAAGCCAACTTCTTCCTCCCTCACTGCAAACTCGAGAAAGATTGCAGCTGCTTGGGTCGGACCTTTAGTTGTGCATGAAGTGCTCGATAGAACCCACTTCATTCTCTCCACTCTCAAAGGTGAAATTCTGCGAGATATCTTTAACTACAACAGGTTGAAGCCCTGTTTCATGAAAGCATCGGATGAGAGGAAACCCATCACCCACCTCCAGCGACTGAAAGAGGCACTTGGAAAGACAGTGACCGGCCCTGGAGACGGTGAAACCTCTGACAAACCATCAGTAAATTTTATTGATGAGCATGACCACACCCCTCCTGAATGCACTGCTGATCACATCATGTGCTTTCAGACGACAGACCCAATCCAAACATCTGACTATGTGACATCCATCACCCCTAACAACGGAATAGCCGCCCCAACCCCCCTACGACAAACTGACCTTGAACGACAATTTGACCTTCTAACAACTGCGCCCTCTGACAATGACATGACCCTACACCGAGGACGATTTAAGAACGGGCAATTACAAGTGCTGACTTCATTCATTAGTACTCCGACTGACGGTAATAACCCCAAAGAGGTTAGATTTTGGTGGAACATAGGACTGTATGCAGACACAAGTAACTTGATAAGGCAAATTCTGATTGATAGAATCATTCCTGTCACGGGAACACCAAAGAAATATATGAAACGATTATACACATAATTTTCTTGATAAGCTTTATAAGTCTAAAGCTGTATATGATATATTTCTTTGTCATTTTATGATTTGTTGTAATTGTTGCTGAAGATATACGTAACTTTCACATTATCAATCTCATTGCCAAGATAATGAGAATATAAGCTTTGGAATCCTTTTTCAAGGCTGTGTAATTGCATGTTATATTATTGTATCAAATTAATTGTCTTGACACTGATTGGAGAAATTTGAGTTTAAACTCATTTTTAATAAACAGACTTGAAAGTGTCTGTTCTTTCGCTTACTTCTATCGTTATCAATTTGGAGAAATTTACTTTCTTATCGAGTGAGGTTTGAGAGTCATATTATTCTGTGTACATCCTTCACTGAAGTGATAATTCCTAATAGGCCGCACAGATAGCTCTCATACCTCGAGCGCACTCGTTACCTCTCCGCTGATACTCAATTAGATGCTTGGAAATTAGCGTCTGCGAGAATGACTCAAAATCTTGATTATGATTTGATATATTGATTTTCGCTGTAATTCCTGATTTGCTCTTCTAATCATGAATTCCTATTCATGCATATTTTGTGCTGGTTTAGTTTTCCTTGTTTGATAATTGAGCATATTGAAGTTACAAATTATAGTCATTGCTCAGTTGTTATTGTTATGGTTGAAGAAATTGACCATTTTAGGATAATTATGTTGAAGAATATTGCATTAGTTTTGATTACTTTATTCACTGTATCTCATTGTAAATAGATCATCATTATGTCATTTAAATGTGTGAGAGTGAATGTGTGAAAGTGATAGTGGGACAGTAATGATTTGAGTTCCACTACCTACCTTTCATTTGTTTTTATTTATAATATCTATCAATTTGTTTTCCAACATTCAGATTCTGGAAATTCCAGAAGCCTCTCTTTGTTCTGATTTGTTTGTAATATTTTAACCCCCCCCCCCAGCCTTGTTTCCTAACAAAAGGGGATGTAATGTATATTTAGGATATTTTGGGGATAACTTCCTGTTCATTAACAACTCAACTTAAATTCCCTTGTTTTTGTAAACTCACCTCAGAATATAACACCAAGATTGTTTACTATTAATTTCCTGTCGTTAATTACCCTTGTTTGATGTTTACATCAAGGAGTCATTCAATCACCCTTGTAACAACCCTTCTTTGTCCCTGGTTTAATTACCCAAAGATTATATACACACACCGTGTGAACCACCAGACTCTTTGTCTGCCCCTTATCTTATAATACTTCCTCCTCCACAAAAGAATCCCCCTCTTTTAATTGGTCAAACATCACCCCTTAGGACAACCCCTTTGGTCACTCTTTTTAGTTATCCCTTTTTGATTGGTTGTCTTACCAAAATTCTCACCCATCACCCATTGAACATTTCCAAGTTTGGTGTTCTTTCCAAGGCCCCAAGAGAGATCATGATTTCGACATCAGAGAGTCAACCTCTACTTGATATTGCTCTCTCTCTCTCCTGCATCTTGATACTTCTATATTTTACTCTGATGTACATACTCGTCATTTAACTTGTCATTGAACTTCATCGTGATATTTCTGTGAGCGATTGTGAATAAACACTTTGCATCGATGAAATGTACCAAAACTGTACCTGAGCTCCTTCATTTCTGCTTCATAACAACATTCCAAATGTAACACCACCCGTTACATTACAGTTGCACCAAATTTTCAGCGCGTTTTACTTTAGGCTTATCGAAATCATAAAACCTGCAGAAGACACAACACACATTGGATATTTTGCGCAAATTTTGAACAGATTTTTTACTCATATCTTCCCTTCAATCTAAAGTTGAAAGCAAACGAAGACGCCAAGTTTTCGCCAAGTTTTCACCAAGAAGCATGGTGAAACTCCCCCCTCCCGGTACAATAAAAAAGCAAAATACTTGACCTAAAAATGTGTTGAATTAAGAACAATAACTATCATGACTATTCGGTATTCGACAATATTTCAAACACACCGTCTTGTCGGTGAAGATTTTGACATGTCTTGAGAATGGAGTATTAAAAGAGTTCATGAGGAAACAGACCGCTATTTGCCAGGTGGCATTCAATCATTTTTTTTTCTCTGTGTGTAAGTTAATATTTCTTTGTTGCAGTCCACGAGAGTCTTGTTTGCCCGAGGTATATTTACAATGAATCAGAGACTAGACCGGTTTGGCAACAACTGCGAGGAAGGGATAGAAGTCAATGCACGATAGGTAACATCATAGGTTTGTGATTATTAAAGCCACATTCCTGTTACTTTGTGATCATAACAACTTACCTGTACATCAGAGAGAGAAAATTATGGCATTAAACAATGTTAAAAGTTCGAATGATAGCGTACTTAATTTGTATGTTCCATAGAACCACCGCTTGCTGGTGATACTAGGGATGTTTAAACAGTATAAGAACAGCACATAAATCTCTTCTTATTCCCAAATAATGCCACAGAGTAATTGAGAGCTAAATGTTTAAATCACTTCAAAGGGATCGTATAGATTTGGTTGAGACCTAACCTCAGGTTTCTATCATTTTGGGGGGAGATAATGAGAAACCTCTTATGAAATATGAAAGAAGAATTTAACGTTTATTTAATGAAAATTGGTTTTGAAAAGGCTGACCTACCTTTTATTTTGAACGCTCAAATAAACTTATACTCTTAGAATGGTATGCTCTGCAATTTTTCATTAGCGGTTTCTTGGTATCTTCAAAAAAAAAAAACCCTTATCCTCATCTCCACCAATACTATACTAACCCTTTAAGTTTTTTGTCAGGGAGTATCCAGCGAAGGTTGTCTGACAAATAGTGATATCGCAAACAATAGAATGTCGACAACGACTAGGCCTTACCCGACTTGTCTTCAGAGATATCTCCTAAAGGTTAGCATTCCACGGATTCGTATATTTTTGTTTAAGGTACACTTTGTGCCTCTAGAAATTTGTTCATTTTTTTATTTTTATTTTTTGAAAGCATTTGCAAAGAGTACTTGCTTATGTGAAGCATGTATAATGTCTATACCATCACACACGATCGAAACTAACAATATAAAACCAAGCTAACTGTCAAAGCGTACTTATAGGTATTACATAAATTGTAATCAATAGAAAAGAAGAAAAAAAAAAGAAATAGCGTATAATGCAATATACTGATGGTAGAGAAATAGAAAACGTATGTGGTATGAGGATGGTAAAAGGCAAATTAGAAGGCAAAATTAGCTGACCTTTCTTAATCACTACTATTCATTCATCAGCATAATTATTGCTAGTTAACTGAATGAAGTTTTACGAGTCTAGTCGAGATATGGGGGGATGTTTA
The DNA here is from genome assembly GCA_033980235.1 of Diadema setosum. Classification (NCBI taxonomy): domain Eukaryota; kingdom Metazoa; phylum Echinodermata; class Echinoidea; order Diadematoida; family Diadematidae; genus Diadema; species Diadema setosum. The sequence continues at coordinate 37,422,084 of CM067068.1, read as the reverse complement.
AAATAGTATGCCATTTCTCCATGCTGATCGAATGCTTTAAGCATCTACGTGTTAGAATTTGAACTTTGTTCAGATTTCTTTTTCTTCTCTTTCTATAATTATCTTCCTCTGTTTTATTTTTTTCCTCCCTCTCTTTCTCTCTGTATTTTTGTTCAGACTCAAAAATGTACTCTTTTCTCTCAAATACTACAATTCCTTTATAAGTAGGAAGCGCTAGGTAGGACGTATGTTATCATTATTGTTATTATCATCATAACTATTATTATAACAATTACTATTATTAATATCATTATTATAATTATTATCATTATCATAATTATTATCATCATCATCATTTATTTATTTATTCATTTATTTACATATTCATTAATCTATTCATTTGCCATTTCTACGTAAAATGCGAGGAGAAGTCGTATTAAAGTATATAAAGAAATGTGGCAGTTCTAGGTGCATACCGTTGGTTGCCAGGAGAGGAAAAGTATAGTACATGACGGTGATCGTAATCATTGAATCAACATCCTTACTTCTGTCAGGATGGTGGTTGAGATGACGACTCTGTGTCGGGTATTTTAAATTGGTAACAGTAGGAAAAGTTGAATTAACCACTTTAACTCTCAACGTGTTTTTTTTTTTTTTTTTTTTTTTTTTTTCAGTTCTCTTCCCGGCGATTACAGTCATAGTTTCAAACGTATTTAATATCGGAGCAAGTAAATTATCACGTATATGTCCGAGTGATTCGTCCACAAAGCCTTGCGTCACATCATGACACGCTCATCAGCAAAACGTTGGTCCAGGGCCCAAGCAAGTACAGGGTCCAGAAACGCGAAATCAGTTGGATAAAACGCCCTCTTTTGTTGAAGTAGCGCCTGGACGAGTGCAATGCTGGAGAAGCGTGCTGCTTGCAGTTTTTGACGCAAAGTCAAGAGGTCGAGTTCATGTCTGTACAGTAACGACCCTCATAATGTACCAAAGTGCTCTCCGTTGGTATAACACAACCTAAGCTCCAGTGGAAGTTCAAGCACATATAGGCGTACTCAAAGATGAGTAGGCAAATATTGTACTGTATATCAGCTGAAAGGGGGAGGGGAATCCACAAGTAAAATCACAAGCCCCGTCTAGCTTTTACTCAACCGTGATCTTTAATTAACATCGCAGGGAGCAACTAATAATTTGAAAGTGTTCATGACGATTACTTATTACACTGCCCGATGTAATGATAAAACCACGGTATCTTATTTGGAAATCATGCAGTTAGAGTCATGAAAATTAAATCACAATAATCAAATCAGTTGATGAGGAACAGGTGCGTCTTCAGAATTTTCTGATACAGATTATAATTTGATGGGGGAAGGATGATGGAGAATAATACATTGAAAACAAATCATAATATTTTATTACTGAGATGGCCAATCGCTAATATTTCAGAGACTGACGTAACCAGATAGTTTGGGTAGGAAATACGCACGTATGAAAACTGCGCCGAGTCGACATGTGAAATATGTTTATATTCAGCACAGTTATTGTCAAGGATTGGATCGCATCAGGGAGGTGATGGAAGTGGGTCTAGACCGCAATCGGATTATGATTTACTGAGCAAGGGTCAGTAATGGCGTAGTAGCGGTAATAAAGTATATGAAAAGTACGGACGGGCCTTCAGAATCTCGGATCTACTGATAACCTTTACATATTGTGATTCCACAGAACATTGCGAAACCAGCGGATTTAAATGTTTAGGTCTCATTCTTTCTTTTACAACCCAGCCTCGGTATGAAATATCTCTCATTTTGCTCTCATTCCATGGTAACCTTTATTTAACCCCAATACTGCCGACTATCTAAAGGGATAAACTCCAATCTTCTTTCGACAGTGAACCCCAAGGTTTGCGTTGTCATTTCGCCTTCTCTTAGAAAATCCCCATCACCAAAGCCAGCCTGCCACGAAATTCGTTTGGCTATCGAGAAGTTGGGAATGTGAGACGAAGTTTTCGTCTACGCACGACACGCCCCACCTTTACAAAATGCTCAGCCTTCATCTCAAATGATTAGTGTGGAAGATGAGACGTTAGAGAGGCGTTGTATAGGAGCAAGAAACCCAACCCAAAAGGGGGTTAATCCATTTACCAGACGGGCGGCTCTAGGAGTGCAAATTTGGGGTGGCATGCAGGCCGGACTTCGGGAGTGTGGAGGAACTGACACCCTGGCCGGAGAAAGATTTCGAGATGCCTTACAGGAACACGATGAGAGCATGGACCCTGGTATAGGGTCCATGATGAGAGGATGACAAGAAAGTTTGGGGTGCATTCGTGTGTGGGGGTAGGGGGAGAGAGAGAGAGAGAGAGGGGGGGGGGGGTGGAGGGAGAGAGGGAGAAGCGAAGAGGGAGAGAGGGGAGGTGTGTAAAAAGACATGGGATTAGTCAACAGAAGACTCGAGTGAACTTGAGAACACAATGCTCAATTTTAAAGGGGGAGAATTCTTTTATGAATTATTATTTTTATATTAGTGCTCTCGTCTTTTTCATTAATGTATGACCACTTTACAGAAGGTACTTTAGATTGTCGTTGGTTTTTTTTCTTTCTAGAATTTAACTTCATTAACACAGTGAACAAAGTGTTTTGTGTCTAATTTTGCTTGTTTCCTATCCGAGCACTATACACTTATTCAGACAAAGTCCTGAAAGTTATGTTGCATTACATGGGCATGACAAAAAACTTTGAATGCCAGTAAACTCTAATGAAAGTAGCAGTGTAATTCTGCTTTGATTGAAGATCTATAGAAAACGCTGAGTAAATTCATTTACAATGAGTTTTATTTCTGTTTTTGTGTGTGTGGATGTGTGTGATTGAGACGTCTAACAATTATTAAATTAAAATTAAAATACTCTTTTCATAGTTTTTTTTCCAACGCTGCTTTCATTTCGTCCCTTACCGTTTACAACACTTAAAGGTACATATATAAATTAGGGCATACCTCATATCTGATCTCATTCGGTTATTAGGTTCTTTCATATTGGTCGTATTGGTTGTATTCTTAAAGCGCACTTTGACTTAAAATGTTTATCATGAATCTCTGAGACTTCGAGAACGCTTGATTCCAAATACAGTATAGTGAATACATATCTTCGATTGTATCCAAGTTTCTCCTTGAGATCATATTGTGTCCCGACAACATATTCGTCACGTCATTGACCCCGAAGTTTCTCGAGGATGGCGCTTTGCTTCTGCAGGTAACAAACTGAAACACCTTTTCCTGTCTGAAAGTCAGAAAATCCGACCTCCCCCGTCTCTCTTTCTTCGCTATTTTTAAGCCCGCGACAAGCCGAAAAGCAGGTCACCGTAAGGTTCAAACAGAAGGGTGGAGGGAAGCAAGCTTTCCCCCGTCCTTCTGCAGTATCGGTGACCTCAGCCGTCTGTAGGCGGTGGCTGACGGTCGCTACGTGCCCCCACGTAGACCCACGTCTTTCCTTCTCCTTGTGGATATCGTAAACCTGTCAAGTTTTACTAGCAATGTCTCTCTTTTGTTTTGCCTTTCTATTTTTTTAGGAATTTGCAGTAAAGTGAAATATGCACGTTTTGATAGAGGGAAGGCATTCCCACAGGAAAAGTGGTAACACACACGAAAAGTGCAAGTCTATTATCAGGGTTGCCAACGGAAAATTCTCCAAAATGAACTGTTTTCTTCTGAACTTTATGGTCACTCTGACGCAGATTTGCACCCGACTGTGGCATGACTGCGGATATATCAATTTGCATCATAATGAGCGAAAAGTGAACAGATATTGCAGTGTTTGTGACGTCATAATTAAGATTTGCTGGCGAGGTAGGCCCTACATATAAACATTTTATGACGAAGGATCTAAATTAATATATGAATAAATAATTTGAGTATCATGAGGCAGCAAAAACATGGAAATGAGAGCAAATAAAGGTGGAAAGAATTTCGACGGTTGAATGCTTCATCTTTTAGAATTATAATCAGCGTTTAACTATTTGGAATCGTTAAATCATGTTAGCTGACTAGGACAAAAAGGACAACCTCTCAGGTCACGCGACTGTTATTGTTTTCGATGTTTCTTTTTTTTGTTAATGTATGAAATATTTCGTTTCATCACATGCATTGCGTTTGTGTGCGTATGAGAGTGTAAGGGACCCTCAGTGGCGTTACGGCTTTACTACTGAGTAAACAAACACGAATTAAACGACATTTGAATACAGAAGGTGGGAACTTTGACACCAATAATGGTCATTTCTCAGATATTTAAACTTAGACCTTTCACTGATGACAGTGTAGCGTTGCTCAGACCTACCAAATGATGTACCTGTGAGCAGTAAAAGAAATCAATAAGAGAGTGATTTTCACCTGCTGGGAGAGTAGGAGAGGAAAAGAAGGGTGGGGGGGGGGGGATTGGAGGGATCAACGAAATCACAAAGTGAGAGCATATTTCAATATGTTTCTCTCATTATTTGTTTATATATATAAACACATAATGAGAGACATATATTCGTATTTGTATATATATTTATATTTATATTTATATTCACATTCATATTCATAATTTCAAGTATTCCATACATGTGCAGTTTTGAGGTTTTAGCAGGAAATTAACATAGACAGGGAGTCTCAACAATAGCGAGTGGGAGGGGAAGATGGAGAGGGTGGAGGCTTAAAGAACTCACCGCTACACCCCTGGTTCGGACCGATAAGACCCCCAGCATCCGACCAGTGTTTTGCACCAATGGCACACTTCTTCCCTCTCCTCTTTCGTCTGTATACATGATCGGCAAGTTAGCACAGAGAGTGTGATTAACGTCTCAACAACCCTCATAGCAGAACTCTTGAGATGGCAAGCAGCTCCAGACTTCCAACGACTCGTGGCAACCAAGGGGGTTAAGATCAAGGATCGAACAGAGAGGCAAACCGATGTAAGATTCATATAGAGAATGACAAAGGAGGGAGGGAAAAAAGAGAAGGAGACGGAGTGTGTGCCTGAGGGGATTTTTAGGAAGTAGGTATTCTCATAAATATAATAATAGCTGGTGGGAATATTTCAATGTTGTAGCACATGGAAGGCGAAGAAGTCAGACTGGTAAAGCAGACTCAGTATACATAGTGAGATAAAGAAATAACGTTCTACAAAGATAGATAACTAGATAACTAGATAGATAGATAGATAGATAGATAGATAGATAGATAGATAGATAGATAGATATATAGATAGATAAATAGATAGTTATAAAGATAGACAGACAGATAGATAGATAGATAGATAGTTAGATAAATATACATAAATAGATAGATATAATTATGTAGATAGATAGATAGATAGATAGATATACGTATCTATAGATAGATAAGTAGATAGATACATGGATAGATTAAAAAAAAAGATGGATAGATAGATAGATATATAGATAGATAGATAGCTAGATAGATAAATGATAAAGAGAGGGAGAGAGAGAGAGAGAAAGTAATAAACAGACCAAAGTATACAGACATATTCATCTGTAAAGAAGACACCCCTAAAACTGAGAAAGGCACCGCTACACATGAATCCCCAGTGGTCACGAGAACTGTAAAACTCCGCAAATAATTGAGTTCATTGACCCTTGAAATAATGTCATAGTGTACTACTGAAACATATCGTTTTATCCATAAGTATCGTGGTTAGTCTACCAGAGTCAGCAAAAACCACCCGCAAAAACATCTTATTTTAGCAATAATTTCCGATGTGTAATTTCTGTAATCCTATATTGTTATTTAAACGCGATGATCGCCTACTTAGACATTTCTCGACGTAATGCTATCTCCTTTTCCCGCCAATCTCATTCCGCTTCGTGCTTTCTGCCAATGTAGCCAAACCTCAGACCGTCGGCTTCTGGACGCCAATTTCCCGCAAAGAGCCTCGCACCGATCAAAGACGAGACTTGCTGACAAACACATAGTTTAAGATGGAAGACCTTGATCATACGCTACAATGCTGCGTCATGAAATGATAAAAAAAAAATAAATAATGATACATCTTCTCTCTCTCATACACACACACACACACACACCCACTCACTGTATTTGCGAGTTGACTTTGTCCTTCCTGTACCGAAGGGTGCCGCGTGCTGTAGACTTTACCTCGACCCAATAAACCTCTTACATTATCGTGGGGGCATTGTGGCATAGTGGGTGGAACTCTTGACATTCCGTTGGAGGTCCCGGGTTCGAATCCCATCAAGTGCATTACGTCCCTGGACAGATGATTTTACCCGCCATGTCCCTCTCAACGCAGTTGTATAAGTGGATATACCTGGCAACTCGAAAGGCTAATAATGGCAGGGGCCCCTGGTAGAGCAGTAGCAACACTGAAGAGGCTACCCTGGATAAAGAAGACCTTACTTCTATCATTCCCCATGTGAATTACCCATTGCAAACTCTGTGATCGGTTAAAAACGAAGCTTCCAAAGTCATGATCTCACCTTGTATAAGGTAACTCTTTATGTGCATGAGCAGCTAAAAAAAAAATATGTTGCAGGTGTTCGAATAATTTATTGCCCTTTTTAGATTCCAGTATGATGAAGGATGTGATTTTGTTTTATTTCGGATTTTCTTTTAGTTAACACCAAGTAGCATTAGGTAAACAGAAGCTTGAAAACTAGGACATTACAATTTTTGTCACTTGAATTGTACGAGGACTGTAGTTGATGTTATACTTCCAGGTGATTTATATTCCGTCAGAGATTGTGTAAAAGGTTTCTGGGGTGCTATTTGTGTTCATTGTAACTTTCATTAAAATGAGTAATTGTGATATGAGATGTGTTTGTGTTGTCATGATTATTGTACAAATGCCAATGAAAGGTCCCATCATAGACCAATAAAAGATGAATCTGATATCTATGCGATATCTATAGGTAACTTATGACATAACATCTTAAACACCAGAGAGTCATTGTATAACTCCAGGTAAAATATCCATCTACTCTTACCCCTCTACTAAGTAAACTCCTATACCAGTCCTCCTGGGGACGTTCTCCCGCCCCTCTCATGGCTTCGAATTCGGAACATCGTCTGAGTTTGTTCGATCCCTTCAAACATCCAATTGCGACAAAATTGAGAATGCCTTGCCGCAATTTGTTCGTATTGTGTTTGACTATTAGTCTTCGTCTCTTGTTATGAGAGCATTCTCTCGATTGGAAATCAGTAAAATGCAGCGCTCGTACGGGAGGAGTTAAGAAAAAAAAGGTAAGGCAGCCCCAGGGTGACGCCATTTTGTATGGACCCTTGAAAATCCCTTTCTTCGACTCGAACACCAGCATTCTTGCTCCCTGCTCGGCAAGGTTAGACCGTACGAGAGAGATGTCAACGACCATCTCTACAAAGACGATTCCAAACGTATCTGAGTTCCAGTATCAAAGGTTTATTTCGATAAGAGTAAAAACAACCTCGATGACCATTGTGATTCATTCTTGTTCATTCCAGGCCATCGGCGAGGTTGGCAGAAAAAGGTTCTTGTCTATGCAGTGTTCGTCCTTGCCTCGTTTTGTTGAATCGAATAAATGTTGATGTTTGGGATTAGTCAATAGTCTTTCATCACTCAAAATAAAATGAAATCGGTACACTTTTGCGGTTGTGGACTTTAAATAGTCCAGACTTAGGCATAGCTACACCGACAGGACTAGACACACAAACCTACCATGTATGGAGAAAAAGAAATCTCAACTCAAATGTGTTAATCTTGGATATAAGTATTCACTTTTAACAGTACCGTCTTGATAAATGCTTTGAGACATGTCATTAGAGCTAATTGTACATAGCAGCTATCGCAAAGTCTCATTGTCAATATTTAGAGGTTTAAGTTCAAAGATATTTTGCCAGTTCTCAAGATAAATGATTCTGTTTGCGTAATGTTAAAGAGACTGTATGGTTGAGGTGGGGATTCATGCTTTGAACATTCCTAGGTGAGATAATGAAAAGCCTCTTATGAAATATGAAAGAGCATGTAATTTTAAGAAGGATTCAACGTTTATTTGATGAAAATTGGTTTTCAAATGGCTTAGATATCCAAAAAGTGCTAATAATAAAAGGCGACATGCCACACCTTTATTAGGATCTCTTTGTTTCACCTTGTTTTGGGATATCTCAGCCATTTCAAAACCGATTTTCATCGAATAAACTTTTGATACCCCTTAGAATTGCATGCTCTTTGACATCTCATAGAGTGGTTTCTGAATATCTCGCAAAACGTTAAAAGCTAAATCCTCACCTCAACCAGAACTGTACACACCCTTTAAGTACACTCCAGTTTTTGGCACTGTTCTATGAAGAGTTATAATTGATTATATAGTTGATTTCTATAAAGTCTATGGCAGCCTGTGTGGTAAGGAAATTTATAATCGATTATATCTTTTGATAAAACAAAACGGGGCCCTGGCCTCCTAAGATCTAATTCTCTTAACACGTTAATGAAATTGATATGAAACACAGAAATGCATACGCCTTTTTGATATGAAGTAAGCACACACACACAATTAAACACTGATAGCTCTTACATTGGATAGGGTTGTAATTGCTTAATCATTTATCATGAGTTGCCAATTGATGACGTCATTACCTGCGACCAATATCACCATCCGACCATGAATCTTTGAAATTCAATAGCTTTTTCACTTTGATTCCAATTTGATAACACTTCCTCCGCTTCCTTCTTTGATTTGACTGCAACAAAGCTAATTGCGCTTCCCGCTGGAAAAGAAAAGAGATGCAAAGGTTGATCTTTTGTAGTAAATGCAAAACTGGTTTTATGCACATCACTTTCATTTGTTTTCATCTAACCTGACCCGGATGTAAAATCGGCTGCTCAGAGATCAGAGATCAGGAGCTGGATATGAACAAGGCGAAAATAGATAGATAGATAGATAGATATAGATAGATAGATAGGAAACAGAGGAATATATAGATAGACGAATTATTCATTAGTTCAAATGAATCGCGATAAAAGTAATCGAATGACTTGTGGATAAAAATACATCAAATCAATAAATACACGACACACAGATGAAATTTACGCTTAATGATACATATTTAAAATTACATCTACTAACTTACACATAAGCATGTTAAGCAAATGAATTGTATGTTAGAAGTAGCGGACTTTATACAAAACAAATAAAACAAAAAGCAAGCAAAAAAACAAAACAAAACTTAAGCAAACAAAACACAGGTGAGAACGACGAAAGTTCTCAGATGATCTAGCGGTCAATCGGACACGAACCTTTGACATCTTGATTTCAACCAGGTGTTTACTGCGGGGTCGACTTCGGGGCAGAAAGATACTTCACATGCCATTCACCGGACTTGTCAGCTATTTATGAAAACTTTGACAAGATAAAAATAAACATGATATAACAAACCAAACGGAAATTAAACAGAATATCGCGCCAAAATGGCACGCGACCTTACAGGACCCACAACTCAAAATTTACTTACTCCAAATCTCCAGTATCACACTTTCTGACCTGCAGATTAAGAGACAGTCAATAACGCGCATCAAGTTCGGCATGTTCGGTAACAACAATAACAAAACTATTACCTTGATGACAAACGTGCAGGTCAAGCTTTGTGTAGACTGAATAATAATTATAACCACATGTGTGTCGTCTGCTCCATTTCTCACCTCTCGTCTGTCCAGGGCCCTGGTCTGTCTGATCATTTTTCAACGTGCCTGCTTGTCAGTACATTTGAACCGTGTAATTACAACCAGTCAGCCAGAAAGATCCCTCGACTGGACACGCGCATGCATAGACCTCGATTAAATACAAATGAAGCACAAATACTTTTTCTTGGAGAGACTCCATTTCTTCAATGTCGCTGTCGGTTTTTCTTTTTCTTTTTCTCTTTTTTGTCCCTACCGGACTGAATATTTCAAATATTACTGCATGTGACAGTTATACCTGATTCACGTCAACGTATTTCATCGTACGAAAATTAAGCGGTTTACATGTTATGAATAAGTGTGATATTGAAAATGGGCAACCTATATCGATGTAAAATCCAAACAAACATACACACACAAACACGCACCCACTCACAAATAATAGAAAAAAAAACCAACCCATCCAAAGCATACTCGATTTCCACATTATAGGACTACCTCAATGATGGTACGGGATCCAAAAGAGTGATACATTAACAATATTCATGCAGAAGTTACCCTGGCCACAAATGACCAGCAGTAGTCCAGTAGACCAGACGCAAGAGGTGCAGCATTATTGTCATGGTGCACCTGGTACAGCAACTCATTGGTGCGCTGGCTTTACGGTGGTGCCTTGGCTCAAAGGTGGTACTGTAGCTTGAACCTTCATCAGCACAATGAACCCCTGGTGGTGCAGTAGCCAAATGATGGTACGGCAGCGCCTTGGTGGTGCAGAAGCTCATTCGGGAGCAGTAGCTCTATCATATAACAGGAGGTCCATTATCATGCAGGTTCATTTAGTCGGACTTTAGCTCTATACATAGTGGTGTATTACAGTTCAAGGGCGGTTTGGACGCTGAAGGCGCAGCATTGCATCACAGCAAAAAAAAGGTACTAGGGTGGAAAGCAAAAAATGATTACTAGCTGTTGCAATCTTGTTCATGGTTGTGTAGATCTTTGTTGTTTCAACCTCCTCATCATGATACAATAACTCTTTAGAAGTATAAAGCACGTCTACGGGGGATCTTAAAGGTGCAGTATCTCTGTGGAGGTACGGTGGATCAGTGTTGTGGTTGAATAGCTTCAGTATGGTGCATAAACCGTACGGAAAATAGTAGCACTATAAGATGATGAAGATGATGATCATGATCCACAGAATTTGTATAGTACCATATACCTGTTGTGGAAACATTCACAGGTGCAGATGTTATATACTCTTAAGGAAAGCACAATTCAATGGTGGAAGGACAGTCCTATGACACCTATGGTACAACCAGGCTACAACGTCCTGCCGGATTTTACAACGTTACTGACGTTGTTGAATTGCTCACGATAGCTTCTCAATAGTCTCCAGCAGTCCTTTTTACCCCCTGCTCTCTCCTTCAGTCATCTGATGCCGCGATCGATGCTCTCTTCCCTGTTGGAAAGAACACAGTGTTCCACAGTGTGAGAACCAAAGTGTGAACACAGTATGAACACATTGTGTAACACAGTGTGAAAATTCTTCACACTGTTAAAAATTTGAGCGTTTTAATAGTGTGAACACAATGTTTATCGTTATTTCACAGTGTGAAGCAGAACATTACTATGTGAACACTCTGTGAAAACTACACCACAATGTGAAATCATCTTCACAACGTTTAATTCGAGCGTTTTCACAAAGTAGACTATATGAACACACTGTGTGTACACACTGTGAACACACTGTGTGTACACACTGTGAACACAGTGTGGGGCACTGTGTTCCGTCCAGTAGGGTTTCTTCCAACTATCACACGCCTCAAGTGATGTTGACAAATATTAGCTCGTTATTTAACTCATTTCATATGAAGACATTCTATCTAATACCCGAGGCGATATTTTCTTGGATCGTTCTCAACCGAAAGTAAAACTGAGATCGAAACAACAAACTGCCGGGGTAAAAACCTTGTCGATATCAAAAGATTAAGGGTTCATAATTCAACGGGCAATGACCTAGACCGCTAACACCATCTGAGGTAGCCTTCTGATTGATTGTACTCGAGAGGGAGAGAGACAGAAAGATAGATAGATAGATAGATAGAGAGAGAGAGAGAGGGAGAGAGAGAGAGAGAGAGGGGGGGGGGGGGGGCGAAAGTCTGAGAGTGTAACCCCGGTCTCGTTTTTTACTCAAATTTCTTCTTATCCAAATTTTGTTCTAAAAAATAAAGAGTCTGCGGTATACATACAGGTGCCCTCTTGTATTTCACCTAGCTGACTTCTTCTATCATAATGATTTACGTGCAAAAATGACAAAAATTCTTCATGAAAGACCCCTAGAAACAAAAAGGCGGGAACAGTGCTTGCCGAGCAATAGGAAATACCTGTTCAGACACAAGAATAATATCTTAACTGAAACAGCCCCAGACCATGAACTGACTGTTATATACACTCGAGAAGCAGCTCGCGGGAATCGATGCAAATACATTTTGTCTGGCGAAAGAAAGAAAATAGTTGGAACATTTCAAATTGATGTTTAGGACTAGTCCACTTCGAGGATGGAACAGAGTTCCACGGGTAGTAATGACGGCTTCACTTGATGCATTGTAAACAAGTGTAACAAACCTTCACCGTTTGTAGTAAACAGGAAGAAGACAGCAAAGGCGGTAGACAGTGAAATCGACAACGTTAATACCAGACAATCAATCATGATGATACAGTGACAACTTGTCGGCTCTTCAATCCCAGCTCTCCATCCGGAAGAAAAGCTTTATCCACAAAACTGACGATTTTTGACCAGAGGAAAATAAAAAGTAACAAACAAGGAACAATATTCAACAACAAATTCTTTGACTCAGTAAACACCATCAAAACAGGAAGGCATGACCACCATTGCCTTGAGAAAGAAAAGAAATCTTCTATACGTACCCATGTTTGGTACTCTTTCCGGGTTTGTATAATAGCCTTCGGGCAAAAAGGAAATATTTACAAACTTCGTGCGGGAATTAGAGATCAAGTGAAATTGGGTCTTCTGACAGCGCTGACCAAAGGAAAATGTCATGATAGCAGTTGGCAGTTTACCTCGGTTCTGATATTTTACTTTATACAACAACCCACAAATACAGCTCTTTCTCATGCAGGTAACTGGAACTTGTTCTCACACGGGCAGCCACGCTTTGTTCGGCTGCGAAATATCAGTTTTGCACGCCTAAATTTTAGGTAACGAAAACATTTTATTAAAATCCCATGAAATTTCATCTAAGATAGACTATAATGATGGTCCCTCAAAGCAAATGCGAAATGATTTAACAAATTTGCGACGAGCTTGAAATTCTAAGTATAAGGTTTCAGGGAAGAGCACTGAACTAAGGCTTTCTATAGCTCAGTCGGTATAGCACCGGGCTAGCATCCGGAGGTCTCGGGTTCGAATCCCGTTGGAATCCCATTTTCTTTGCTCATTTTTCCACTAATAAGTATAAAGTAATCAAAATATAAAACGTGGAAACATGGTATCAAGACATTCATAGTCCATCGCATTGCAAATAAATGCAATATAATTACTGAATGCATTCTATACCGTAATGATGAAGGAGCCCTATTATGAAACCATTTCCAGATGACTGTATTCACATTTTATAGGCCTATATACAAATACAAACAACATAATTCGATATACATAAACACGGATATGATATTCGCGCGAATCCATTGGTTATACTTGACAAGGAAAAAACCCACAAAAGTACGATTATCTCAAGTTCCCCCGGAACACAGAAAAAAGGATAAAAACTTAAAGAGAAGATGAAAGGGAAATGATGAACGATGCGTCTTGTGGTTGTTTTATATACACCTGCTGCGCTAGAGTATTATGACGATGTGACAGGGCTGCGACTTGTTGACGGTACATAGCCTTCAGAAGTCGGAAGTGGGAATAAAAGCAATCAGAGCAGGCCTCAGGTCAAGCAAAACTGGACCAAAGAGAGAAAAATATGCGTCAAGAACATTTCAATTTGCAATTTCTCTATACTTGTGTCATAACTCGCCTCCACCCCTCTCTCTCTGTACCCCCCCCCCCCACCCAGTATCCCACATATTATTATATCCCGTCTTCTCGTTGTCTGTGAAGGGAACATCTACCGCATGGCGAGTAATAGTGTGTTTAGCTATCAACCAAGGTTGTCAGATAGATATATCAGAAGCAAAAAGTCAAAGGGAATCAGACGGAAATTTCAAAATATGTAGGCCTAAATGATAAACTTGACGTGCACAAAAACAACCACTAAATTTCTTTGAGCTAAGTTCAGTCAAAATGGGGGAAAACCCTTGTAATCGTTATCCCTATTGTGGTGTGAAAACCGATTGATGATAAGATTGAGGATTAAAGGGGCTTATGTTACCATGGTTACTGAATTATAATTGGCAAAAATGTTTTTGTGATGGGTTTTAAGGGATCGTATAGTTTTGGTTGAGACCTAATTTCAGGCTTCTAACATTTTTTGGTGAGATAATGAGAAACCTCTTTTGAAATATGAAAGAGCATGTAATTCTATGAGGAATTCAGCATTTATTTGATGAAAATTGGTTTTGAAATGGCTGAGATATCCAAAAAGAGCGATTCTAATTAAGTGTGGGACCCACACTTTATTACGATCCCTTTGTTTTACTTTGTTTTTAGATGTGTCAGTCATTCCAAACCCGATTTTCATCAAATAAACTTTGAATTCCTCTTAAAATGGTATGCTCTGTACTATATCATAAGTGTTTTCTTTGTATCTTGCAAAAAGTTAAAAGCCCAATGCTCATCTCCACCAATACTGTACCATCCCTTTAATCCCTTTAAAGGGTGTGTACAGTTTTGGTCGAGGTGAGGATTTATAGCTTTAAACGTTTTGCGAGAAATTTAGAAACCACTCTATGAAATGTCAAAGAGCATGCAATTCTAAGCGGTATCAAACGTTTATTTGATGAAAATCGGTTTTGAAATGACTGAGATATCCAAAAACAAGGTGAAACAAAGAGATCCTAATAAAAGACGTGGCCTGTAGTCTTTTATTATTATCACTTTTTTTTTTTGGATATCTCGGCCATTTGAAAAACAATTTTCATCAAATAAACGTTGAATCCTTTTTAAAATTACATGCTGTTTCATATTTCATTAGAGGTTTTTCATTATCTCACTTAGGTATGTTCAAAACATGAATCCCCACCTCAACCAGTACTGTACAGTCCTTTTAAGATGATTAAGTCATAGCTAATTTAGCAAGGGTAAGTGGCGACTAATGAGTTCGTTTTCAGAACTCATGTAAACTTTAGAAAGTCATGACCATTTGGTTGTTATTTATTCTGATGAACACCGTATTGGTCTGAGTTTTGTCTTTTTTCAATTCACTGAAGTCAAATTAAAGGTGAGGTGAGACAGGGGGCAAGGAACCCCCCCCCAAAAAAAAAAAAAGAAAAGAAAAAAAAAAAAAAGAATCCACAATACCTGATCAGGTTTGTTTTGTACTCATGTGAAAATTTCCTGCTGAGTAATTTTATATAATGTTAGTAGCACAGCTCGAAATGAGTCAAAGAAATATTGTTATTTCAGAAACCAGAAACTTCAGAACTCTTCAATTTTAATGACTTGGTATTCTGTGTTTAAAACAAGACATTCTTCTTAAAAGCAAGAACAGCGAATTTCTTCTGAGCACTTACTTTGGTTTATGTTAATCGAATTAATTTCGATAGCATACTGATTTGCAATTATACTAGAAAAGATCGTGTAGTGATTTGTAAAGTGTCATTGCGTTCATTCTCTCTCTCTCTCTCTTTTTCTTGATTTTCAGACTTCATTCTAACCTACCAGCGGCCTTTCGATTGCCTTTGCGGCGCTAAAAATGACACTCACTCGTGCTATTTTTGGCGCCAGAAATGAAGCGCAAATTGGGCAGGCAACGCATACACGGCACACTCCTTCCCCTGTATTCCCAAGCTAACTGAACAATCGACAAGAAATCAGCTATTCCTGCAAAACTTCAAGTCACAGAGAGAGGTAGGGGGGGGGGGGGCTGTGGGGAGAAGAGGTGGAATATAACCACTTGAGACTTTTAAGCGTTATGGGATCGTTTCATGTTCTCTTCTCATTTCTAAGTTCACAGTTTGAAATACAGGACATCCCGTGTGAGGAACGTCAAGTGGATAGGAAATCCTTTGAAAAGACTGAACTTAGCCGAATGTAGTGCGAAAGGTCAATGACCGATCTGTGAAAATGATGAGAGCCTGCAAACATGAATGAAGCCATCGGGACCATTATACTGGCGTTTCTATATGTCGTACTTGTATATTTGGCAAATCAGCCATGTTCATGCCTAAATTAATTAAAACACACACACACACACACACACACACACACACACACACACACACACACAAGGAAATCGATTTGTAGCAAATACACGAAGTGAATATTCTGACTTCATCACTTCTTATTATAACAATGCCGTACTTGAGCATTTTAATTCTTTATCAACATGCCGTTTCGTAAACATTTACACGTACTATACTCCTTACTGAAAAGGCATATTGCAATATCCAACTACGTTCGTCGTTAATTGATTCAGAACCTTTTCACTGAGGACGTAATAAGAAATATGTCAGAAATATGGAAAAAAAATGTTTCAGGTTGCCTCTGTCAGATTTCATCCTGTCGATTCTGAATGTTTTTAATCCTTTACCCCTCCCCACACAAAAAAAAGAGAAATTCAAGCGAACGGCGTTATTCTCAGTGGCATCTTAGTTACGCATCTCTCAACTATCTTCCAAGCATGCTTTGCCCAGCTTTCGAAAAGTCGTGTGATCAGGTGCATTGTTTGCAACTGGGATATGGGTGGAAATAGATCGTAATCTCACGACACGCTGAAGAACAATGCGTACTTCGGAGGAGAGAAGTGTTGGAAAAAATAAAGCTAATCTGCCACAAATAGTAGCTCTTGCCGAGGGGCAGTCTCGAACCTGCTAGATGTCTGTAGTAACCTCCCACCCGGTCTTTTTTGAGATCTTAGCAATTTCCTACCTGAAAAAAAAAAATAGATACGATAAAATCTCAGATCCAGGCACGCATGGTTATTTACACGTGAGCCTTACATCCTTCAGATAGAGAACATATGACCTGTAGGCCTAGGATAAGTTATTGAAAGGTGAATAAAGTATGTATGCTACTTTGAAATGCATAATCTCTTCTTTTTCATTGATTCTGAGGTGGTCCTAAGTTCAAATGTGGCTGAAAGCAAACGGTATGTATAGAATCATGGCACAAAATTTCAGTGGTATGGCAGGAAGAATCTGAAAGTGTAGGTATTTTATCATCAATTCATAAAACAAGAAAATGAATTGACGAAGAATAACTCTCACATATGAGTACAGCGAAGTCCGTGGTCAGTGCCGAAAGAATAGTGTTGATTGCGGGCAAGAAATTAAAAGTCGAGCTGCCGATCTACTTTTCCCTGCACGCTCTAATTCCGTTAAAGATCTGATCTCAACCCCACCCCCTTCCCCTCCCCCTCTGGCCCTCCTACCCCTTGGGGAGACGTGTCTTGAGTCAGCTCGTCCTAAAATATCCTCAAACTGTCGGCATGCTGTTTCAATAACTTCCCCTCTATTTTTCTTTCGATTCCCTTTTCTGTCCAATATTCACACGTAGACTTAACTGGATCGATCGTATCTTTAGTTATTGATCGAAAATATTAACGAAGAAGCTAAGAAATACACCACATGACGTCACAACTCCTTCCATGATGCCTGTGTTACAAGGTGAAAGGCTTTAGGTAATATGCCATAGGTGATAGGCCTTAGGTGATAGACCTTAACCTGTAGTGCCGAACCGCTGGTGACTAATGTAAACTTGGTCATGAAGAACCATTTCACTTTAAGAGCTAGATAAAATCGCATCCTCACCATATATATCCTGCATATTGAAACCTTTAATGATACATCGCAAACGCGATTGGAAGTCAACAGAGAAGGAATTGTCAAAATATTTAATTATGATTGGAATTTATTATGTCGCTATTCAGATTATCTCATTCTTATATCACTGTTGATCAAATTTTTAATGATTAGAATAGCAACACTTTGTTTTGTTGAAATCCATTTTTAGATTGCTTTAACATTGACAAGACTCGATGGCATGTAGATTTATTTTTCATTTCATTCATTTCACACATGCATGTTCACATGCATGTTTTTTTTTTATTTTCATTTCCAATCAAACACAGGTAATACACTTTGACATGATTACATATATTGGAACATAATACTACACATTGGTTCTTAAAAGAACTTCATGGAAATGAAAATTGAGGGGCTGCTAAAAAGCGAACTTGTATTGCAATAACCGTCGTAACTACAACTTCTTTTTTTTTTTTTTTTTTTTTTGCAATAACCGTCGTAACTACAACTTCTTTTTTTTTTCCGAAAGGGCGGTCGAAATGCCCATATTTCGTCACCCATAAATGCAATTGTATACTTATCGACGCAAACTTGCTGGACCATGACCGATGACCAGTGGAACGAAGGCCTAGGAACCTGATAGGATCAACAAAGTATTACCCCTCTGTCAAGGAGTTTGCTATCGTGGGGAATTCATTCTGACTTTTTCATACATCATCCCTACTGGAAAGAACACAATGTCACACAGTGTGTACACAACGTGTTCACATAGTCGGGTGTGTGAAAACGCTCGAATTCAACAGTGTGAAGATGATTCCCCACTGTGATGTAGATTTTCACACAGTGTTCACATAGTCATATTCTGTTTTACACTGTTCATGAGTCACAATGTGTTCACAATGTTAACACGCTTGATGTTGAAATATGAAGAGATTTCATACTGTGTTCACAATGTGTTAACACTGTGTTTTACAATGGGTTTCACAATGCGTGACACTGTGTTATTTCCACCTGTAGTCCAGGAATATCTAAGGTGTCAAAATACATAATATATGGAATGTTTTTCGCTTCTTCTTTTTTCTTCATTGTTTAATCATGTATACCATTCAAATTTTGTCCAGACGTGTAACATTTATGTAAAGGTGGTTAGTTGACGATACCGAATGACGTTATCAAGGACAATGCTGAGCGTGAAATGATTGGTAAAAAAAAATAACGTTTATGATCTAAATGATCTACTTTTCGAGGTACCCTAACGCGGAGCGGGTACAGTTGATGATAATACCCAGAAAATTTTATTGACCTTTAATTCAGTTACAACAAGACTGTTTGTGTGTTTGCGTGTGTGCGTGTTTGTGTGTGTGTGTGTGTGTGTGTGTACCCCTACTGGAAAGAACACGGTGTCCCACAGTGTCCCACAGTGTGTCCACATAGTCGACTATGTGAAAACGCTCGAATTTAACAGTGTGGAGATGATTTCACACTGTGGTTTGTTTTTCAAAGAGTGTTCACATGGTAATGTTCTGTGTCACACTGTAAATCGATGATACACAATGTGTTCACACTGTTAAAACTGTTGAATTTAACCTTGTGAAGAGATTTCACAGTGTGTTCACAATGTGCTCACATTGTATTCACACTGTGGTTCTCACACTGTGGGACAATTTTTTTGTGTGTGTGCTACTTTTTTTGTATATTTTCGCATTGATTACAACAAAAAGGATATTGCGTTATTATTGCATACCATCTTCTGTGTCCCATGAGTTTGATGGGACGTATGGTTTGCGAAGAATTCATTAATCAAAACGCTGATGGGCGCGCCGTATTTTCCAACCTTGAGTGAGGGCAAAATAACAGCACATACCACTCTATACTCCTTCGAGTGAGAACGTGACCTACAACTGACGACTTATGGCAGGAAGTGTTGTGGAAAAGAAATGACGTCAGAATTTTTGGAATTTTAATCGTTAATAGAACACGCAACCGCTTATGGTCATTTCGTGAGTTGACCTGACAGTCGCTTTGTCGTTGATACATTCGCGGTATTTTAGAGGTCTAGGGTATCGTTTGCATATCGATCTCCGGGCCATACCTAGGGAAACTGGCGGCCAGTCAAGTTTGATCGTGGCCATGATCATAGAGAACATATACCTCTACGGCGGGACCCGGTCACCTCGACCTCATTTCACTGGCCATTGTGACGTCACCTTCATCTTGACCGTTTCTGAGAGCAAGGAGGTCGAAGTTGGGGAAATATCCCCTTAGGTTGCTGGACTGGCCGTACTGAAGGAGACGATAATTGGAACTGACCGCATCGTAAATAGTCTACTTATTTTGATCCTGCTTCAATTTCAGGAAGAGATGTGAAAATTCAAGTAGGAATTTAAAATCTAACAAAGAAGCTGACTTCGATGCTGTACTCCCGCTTAATTAGTTGTGAAGTTTTGGTCGTTACTTTATGCTTCATGTCACATTTTGACGTCTTTTTATGACGTCCTATTTCTCCAATACATCTTGTTTTTTACCCTAAGTCACGCGAGCTTTTGTTGATCGTGAGGATGGTAAATTTTGTCAGGAAGCAGTCTATATTGTTGTGACATTCTCTGGCAGCGTCTAATTGAAACCAACGTCTAGATCATCATTAAGGCTGGCCTGTTTTATTTCTTGATCACGGATTTCTTTAATTACAAGTTATAATTTATACGAGGAACGTCACACTATCTATAGGGAAATGTTATACATCGTTTTATCGTAATGACAGGGTTAGTAAACACAGTTCTAGACATTCCTATGAAAGTAGGCCCTATATCTAATTCAGTGACTCATTTACATCTTAGAAATTACTTGTAAACATAACCTGACGCTATATGTTGCAACCAGCGATATTCTATAGTTGACCACTTTTGCATATGAAACATAATATGAAATCATAAAATTGCAAAATTATAATTTATATCACGATTCCGCAATAATGTATAGTGGTCTGTGCTGCTTCGCAGCTGAAGTTAGGATGATGGAACGAGCTTCACTTTTATGCACTCACAATTACATGAAACGTATATAGGAAGAAAGGTAACACGACATTCCATGATCCTGCCACAATTGTTCTGGTTTTATTTTCTCCAAGAACCTAGGGTTAGGATTAAGGTTGCGATAGGGTTCTAGGTTTAGTTTGGTATGAGGATTAGGATTAGGGTAAGATTTATGCTTGTGGGTAGAATTCATGTTTGGCTCAGCATGCAGATATTTCAGACCAATTGTCGCAGGAGAAACACATCAACACGCAACTTGGATAGCCTCTCTATCCAACGGTAACACCAATAGCTGTATTGCATGACATATCCCAGTTGACATCATCCAATGGGTCAGTTCAATTGTGCCAATTATAACAGGCGAGGCTATCGTCTCATGATTCTTATCGGTTGCGCGTCATGAACTCGACACCCACGAGTCATATAGCCCACTAGTCATATAGCCCACGAGCTGGACTTCACGTAAACAAGGCCATCAAGCTCGACATCAAGTAAAATAGGCCCATGAGCTATACGGTCCACGAGCACTCATTGGCAAATAAGGCCCACGAGCTAAACCCTGGGCAAAAACAAAAAGGCCCACGAGCTCGACATTACATCAAGGGTCTTAATTTACGTAGTGTTGAACTCGTAGACCTCTTTTGCCTAGTGTTAATCTCGTGGATCTTATTAATCTGGGTCTAGCTCGTAGGCCTGTTTTACCGTGCATGTGTCTAGCTTGTTGGTCTGTTTTACTTAATGTCTAGCTTCTGGGCTGTGTGATACGGGGGATGTATGACTCGTGAGTGTATGACCCGCGGACATTTTTTTCCATGTTAAGCTTGTGGGCAGTACGACTCGTGGGCGTCTAGCTCGTAGGATGACCCCTTCTTATGGTATTGCGCTCCACAAAAGGAAATATATAAAAAGAGCTCAAATATGAGTT
Source organism: Diadema setosum (assembly GCA_033980235.1). Lineage (NCBI taxonomy): Eukaryota > Metazoa > Echinodermata > Echinoidea > Diadematoida > Diadematidae > Diadema > Diadema setosum. The sequence continues at coordinate 37,400,567 of CM067068.1, read as the reverse complement.
TGTGTCGTGACTTGACCAGTATAGCAGATTCTCCTGTTGAAAGACAGTACTTCCTATCCAACCAGGGAGGTGGAAGAGCCCCCCCCCCCCCTTGATCCAACCAAGCAACGCTGAAAGACATCAGCATAGATCATTTTAAGTACAAAAAGCTACTACTGATTTCACTTAGGCTTTAATTGTGCACATATGCCAGAAAATTCGATCAACGCATATTCATCATGTCATCAGTTTGATAAATGAAGAGTTATTATGTCTCAAGAGAAGACCTTCAGCACTCGAAGAAAATTCGAAGAAGAGATCAAAACCTGTACTCTCTTTCTTTTCAATGTAGTAATGGAGAATGATCTCACACTTCGCATGTGTCATTTATCACATGACTGGAGGTTGTGCACTCTTTGGGATCATTCGAAAGCTCAGGCTCCTCACTTCATCATCGGTTGTCTCTATTACTGGAGACTGAGGTCTTGGCCTTAACTTTAATGGCTTCCAAGAGTCATCCTAACCAGGTCACTAAGGTACAGTATCAAGAAATGCTGACTAGAATAGTGACATATCACAGTTTCTTAAGATATATTTTGCGCAATCAGGGCCCCGTTTTATCAAAAGATAAAATCGATTTTGAATTTCCTTACCACACAGTCTGCCATAGACTTACAGTTGAAATCAACTTTATAATTGATTTAACTCTTCATAAAACAGGGCCCAGATGAATCGTGAATTGTCGTATGGCTTTGTACTGTGCAGCCTTCGTGTTCTTATAATTCTACTCTTTCCCCCGATCTTCTTCTTTTCTGCTTTTCTTCCTCTTCATAGTTTTTATGGGCAGTGAGTTGCCTCACGATCCTAATTCCTAAGGGCCCGGGTTCGAACCCGAGTCTGGACTGAGCAATGTTGTGTGTAAGCATACCGTCCCCTCTAGCAAGAGGCAAAACACTCTGTCCCTCGGATAGGACATAAAATGGAGGTCCCGTGTAAGAGAGAGTAACAACTCATGTACGTAAAAGATCCCGCTTCATTCATTCATCGCAAAGAGCAGGGTGTTTAACCCGATGAAGTGGTCCCACCCTACATCCAACTCGACTCCATGGAAGACCAGCTTAACGTAGCTGAATATGGGCTATCCAGCCATCTTCTCAGATGGAAAATAAACAAACAAACAAAACAAACAAATAGTTTTTATCTGTTTTCATTTTTTTGTTCTGTTTCAATTCAATTCAAATTTATTTTCATTTCCATTGAATAAACAGGGAAAATCATATACAATGCATGAACAAAACGTATTTGTAATAATTTAAAAAACGTACATTAACAAAATACATGTGATCATGAGTAACAACATAATTTAAAGGTATATACATATACATAGCACAAGGATGGGAATGGAAATGGAGGGTCCCACTGAAAAGCCAAGCTTGTACGATATGGGACCCTCAAAAATACATAACGTCTGATGAGAATGAGAAGAGCGTTAAGGGCGTTCTGTTTGTTTTCTTCTATTCTGTCTCCTCTTCCGTATCTTCTTTCTTTTCTCTTTTTTTCTTTCTTACTTCTTGTCATACTATGCAGTGCAACTATTAAGCATATCTTGATCAAAATCCCACCCTCCCCAAATTTTACGAGAAATAATCCAATTTGTTGCTACATTGTGTCCCATAAATCAAATGACTTGGTACATTAATATCTGGGTATAAGCGTCATTGAGGTTCAGATTAAATACATTTTATTGGACATGAATAATCATTCTTTATAGTAAATATTTCAACAATGACAGCACTGAAACAATACAATATAAAAGAATACTGACCTCTAAATTGAGAAAAGGCTCACCAGTCTACGTAATATCCTTTCGCAAATCTTATACGTTTTTACCACAAACGGAAACACGAACTTTATAGTCAATTACAATTCCGCCATCCTGTACAAATGCCTTTAGTTTTATGTACGAGTTTACCTTTTACCGTCTTTTCTCAGTGAGGTCAGGTGTAATTAAATTTCCACCACTTGGAATGGTTTGCTTAGACCTGCGTTCAGTCTATGCGTTCAGTCATTAAATACAATTAGATTCCTGTCTCAACTTCTGGTAATTATCAACACGTAGAGAAAATAATTGCCGAAAGCTGGTTGCCATAGAAACAGTTCGTCTGCAGCAGACAACTTTAGCCATAAAAAGAACTTCGGCTAACCCCACTCTCTTCCGGGCCAGCATCTTCCGTTGTTTGAGACATGCCTGGTTCAGGTAAGCTTTTGGTTAATTACTCATTTTGTTATCTTTTTCTTTTTCAGTAAGATGGGAAGGAATCACTCTCTGTCTCAGACAACCCAGATTTTACTTGTTTTTAAGAGATTTAGATCATAATTGCAGTCAGTAAACCGCCTCAATTCTCGTCTTCGAAGACTAAAATATTTCGTAGTTGGCATGACAGGTGAAGAAAACAAATCAGTGTTCTTGCTCTATAAAGGTAGAGGGAATACTCACGAAGACGGTTCGGATGCAACGGATAAAGAATAGACAGCATACATACATTGAAAATTTACTGAATAAACTAACATAAGAAAACTAATTATGAACGCGTAAATGAAGAGTGGTGAAAAAAGAGAAGAATGTAAAGAAAGTGAATGATTGGTGGGAAAGGGTTAGATGAAGACAAACAAAGTGGGGATAGAAAGTGAAAAAAATAAAAAAATACAAGATATAGGTTGATAGAAGAATCGATTGGTAGACAAATAGTATAAAAAATAAAAGACAGTTCTGAAATTGATATAACTGTGTAAGAAAGAGAGAGAAGCAGGATGTAAAAGAGAAATGTTCTCTCCCACCTCCCTGAGAGAAGGCAAAAGAAAATAACTCGATACATTCATGATTACAAGCATAATAAGTACACCGCTTGTAATGCGATATTGGTCTAGTGGCCTATTCTGAGACGCAGAGGGACATATAAAGAAAATAACATAGACTACATTGTACAGTTTTACATTTGGAAATAAAAATATTCAACTGAAATAAAAACTTGAAAGAAAACTAGAAAAAGGACGCTCGAAATTGATGGACAGTGATTAAGGAATACAGAAAGTGAAATGTTTGTGGTTTGTTTGTCTATTAGTCTGTTGGTCCCGATTTTATTAAAAAAAAAAAAAAAACTATGAGAGAGAAATAGATAGATAGATAGAAAGATAGATAGATAGATGGATAGATAGATAGATAGATAGATAGTTAGATAGATAGATATAGATAGATAGATAGATAGATAGATAGATAGATAGATAGTTAGATAGATAGATAGATATAGATAGATAGATAGATAGATAGATAGATAGTTAGATAGATAGATATAGATAGATCGATCGATCGATAGATAGATAGATAGATAGATAGATAGATACATAGATAGATAGATAGATAGATAGATGGATGGATGGATAGAGAGAGATAGAGAGAAGAAAAGAGTCTGGGGAGAAGGGGAAGCAGACAGAGAGATATAAGCGCAAAAAAATAGAGAAAATACAGGCACATACATACCGATAGAAAGAAAGAGAGGGGGATAAAGAGAGAGGGGGAGGGAGACATACAGACAGAGAGTAGGGTTGCGTGACAAGTTTAGGAGTGAGAGTTCCTCGTGGCTGGTAGAGGTAGGAAGTGTCCAACAAGCACTAAATCCCCCACAGCAGTCTGCTCAATCTGTCTGTCACATACCTAACCTATTTCATCCTCTAATGTTTCGGTGGTCTAAAATCTACAAAACTGTAAATCTTTCAAATTCCTAGGTATTCGACGAAAGACAGAGAACTTTCACACAAACATGTTTTTGTGTTGACATCACTTAATAACTAAAAGGGCATTAGGTTTTGGTACTTTTATCGCTTGTCGTTGTTTTAAAAATAGCGGGATCCAAAGCAGAGTGAGTATGGACGGGATTCACCATGAATAGTACTTACAGTTTCAGAATACGCCTTGTTGTTGTTGTTTTTTTTATCAAAGACAACAATAAAGTGATACATATAACTGCGATGGTGACCGCTCAACAGAATTACGTCAACATGCCAACAACAATCCCACATTTATGTCATTAATACAATAGCTAAAATGCTACATATCTAAAAAAAAAAGAAATAAGATAACAAAACAAACAAACAAACAAACAGATGGCCGTCAATTTTGGTCCCGCTTTTCATCATTTGCGTGAATATTTTTCCTTTTTTTTCAAACAATTCTTGATTTGTTCAACTATATATACGGTTGACTCCAAAGCGTGGTTGTCACAGATATTTCGATAATGATAAATAAATAACGATAAATTCACAACCACAACATTTAAAAAAGAAATACTAAAGCTACACCGGCCCTTTAATTGTCAATTTTGCTGGATAATCTTACGTCTTGGAACTGGACTTAACACTTTCTGCAAGAGACAGGTCACGCAACAGTAGCTGTCCGCTGGAGATAATCCCTCAAAGCAAGGCCGATATTTTGCAGTTAGTGGTGGTGGTTTTCTTGTCTCCATTTGGAGTGTCTTAAACCAGCACAGTTGACGCCATTGTCGAGGCGGTCTCGACCCAGTAAATACATCACAAAGTATTTTCAGTGGCAGAAATCTCTTCACTGCTAGTAATCTGCTGTATTCTAGTGTGTGTGTGTTTAGATGCCCTAATATACAAAGACCACCAAATAAACACTTTCAAGAGATATCTCGAATGCTGAACTCCACACTTTGGTTTGGAATTAACACCGATGATCAAACCATGGCTCTGAATAATTAACCCTCTGAAGCACCCAATCCTAAATCATACTAAATTCAATTGAATTGAATTGAATTTAACGTATAGAATATGAACATGTTGCCCACGGAACTGATAGAGTGAAGAGAGCTCATTTGAGAGGGGAAGTTAAAGAACATTTCATTTTCATTTTTTCATTTCTTTATTGTCCAAATTATGTATAAAAACATGGCATGGAAATTTGAGTTTGTTACACATTCATAAATACATATTGACAACAGATAAATAACAAATTACATTACATACGAAACATCAAATGAATACTCAAAAATTTCAGGGAACTAAACATATATCACAATATAGACTAGCATCATGTGTTGAACGTGCAAAGAGGGGAAAAATAAATATATTTGTGTACATACACAGAAAACCGTGGAAGAGTCAATTGCTGCAAAAGGTATATATAACCACAAATTCTGAAACACCTTACTTTATACAAACAACCCCGACATCATAATCCATAAATTATAACACATATTGCACATATTCCTTACATCTTCCCCCCCCCCCCCATACACACAGCTAAAATCTGCTTCCTTTCACTTAACGGCAGTTATGTTTCTCTTTGATGGTAGTAAAACCTATCAAGACACAATCAATGCGAATGTCGAATGTGCGAATAATGAATTGAGTTCCCTTCTTGGCCAAGGCACCCGGGGCTATATTTTGAAAGTATAAGAACTCCGTAGCTACGTGCTACCTGTAGAGTTATCAAAATAATGCTACACACATAATGAAAGTGATGTAATTATAACCACACCTCCTCTCTTTGAAACATAACAGAGTAAAGAATTTCTCTATGATAACATAAATACAAGTATAATCGGTCATCAGTATGAAAAGTAATGTCCCCCAGAATTTCATCTGGGCAAAAAAGAAAAAAAAAATGATATGAGAAGGAAAGAAACTGTTGTAAGAAATATTTACAGCTAGGTTGGTTTGAGATAGCATCAACCATGGGAATCGTGTCATAATATTCCAGCACCATTATCACTGTAATGCCGTGTAATCCCACAAAGGATTTCACGTTTCCCTTCAAAAAAAAAAAAAAAATCCCAGAGATTTAGGCACGTTTTGATATCATATCGATGATATATCTCAAACACATCAAATATTCGATTCACAATGGAGCGAGCCTGGTTCAATTACACACCGCAAATATCGTTCTTTCTGTCCGCACTAGAGTGGCTGCCTACATCAGCGATGAGCTGGAAAATGATAATTGACATCGCCGCCAATGGCAGTCCGCACCGCTGCGATTCAGGCGGAAGACGGCGAGTGAACACCGATGAAAAGGTCTTTGAAGTCGAGCCCACTCCAGCTCTATAATAGTTCCATGGAATGAATCGTGTTTGTTTGTTGCTGTCTTATTGTGTGACTGCTTTCCACCTCGGGGCATTCTCCTTAAAAGTTGCCCCCCCCCCCCTCCCCTACCTTCCCCCTCTTTCTCATTTTCTTTGATACTATTGGTGTGAAATGTTTAGATGAGTATGTCAATTCAATAGCAACATGAAATCATGGCGCAATGCCGAGACCAAGTGCAAGCTATGAATACGAAATTCATGAAACACCATTGTAATGTATGTATATACACTACGTGAACCTGTTAAAGTACAATTATGTTAACGTTCAAGGGTTTTCAAAACTTCGAGAGAATCTCGATGAAAAATAGTACAGAGGAAAGAACAGAGGGTATGTACAAATTGCATAATAAAATTGATCATAAATCAAGTTATTATATTTGCTGTCTTCAGTCTTTTGTAAGAGGGACAAACAATGATCAGCAAGACTTACTTTCAAGGACAAATCCCTTACTTTCAAGGACAAATCTCTCTTTACACCATTCTTATAAAATGTTTTTATTCAACAAGAATTTGAAGTCGTGAAGTAGACATGTGCATAATGACATCATGGCGCTAAATACGTTGTGCTGCAAGCGATAATTATCAGGGGTGAGGATCGGCTGATGATATGTTGTCATGTTAACTAGCATTATATGCGATATGCGACATAGCAGGGGACATGTATTAAATTGAATCGGTAATTTTGCCGATGTCTCCGTTCAAACACTGGCCTTATTACCATGGTGTATCGCAAATAGTGCATCGGAGGTCCAGGTAAGGCGCTGTCCGCTCTCTGATTTAGGGAGACTTTACTTCGCTGTTCCAAATTGCCACGAGACAAGCTAAGTTGTCAGATACACCATGACCTCCGAGTTGTGACCAGAAATACTCTACACAACCCGTGTTTCATACGGTTTAGATGAACGCGGTTCATTTCTTCTGAATAAAACCTTCAAATCGCCAGGCCAATGTTTAGTTAAGCAGCGCGAACAGTCAGTTCAAGGTGGCCATATTTATATACTGCAGGTCTTTTCTCTTTACGGACACAGACAATACACACGCACACACATCTTTCTATGTCTATGGCTGTATTGTAGCTTCATAATCTAATCCATCCGTCTATCGACTTTTTATACTCTTTATTTCACGTCTTCCTCTCTCCCTCTGTTTCATTTCCTTCGTTTCTGTTTTCTTCAAGACAGAAACATTGCGTGATGTTATGTTGCGCGAGGATGGGGGAGAAATAGTTTACGAGAAGTTTTTGTAGAGGACAACATTTGCAAGGGCAGTGATTGGCCAATAATTGGGTGACGCCATCACATTCTCCTTGCAGTCGGAGCCCGTTCCGCACTTCATGTTTGGCTGGACCGTTCGCACGCCAACGAACTTTGATTCTTGTCACCGAGAATGCGATCCAGCGGTCCAGTTTAGTTTAACACTCGTGCTCAAAGGAGACGCAACTCCTCTCATGCAAGAGTGCTACTTCTGTTACCTTCGAAAATTAAGGTCGCGTATACATTTTCTTAACTTTTTTCCTCTGACACTTTCGGAAATATTTCTTGTCGGATTATTGCATTGTGGATCAAAGAGTACGACCTTGTTTGAATTTTTCTCTTTCTCACGTGCTTGGGAGTGTTATTCATCTCCCTGTCTATACTTCTAGAAATCGCGTAGACTTTCAGGAGGGAGAATCCTGTTCAATCTTCGCCCACCTCGTGCATTGGTATCAACGGAGCTGTCAAGCGGACATACCATTGGAATAAACCACCAAGCGAATATACCTCATTGTGGACTTAATCGGTCTAGTTGCAGGTGGATACAACTGCCATCAATAGATGGAATCCGGTTTCTAATTGATTTCCCTGGCAGTTAAAGACATGGAGGCATATCTCAAGTACCGAAAGTGAAAACGATGTTGGCGTTACTCTGGGCATAGTTCCTAGTTGTGGGCCTGTGGAGGAAAGAAGAGAATCAGTGACAGTGTCGGAAAGGCCTGTCAACAAAGTTTGGCGGATAACTTCCCGCACGAGATCGGCAGACGTCCGTCCTCAATGTTAATGCCATCTCCCGCCAAATAGGAACCCTTGTTCTCATCTCTCGAGGAATCTCTGTCTTCTATTACCAACAAGGCCTCAAAGCTGGGGCGTTGGTGAATGCAGCAAGACCAGATTGGAGAGTATCTTTTAGTTGATATTGCTCTTGTGACGCTCTATAACTGGTGAGGAGCAGCTCTCGTAAAAATGGAATTATCACTTATTTTCCGGACTTTGTGTAATGTCTGGTGTTTTACCCTGGTGGCATCAAGGTACGTATACAATGCAAACATCATCTCTATAGATGTTAGATAAATCATAGGAGCTTCAATTGTCATTGATGCATGATTACGCTGAGTTGCTGTGGTAACTCCTGAACATTTTCTATTTACCCAAGAATTGATTTGAATGAAAACAGAAGTAGTGTCTAAATAATGTACTTATGCTAGCCCAGTGTTGTAGAATTATAATTTTATTTATTTTCTGTCCTTATGAAGCACTTCAGTATTGATGTTGTCAAGCTATGATTTTGATAAGAAAAACAATTTCCCACGAAAGTTATGACTTGATAAAATGATGTCAGCAACAGTGTACATCATGATTTAGGTAATTTCATGATTGCTATCCGAGACACTATTTTGTTTATCCAAATCAACGCTTGCTAAAGTTCATATCAGGCGACTTCTAACTTTTACATTCGGCAAGATTTTCCCCCATTAGCACCTTGTGTAATATAGGAATCCGTATCTCTATTACTATGACTTGCCTAAAGTGATACATTTCAATTTTGATTTCAATTTCAATATATTTTCATATTTTCAATAAAAATTCATCAAATATAGCAAAATAAAATGATGTATGATATCCAGCTAGGATACTCAATACAGCATTGCAAACATATACAACACTGTGGTCAATCTATGAAAGTTTGACTCTAAAGTATAAATGCAGAAGAAATATGATGGAAACTACTTAAAAGCAAGCTTGTTAAGCGAAAGTTTGAAAGAGGAGCCATGAATTTACTCATGATGTCAAAATGATCCGTTCGTGAGACCAAAGTGATGCCACGCCATCGCGTGCTTCTTGCTACATACGTTACACCATGCCTCTCTGCTGTACACATGAACACAGTGGATACCGCTGCTATGGGCGTTTTCTCGGCATTTTCAAAAGCGGTATTCTACTCCTCTCTGCTATCTATTCTCAATGATCCCAGTCAAGCCGATGGGTCGGACTACGCACTGCCATTCAGAATGAAGGACTGAAATATATTTCAGTTTGCACAAATACCAAATGTTTGTATTCCTGAGATTCTCTTCGGAGTGTTTGGGTCACTATCTATAGAGTTCAAAGTCGGTTCCATGTATATTTACCTGTTTTCAGTAACTTTTGTCTCGATCCTCGAAGCTTCGCTTTTAGGCCCTACCCATCTCGAAACATACTTGTCTAGTAGACAAATTTACACACACTACGAGAAGCCCCAGTGAGCATGAATATTTCACCAGGGAGGTGGAAGAAAGAGCTTCCACCTCCCTGATTTCACTACCTTTCCAGAACTGCCCGTAACTGTAGGTAGTCATTTCAGTGACATATGGGACGAAATACGTGGATACATTTGCCATATCATTTTTTTTTTCTCAGCTGGAGAAATTATGGCACAAAGGGGGTCTGCTTGTTCCCCTCTTAGCTGGATGCTGATCACAGACCAGTATCCATCCAGGATGCCATTGATGTGTGAAGGCCTACTTTATGATTTAAAGAGAATTCACGTTGGGCAGCTTGTAATCCCATATTTAATACTTTCAGAACAACATGTGACTGCTACATCATATATCCTTATTACGGCATTACTACTGCAACTTCAACGTTTTCACTTCCGCTGCTAATATATACTTCCGCGACTTGCTGCTGCTACTACTATGTTGTGCACTACTACTACTATTTCTACCGCTACTATACTAAACCCTTCTACTTTTACTATTACTACTACTATAAAAAAAAAATCACCAAGACAACAAGTTTCAGCCAGTTTCGTCTTCCAACATTCTCAGATATCTGATGTGTCCCGTAAAGGAAGTAGGCTAACCATCCTCCCATAATATAAACGTATCCCAATATTATACAAACATCGTACACACACATCCTCCCCTCAGTCACCTACATGTAACACATAAATTTGTGTCTTTCCTCCTTTATAAACGTAGTTCTGCCCCTGGGCGATTAAAAGTCGTGGTTTTCCATTCCCATAGAACTGCTTGGGCGACCAACAATGAAAAATGAACTTGCGTAGCTTGGATGATTAATCGACACACCTGAATGGTGTCAAGTGAAAACGCGCTGCGCCCGAACAGGTGGGGTTAGAATGCGAGCTCAAAACGAAGGAGGTGTTAAAAGTTCCAGGGTGGCTTACAATTGTTTGGTTGGTGGCACGCATGAATCTGAACTTTCTGCCCTCGTACACCGATAGAACCAAACCATACCATACCAAGACAGATCAAACAAAACAAAACAAAACAAAAAGTAGAAACAAATTCTCAAGTCTTTCATTTACACGTTTACGTGTACATTTAAACTGCGCAAACTGATGTGCAGATGTTCAGTTTAGTGTACTATCATTTTATTTGTATCAGTTAGATTTATAACTAAATATTTAGCCAGTGTACGTGTTGCACTAAATATAATCAAACTGCCTATAGCTCTGCACGCAGTCTTTGTCTTGGAGGCTAACATTATCGGCGCTTTATCACTTCTCTTCGTCCAATGAGAGTTGACTGAACCAAGAAGCAATATGAATGACATGGTTTGTAATAGTGGCGTCAATCTTGCTTTTTCTCTGACTGAGTTGTATAGGATAAAGGTGTGCGTTGTAATATATTTTGCGGGTTCTATACCCTCCTTGCAAATCTCAGGAGAAACCCCAGAAAAATGAAAAGTGGATTTAGATCTTCACTGATTTGTGCTCGGTGTGCGAGAAAACGATCTGGTAGCCGTTTGTATTCCTGTAAGGTTAACCGACCGTGTAAAAGACAAAATTTGGGGGCACACTGTCCGAAAAGTCCAGTTCATATCGTACAAAGAAAGAAGGAAGAAAAAAATGAAGGAGTAGAAAGCAGGGAAGGAATAAAGACTAAATGGAGGCAAACAAGAAGAAAAGAAGAAAGAGAGACAGAGAGAGAGAGATAGCAGAAGGAGAAGTAGCAGAAAGAAAGAATGGGAAAGAAAAGAAAGAGGTGGGGATACGAAGAGAGAAAAGGAAGAAAACTGCTGCTGCCTGGTGATGAAAAAGTCCTTGCGTGGGACTGACTAATTGTGGAAATGTCATGAAAACAAGTCGGATGCCCGAGCATCTCAGAATGTCAGCACTCTGCTTCGGGACAGTAACTGATTTCCGGGACCGGGACAAGCTGGAGATGGGAACATTGATAGGATCACACGAGTATATCAAATGATCCAATCTATCTATGACAACCATTCTATGCAGCTTATTCTATTGTAACATTTGCTACTTCCTTTTTTTGTTTGGATTTTCATTGCAGTATGATCGGGTGTTATTTCGCCGTTTCCCCCATGATAAAATCATCGATCTTATCTGACAATGTATGGAAAGATCGCACCACTGTATTTATCAGTACATTATGCTGAATATCCAAACCAGAAAAAAGAAGAAGAAAGGTTAGGCCCCTGTCAAAACTTAAGTGTGAAGATGATTATACATGTAGTTCACTTTCATGATTCGCGCACACACTGGCACGTAGTCGAAATCCTATGTGTTTAAAGGGATCGTAAAATTTTGGTTCAGACCTAATTTCAGATTTCTAACATTATTGGTGAGATAATGAGAAACCAATATGAAATATGAAAGAGCATGTAATTCCATGAGGAATTCAACGTTTATTTGATGAAAATTTGTTTTGAAATGGCTGAGATATCCAAAAAAGAGCAATTCTAATAAAGTGTGGGACCCACACTTTATTACGATCGCTTTGTTTTACTTTGTTTTTGTATGTTTCAGTTATTCCAAACCCAATTTTTATCAAATAAACTTTGAATTCCTCTTAAAATGGTATGCTCTGTACTATATCAAGTGTTTTCTTTGTATCTCGCAAAAAGTTTAAGGCCCAATTGTCATCTCCACCAATACTGTACTATCCCTTTAAAATCAGGGCAAAACAAAATCTCTGATATACTAGCTATCAGCGCTGGTATTACTCGTTGTCATGGAGATAAGTGACGAGTATACGTCACTTTTGTGATGTACCTCTACAGGTGGTATAGGTACAGTGCCAAGAGATTTGAGAATTCATCGCATGCATGACTGATTCAAGAAATGACCAGTTTTGAGGATGAGTGACGAATAAAATGAACTACATGTTTAGTCATAAAGATTTTTCATTGGGGTTTTCTTCTTTTTATCTTGTTCCCATACAATTTTTTTTTCTGATTCAAATACAAAGGCAATCCAATATCATGACAACAAAAATAAGCAAAAGCGTGTAAGATTAATATGATGATGATGATGATGATAACAACAACAACAATAATGATAATGATGATGATTATGATAATAGTAATAGTGATAATAATAATGATAATAATAATAATAATAATAATAATAATAATAATAACAACAACAATAATAATTATAATAATAATGATACTACTACTACTACTACTACTACTACTACTACTACTACTACTAATAATAATAATAATGATATAATAATATTATTATTAATAATAATAATGATAATAATAATAAAGAAGTAATGATAATAATGATAAACCAAAAACAAATATAGCACCTAGGTTTTATTCATTTTTTTTTCATTAAATGAATTTCAGAGCTATCTCATTCTGCAGTAGTGAACTAATGACTAAGAATTCAGGAAGATGAAAACCTCAGTTTTATTCCCCCGCCACACATAGTGTGAAGGGGGTATATAGGAATCACCGCGATGTTGGTCGGGCGGTCGGGCGGTCGGTCGGTCTGTTGCAAAATCTTTCGTCGCGAACTCCTCCTACAGTTTTGAAGCAATTTAAATGAAACTTAGGGTAAATGATGATATTGAGGTATAGATGTGCAAGACGTGTTTTTTGTGTTTGTCGGACAATGCGTTGCCATGGTAACCATAATTTTACCAAAACCTTGTGGATTGAATAACTTCCATAGTATTTAAGCAATCAATTTCAAAATTGGTATCTTTGATGATCTATAGGTGTAGTTATGCAAGACACTCTTTGTGTACTTGACAAAGCGTTGCCATGGTAATCGCATGTTTTCTTCGAAATCTTGTGGAGTGAACAACTTCCACAGTTTTGAAGCAATTGAAATCAAATTTGGTAGGCATTATGGCCTTGAGGCATAGATGTGAAACACATAATTTTTGTGTTTGTCGGACAATGCGTTGCCATGGTAACCATAATTTTACCAAAACCTTGTGGATTGGATAACTTCCACATCATTCAAGCAATTAAGGTCAAATTTAGTATGTATGATGATCGGGAGGTGTAGTTATGCAAGACACCAATGTGTTAATAAAAGAAAAATGTGTTGCCATGGTAACCACTCATTTTTGTATCAAATTGAACCATTTAATCTATGAAGGTGAAATTTGGTGTGTGTGATGCTCTTTAAGTCTAGTTTTGCAAAATGTCCTTTGAATTTGTATCGGACAATGCGTTGCCATGGTAACCGCATTTTTTTTTTAATCCTGTGGAGTGAACTTCTTCCACAGTTTTCAAGAAATTGAAACCAAATTTGGTAGGCATTATGGCCCTGAGGTATAGATGTGGGACACATAATTTTGTGTTTGTCACACAAACCGTTGCCATGGTAACCACAGTTTTACCAAAACCTTGCAGATCGAATAACTTTTCCATCATTCAAGCAATTAAAGTCAAATTTAGTATGTATCATGATCTAGAAGTGTAGTTTTGGAAAACACCAATGTGTTAGGTTAAGGAAAATGTGTTGCCATGGTAACTCATTTTTGTATCAAAATAAACCATTCAAGCTACGAAGGTCAAATTTGGTGTGTATGATGGTCTTTAAGTGTAGTGATGCTGGGGGAAAGCATGTTTCCATTTGCTGTAAGTTTTATACTCAGTGTCAACTCTGTAATTGTACAGTAAACTAGAATTATTCTGTTTCCAATAATTCGACAAATGCACAAACTTGGCATTAACATCATTGCCCTCATGACATCACATACTATAAAGCAACACTAGGGGCGGGGGTATTAATCACCTTCAGTGATAATTCTAGTGTTGTTTGTTATCTTTATTTTTGTGTATATGTGTGTGCGTCGAAATTGTTTTTTTTTTATTTGATAGCAAACTGCGTGTTTGTGTATGTATGTGTGTATGTGTATGGCTGTGTGCTGTGGGTGTTGGGAGAGAGAGAGAGAGGGGGGGGGGGTAGATGAAGTGAAGGAAAGAGAATGTTCGTGCCAAGTTTACTAGTGTTGTGATCCTTGCCTCCTCATGCTAACATCGTTTCTTACGCGAAAGGCTGGACCCTCTGAGGTTTGAGGAATACTAGTCAGATTAAATCAAACTTCGGGGAACCACCCCGAGGGTTACAGGCGCCATTACCCTTCTTCCCCGGGGGAGGGGTTCACCAGCATTCGCATCATGAATGATGCATGACGTCAGCAGTCAAGTTGTGTGTCAAAATAGACTGTTCGAGCGAGAGACATAACTGAAATCGATGTGAGCCACAGGTTTGTTTGACATCGGAATGTCACATCAAGAATAGTCCGTGTTTCACTGGGCTAAGCCTCAAACCACAATCCACCCGCCTATACTCAATACTACTTGTCATCAAAGCATTTGCAAACTAAGCCCCATTGTGCCTTATTCCTCTTGCAGAATATCGCTGACTTTTAAGTCTTACCCTTGGAGCTCAAGAACAGCTAGGAACAGCAAATATTGGCAAATAATCGGAATCTCGCCATGTAGCTCCATGATCTCGCAAACGCTGGTATATTTACCAATCCTAATGCGAGATGCAACGTATGTGGAGGTTCGAAACCGTAACTTTGGCTTAAACCGCAACTCGCCGCCTACGCTACCAGAAATAAAATATCTGCCAGTGCGTATTATACGCAAGCAGCACATTCGTGTATGCATGTTGAAGAGCTTACACGGCAAGTTACGGAATAAACCAAGTTATGGGGCGCGACAAACGTATGTATACTTTCCCTCACTGCCAAGATTCAGAAAAGGAGAACCAATCAGGAGTGACGGTTGCCCCTTTCGATTTCAAACCTCAGGGGGCGCACTCATGCTATACTTGATGCAGAATGATGTCAGGAGATCTGACATAGCTACTCTGGTAGAACATGCAAACATGACCACAGACAAATCTCTCACATCTCCACAGAAGACTTTGGTATACCCACTTAACCACAAAGCTGACGTCTTCCCTTTCACATTGCCTCTTTGAGTCTCGTGTTAAAGAAGGGTTAACTTATAATGCGGGGTGGTTGGTATTCTTGGTTACTATGGATCTTCATTGATGGCAGTTGAAAGTGATTATAACATCCGTTCTTGCTTACCTATGCAACAACACCTCAAACCTGTCTATTACTGGGAAAATATTTACCTTGACTTATGCTTTTCTCGGCCACTTACACGTGAATATTATGCCGCCCTGAGGTTCGGAATTCTCCGTCCTTGATGATTCCAATTTTTACACGATTGCATATTTCTTTAGAAGACCTTATTTTTCCGGTCTGGCTGTTTGGCTTCGTCTGGCACAATTCATCTCATGGCGTGTCAAAGTTTGTCACAAATCCCAGTCCATCATTCTGGATAAGGCCAGGCTAGCGAGCCCTTGACGTGTCCAGCTGCCACGCGCCACTTTTCGTCTCACACAGACTGGAGGCGCTGTGGTCACATCCTCAAACTCTGGTGTAAAACGAAAGAGTGAATCACAGAGCGCGTTTTCGTTGACCGATATGTAGCATGTTGGCCTTTGGAGTACTCTTCTTAGGTCAAAAAGTACATGCATACCTGTCCCGAGTGGTTTTGTCTTCTACCTGATCTTAAAAGCATAAGGTCTCCTACACATAAGCGAATAATTCCCGAATGTAGAAAAAATATACAGGAAAGAATCAAAAGGCAAATATATGCACATGTGTATGCCCTACCTTTTTGACTAAATAGAAATACAAAATATATTTGGTTGATTACTTTAAATCCCTACTTACTCTAAAGGAATTTGCAGGTGTGTAAACTTAAAGGGACTGTACAGTACTGGTTGAGGTGGGGATTCATGTTTTGAACTTTCCTAAGTGAGATAATGAAAAGCCTCTTATGAAATATGAAAGAGCATGTAATTTTAAGAAGGATTCAACGTTTATTCGATGAAAATTGGTTTTCAAATGGCTGAGATATCCAAAAAAGTGCTAATAATAAAAGGCGACATGCCACAACTTTATTAGGATCTCTTTGTTTCACCTTGTTTTTGGATATCTCAGCCATTTCAAAACCGATTTTTATCGAATAAAATTTTGATACCCCTTAGAACTGCATGCTCTTTGACATCTCCTAGAGTGGTTTCTGAATATCTCGCTAAACGTTAAAAGCTAAATACTCACCTCGACCAGAACTGTACACACCCTTTAATTTTGCCTTTGCACATTCTGAGAGACAAATATTTGTAATGCTTAAACAATCACATAAATTCATTGAAAATATCATTATGCATAAGACCTATATGTTTAGCGCGCGCAAAAGGAGAGACAGAAACGTTGGTAGATTGTGGTAGAATCTCATGTTGGCCCTCATGTGGCCCCTTGATATTCCATTCGCAGATGACCAAACTACTTCTCATACTTGTTCCACATACTCAAGCTGAAACTGCTGATCCTCTGTGACTTTGATAAGCATTTGTTGGCGTTTTTCAGTTGTATAAATATTATGTTTTTATTTCTACTTTGTCAGCTTACAATGACATTGCGTGGGATTCGTGGACTATCATTTTGTTAATTCCCAGACGTGATAAAATGTCAACGATTGTGGATCACCATGGTTACACAATGAGAAAGATTTCCGAGTTCATGTCAACGACGTCAATCATCCTGAAAAGAATGCATGAAGAATGTCATGCAATGGTTTGCTCTACGAGCTCTTTGTTTAGACTGAACTTTGGGCCCAACGATTTGGCAGACGTCCTGTTTACGCGCTAAAAACTGAAATGTTGAAACACAAATTGTCAGTCAAGAGAAATGGCGAAGCCGCGTGGCGCGAATCCGGTTGCTATGGAGATGGGGACTGTTAGGAGGACTAGTAAGCACGCTAAGTAATATCGACGTGGTGTCTGCGTATCGTAAGCTAATTGTTTATTTGATTTAAGAATACGACGTGTAAATCCCGCACCATTCATATTGGAGAAGAGAATGAAACAACCCTGTTAAGGTAATGTTTCCTTCCTGTGATCTTGCAGTATAACGATTGAAGTATGGCTCCGCCCACATGCACAGGTGTATCCAATGCGACAGGTATCGCAGTCCCGCCATATCGCCATGGCTTTGGGGAAGTATTTACCCTGCTTTCAAATCTAATACCCGGAAATCCTGTGAAAAACACGCATTAGTGACCCACAGCTTCCTACATTTTCACGTCAAATCATCCATTCATGCTCACTGTTATTCTTAGATGTCTGGTTAGCATGGAATCATGACAGAAGCTAAAGGGAAAGGTGTTATTTTGACCCCGTCTGCAGACAGGATGTTGTACAATCACTATATGTGACAGGATATTAAGGAATTTTAGCATTGAAACCACATGTTTTGTCTCAGAAGGTGTTCCAAACTATTACCAGGTGAAGTGAGGATAATGATGATACTATGGTCAACTAAACTCTCAAACATGACTACAAAACTTGGGAGCTTGGAAGGTCTCTCATTTTGAAAACGTCACTGTCACGCTGGTGTAATAGCTTACAGGGGATATTAGATAGAAAATATGTTTGTTTTATTGAAAAGATAAGACAAATCTTGATGCAAAGAAGTTATCATTCACTTTCTTTTTAGTGTTTGAGTTAAAGATATGTCCGCCTACTCAGTAGTACCTCTTGAAGTACAGGAATGAAAAGAATGTCATACGGTTGTAGTGTTTATCGCACGGGACAGTTTCCAGACGGTTTAAATGTCTCTTAACATCTATCTCGATCGTCCGATAAAGTGTGTTTATTTGTAGAAAGCAGGGATGGAATGTCATCATGACATGTCTGTCATATTAAACTATGATTTGAAATATTCCATGAGAGAATAACAAGCTCAGAAAATATCCTTCGGGCTGTTATACATAGGGATGTGTCGTACGTGATATCTTAAATATGAAAAGCACGTTATTATGAAATTCAGTGACGATAACCACACTCTCTACGCGCAGCGTACCGACATGAAGTGTTGTGCATTCGCATATTAACTCTGCCAATACAAAGGCTTACTGTATTGTATTTAAGGGTAAATGAAAACTTTGGAGGGTTAAACGGGGTAGCACACTATCTTGAATGTCGTCTCTCCAAATCCTGTAACATGTTTCAAGTTGACTCTTATTATTAACCGGTGAACTGGAAGTGTGGCCTTGATTTATAACGAGTTGGATCTTAATGTATTGACTGTTATCTTGAATTGTTGGATCTAATGTGTTTTCAAAAGTTAGTGTTGAATTAGTCTTTCATGAATCAATTAGGCTTATGGCCCATACATCAATCAATCTGTATGCGTAAATATACACTTTATGCCGCGGCTATAGCCAATGTCTTTACAAATATTTTGTTTGAACCTGCGAGCCTAAAGTCAGTGAACATGGTGAAGACAGGCTTATATTTCGCCCTCATTACCACTTACTAAGCAAATGAATGAATACGCAAGACGGCAAATGACATCACAGAATCGAAATTAAACGAAAAAATGAAGGGCCATATCTTTTTACCATGGGTCTCCTTACGGATAGTTCCGTAAAAACCAAAGAAATAATTTATATGAAGCTAAAGGAAACCAACTGACCATCCTTCTCTCTGTTAATGATTACAATTTGACTAGTTGGACAACTTTGTCGAGGAAAAAGATGGGTTGGGACCTTATCAATAGGGGATTGTTATAATGGCAGCCATGTTTCGTGAGCCTCTAGAATTTACCGAAAAATTAGCATCAGTTCCCACAACTGCGATGTCAAACCTACACAAGGTAAACCAGAAATTCATGAGCACCTTCGATTTAAATTTGAAATTTCCTCCGACTGCCTGGCGACCTTGTCCCGAGGGATAGACGGGATAGGAGATCCGCGTCGTCCGATACCTAACAGGTGGATTTTGCTGCATCTTTGCTAAATTTAGTCCGTGATTACAAGGCCTCTCCATTCCGCAGTGGGCGTCTGACAGTTTTTAGTTCTTCATTGTGGAGAGAAGTTATAATACACGACAATCATTTTGCTCTTTCTTTCTCCCTCTTTCTCTCTCTCTCGCTCTTTCTCTGTATGTGTGTGTGCGTGTGCGTGTGCGTGTGTGTGTGTGTGTGTCGACTTTGTAGGAATCGGAACACGTGCTTTAAAGCTTGCTTCAAAATTTCATATGTGACCATTATTCTGTCATTAAATCAAATTCATGATAAGCAAAATTATCCATACACAACTTACCAATTTTATTTTTTTTTGTATCCTACTTGAGTACACGATATCTAATAATCCTTATAGTTATAACTTACTTTTTTGTTCTGTGTTACATATTCTAAATTTCCTCTTTTGTATTTTCATCATAATTTGTGCAAAATTTAACATAAAAAGATCACGCGAGACTTCAGCGTTGAAATAACAAGTCTACAGTACGCAATGTATACTCTCCGCACGAAAGCAAGTCATGTATAGTGTTGTATTCGCTGCTGTCAAACGAATTTTCTTATCACCATTTGGAGGGTTATACATTTAAGAGAAGTAGACAGAGAATTCAGTTTTGATACAAAGCATGTTCTTTGGCAAAACACAGAAAAAATACTTAATCCTTTTTTTTTTCTATTCCTTTCTCCAGAGGGACGCAGATACATGCCCCGTTGGATACTAAATATCCGGACATAAAAGGAGCACTCAGTGGACAGAACAGAAATTCAGCCCCAAGTGCACATAACTCATTGTCAAGGACTGGAGGGCCAAGATCTCAGGTTGTGATTACCAACGGGATTCGGAGACCCACCATCACAGGGTCACGGACGTATGTGGTGCCAGGGGGGCAAATTCCCATCAGGGGAAGACAAACGACAGGTGTTATCGGACCGAGACCACAGTCTCAAGGGGGTGTGGTATCAAGACCAACGGGACAAATTGGCGTCGTTCTAAGTCCACAGGTTCATGTTAGGAACCAGCCTAATGGAAGACCAACCCTGGTGAGGACGCATCCAGGAGGGCGTGTCCCAACAGGGGGTCAAACTCAGCGCCAGATCCCGGTAGTGTTTCGACCACAGGTGACAAACACTGGTAGGACCCAGGCCCACACCCCGGTCAGGTCATCAACAAGCGTCCGAGTGAACAGCAGAATATATCCACAAGGGAATACCCCTGGTAGGAACCACTTGACACAGTCGCGTACCCCTGTCAGGTCACCGTATAACACGAGAACTCATCATCGTGGTGTGCCGTATTCGCAGACACATGTGTCAAGTTCTGGCCGGAGGTACCCTACGAGAGGTACCATCCCCCGCACCAGGACCCGTGGAGTGTGTAGATATGTTGGATACTACCCTGCCGAATGTTGTTCCGGCTGGAAACGGATAGTCAACCCATCTCAACCCTGGACATATTCCTGCGAACGTAAGTAGCCCCTCGCATTTCGTATTTTCATTTCCTCGACTAGTTTTTGGCCTAACATAATCAGGTGCCACTTCAACTAGATGGAATGTCGTAAATACTGACCTGTATGCACGTATCCTTGGTGAGTGCGCCATCCCTCGGCTCGATAGGATAGGTCCATCGAATGCGATCCGAAATTGAAGTTGACACCACAGCTCTGGGTCTCATTACAAGGTCTTTCGGTCACGCCCTCTTTATGCGATTACCTGACCACGCACTTGACTGGCTCGCTCGAATTTCTAATATCAACTTCAGAACGTTTTAGTCTGACGTTTGAAGATGTCGATGGACCTAAAAGTAGGAGGCGGATCGCGAAGGTTATCACTTACTGATAAAACTAATGCAGGATCAATCTGTGTTTTACAGCGAGGTAGTGAGTTAAAGGGAATGACAGTTGCTTGAAACCTTGCCTGTTGCATGCACAGCAAACGTCAAATAGTTTTAAACACTAGCTCTTTAAATATTTCAACATCGAAATTGTTAAATTTACTTATTTCAGCACATCAGTTTATTAAGTCAAAGCAGTTTATGATGGCAAGCTGTTACCCTTTTTATTTGTTGTCTTTATGCGTAATTCATTAAAGAAATACATCTTACCTATGGTTTGCAAGGGAATTTCTATAACTTTCTAGGTCACCTTGTATTTTGGGATGACCTTGCCTTCCGTTTGTAGAAGGAAGTCTGCTTCCTGAGACTACACGGTCACGGGCAAGTAATCATCCACTGAAAGAGATCCCCTAGAAGGTATCATCTGTCTATGATTGTCGGCGAAAGATGAGATGACATATTTTGAGGGAGTTGACCACACAGAATGATGGACAGATATCGTCTTCGGTGTTGATGTGGAGTTACCTGTCGTCCGCAATGTCATCTTTTAAATAAAGCTTTTTCTAATGGGCTAATGATGACCAAATAAATGTTTTTGATGTCAAACCATGTCGTTTGCACTGATTCGATAGGACAATGCTATTTCTCATGACGTTGAAGTAAAGGTTCCGTGCATTTTGGGCAAGGCTTTCTTCCTGCCAGACGCAAAGTGACAAATAACCTGCATATCCAAAGGACCGTGTGATCAGAAGTTTGATCTCATATTTACTCGTGGTCAAGTCAGAAATGCGCGAGGACTTTTTGTGATCCCTGATATTAACAAATAATATATGTCACTCTGAGAGATCATACAGCTTCTTAGAATCCGTCGGTACTGGTAGAGGTGGGTAAGAGGGAAAATCTTGTCGAACCTTTGTTAACCAACATCCACAACGAAAAGGGAGTGGGCGGGAACCAGAACTGAGTAAGGAAACGATTATGTAAAATGTGTTGATAAGAGCAACAATGGCCTACGTTAGCATTCGCCATTTGACATTCGCCTGTTTTTGTTTGTTTTGTTGTTGTTGTTTTTTTTCCATGACGTAGGCCTATTTAGTAATCTGGTTGTAGGACCTACATAATCTCTCGTTGTAGAGCCCTGCTAATATTCTTGTTAATTTTTTGTCAGTATGATTTCGGTTAAACATTGCAACATCGCTTTTATTAATCTAGAAACCTAAATATGAAAACATATTGTCAGAATAGAGTTCTGGACCTCCTAGACGAAAGGGTAATTTCAAATAGGAGACAAATGAAATGCACAGAGTTAATATTCGTGAAACTTTGACACTTTTATCAGATGAAAATATTATTTAAAATGAAAGAAAGATAACGAATTTAATATGAAAAGTAAGAATCATAGATACACATGCTTATAAGTAGGAGGTGATTTCTTATTATTATAGTCCAGTACGTTCAGTACGAATCAGGGTTCACTATACGCTATTTGATCTTCAGTAATGATATCAACAGAGGCAGCAATTTATCCGTAGGTTCACAAGATATTACTTAAGCTCTGGATGTTGGTGATGAGAGTATGATATAGGCAGAAAGAGACGTTGCAAGAACCTGAATGAACAGGACTGAGAGTAGGAAGATCCGAACAACTTTCATCACCACCAACAAAATGGGTGTTAAAGACGTGGTCTGGTCTTCTTCAGACCCGTACGTAGCTAAAGCCGTGGAGAGAGCTGCACGGGAAGTTAACTTCACAGCAGGAGTGGAGTCATGTTAGATGTTGATAGATGACTTAGAAATGTGCACGATGACGTCATAATTGGAACTTTCTTCACAAGCGCACTTCCATTATCCTGTTCATCTAATGTTCATTGTCAAGCAGTTGTCGGCATCCGTGAAACTCGATTAGCTTTTTCGAAAACCCTCAACATAGCGCAAGCTAATTGCAAAGAAGGCTTCCTTCTGGCAAGACCGGAAACAGTATAGGAGTGTTACTTTTGAATTTGACTGCCGTGGAAATGGGGTGACCCACAGTAGGACAGGCAGTCAAAAGCATCATGAGGAAGGAGGGAAAGCTATGGTAACATTATACAGTCATGTTGCTTGACGTTGTATGACGAAAGAAACATAGCAAATGTTGTGACAATTCATTCGCGAGGACACTTCGGGCAAAGGTGAACGAACTAATGTAAAGACGAACAGAGCCAATCAATGACCTTCTTCTTCCGTTCACTTTTTAACATCAGTAATCATCGTGGTCATCAAAAATTCCAGCGGAATTCATAGTTGCAGACGAGAGAACAGGTTTTCGAGAATCGAGGATTGTTCTTCGTTGACCTGCTCAGGGATGTATACTGCCGAGTTGTTGTCATTTAAACCTCATCCTCCAAATTTGCTGTTTGGTGTTATCCTTGTAAAGACTGATGCATAGTGACATCGGTTAACAAAGCATGGCAAGTGTCCAAAATGACGTGTACGTCATATTGAAGAAATCAAAAAATGCAAGAAAGAACTTTTGATGTTTTACGATCCAAGTATTTATTTTCCGAACAATCTTGGGGCAAACAAGATGCAATTCTTCTGTCAAGATGTATAAGGGCGGTTAGTTGAGTTGTGTTCTCTTAAGTGACCGAAGCGGTCAAACGGGTCAAACGAATCAATGCTCATATTCGCAGTAACCTGTTTATGATTATTTTAATATGAAGTCCCTTTGCAGTGATACAGGGGCGGATCCAGGGAGGACCGCAACCGGTGCACGCCCCCCCCCCCTTTATTTTTTGTTGAAACAAAAGAAAAAAGAAAAAAATGGGGGAGGGGTGCGTGCGCCCCCCCCCCTTTAATTTTGTAAACACGCCCCCTCTTTACGGAATTCCTGGATCCGCCCCTGGTGATATGGTTATGAGTTTTATGCCCATCAGTGGGTTGCAGTATCTTGATGGAAAAATTGTTTATTAGTTTGTGCATCAATTTGCTGTTTTTAGACGTCTGTGACTCGCTACTAAAATCAGTCAGTGAAGATTTGCGAGAGTCCTATTAGTTTCTCTCTTATATCTATCTACAATTTATTCGTTTGCCTTTGATATTATAAAAGAGATAGGCCCTATACATCAATCCCAAGTTCGATGTCTTTTTCTGTGTGTGTTACGCACACGCGTCTGGTTCCAATCCACACTATAACAAAAGACTGTAACATAACTTCGTTACTTTATGACAACCTTAGCTTCAATAGAGTAAGAAGTAATTCAAAATACGACCACCTTACGATCTCGTTTTCAAGGAGAGCACACAAATCTTAGAAAACAAATAGAACAAAAATAATGATAAAAAAGAGAATGATTTTAAAAATAAGTTACATCCATATTATGTCTGTATATTCATAATACAAACCTTTACAGCAGCATTCACTGACCGTAAAGTTTTGTGATATATCGTTATTAAGACGCAATAGGCCTGAACCTACGGAGGGTTATTTTCAGCTTTGACCTCCTTTCAAGAAGGAGCTCCTCCTCCATTCGAGAGGAGATGGCTGTAATGCGATGAAGCGTTATCCACTGGTGGCAGTAGTCCCCATAGAGGAAGCTAGAGAGACGGTGTGTCCGACGGGTAATTGGGAGGCAAAAACGGCTGTAATCCGGCTACAGGCATCAATATCGTGGTTGTTGCTTTTTGGTTAAATTAACCATATTTTGAAATACCCCTTCTTTAAAGTCGGATAATTAATTTGTCGGTGAAATTGTCATTTTTGTAGATGAACGAACAGATTAGACATGAAAGATACATTCAAGATTTCGAACAACGCATGATTAAATTTACTTGGTAAGATGTACTAAATGCATAGCAATGATGAAATGTCGTATATGAAGCTTTGAAAAACAAAAATATCCAATTTATTCTTCATCCTATCAGAACGTCGGCACGACGAGTTAAAATTAAAGATTAACTGGTACTAATTCTGATTAACTTATTTGCAAGCGTAGAGCTGAACAATAAATCTCTGTATTATTATTTGCCTTCCACAGCAATTGAGTGTTGCGCGCCCATGAGCACTGGTGTAGAAAAAAAAAGCCTTCAATGAAATCGTCTGTGAATTGAGCTCACATCCATGAACAGCAGAGGCACGATTGTTAATGTGATTGGTGTCAACATTGAAACGTGTTTCGAAATAGTCTTGGTAAATAGTGCAGGTGCCGTGGTGTTTATGTAGGAAAGAACTGATGTTTACATTATGTTGGTAGATTGTATGAGTGACTGTGAAAGCCCACATTTAAAGGAGGCATGCATGTAATAATACGCTTGAAGAAGAATGTAGTATGTCGTAATCATGATTAAGCAGGATATTCCCAATTCGAAGGCACGTAAAGGCTGAAAAGACACAATGCTTGTTTGGCAAACCGATTCATTCTGACATAATTTCAGCAGCGATCGCTCATCAACGGATTAAGTGACAAGTTCGAAAGTAATCAGCAGCAAGGAAGTAGGATCAGCCATCATGGACGTGGGCTGGAACGCGCTGTGTTAGAGCTCAAAGATTCATCCTTAGAATGACGGGTCTGATTTTGTATAGGTCTCGAGTTTTGGGCCTTCCGAACTTCCAGGCATGTTCCTGTTTCTGTCCTGGGCCGGACCCACGCTCGATGGATCGGACAGGCCCTTGAGAATGAAACGAATAAAAGAGAGGAGGGCGAAATCTGCCTTTCCCGATGTGAGGGCTAAAATATCGGGAGAGAAACCCTTAACCCTCCTAATAAAAGTGTATTTTCTTGGACTGAAATGCTTTGCTGATAGCGCAACACACTAAAGAATTGTTGTTTAAGCGCTAAACACCATTCTCCAAATTAAAAAAAAAAATGCGCAAGTGACCAGTACACCTATATCAAAATGATATGAACATTATCAATGGATAATCTCAGAAAGAAGAAGGAAATGATTATTTCCATGGTATCCTGTCTTCCAGCTATACAAGGTCCGAGGTTCACTCGTCAACTCATCTCGCTCGGGCTTTAATACCTTCATATCTATAAGCCCTCACGATCTCTGTTCCCCCCTACCCCCGCAGGAAAGTGAGGTGCTGCAAATTTTATGTGTGTATAACGTGCCGATGTCTTCACAGCAGGTCAGAAGTGTAGACTGAAACTAAAGTGTATTGGTTTCGAAAGGCGCGGCTCAACTCTAGAGGTAAAAGCAAAGTAAAGCACGGTGAAGAAAAGAAGAAAAAAGAATGTTCACCGGTGAGACCATTTTTGGTCATCATGATCGTTGTCTTTGGACGAGTTCTGTCGCTGGACACTCGTAGATATTTGTAACCATTTGCCACCACGAGATGACGATGTATCGTTTCTTTCCATTTCTTTCCATCGGGCGTTCGTGGTTCAGCGCAGAGAAGATCAACCGACAATTAGCATGACGGATTGTACACGTTGTTTAGTAACACACCACTCTATCAATCTGACAGCCTCAGGAGAGCTAGCGGCATTATAATTATGTTTAGCATGCGACGAGGCGTGATTTTCTGTGTAATTCTTCAATTTGATAGGTATTATGGCTAATGTTGGAGATGGATTAATGGTCTGTCTCTTTTGACAATTATTTCCGTCCTGTCCGTCGCTTTCGCGCGTTATTTTCCTATTTTCCATAGTTTTTCGTCCTTGACCAATTTACACCAGAACTTTGCGTTGTTTGTCGTTTCTCCCAATTCAAAGAAAGCTGGATTGATGGATCGATTGGCCCTGAGTCTGAAAATTTACGGAATGTTTTTGAGTCGTTACTCAGTGACAAGCAATTAGGATGCGGCCGGCCAGCAGACAAAAATGATGCACTGAGACCCCGAAGAATAAAAGGATGAATCTTGACAGGGCTGAATGTACCTGACTTTGGTGAATCGAGACACACCGTATTTAAGGGATTTTTGTATTGCTATGGTGCCATATTCGTTGAATGTAATGCATTGATTCTAGGAATGTAATATCATTTATTCGTAGTGGTACAAATTTGTCAGTATGACAAAAAACAACAACACATTAGTCCATTTTGTGGCAATAGGGGAAAAATGATTGTCCGTATGGGTAATGTTCAAATTTCAGCTGTCGTTTAACCGTTTTGCGGCGTTACCGATGACCTGTTTCCAAGCATTTTAGAATCTTTGTCACTGAGGTGTAAAAATAGGAACGGATACAAGCTGAAGAAAATGACAGGTTTTTACAGTGTCAAATTTGCCAGCTATGTCAGCACGATTAAAACAAACTATAATATTCTACGTACCGTTATTCATTGTTTCCGTGTAAATGATATGCAGTATGTGAAGAATTTAGGATGTCTTCATCATTAAGACAGCTACCCGCTCATGAACCTTGTTGACTGCGACAAACAGGTTATTGGCGGGACCATCAAACGCCAAGAAATGTTGAAGGAACAGAAATAACAAAGACCGACTGGTTGACAAAGGTAGTAACAAACAATGATTCATGAATGCCCGGGCAGGTTGAACAGTGTCAACGATTCAATTACCGCATCCAAGCAATCCATCACCTTAGGGGAAATACAGTTATACGATTCAAACGCTGCTATGTGGTTACACTCCAAACCAAGAATGCACATTAGACATCAGGAGCTGAATAAGCGGCTTTCCTCTTGGAATATAAATAAAGAGGTAAACCCTCTGTAAATATTCCCTGCAATCATTCTATGAATGTCGCAATCTCCTCGCTTGAAAAAATCACCGGTGGCCGAACACGGGTCCTGTGTTACCCATTTGCCAACATTTCTCTCCATTCCAATCCTAATAATGACAAAAATGGGGTAAGTAAATATCGAGAGTACACATTCAGGTTGGGATGTCTAGAACCCTCGTAACCCAACCTGCCACCCCTTTATACCACCACTCCGCTACCAGCTGCTCAGGTGTACTCCGCATCCTCCGCCGGTCCTCTCTGATTGATGTTACCCGCTCTGGTCCATTAAGATTCCAGAATACCGCCTTGACATGATAATGTACGGCGAAAGTGAAATCCATTCCGTTTTGGTCAATCATCGCTACCAGGACAGCTGGTATTTGGTCTTCACTTCATTTCGATGCTAACGTTGGCAACTTTTCAGTGCGTCTTTGTGCAAAGGAGCCTGTCTTTGACCATCTGAGAAAGTTCGGGCTAGGCGGCTAGACATGGCAACCATGAGTCTCTGTAATATGTATGTTAGGCAATCGGGATTCGATTGAAGGAGGTATCACACCACCTTGGTCATGTTTGGTAGAATCAGGAATTGGGGAAACCATCTCCTTAAAAAAAAAAATGGTGCAAGATTATTTTTAAAATTTAATTTTTTCTCTTTTTTAAAAGCAAAAACGCCTTTTTCTTCTCGTAGTTGATCACTGTCAATGTTTATCAACTGATGCAATGTAAAATTTACAGACATTGTATAAATGACATAGTAGCCAGACTCTAAACCAACAAAATAACACAGTATACAAAGGTGTATTCAATACAAGACCTAGGCATACTTGTTTGAAATTAAAAATATACAAATACAATACTGATTGATGCAGAGGGTGAGACTACCATTGACATTGCTTGAAGAGATATCAGTCCCAAAATGGGTGCTATGAGTCCAAAATGTACTGGTACGGTGTGCATATTGCTGTACTGTTATGCATCAGGAATTACACAAAATCTACCTCCTGTTCATTTTACAAAGACCCTAATTCGTTTGAGAAAAAAAAAACCCACGTAATTGAAGTGTTCTGTTTCTTCGTTTAAGTGATTATTGCTTATAGCCATCCTTAAGTGATTAGTTCCATAATAGTGATCTAGTTCACTCATCTTAAACGTAGGTCTATCTAAACTATTCATGGTTTGTGAGTAGAAAGTTGTTTCATTTTCTCAAGCAGCAACATTGATCTATTATCACAATACTTATGAGTTGTTTGTGTTTATATCTCTCTTTTTTTATTCTAGCAAAATCAGTTATTCCAGCAGTCTGAATGATGAAAGTGAGTTGATGTTTCAGTCTGTGTATTCAGTCATTCGGTCAAGAGAGGACAGTTTTGCGTATCTATACAGAAGAAGAGAACAAAGTTGCTATTATGAATGTTTCTATTTCTCACTGCATTCTTGCTTGGATCTTTCTGATCTAAGGTGGGGTACTTTATCGCTTGTGCGTGACTGACAGCACATGGCTTGCAAAGAAAGACACACGCGAAGACGTGCGCACCTGTCTTTCCACCATTTTATACTTGGCGGAAAGAGAAAATTCCCTCTCTTCAACGCCGACCCTTCGGGGGTTGAACTGTCAGTCCAATGTTTTTTGGGGATCAAGAGGTCACAATGAACAGTAAAACGGCATGACTGCAGTAATCGTGCTTTTTATTATGGCTCTGTATCGAGATTTTGATTTCAAGCAAAATCCTATCTGTGTTCACTTGTCGCCTTTTGCCTAACGGTATGCCATCTCAGGCGCTCTAGACGACCTTCCGACTTCTTTTGTTACTGGGACTGCGTCTACTCTAAGGGTGACCTAGACGAGAACAAATATTTCCTTTTTCAATATGAGGAGCCGTGAAAACAATTTAGCCAAATTATGATTGTTTGTCTTCTCCTGAATAGGAACGAAAAGAAATCAAGAGAAATCCGACGAAAACCAGCAGAAGTTCAAACGAGGTCTTTGCTCCCTGAAGTATTTCAATTGCAGTTTCAAACATGGCGTCATAAACTCGGCTAAGGACAAGACACAGCTTTCCGTTCATGGGTCTTAAGGTTTCATATCAAGAACACAAATGGTTAAAAAAATATTTTCGTTGCGCAATCACATCATATAATCAAATGCATTTGCCTTCATGGTAATCACTCCAATAATAAGGTATCCCATTTTCCATGTCGCTTTCCAAAGCTCTATAGTTTCTAGAAGGGGGAGTGCGACTCATAATTTTTATGGTATGAACCAAAGCTCCAGTTGTTGAACAAACTTGACAGTTGCTTGAGAAGTACAATGGAGAAGCACTATCAAAATAACCAGTGAGAGAAACTGCGACTGACACATTGATTCTGCAGGTAAACTATTCTATATAGCGTTATCAGTGGGGAAAAGTATTTTTAAAGAGTTAAATTTATGTCATGGACAGCATTTTGTTGATGTCTAGAATAGGACTTCTATCATTTTGCTGAAGTTATTGTTTTCGTGAAAATAGAAGAACGTACGTGGCATGAAAGAAAAACAAGGAGCGGATGCGGTCAAAAGAAAGAACTCGCCCCCAATATTCGTACCAATACATATTTAACAGGGGAAAAGGTTTCTGGTTAGTATAAATATGGATATTAATAGATGAAGACTTTCAGCTACTGTCGTTATTCGCTACTCGACCCAATGCAGATGTGTTTATGTGTGTTCCCATTCTCGTGTTATTTGTATAGCTTTGGCGAGAAAAGACCGGAGTTGTTAGCTAAATCCTGCGGGATGGGAGCGGCGAGCAATACACCGTTCCGATCCGCCTCGAAGACTCGCTGACAGATGAGGTTTGTTGCCAGGAACCTTGTTCGCTCATACGGAGTTTCTTTTCACCTCCGGAGATGTACCTGACAATTACAATTTCCCTTTAAAAAATGGAATATACTTTCTATTGTGCATGAACGAAACATGTAATGTCAATTTTCCTAGCACAGGGCACTATGAGATCGAACGGAAAATGCGGATAAAAACGGTTTTAGAGTTACAGTACATGTATGTGTTAGTAGAAGCAAGAAATGATTACTTTTACCTCTCTAAATATACTACCACTTTAGATATCTCCTTTGCCGTGAACGGTGGGAACTCGTTTTGCAATATCAGAGGTAATTCGATATAATTATAACACATTATACGCACTAAGAACAGCTCAGATACACAGTTGCATCAAGGAGCTACTTGAAGCTCCTTGGTTGCATGGATTTTTTCTCCCTCTTTTGTCATTGGTACGTACAGGCGCGATGGAGCACCCCAATTATCTCGCAGATATCCATCGGCAGCCGAGCCTCATTCGCATAAAGTAAGGCCAAAAAAAAAAAAATGGTTTGTTTGCCCTTCGCGACCGACCGAAAATCACGGAAATTTCGGGTCGCGTTTTTTTTTTTTTTTTTTTTTTTTGCTCTTTCAAGTTTATTTTTTTCCACAAATTTCATCTTCTACAAATTTGTGAATGGTTTTAAACCCAAAATTATCCATTTTAAGTTAGAGAAAGAATAAAAAAAGTCTAAAAATGTTTTTTTTTTTTTTTCATCTCATCAACCCGTCGTAATTGTGTTCTTGCCGCGCGGGTCCACAGGCTACGTTTTACAGCATGCATTGCATGCTACAATGTAGCAACCTTTTTGGCTCACATGCGTGCACGCGCACGAAATCCAATCAATGCATACGTATATTATGCAACAGGGCTGCACACTGGCGACCAGTATAGTCGCGCTAGCTTGCGCATTGGCGCTGCTCACGCACTGCCATGCCATGCAATACATGCAAAGCATGTACAGTGTAACTGCTTTTCGTTTGCTTGCGATCGGCGGTCATGCCAGACAAGAAGCATTGATAGAATTAGAAGCGCACGCATTTCTGGGTCATTTTACTCACGATCCGATCCCGGCTTCGCAGCAGCGTGGCAGTTGACATGTTAGAACTAATTTACTTGTGTCGATTTTTAGAAAAGTAAAAACATATTCGATATTCAGCGATACAGTAAATGGATCTGATTGCGTTCAGTTTCATTTTACAGAGTCATTTCACAAATGAATATTTTCATTCGTTCAGAATGATCTCACAATGAAGATAGGCGCAAAAAGGATCACGAAATCGGCCCTTCCGGCGTGTACCTTTTAGGAACGCATGCACAAAATGTGAAGAGATAATACTAGGGAGAAAAAAAAATCATGAAATCATCGCAGTCCCGCTTACATCCTGAGGTAGAAATCGTCCCAAACTAAAAGGATCATGAATTCGGCCGGCCGCGTCGTACACCTTTCAAAAGCTCATGTACGAAAAGCGAAGAGATTATAGAGGAGAAAAAAAAATAAAGGACACATTTGGTACGTGCATCATAAAAGATTACAGCCGAATAAAAATTCATGAAATATCAAAACGCATGCACAAATGCGGCGAGATTATCGGGAGGAAAATAAAAAACACATTTTTACCCTTCTGGTGCGTGCATTACAAAAGATTACATTCGAAGTAATTAATGAAATCGCCACAAACCCGCTGATATTTGAGGTAGAAATAGGCGCAAAAAGGAACGTGAATTCGGCCGTGTCGTATACCTTTTAAGAACGCATGTACGAAATGGGAAGAGATTAGCGGGAGAAAAATAAAGGACACATTTTCATCCCCTTTTGGCGCTTGCATCATACAGCCGAGTACGTATAGTAATTCATGACAATTTCGCAATCCCGTTGAAATTTGAGTAAACAATAATAGGCGCAAAAAGAATCTCGAATTCGGCCCAGCATGCAGTGTATAGATTTGAAAACGCATGCACAAATGCGAAGAGATTATCGGGAGAAAAATAAAGAACGCATTTTCAACCCTTCTGGTGCATGTATTACAAAAGATTACAGCCGAAATAATTAACGAAATATCGCAATCCCGCTGATATTTGATGTAGAAGTAGGCGCTAAAAGGATCGTAAATTCGGCCGTGACGTATACGCATGTACGAAATGCGAAGAGATTAAGAAAAATACAGGACACATTTTCAACCCCTTTTGGCCCGTGCATCATAAAGATTACAGCCGAATAATAATTCATAAAATCATCGCAATCCCGTTGAAGTTTGAGGAAACAATAGGCGCAAAAAGAATCATGATTTTTGGCCGTGTCGTATATCTTTTAAGAACGCATTTACGGAATGCGAAGAGATTATGGGGAGAAAAATAAAGAACGCATTTTCAACCATTCTAGCTGAAGCGTGCATCACAAAAGATTACATCCGAAGTGATTTATGAAATCGTCACAATCCCGCTGACATTTGAGGTAAAAATAGGCGCAAAAAAGTATCATGAATTCGGCCGTGTGGTACATCTTTTAAGAACGCACTTACGAAATTCGAAGAGTTTATCGGGAAAAAATAAAGGACGCATTTTCAACCCCTTTTGGCGCGTGCTTCGTAAAATACTAGTATTACAGCCGAAGTAATTTATGAAATCGTCACAATCCCGCTAATATTTGAGGTGGAAATGGGCGCAAAAAGGATTGCGAATTCGGCCCTGCATGTCGTGTACCTTTCAAGAACGCATGCACAAATGCGAAGAGATTATCGGGAGAAAAATAAAGAACCCCTTGTATCGCGTGCATCAGAAAATATCATAACTACATGTATTAAATCATCGCAATCCAACTGACCACCAAGAGCAGGTTACGCAGCAAGTTCGTGCGCCGATGTTTAGAAAAAGTCGCAAACGCATTTGATACAATCTGATTTTGTTCATTATCATTTTACACTAATTCACAAACAAACATTCTAATTTTTTCCTGTCTTTATTTTTAAATTTCTTGTGCAATAAATAATGCAAGTTTAAAAAAAAAAAAATTAATCTGTAAAATGTACATGGGGGGGGGGGGTACATCCATAAAAAACAAGAAAATAAGTTTGCAAGTTATTTAATGTTTTTTATGTTGTCGTTGTTCACCGATAAATTTTCTGTTCGGACCTGTAAAAAATGGTAAAACGGGGCATTTACCGGTCCGACAGAGACAGGTCGGACCGGCAGAAAAAATGGGTTAGTGTGCAGCCCTTCACAAGATGGCTACTTTTGCAGCATCCGTTACCAGCTGTCATGGCACCAAAACTGTTTGGAGTTCAGTTGCCAGCATCTCACTGGAAGGTACTTTTTTGGAGCTGTTTGCAAAATTTAACAAAAATGAACGTTATAAGTGTTTGTCAGTGAGTGTATCTGCCTCGCGTACCGAGCCCTAGCAAGACGTAAATTTGAATGAATCTCTTCGAGTTTTGAGTGCATTGACATGGAAAAAAGGGTACCCTGATATTAAAAAAAAAAAAAAAAAAAAAAAAAAAAACCGACCTACCGACCCTCTTGGGTTTTGGCAATTAAGGGCAAACAAACAACTTTTTTTTTTTTGGCCTAAACAACATGTACTCGCGTAGTTGAGAGAAAGTAAACAACTTCTCAAGCCAATAACAATTTAAGGAAACATATTTTCGGATTAAAATTGAGTTAGTTTGAATTTGAAAACATGCCCGAATATGCACATATAACATATTAAAGGATTTGATAATGATAAAATGTGAAATTTTAGCGAAAACCTGGCGAGCAAAATTACCAAAAATATGCGTCGAAAATCATCCTAAAATTCACGAAGTGTGATTGCGGAACCAAAGCGCCATTCGAACAAAATTTATTTATCTGCTTGTATTTTAAATTTCATACCGTAATATTCCGGGCCATGGTTGCGTCGGAAAAAAAACAGAAGGTGATGTCAAAAATGACACGAACGGAAAGCGTACAGGTCGGTCCCATGTATATATAATCGCGTCATTGTAGCGTTGCATGTCACAGCGCAACACACAACGCATTGCTGCATGCAGCGTGCGCGGCAGCAGCTCAGCAGTCACCGCCGTGCGACACTCGGCAAAATTGACTGCGTCACATGCAAACCAACAATGAGCACGAAATCCTGAATCTCACGTACCACGCATACCCAATATTACGGGAAAAGAAATGACGTCATTTTCAATTGTTTCGCTGACTATACAATTTGCTATTCCAAACCCTGTAGAAACAAGTTGATTTCTCAAAAAGTACAGTTGGAACCAAGCGAAAACTTTCACCATACAATGGATTGAGGCCTGATGAACTTATGTTGCCAATTTCGGACACATTGGAGCCCGGCCATAGTCCAGTCGGAAAAAACAGAGAGCATGTTTTGCGAGAGGTGATTTTCAAAACGCTTTAATATCTCAATTTCTAGGGCAGCAAATTTCATAATTTTTTCATCAAAAGGAAGGTTTTTAAAAACTTAGATAGTGTGGGAAGTTTGAGTTTACTAGCGGCACGCATAGCGGCACAAGGAGAAGGTAAAGATTTGAGTTTTTCATGCACACAGTTTCGGGCAGCCGTGGATGCCCGTTGGAAATTCAAATAGAACGGGGCGATAATGAGATGCAAATTGGGGAGCTCCACCGCGCCTGCGTATATGCCATCGATTTGCCGAAAGTCTAAATTTGGCGCCTTTTCTGCGAGCTCTTCACACGTACAGACAATGGCGCCTGCTTGTTCGGGTGAACATTTTGCCCGCTTTTGTCCATAATTGCTAACCAGCATGCCCCAAATAGGGGTAATTGGTGCTGAAAATGAAGACTTCTCGCAACGCTACCTCCCCTCCTCAAGGCTTCTGGCAGAGTTCTCGCTAGATAATTTGCTTTGGCTGGAAACGATACCTCGCAAGAGACGCGACAATTTAGCAGACGATCGTAACAATGTACGGCCCTACCTGACGGCTCGGGTTGAATTGCTATCACGCCAAATGGGGACAATTACAGAACAATGAACAATGAATGAGGTGTATCATCTCCTCCCTTGATTCTTTGGTTGCTAAAGAATTTAAATGACAGTAAACATCACCTACATGAAGAGAATACGACCTCTATTGTAATGACACTTTTAGTACCATGTTATTTAGTTGATTCAAAGGAATAAAAACTCGATCAGTATGTAGAGCGCATGATGATAAGCTTCTGACATACTGTGTACATTTTATTTCAGAATATCTACCCCAAGGCTAATCGTCAAGCGCAAAACAACAATAACAACACCAACCATAGGCACGCACACCAATAGCAACATAGAAAATAAAGGAAATGCCAAGTCAGTTTAGAATCTTATGAGTCTTAGTCATTGCAATACATGGAATAAATTTATTGATCTCGTAGGTGTGTATGAATGAGATAGGCCTATACATACAAACCAAAATATGTGACCTTTCTTTCACCCCTTGGACACCTGGGGAATAGGAGTGGACGCTATTTTTATTGTTTTATCTCTCTTATCATGCATTTTCTCACGTATTTTAAACAGACACGTCAAAGTAAATTTCCTGTTGGACCGAGATCACGATTTATTTTATTTGCATTTCATAACAAAAGGCGTACCTTGTCTCTGCAGTGTATCAAAAGACAGTACGCCCTATCATTTTTCTCCGCGATGGCGGAAATTCGGAAATCTCTGCAGCAAATCTGTGGGTAAGAAAAGTTCTGCTTATCTTAATATTTCTTATGTGATAGGCCGCCTCCTCTTTCAAAGTGCACATTGTAAGTCTGAATGTAATCTTTTCATGTGTTGTACACTAAATGGGAAGATATTGTAATTTTTGTTTAGGAATTCTAAATGTTGTTTCCCCGTGTTTGTAAGCAGCACCGTCAGTATTAAAGAGTGTAAGACTGGATGTTATCATCATACACATTTTATACTTCAAATATCATTATGCATCAGCCCTATGCATCTTGAATTGAATGACTCCGTTAAAATGCCAAGTAACTGCGTTAGTATAATAATTTTGAATAATACGAAGGGCTTTCGTATTATGAAGACATCGCTGCCATAAGCCTGAAAATATCTGTATTCAGTGGCAGGAGCATTAGAGAAAAAGAAACTTTATTGACTTTTTTTTTTTTTTGCATGAACGAAATCAATCATGACTCTATTAGATCAAGCGCAAAGGAACATCATGATACATGTCTTGTGGGCGTTTGAAACAAAGTACGAGGCACCCCATTATGACTGCATCAAGGAAGCTACGAGTCCCAAGATTCATCTTTCGCTCGTCTTAAATCTACCGGGAATGTGGAGGACATCGACTGATCTTTCGCCGCCGGCATCGAGGGGGTTGACGCACTCCACGATGACCCTGACTCGAAGTAAATCACGGAGTTTAGAAAACAGTACACGACGTCACTATAAGTGCAAACTGAGAGAATAAACATTACGCCGTCCAGGATCAAGACAAAGTGAATCTAATCAGGAAGTGCTGAAAATTCCTGTCATATGTTTATTACGAGCTCTTCTCCCACAAACGGACGAGCGCGCAAACGGACGCGCGCGCAAAAGTACATACATATCCATTCAGCCACTCCACAATCATTCTTGGTTTTGCCTGCATCCATTGAAAGCTTCCTATGTGAACATAATCTCTTCAACAAATTTCTACATGTACATGAGGGAATGCTTGAAAGCCGTGTTATTCACATGGAAGCCTCCCAGGGATTTAGTCTTCTGTCTTCACATTCGACAATGTTTCAGGATCAAGGCGATCGTAGGAATCTCAGCAATTCAGGACATAGAAAAATGTCTCTCGAGACTTTATGCGCTGCCCGTTATTCGATCTGCACCACATAGTGAGCTGTAGATCAGTTTACTCACGTTATAATCAAACTGCACGCATGCCTTTATAATAGAAACTTCAAAATTGTTCCTGAATACTGGAAACCTTAAAATGAATGAGACTCACTTTAGGCTTGCCCAATGTAGCAACAATCAATGCATGACCACACGATTATTTTTTTTTCTTTCAGTCAGGGAGGTTTAAAGTAAGACCTACAAGCTTGTACGTCGTGATCTTTGGTTATTTCTCTCAGGTGATCATCGTCACTTGATCGTAATCTGCAATATTCACGCGATCTGTTGCTTGTGTTGACCTTTAACGTGAGTCTATAAACAATTGCATTCATTAGTTGTTGCTAGATAGGACAAGATCGGGCAAATAACTGTCCTTTATCAAGGAAAATCGTATTGTCATTGTTGTCTGCTTGTTTATAAAATTTGTTTACATTAAGATACTATGCTATAACTATTAGTAACATTTAATATGTCTTTAATAACTCTTTATTTGTGTTCTTAGAGGAAAGTTGATTTTATCAAGACACTGGACTTTCATTCTAACAAAATATTCAAACGTACTGAATAGAAACGCCATCAGGACATAACATCAGTCCTCATTTTTAAACCCATGACCCCTTTTATTATTAGTTCCCAATCTCCCTAGCAAAAGGTTTTGTGACATGAGATGGGGAGTGTTACATGACTAGTATGGGAGCAAGGAGGGGAAAGACTGCTTCTTTCGACACGGTCACTTGTGGCACTTCTTCGTTTGCTTGTTTACGTTTGCAAGCAGACGATCATTACTAGTTTTATGTCACTCCATCTCCGCTCATAGCTCCCTGGAGAAAAAAGAGCGCACTTGAGAATCAACCTTGCCTTCGATAGGGAGCGCAAAGGCTCTGGTGTAGATTCTGCTGAGAAAAAGAAGAGGATGAGGAGGAGGAGAAGGAGGAGGAGGAGGAGGAAGAAGAAGAAGAAGAAGAAGAAGAGAAAAAGTGAGAGCTTGGCCGGAAAAAAACGTTTTTACACTCTCCTACTCATTATGTACAGCTTTGCGCGGTGGCAGACAATTTGCACTTCATACTTCACCATGTTTATTAACCCGTTCCGTGTGGGAAAAGGTGGCCTGCGTATCACAGTCTACTGGTATTTCAGAATTCAATGTGGAACCGGTTAAATTCACGTACGTAACTACAGGTGTAGGAGCAGTGGTGAACAGTGGTACAGTGGTATGGTGCAGACTGCTCTCGACTCTAAAATGTGACAAGTCATGGATTCGATTTCTACCCTTTGCACACAAGTCCTAGCTGTGAAAAGCTCCTCAAAATCTGCTTCGCTTTGTTGTTTTGTTTGACCCTGTTTTGTTTAAAAATAAAGTCTCCTGTTTGTGAGTAAAGTGTATAAAATGTAGGCCTACACACAACAGTAGTAATTAACAAACATAATACATGTAGGCCTACTTCGTTCGGCTGACTTACACGTTACATCTTGTGGCGAAACTGTAAAAAACTTATTGATTTTGTAAAAAAAAAAAAAAAGAAGAAAAAAAAAACTTATTGACAGAGGACATATCTCTGTCGGTGACATACGGAAGTGGTACCATCTTAGTTAAATACTCTCGAAATCATATCTCTGTGTCTGTTCCCAAAGTCACGTCTCAACATGGAACTATGTATTGTATAGTGTTCGTTATCTGTCCGTTGAGAGCTATATCGAGTGACTCACTGACTTTCTATTGGTCGTAAACTCGTGAGTATTGTCTCATCTCAAATTTTACAAATCTCTCGTATTTGTTTGACTTCATTCTTGATGTGTGGGACATATCAAATCAGTCTCCTTTTTATCAAACAGCAAACACCGGGTAGCCTGGATCTTGTATTCATTTAAATTTCAGTCAAACCTGTTTATAGTGGCCAGCCTAATAGGGAGATAAAAAAGGTGACCACTATAGACAGGTGGCCGCTAAGGCAGGTTACTATCAGAGACAAGGCTAAAACTGACCGGTTACGCAATACATCCATTGATCCGTTCTTAATATTCGTCACACGTTAAAAAGAGCAAAGCATGACACGTCTTTCTTTCTTTCTTTCTTTCTTTCTTTCTTTCTTTCTTTCTTTCTTCTTCTTCTTCTTCTTCTTCTTCTTCTTTTCTACATCACTCGAAATACCTCGAATAATGAGGCAGACGGGTATGCGCTAGCTGCCCTTTCTCAGAATTTTGAATACTATCTTGTTAACAAATCAAGAGTTTTACATTCAAACTTGTCCTTATTCTTTGTTTTTCTTTCGATTCCAACCTCAGCATGCATGCAATTCAATGCCATTGAAATTGTTGGGCAGAAGAATTGATGCAGGTGGGATGGGAATTTAGGTATACAAACTGTCAACCTTCGGGTGAATAGCGCTTACAAGCGAACAATATTTCTCTCATATCACTTCTAAAACACGACCTTAATCGGACATTTTTTTTTTCTGCAACAGGTTGTATACAATGGCCCTGGTTTTGCCTGGCTATTTCGAAATTTCGGCTTTTGTTCAGTGACAAATTCCAGGTACAACGTTCCCAAACAATTTCGACAGCTTCGCACAAATAGGGATGACCATCCGTCTTGTTGGTTCGTGTGCGATTAGAGCATGGTTTGGATTGCAGCTGACACAAGCTTCAGTATTCTTTTTCAGGATTTAAAGAGAAAATACGTATTGATTAAAAACGAATTTCTCGTCTTTCTTGTCTATTGCTCTCGGAAAAAAAAATGTTCTCGGGGGTGAAATAGATCGGTTTTATTTATATATTCATTCATATTTTTTTTTTTTTTTTTTTTTTTTTTTACTATGATCAGTTGATAGTCATGTATGTACACCGCATCGAAAAGATGATTCTTATTTTTTTTTTTTCAGCTTGGGTTGAATCTATTCATAAATGGTAAGTGAAGCCAGGTATATGTTTAAAAACACTAGCTGTGTACATGTCTGCGCATTGCTTTCATTATTTGCATGTTTTTAAACTCGCCAATCGTAGTGTACAGTGGACTAATGAGCTTCACTTTTGTTAAAGCCAGTTCTTTGGGTTTTGAAATTATTAATGCGCTGGAAAATGCTTTAACCAGTCATAAATAAGTGTTTAGGTGGATTAATGGTAGAATTATCGTCATTACCATTAGCGTGATTAGATCGCCGCAACCATCAAATTCTAACTATGTATTCTTAAGGTCGCAACATACATTTGCGGCGAAAATATATAAACGGTGGTGAGCCGCGACGCCGGTATACAATGTATGGTACGCCAGACCTCCCCAGTTGCGGAAAATGTGTGGTCAGTTTGATACCGCGTTTTGAAAAGCCATGGCGTGATGCCTGAATGGACGATAGGAGTCTAAGGGGAGGATAGTAAACACCTTCTCAAACGAGTCTCAAGTGTCTGTGGAATTGTATCATTCTTTGCCACCACCATCTTGGGAAGGCCACACATGTGTGGAATATTATGCACTGATTGCTCGTGCACAAACATGTTTTTACGTAACAAGTAAAGGGCAAAAAGAGCATGGGGCCGAACATACGATATTACACACTCGCAGCATACTTGGGAATTGTTCAATTGTATCAACATGCTTTCAAGAACTGCAAATGGCGTGTCATTCGTTGAGGTAAACATGGGAATAAATGGGGTCGATTCTCGCTCGCTTTTCGACATAAAAGCCTGAAAATGCATGATGTAGTTACCTAAATAGCCCC
The DNA here is from genome assembly GCA_033980235.1 of Diadema setosum. NCBI lineage: Eukaryota > Metazoa > Echinodermata > Echinoidea > Diadematoida > Diadematidae > Diadema > Diadema setosum. Next base: position 37,359,172 of record CM067068.1, on the reverse strand, counting down.
TTTCACCTCCTTGTCAATAGATGGACCCACCACAGTCATAATGACACATGATTACAGGTGATGTATCCTCGGGCATCGCTGTAGGGCCTTCAACTTACATACCTACACGTCTTGCCGTTAGAAGGGGTTGAAGTGACGACAAATGATATTCGCTAACATGCGTGCAAAACCACGTGCACGTATTAGAATATTATCAAAGACGTAAGTCTAAACTTGTAGTTTTAACTTTACAACAATGGGGCTATTTGGGAATACACAGTTTTAAGGCACCTTGATGAAAGGGCGGATTGCTCTTTTGAATATGAAAGTAGCGAAACAATGTTGCGACCTCCCAGAAAACGTATTCATAATAGCTCTTTCTCTCTGTACAAACTCTCGAATGAAGGTTACGCAAGGTGCATCATATTGTTATTCTTTGTATGTTGTACCTAACGTCCTCTCATATTGTCGCAGACAAGGACTTTACGCACAAGCTGAATTTCGATTTAGAAAGGGGCTCAGAGTTATTTCAACGAAAGAGCATCATCGCTAAAACACTGTTTCCCGCTAGTGCGTATGGACTATGTGCAGGGCGCCACCATGCAGATTGCTTCAGACGGGCGAGTAAACCCTTTCAGTGCCAGGGACTGTGGACAGTGTGTACATGGCGATTGAGTGTGTCTCAGCCAATCAGCACTCAAAACACATAAAGGGTTAAACTCGACACCCTATTTTTGATACGTAACTGTAGGGAATATTATGGGAAACAGGGACGATAACATAACTGCCTTACAGACTCGATAGACTTGTGTTCGTTGACAACTCAACAGACAGACGGCAGGTGCATATTATTATTTGTATGATCGTGTGTTTATTTGTCCTTTCATTTTTCATCTGAGGAGAAGGCTAGATAGCCAAAATACAGCTGCACTGACTGGTCTTCCATATTGTCCAGTTGGATGTGAAGCTCGACCACTTCACCAGGTTATGTACTCTGCTCTTTGCGATGAATGAATGAAGCGGGATCTTTTACGTGCACGATTTGTGACTTTAACTCACGGGCCCTCCATATATGTCCGAGTGCATTGTTCTCTACCCACCTTCATTCACTGACTAGTCCAAAGATATCTACAAAAAGAAGAAGAAGAAGAAGAAGAAGAAGAAGAAGAAGGAGAAGAAGAAGAAGAAGAAGAAGAAGAAGAAGAAGGAGAAGAAGAAGAAGAAGAAGAAGAAGAAGAAGAAGGAGGAGAAGAAGAAGAAGAAGAAGAAGAAGAAGAAGAAGAACGACAACAACAAACCAAACGGACTAGAGAGAGACAATTTGATCGTTCTGAGCGCAGCAAAAATGTGACACTATTAAAGCATTTCATGTTCCTGCGTTGTCTTGTATTCATCATCGAACAGACCCGAAGGTTACCGACGCGTTTCTGCTTCGTGTGGGAAATTAGTTCTCCAAATCAGTTCAGTCAATGACGTCATCACATCACGTGAAATTCAATCCTTTAATTTATCAAACATCTGCTGCCACGAAAAAAAAGTCACCACGTCACCCTTCCCAAACCCCCGTTCCAACATGGTATCGTCCACTCCTGACCCAAAACTCGCCACCAAACTTTGCCAAAGTTTTGGACGAAAAAAAAAAAAGAGAAGAAGAAAACGTTCTTTCAGTGGCAAGTGTCAATTCATATCGAGCAACAAGGAGTGACATGGATGTTTCCCTCGTTGCTGAGTATTTTGTTCTACGCCCACAACAAACCTAGAGGCCATTCACATTGGATTAGTGGGCAAATTTGAGGCTTTGAAGTCTTAAACCACAAAGGTCAATGAAGGATATTTCCGTCATTTATGCGAAAAGCCCGCCAGTTCAGGGCAGCAGTTTCTGTTTTTTACAATGGTCACTTGTGGTATTGATAGGGTATGAACAATTACTTTAAAAGACTGGGAAAAGGCAAAGTTTTATGTTCTGTAGTGGTGATAAACAAACAAGCACAGTTTTCATAAATCAGAGGTTATGACGTCATAAGAGATCGATGTCTCTGTGATTACTAAAGATGATATGATCGACGCTGTGGTGCTCCTTTCTGAAAGTGGAACCAAAGACGCAGCAGACAGAAAAGGAAGAAAGGAAAAAAAAAATACCTGAATGGATATGAGGAGTTTTATTGCAAAATGAGCTAGGCGCCATTTTTAAACACCTTAAAGTTAGTTAATCACCAGATACACCAAAAAAAAAAAATAATAATAAAGAAATAAATAAAAATAAATAAATAAAAAATAAAAAATCCTTTCCAGTAACACCTCACTTGTAACATAACAAGGAATATTCAGGAGGTTAGATTAAGAATATCCCATAATTATTTTCTTATCATTTCTTTTTTAGCAGCTGTAATCACAAATATCTCAACTTAACAAAAATGGATGATTTCGTAACTGCTAAACAGACTTAGGACAAGGAAATTACAGGGTATAGTATACAAGCGCCTTTGCTTGACTATAATTTTGTGTCCTGCCTTTATCATCTGTGTCGCGTTAAGTAGCTTATAATTCAAACATTGTGTGATCGAGATAAGACAATCGTTACAGGGAAACATCTTGTTGCGAGACTACGTTGGGCCTATTGAACATACAGTAAGGACGTCTAAGCAGTCGAGTTTTTTAATGTCTACCGTAGATCGTGTCAAACTGAATTATTACACTATCCAGGGGCGGATCCTGCTTTTTGCTAAGGGGAGGGTAGGACCAATGATAATTCTCTCGTCAAATCGGCTGACTAGCCCCCCCCCCCTCCAATTGATTTTTCACTTGGCAGCAGAAGGGGGCGGGTAAACCCTTAACCCCCCCCCCCATGGATCCCTCACCGCCATCTAGTATTCTCCAAGAAAAAAAAAAAACGTGCCTGATTTACTTCTTGTTAGTTCACTTTAAGAAGAAGTCAGTAAACGTGTACCAAAAATCACACTAGCGAGCCAAATTCCCCTTGTATGCAAAGTCAGCGTCAAAGATAATTGATTTTCTCCGTTGACGGGCGGGGCTCTTACTTAGTGCTCATATGGCACTCCCTCGTGGTCATTCACATACTGACCATGACATGACCCCAAGTGGTCAACAAACACACGCACACACACACATAAAAAAAACCCCTGAAGGCAGCAGTGATGTAAATGCGACATAATTCCAACGAAATCTCGCAATATTTTTGATGCTGCTCAACAAAAAGAGGTAATTCTTAAACCACATCGTTTGTCTGTTCTTCTTTGTTTGTTTGTTTTACTCATTAAAATTTTTATTCTAACACTGTCAGATGACTGGATGAAGCAGTCTTGCTTTTCCCCTTATTCTTGCAAAGCGATGTCAAGATCTAGATTGTTTTATATTACAGATGTTCGATATGAAGTATGTCCTAATCATTATATGATTTTGAGACACAAACTTGCATGCGCTTAAACGTTATCAGTGAGAGAGAGAGAGAGAGAGAGAGAGAGAGAGAGAGAGAGAGAGATGGGGGAGGGGGTAGAAAGAGGGAGAGAGAGAAAAAGAAAGGGAGAGAAAGGGGGAGAGACATGGGCAGGGCAACCTCTGCATCTGGAAGAAGATAACATCTCTCCTGATGACTGCGATTACCGGCGCATTTCTTCGATCTCAATGAGCCCTGCTTCCGCGGTTTGCCGCCGAAGGAGAACTCGGCTCCCCCGCACGAGCGCCTGATCGCACAACTGACCCAGCAAAGGAAACCCCCAGGGCAGCCATTCGCTGGATCAAAATTTTCACTGAAGTGCGACATGCACCAACGCCTGTCATAGCCACGCAAATCCTTCCTGCATCAACTAAATATAGATTTATTGCCATGATAGCATAGTCATTGATGTATTTCTCTCTTATTTCCACCCAAAATCCGATCCTTGTTCCGTAAAAATATTGCTAAACATTAAAAGTGGTGAAATACCTTCGAGAATTAACCAACTATCAGCGTTGTTTAGCGTATCCTCCAATTATGACGATTCGTTTCATACTGAGGAATATTCGAGAATTTGTGACCACAATTTGAGTGAACACGGTGTAAAGTCCAGATGTGAAAATAAGACACGTACTGGTATTCATTTCGCAATGAAGATCTTAGTACATGTAATAATAATGAGGATACTTCAGGATGATAATAATAATGATAATGATAACGATAGTAATAGTAGCAGAAATGAAAATGATAATAATAGCAATAACAAAATGATGATACTCTTTTTATTATAGTACTATTATGAGTAGTTGCAGTAGTAGTAGTAGTAGTAGTAGTAGTAGTAGTAGTAGTGGTGGTGGTGGTGGTAGTAGGAGTAGTAGAAGCAGTAGTAGTTGTTGTAGCAGTAATAGTATTACAATGTAGCATCTACAATGTATGTAGATATTGCTCGAGTTCACTTCAAGCGAGGGGATAACGTTAAGTCATAGCAATATACACCTGAGGTAAAGCTATTACAGACGTCTGTTGATTGCTGTCTTCGTCTTACCAGACATCAAATTTTGGAAATAAATATATCTCAAAAAACTCATTTCTCAATTTTTTGGGATCGAGTGTAGTGTCAACATCTTGTATATCTGCATACAGTGTCAGAGCGAAAGGATTTCTGTTCACTGACATGAATGCTTGCCTGGGTGCAGAAAGTGATAACCCTTTTAACACGTCATGGCTTGAATTAAAAGAAGCCTTTCCAAAGGAAGGATGGTGGCTGATAATTTAGATGAATTATTTCCACAACGGTAATGCCTATGTCAAGCAAGATAAGAGATGTAATCCGTGAGTTGTGACTTCGTAATTTCATCACGAACATATGAAAACGTATGTTTTTTTTTTCTTTAATGTCATTAAAGTCGTATTTTTGCCTTGGCTGAAGGATGAAAATATGAGTCGTATTCAGCAATTATTACGGGGGTTAGCGTGCGACAACCTGACAACAACTGCATTCATGTTGATGCTCCATGCTACATATCAAAATTCATTATAGCTGCTGGACAGATGTGTCACGACACATATAGGACACTCCGTATATGACCACGACCGAGAGATGGAAATACATACAGAGTCTATACCACCTGATCGCCCATCTCCTCCATAGGCATCTTGCTCTTAATCTTCACTGACCAGAGAAGGAGGTCAATTAGGAATGCCAGCGCCAATTAATCAATACTCATGTCGGGGAGGAAAATGAAATCTCCCAAGCTCATCCGTTAACCATATCACAGTTATGCCTTACTTTGGCCTAACAACGTTTGGGAGACCAAATTTCCCACTTCCAGTTGCAATTTCTGATTTGTCACACATTGGTCTCTCCTCGACGTCAAAATAATAACAATTTCCGGTCAAACTAGCAGAAATTACAGCCGTAGTACCCCGTATGGTAATGTTTTCCCTTGTTCTCTGACCATCCTGTGCATGTCTAACTAACATGGGGGGAATGGGGGCGGTCGTGGAACAGAAAAACTAAAGCATAAAAAGGGAAAGGTAATGAAGATATCTTACATAGGACATATAGGATTCATAGCACTCGCTTGTGAGATATTGTTAACATTGAGATTAATACATAACTTTTGGATACAAAGATGAGATTTGAACGGAACTTCCTATATCGAAGCTCCTGTTCAATATATTGACTTTAAGTGCAATAGAGCAACTAAAAGAGATGTTTAGATGTTCAGCCTACCATTCTATGAACAAATGAAATGATGTATGCATACACATCCTTGCGTCTACCCCACCCCTCCTTTCAGTGATGTCCCGCTCACGTGTACCCCTCCCATATCCTCTTAGAAATTGACAATTCCTTTTCTAAGAGATCGGACAGGTTATTCACCCGAGCAAAGACTGGACTGAGCCTCGTCCTCTTTGCAATTAGCAAGGATAATGTCTACAAATGTAGCAACTCTCTTTCTCGATAGGGTATGACCCGAGGCAACCGAGAGCCATGGAAATGTCGGTCATTAAGATATAAAGCCATATTTGGAGTAGCGATCTTATTGGCCATATTTTGTTGAGATAGTGTCAATTGAGGTTTCGTGAATTGTGATGACGTAATAAAACGGAGATACTTAACTCTCTTCCGTTTCCTCTCAATCGCTTCCGGCTTTGGTTAGCACAATGACCATTCATAAACCAATCAAGAGCTGGAGACGTTTCCGAGAGAAGTATGACTCTTTTCCTCACTTAGACTACTTTATACCCAGTGTTACCTGAGCAGGTAATTGCACTCAGTTGTACCGCATTGCCTATGTAGTGCGTCCTCAACAGTCATTGGTTGTTACACACCAACTGACAGCTTCCGAAATTACGGTAATGTAAATATGGGTCCCTCCTATACTTCCTAATTAGTATTTTATTTGTTTGATTGATCTCACTCTTTTTTTTTTATTTGCTACTTTTCCATGCTGCTCATCATCGCCGGACCATTTCTGATGAAAGCAAGCTGTAATAGAGATTGATTTTCATTCATCGGCAACTGATCTTTTTTTTTTAAATTATTTTTAAAACCATTTACTATCCTTGATTTATATATCGTCATGTGTAATGTCATTATTAGGAACATTTGAATAACATGAAGAAATGTATACTATTTACAGAATTAAATGCCAAGGAGATGCGATGGGAATTGCATTACTTGATTCTTCTATTAATCTTATTTATAATGTAAGATTTAGGTGAAGATTATGATAAGGAAGCTATATTATATATTTGCATATGTTATTATGTATAATACTGTTTCAGGATAGGATAAGCACTTGAACAACTCCTTGACAACATACGTTTAATCTCAAATCTATTCCCCTTCGACATGGTATTCAGCTGTAACAATTTCCTCCTTAATGATGATTTATGTGAGCTTCAAGATCGCAATATCATGCAATAAAAACAGAGCGTCTCTAAATAAGATCATGACATACATTGTTTTGTCAGGTGGAAGAGACAAAATAAAGTTGGTTATGTCTTCATCTTTAGATACTATCTTGATCTGGCTCAAAGCCCGTGCCAGGCCCAAATTCCTTACTGACATTCACTATCAGTCGGTCCCGAATCGTGTGTGTCGTAAGGCGCAATAAAAGACAGATAAAAGAGAACATAATCTCTTGCGCGAAAGACGTGAGAGTATTCATGGCTTAATGCCATAGGTAAGAACAAGTACTTGTGCAGAAATGCCGGCTGAATCATAGGTAAACTATTTACAGACGTACATCATCCTCCAGTGAACGTTACCATATGCAGACAATAGAGGTGTGATCCAGTCCATTTGAGGGTTGCAGTTTTCAGTAGCTTGTGACCCATCACGGAGAATATCAGTGTCCCCTAATAGGGCCTTTTAGGAGGGGCAGTACAACTGATTATCTTTTTTTCAAACTGACTTTACAAAATATCAAATATCTGATTGAGATGCGTCGGGGATTCAGTATGAATAATATCATGCGCACATTAAACTAACTATTCTGGCCTACAATGCTTTATACCAAATATGATCTTGTAAATATTTCTCAACATCAACATTTGGATTCTTTCCAATTCTTTCCCGTCAAAAGTTTCCTCTAAACGTGAATGTTCCCTTTCCTTTTTCGCTCCTAAGGCGCTAACATTTTGTGCCAGGCTAACACTTTCCTCTTGCGGTCTCTTTTTACGAAGAATGTTTGCGTTTCTACTTTTCCCTCCAATCTTTTGTCTCTTATGTCTTCTCTGTATAGAACCAAACCCCTCGGGTGTGGTTGACATTATCCATGCTCTCTTTTCTGTGCCTGAGAGTAACGACCGTCTTCACAGCCGACCTTTGTTCGAGTACTTACTTTTGAAAGACAACATTTGAAAGACAAGCCCCTCCCAGGGTCGTGCTACGTTATCAATCCGGCGATACATTGGAAGCACTTGTGTACGCACCACTCGAGGAGGATGAGTTACATGGAGATTAATACATTTTAGGACCACGGGGTGGGAGGGTAATACTCGACCACGCTCGCACACACAGTGCCAATATCTCAAACCTACTCTGACATAAGTGTATGAAGCTCTTTAAAACCAGAAAACTGTCATGAAGACGGGGTATAAACTGGTATTTTGTTAACTAAATCACTTAAATCTACGACCATGCAGGACCTATACTTCTCTCTTATCAAACTCTCAAATACCGCCAATCTCTGATTTGATTTGATTAGCTTAGACTGATTGATTGATTGATTGATTAAGTAATTAATTAATTGATTTATTAATTGATTGATTGATCAATTGATTAATTAAGTATATCATTCATTACTAATTCTTTACTCATTCATGTTGTTATTCTTTTATGTATCTATTTCATTATCTATTTACATATTGGTATATAAAAAGACTTACCAGGAGCACAAAATGAAATAGTCAGTGTACGATAGGATATTAAAGGCAATTTACATTCACAGATAATAGTTTAACAGATACGAGGTGCACGCATGTAATATTGTTGCTACATAGAAATGAAGATACATAATTAAGAAACTGTATCAATATAGGGATAACATAAGCAGAGTAGGAAGAGGGTAACGGATAATGGATGGGGGGGGGGGGGGACAGATAGAAAAGCGGGAGAGGGAGGTGGAAACATAGGTTAAAGTCACAGAGTGTGCGCACATTCATTTTGAGATTTACAGTCACAGAAAGATTTACATTCACAGGTAGATTACACATAAGAGGGTAGATAACACATAAGAAATAAAGTCAGTAATGACTACATGATAGATAACTACAATGTAACTGCAAAGTGTACCTATGTTGTGAAACAAATCTTTCATGCCGAATGCCGTCATCACAAATGAACAAGTGACAATAATTTCATTAAGTGATATTTTATATGGACAGCAATGTTAATGACGTCCAAAATATATAATTACGAGTAATTTCCTTGATCAGAAAATTCATAACACTGTTTCATTTAAGCATACTGTGCTGGCTGTTATATCATTTACCTTGTCTGACTTGGACCGCCCTCATGCGCCCCTGGATTGCTTAAAAAACAACAAAACAAGTGTTATTTTATTGGAGTTCTTTCCAGCCTCTGAGATTCATTATCAGCATCATCAAACAGTTTTTTTTTTCTCTTACTGTTCAATTCCGTCTCTAAACCGTAAAAATGGGACGCGAATACCAAGAGTATTGATGGAGAAATCCGATGAGATTTCTCACGTGCGAAGAAAGAGGAACGAACCGACCGCATCATTCCCATGTAAGGATGGTTCATGTACGTCAGCCATCGCATTGCGGTTTCATCTAATAGTAGGCAGCCCATTTCTCTAAATCCTCTAATTTGATCTAATAATTGGGCGCTAGAAATCTCGGAGACACTGACGGATGGTGCTGTATAATGTGCCAGTGAGTGAACTCGTGGTTTAAAGAGCACCGGGTTTCTGGTAGCATGATAAGACGTAGTTGTCATACATTGCTATATCCATCAACAAAACGAGAGAAAGAGATAAGAAAAATGTCTCTTCAGATAGACGTCTGAAAAAAAAATAATTGCACATGATTGAATCTAAAAAGACCTCCAAGAATCCTTGACAACCTTCAGTTAAGAAATTCCATACCAATATTAGCATATCTTTATTGTAATCACTGGGAAATATTCAATGAATTCAGCATTTCTCAAAACAAAAGGAAGAGAGAGATTTATCATTAATTTCATATTTTCAATTCTGGGAGGTTATTTACAAAACTCAATGGTTTCTTTAGCTTATTCTTTTGCTGACTTTCCGTTTAGTGTACTAAACATCTCAACGCGTTTTCTTTCTTTGTTATTTTAGCCAAAAATATATTCCAGCAGTTGTTTTTATCAAAGCTCACCGTACCTCGGCAGCTTAAAGAAGGCCCAAAATACTCTGTTGGTGTTCATTATCAAACAGTTTAATGCTGGTTAACCCCTGTCATGCGTATCAATAAAGACGATTGAAACATAATCCAGACGCCGGGAGCGTGATGGTATTCCGGATCTACATTCGCTGGCGGAGGAATTTGCTTCTTGGGTTTAATGTCATACCGTCGTTGAACTATTCCGACGTGCTTGGATGAATAACGACACTCTTTGATTAATAAGACACGGCCTTGTCAGTTTGACTAATGATTATGATTGTAATCGCACACTGCTACAATTGACTTTTGACTTCTCTGGGAACTAACCCAGTCATCATATCTCTTTCTCAGTACAGTGCGTGTATTTGTTGCGATGGTATTTCAAAACTGTTTTGGTTGTATTTTACGTATCCATAGTCCTGAGTTTCCATTGACATGTACTTATAATCATCGTTAATACAAAAAATGTTGTGATTACTATCATCGTTATTATGATCATAAGACTCTTAATATTTTCATTTGTATCATATTCCTCAGTATTATCATTGTGTATATTTATTCATTACTTTCTACTTCAATCAGCTAGATTTATTCATTCAGCTTTTCCTCTCATGTCATGTACAAACCTCATTCGGTATTTAAGCTTCTGATCAGCTTACCCTGAGGTGACACAAGGTACTAAGTGTATCTCGTGTATTTTCATACTATAACTTTCTGTCTGACGATGAGAGTGAGGTAATAAATGCTAAGGTTGCGGCAAGATTGGGACATCTTTCTTGTTGGCCTTCGGACAAAGGAAGCTGGAGAATGCCAGATCGTCGGCAGAGCTCTCAATCCAAGCCCCGATGCACGTTCCCCATGTCCGCTATGAATTAGGAGGAGTACATCATCAGTTTTACGAAGTCTGCTAGCGAGATTTCCACTTCTTTGTAAACCTCGTCGTGATTTTAAGTCTCCCATAATACGTGCGACGCGACATGAGACAGCACAGACCATTATAAAAAAGACCTGAACCGATGCCCACATGGGACAGGAATTTTTGAGAGATGTACAGCAAAGCAAATATTTAGATAATGTGTAGTAAGAGAGGAGAAGTGATGTTTGTATATGTGTGTGTGTGTGTGTGTGTGTGTGTGTGTGTGTGTGTGTGTGTGTGTGTGTGTGTGAAAGAGAGAGAGAGAGAGAGAGAGAGAGAGAAACAACGAAACAAACATAACAAACGTATCCAAACTTAAACCATCTCGTATTTGGGCGTTATGGTTTTAAGAATCAAGGGACAAATTCGCTATTACTTAAACGCTTAAACATACAAACATCGAAGTAATCTTTCCTTTAATACCGTATGAAACTGCTAGCTAAAGGACAGCGGCGTATAATCTGAGAACATCATGGTTTAGATTAAAATGTAAACTTCAGCGATTAACTTGTAACTGACAAATGAAAAATATGCCAGGGGTGGAGATTACAAAAACAGTCGTCACATCTGGTGGCACTCCGGGGGAAGCCTTATAGATCGTTCAGTCAAGAAGAGGAGTGGTCCTTGTTTATCATCATTCACTCCAAAGGTGACGCAGAGCTCAAATATACCAGACACTCTGGCCAGCCAAATATAAACCGTGAGGAAGATACTGATGCAAGGTTGTTAATAGATTTACCCACGTCTCCTCTCAGTTCTCCTTCTCTTACCAATGATGCGTATTTGTGTCACCTATGGCTTTATGACATGAAAAACGCTTTATGACATGAAAAACGCTTACGACATGAAAAATCATCGCTTAAAGGGATGGTTTAGTTCTGCTGAGATGGAAATTCAGGTTTTAACTTTTTTTTTACGAGATACTTAGAAACTACTTTTGAAATATTAAAGAGCATTCTAACGGAATTCAAAGTTTATTTGATGAAAATCGGTTATGAAATGACCGATATATTCTAGTACAAAGCAAAACAAAGTGGTCCTAATAAAAGGTGGGAACAAACTTTTATAACGACCACTTTGTTTTCGTTTTTTTTTTTTGGTATCTCTGCCATTTGCGAATCGATTTTCAACAAATAAACTTTTAATTTCTCTTAGAATTGTATGCTCTTTGATATTTCATGAGTGGTTTCTAATTATCTCGCAAAAAGTGAAATCTGAATCCCCATCTCAGCAAAACTAAACCATCCCTTTAGAGGACATGGTCCACCTGGGTGATCCCTGGCGCCAAAAGACATCGAAAGTTCATCCACTCATTTGTCACTCGCTGCAAAATAATGACTCCATTAGGCTTAAAATGGAATCTCCATCATTTCGGTTTTTTTCTTTCGTTTTTTGGAAGAAATGTTTTCTTTGAGTCCATCATAGCGTGCTTTTCATCATGCCTTTGGGTGACAGATTTCTATACCTCACATAGCAATGCGTTTGTCCAGAAATGTGTATGTATACTATGACAAAATGACAGGTTGGAAGTGGTGTGAAGAGATGCTAATGACTTTATTTTTAGACCTCTTTCCAAATTCTCAAAAGCCCTCAAGTTTGGTCTCCTTTAACGATGCTGTAACAAATACGTCTACAAATTCACTAACACATATATTCGGCTGTTGCAGAGGACTTTAAATGAGTTCTTCTGAACAGTTGTTGCGTCTGTTGCGAGTTTGAATTATTACTTGTTTGGTTAACGAGTGGTAGCGTGATGACCTTGACGCCTTGAGGTTCAAAGGTGAAAGGTGAAAGGTTATAACGATACGCAATACTTCAAGAGCGATAAATGTTGCTCGCGTGAGGAAAATTGTTTCTCCTCTCCGGAATAGATATTTCGCTCAGACAGTTCTATCCTCCTCAGTGGTATGTTTGTCATTTATTCACCAACATTTTCCAGGGTAGTAATAGCTTTTCCTCCTCGGTATAACTTGGTGAAAATCCCAGCATGCCTTTAGGTTAGCATCCAGTTCGGGTAATCCTTCGTTCACCATGTTCAGACCTTCCAATTAACCTTTCTGACTGAAAAGAAAAAGATGATTTGGCTCAAAAGTGGAAAGAATGAGCAGTTCCCATACGAGTGAGTAGTAAAATCATCAAGAAAAATAGGAAACTCTTATTGACACACGAGTTGGGAATGGTCAGTATTGAGATTCTTTCCTCCAAATTCAGAATGATTGAGAGGTCTACATGTTTTTTTCTTTCTTTGTTTTAGTTGGTGTATGTTAATTTTTCAACGACTTTCGGTTCTATTTGCCTCTGTGATGAGCTCGGTCATATAACGACTATTATACTAGTATGTAGACATGGTAGATAATGCAGTCAAGACTGTAGCTAAATGACAAACGACATCAAATGTAACATAGATATTTAATGAACAATAAAACAAGTGTATATGTCTCTATGATATAGAGACAAAGGAACTAAACGATGACCTGGATACAAACAAATACGAACCTTAAAGGAAAAATTCTATGAGAATGGAAGCAGGAAACTGCTGGTTGTTTCGGACCCATAATTTCATGAAAGCTTGTATCAACGTAAAGCTTTAGGATCCAATCGTGTAGTCAGAAATTTGCGGGGATTTATAAACTTTGGAACCTTCAGGAAGTTTTAGGTCATGCCGAGGTAGGGACATTCTTGATTTTCCTGACTACAATGAATCGTTGAACAGTTGCCAAATCCTGTGGCTACCACGCAGCGCTCACCGCCAAAGGTTGAGTAAGACTGAATGATCCTTATTCGATAAATTGATACCCCGCTGATGGGATCTTAAAGTGCTTATCAGAAATTGATAAGGAGCCAGCTTCAGGAAGATTCCTTTTCCCTCTTTTGTGCCTTTCTGGTCCCGCGTGAAGATGGGACCTACTCCGGGGAGGTGATGCCCGCATTGGGCGTTACCATCTTACGTTCTTGCAGTGCAAAGATCATGATTGGCAAAGCGAGTGATTGTAGAGTGTAAGATCGTGGGCAGTAGATGACAGCGCGGGCACAAGATGAGCTGTAAGCCGACACTTGCGGGAATGTTGGTTGAGGCCGACACATGTGCAACTCATTTACGTCCTCACTAGCTGTCACCTGTGAATGGTGACAACATGCTACCTGATCTGTCTTGACGGCAAATTCTTGCATCACTCGTTGCAATTATTTCGGAGGAAACCCACTGGATCAAGAACTTGAACATTGGAACAAATTACAAATATAAACATAATATTCTCGAGAAAGACGCACGCAGGACAATGCAACATTGTCTGTGAAACCTAAAGACATGATAAAACGATGAAGGAGTTGAATAATGTTTTTCATATCAACCCGTAACCACAGCAACCCCAAAACAAGCAACTTTCTCCTTGACAACAAGAGAGGTTATCTGCCCCATACACACCTATCTTTAACTGACTTGATGATGGCTAGGGGTTATAACAGAAAACAAAAACTAGGGAACCGGTGAATGAATGCATAATTATTGCATCGCTGTAGAGAAACATCTATCAGATATCACAATAGATAACAAAACTCCAACCACTACTTGTACCTATTGTAACACTTCATCTTTACGGTGGCCAAATGCGTGCTCTCCCGATAAGTGGGGTGCGGTTTATTGCAGTATCAGCTGCGACCTTTAATGCACGTTTCTGGGCCCAGACGTTTGCGTCATCTGACTTCAAGTTAACTTCGAGTTAAAAAGTTAGGCACAGGTGCAAGACACCTGACGGCGGAGGAAAAACGATGATGACCAAAATATTCAATGGCTGTCATATTGCAATTGTACAATTGTACAATTTACGGACACTAGCCACTACAACCTACAATGTGCATCCACGTGTAGATAGTATAAATAAAACAGCACGACTAAATGAAAGACCACACTTGTTAGGATGTTGGGATGTGATCACGTCTGGATCTATCCAGGATTAAGCATTTCAGAGAAACATTCTTTTTTTTTCCCCAAAGGACCATACCATTAGTATCAACACCGAATAACCAGGTACCCTTATAGGAATCGAACGAAAGACCTCTGGTTGCTCAAGACACTGAACATTGTAGTGTGACTAAACTAAAAAGAAATGAAAAGATGAAACTAGCCGGAACATTAAAATATTTATTAACAGATGTCACTAGGCTAATAAACAATTTCACATACTACTTTTTCTAACTCTTCTATCTACGGAAGATATGAAACATTGTAAGTTATTTTCTGTACTTTTTGAAAAATTTAATGATCATGTCACTTTTAATCGCTATTTTTTAGACACTCATTTATATTGTTGAAATTGATGTTTTTTTTAATGATTTGAGTCTCATTTCTGTATAGATATATGAGGGTGATGGGCTAATGTATATGCGGAGTCTCCTTGCTGAAATATTGGTACGCCATGCCCGTGTATCGTAGTCAGGATTCCTGCTTCTGTATAGGGAATCGCTGCTCACACTGAAAAAGTGGCGTGTTTTTACCATGGGGCTATAATGTAGTGCCATGTTTTTACCGTGAGCTACTTTGTGTATCAATCTGGGTTTTCATTACACCCAGCCGGTGAATTTACACCTCCATCAACAATCCAACAGCCCGAAATTTTGATTGCCGAGGCACAAATTTCATATCTTATCTTGATCAGGGGTCAGTTGAAGTACTTGGACCGCTCTTCTCAGCTGTGACCTTTTCACCCCAACGAAACCAAAACTTCTAAAAAAGTGTGATCATTATCTTCGACCTTGGCACTGAAAAATGGCAATCTCGGAGTAGCTGGCGGTGCACATTCGAGGCAGTGAACTTAATAAGGATGGAGAGCGTTATGATTTGATTATACACTGCTCGGAGGGGACGTGGTTAACTGTGATGGGAGTAAGGTGCTAGCTGTTACACCTTGCGGTAAATTTGTGGTGCTGGGATTAGATATCATGTTCCTCCTTATTTCCTTATCTCCCTCCACCCCCTCCTCCCCTCTCAGCCTCCTTTCTTCGCTTCCTCTCAACCCCTGCCTTTCTCGATCTCCTATGACTTCGTAATATTTTCTCCTGTTATGCGTTCTCAACATCAGGAAAGAAATATCAATTGATAGCCGAGCACATTTAATTTCCATCAAATAATCATCTACACACGACTCCTATCATCACTGAAACAGTTGAGTCATCTTACTTGTAACTGCCTTCAAGTTCTACTGACAAAAAAAAGCGAAGCTTTGCCAATGTACGTTTGATACGTTAACTCTTAAAAGATATTAGAACATGTATTCTATTTCTTTCTTCTTCTTCTTTTAACAGCTGTACTTAATCTATCGTTAATGTTTATCTTTCTTGGTATGATTTCAGAAACGTTATCATTGTAGAATCATTATTTCTTTCCCATTCACAATTCTCATAAAGGAAGGAAATCTAATTTGAACTTGAATTCAAAAGTGAAACAGTTCTATAAACTGGTACAAAATATTGTTGGTTTAATGCTGCTCAAAGTGAATCACCGGTTCTCAAAATAAATACCCATTCTTGAATAAGATATTGGCGAATGTTTGAAGATACACTTCTCATTTCAATTACTTGGCGGATGAGGCTAATGCAATTGTGTTTAACAACCAACCTAGATTTCTTCCTTTTTATGATCCGTGTGTGGAGTCAATGGAAATTAATGTCAATGGCCCTATTTGTGGCTCAAGTAAATTCAATTGAAGCAACAAATCGCTTTGGGGATATTAGTGGAACGCCAATTTTCTTCATTCACAACGGAGAATGACAAACGTTCTATTTCAAGATTCACCGTCGTGCACCAAGGGAATTGCGTCGGTAGCGCGGCTGAGGTGACACACTGACGGTAAAGAGAGAATCAATAGATTAGGGAATCTCAGGCCAGTCGTAATGTGCAGTACCGTAAAATACATTGTCCTCACTGACTTTTGTCGTGGGAATAAAAGGGGGAATAAGATTCTTTACGACTTAATGAGATCTTTTCGGGAAATGAGGTCGCGTGGATTTAATTTCTCCTTCATATTCAACCTCATTGAACGTCGTTTCTTTCTTGTGATACGGTGGGTCCCAATAAAAGATTAGCATTGATTGCTGATTTTAACAAGCCGCTTAGGGCGAGTCAAGGATAGAACCATAGGTAATACATCAATTGTTATAATCATTGCTATTGTTATTATTATTATTATTATTATTATTATTATTATTATTGCTATTATTATTATTATTATCATTATTATAAATACTATCATTATTTTAACATTATTACTGTCATCTTCATAGCATCATTATTATCTTTCTATAGTTTACATTATCATTATAACTGTTGGCATTGATTTGATGGGTATTACCATCACAACTACAGGAGTTAAGACAAATATGCTAATGGTGTATACTTATGTAATCATATTATGCCTGGATGTGAAAGAAAAAAGTCACAGTGCGTAGCAGTAACGTATCATGTTACTCCAAGCATTGCGCACGTTGCGCAAGGGAAGAATGAATAAAAATGGATAAACAACAGGATTGTGGTAATGTGCCCTCTGTGCCCTCTCATTATAACCTTCCCACCCCCATCACGCCCTTTGCGCCCTCTATCTCGGTTATTCATCCTTCTTGTCCTGCTTAACATCATGGTAACCATTGCCAACCGTGAGATGGTTGTCACGTCACAGTGACAGCCGTGGCCGCTTAAAGCTGCAGTCGCTTCAGTATTAATAACCAACATATTAATCAAGTTTGTTGATCTGACCTACGTCCCTAGTCCAGTGATAACTCCGACTGCTTTTCTCGTAAGCCATCATGCCTTAACTTCCGCCGTTGATGGCGCAGCAACTGACAGTAGCAGGCTGTGAATCTTTGGGACATCACGGTCAATATCGGACATCGTAGTTCGTGGGATGGCGAGAGTGTTCGATTGACCAAACAGTTAGAAAAATAAGGAAAACACGTCCAGAGTTTGGTCTACCTAATTCCACGTACTGACCCGCACCTGATCAAACTGTCACAGCTAAACTTTCCTGAGGTCATTTTCAAGAAACGACATGTGTTCCCTATTTCTGCTGTTTCCTTGTCTCGCACATGTGGGTTTAATTCATTCGGTCTGTAGCGCCCAATAGTTCAAGTTCCCTGGCGAGATGTAACCCAAAACCTGGTTACAATAACATTACCTCTATGCTTATTGCTTTCTCTTCGTCTGCTTTAGAGAGTGATATCCCCTTAATGTCTTATCGAGGATTTTAAACTTGAAAACACGAAATCCATGCAACTGCCTAAAGTCTGACGATATTTAAGAGTGCTATGCCGAAGCCGATATTTCAATTTGTCTTAATTTTTGCATTCTGAAAATCTATATATCCCCTTACTCGGCAAACTCGGATATTAAAAAAGGGGTGCTGTTCTCCCTTCTTCGTTTTCCTTAAAATCAATCTCTGTTGGGACCACATCTCCGAACATTATTCAATTTGTTGTACAGTACTAGCCATTCCCAACTGACTATAATTATGAAAACTTGCAGCAGACCACACAACTGGGAAAGCTTTTTGTATTCTTTTTTTTCCTTGAAGTAGATTGGGATATTATATGAAACTAACTGATATCTGATAATAGATGTTAGATGTTGATATCGTTCCTATAATTTTAATATTTCATGACTTTGATGTTAGACCTATTGTAAATCACACTCCGAAGCTAAACTAAGTACTGATAATCCAATCGCTTTGATGATCCTCGATGAGCTCATCCACACCATCTGATGCAGGTTATATCGGTCACAAAGATAATTTTGTTTATTCAATATTACATTTTTTTTTTTTTTGTGGCTGTGCATTATACAACCAACAATAGCCAGACATTAGTTTCAGTAAAGGCAAGATGATAAACGAAGAGATTCACAGTTTAAACTAATAGCATTATGACAACAAACTAATTGTAGATTATCAGTTTCTGAAATTTGCTTATGTAGGATTTTTCATGCACACTTTCATACTATACATCACATGCGTAAAAGAATAAAATGGATTTAACGGAGTAAACCCGAAGAATACAGTTTTACTGAAGTTTTCAAAAAAAAAAAAACCAACAACTACCAGAGCTGAATATACTGATGACAAGCTCAAGAATTATAGGCCCTACCTACGTTAGACGAAATATATTTCTCCCAAAGAAATACTGAAAAAAAAAGTAAAATAGACATCAAATATCAAATCATGTATCTATTATATTTTGTACTCTTTTTCTAGGCCATCAGGCGAATCAGTTTTTGTGACTTCTCATGGGATGTGTAGTGCCTGATTATGAAGAAATAAGAACGGTCTATTTCCTCATATCAGACTGAAAGATTCTCACTACAGTGTTTCACATAACAGTAAGTCAACGTCTGCTCGTAATGGTAGCATGGAGCAGCATGTGACTTTTATGATGCGACCTGGGAAATAGCAGACAGGAAAATAGTTCTCCCCGAATCCCCCTGATTCGATACATTTTTAGAAAGAGGAAGAAATTTGGAATAAGGAAGAAATGACATACACCTTGTATTATCACACCTCGTCTCTATGGATGTGTCGGGTGGGAGATTATGATCAAATCATTTCTGTCTTTTTTCATGGAGTCTGCGGTTTTTACCTTGAGACAGGTATGACTTTCGTTCATGGCCGCGGCGGGCGGGGCACGGTAAGAGTCAAGAGCCGGCTCGGTCCGCTTTGAGAGTCATTGCGACAGATAATGAGCGTCATTAACGTACATTCACTCACTATCGTCTGACCCCGTGGCTATCCCAGACAAGGTTGAAACAGGCACGCGAGAAGTCAACCCAAACGGGCAACCGAGGCACTGCAAGGGTTGTGACATTTTCCTTTTTTCTCTCTCTCTTTCACTCTCTTCAAGTGCGTTGTGTTGGCTGACCTTCTGTTACAATGTATGAAACGTGCTGTGGGTATCGATAATCAGAACTGTTGATCGATTAATTAAGTTCCCCAGGTGTAAAGCACAGAGACTCCAACTCTCCCGTTTTCGACGGGAGATCTCCCGCTGAAAGCCCATTTTTGCAAAATCTCCCGTTCTCCCGCTTGAGATTTGGTTTCTCCCGCCCTGGCTCTGTGTCTCCCGATGGAAAGCATTTCTTACGTATTGCTATCGTATGTTTAAAAAATAAGCCTTAGATAGCACCAGAGAACATCTAGAACCCTAGGAACTTCGCGCTTCGCACACATCAACTCCCGTTTGCTAGGGGTTTCGGGCGGGAGAATCTCCAGATCAGAAGGTGCTTGGGGTTGGAGTCTGTGAAAACGTGAAACCCGCTCCGAAGGAAGAAAAACCACAAACTTGGGAGGGGTCGTGCGTATGCCCTACTTTTCTCTCTCTCTCTCTCTCTCCTAGGACAAGCTCTCCTGAGCACAGCATTACAATTGTACACACACACTTTTTTTCCCAGTAAAACCTGATTTTATTTCATCAAAATTACATAATACAGTACTCTCCGCATAATCGGGTAGGCTCGGGCAGAGCGTTTCTTACCCGATTAAGCGGAGTACCCGATTAACAGAAGAACACGTCTCATTCACAGTTGACACATACAATGTGTGTATGTACATTATACATGCATTGTACACTGCACCAAACACCTACGATGTATGCTTGAACACGCACGCTTGCACGGCACATAATACATACCTTACACTTGCTGAGTCATGAGCAATAATTTATACTCTTTTTACGGACAAATATGTCTTCAGAAAACTCATGTTTAATCGCTCCCCAAATGATTGGTCTTCTTTGTAAATTGAAGAGAATACGATTACCCGTGGAAAATTTGACATTCATGATTTCTTTAAGTGTTTTATCTGCGGTTAAATGTGGGTAGAAATTATATTAGAAGAAAATTATTTACCCATTTATGCGGAGAGGCAACCCGATTATCAGGTAAATTTAATGTGCATTGGAACTGATTTTGACATTACTACCCAATTAAACGGAGTACCCGTTTAAGCGATACCCGATTACGCGGAGAGTACTGTACAATCATACTAGATAAAAAACTTCAGTCAGCGTTGTAAGACAGTGTTGTTTTTTCCCAATTTCAAGTGAAGTGTTCATTCCGATAGATATAATTCAGACATTTTAGTGTCAATCGTTACACAGATATCAGCTTATTTACGAGAATTCATGATTCACTTACACTATACCGAGACAAAACACCGAATGATATGTAACATAAAGAGGACACACACACACACACACACACACACACACACACACACAGTAGCTGTCTCTGTAGCTGTCACTGCACGTACACTGGCTTCATTGTGTACACGCGGAATGTTACAACATTACACTTTCTAGAAGTTAATATCTTCAAGAGATATACACAATGTTATAGGGCGGAAGAAAGAGACTACACGAGTACTTGGGCAATCTGTATACTAAGCCCATTCAAAAGCGTTGCAGAAGTTAAGTTGTATTCTTTGACCAACGGGTTTTTAAAGACCCAGATATCTCACTCTCCTCTCTTTGTATCTCCTCTCTCTCTCTCTCTCTCTCTCTCTCTTTCTCTGCATACACATTTTTTTTTTGACACCAAAATATGGGAATGATAATATAAACCGAACAAATACATTTTTGTGGAAAATGTTTCTTCATTATGAAGCGTCTCTTTCTGATTAATCTTTCATAATTAATTTGCTCTATCACAAAACAAAATTTTGGGAGCTAAACGTGGCTACGTTAACACACAAATACATTAAAACTATGTTACGATGTAAAGTAATTGTTGTTTTTCATTATGTTGGCACAGTTTAGCTGCTATTTTTTTTTTTTCATTCAACTTCGGTCAGAGTCCCTCCGAGTAAAAGTTCAAGACCTTTGGAATTCAAAGTAAATAATACCTGCGGATGAACCATAGCCTTGGTAAGGATTCACATTTAGCAAACTTTGTAAAAAAAGAAAAGAAAAAGTAAATGCCTGGACTGGACGTGTGGACAAATGTGACCGAATATTGCACCCAAGCAAGGAGGTCGGAATTCAAGCAAAACAGTCGATGATGAAGGGGTGTATCTTTGCGGTGTCATGCTAGACAGACTTAGAGATGAGAGGGTAGATATGGGGAATGCTCCAAGTAGAAAGTCTGTCTTCCGATACTTCAAGATCCTTTATCTGTCTCAAGGCTTGGAAATGTCACACTCCCCACCATGGATCCGGTTTACGTTTACCCAGCCGCTCAGCTCTCTAAATGTGAGAGGTTGTTGCCCTCTCCTTCGAAGTCTCCTTCCGAGGGAGTGGAGTTACGCCCTGTTTGAAGTGGACTGGTACTATGTCCTGTCATCACCCTGGCGATCAGCTAGATGTAGTTTCTGTCTTCGGAGAAGGTGAAGTTTCGCCTCGTTTAAGCTGGACTGTACCGAGTTCTATCACCACCCACACCTGTTGCACACCCTAGAAAGTTACTGAGATTCTTGAACACGTTTGTGAATGTTTGGGAAAGTTTTCTTCTTTCCAATTTGATTCTTTCATTCAGCAGCGTAAACTACTCTCTGGCAAGAACCTATAGCGTATACAACAAAAATACAGTCTACTGCCATTATTACAATCGAACACGGTCATAACGAAACTCTTGTTACAGCGAAGTAAAAAAAAAAAAAAAATCAGGTTAGGAAATTATTTTTCTATGTAATTATGTTTTGTTCGGCTATAACGATATTTCGATATGACGAAATAAAACTGCTGTTCCCGGGAACTTCGTTATAACGGGAGTTGCTTTTCTTGAAAATAGTTAATAGTGCCCCAGTGAAACAAACAGGAAATGTCAAAATAAATACCACTGCATCATTGCAATCATCATTCCAGAGAACTGATAAACTCCATGTGTCTCAAGAAATTAATCTTGTCCAGAGGGAAGACGGATACAAATATTATTGTTGGGAGTTATCTGCTCGCATTGTACTCAAACTGCCTGGGAAATAAAACAAAGAGATATAATAAGATAGATAGATAGATGGATAGATAGATAGATAGATATATATATAGATAGATAGATAGATAGATAGATAGATAGATAGATAGATAGATAGATAGAAAGATAGAGAAAGAAAAGTAGATAAATTGATAGAAAGATACATAGATAGATGGATAGATAGATAGATAGATAGATCTAGATAGATAGAAATGTAGATAGATGGATAAATAAAGTGTGAATAAATATACAATACAGATACACTAGAGAAAGAAAATGAGATATCTTTCGAGATCATCTTATCCTATATCGCAACAAACATATAGACCATGACCTACATGTTGAGGTGGGGAAGGGAAAGGGGGAGGGGTGGGGAGGGGTGGGGTAGGGACTAGTTGGATGTAACAGATACGAGGGGAGGCAGACACTCCATAGCAGCGGGACATGGTCTGTTAGAGTTTTGGTCGCCCACGATCGTTGGCTTCAGCGTTTCAGTCCAAGCGGATATTGGATGCAAATCTTGAAGAGTGATAGATGTTTAGTGATATGGATAGAGGAAATCATGAGGATCGTGATTTCTATTGAGAGAGGAGAACCGAAAGCAAAGAAAACATCGCAATATAAGTCACAGAAAGCAGGTTTAGCTGCGCATCTCCGTACTAAGGTTACACGTTCATCAGGCGTAAAACAAACAAACAAACAAACATCTCTAGGAGATTTCTATGACGCTCTTGCACGTACTCCCCCACCCTATCTGATTATGATGGCGTGTGAAGTCTACCAAAAAAATAAATGTATAATCCTGGTCTATAATTCAATGAAATCAATACAAATTTGTAATATCATTATTAAATCGAATGGTAACATTGCTCTGCACGCCGTTGGTAACTGTTTCATTTTACTCTCGCTATGTAGCAAAAACACTTAGGTCCAGTGATTGCTATACTGAAGTCACGTGTGGGCACGTGATCAGTGTCGTTTGGTCTGCACATGCGTAGAGTACGATTAGAGAGGTAAAATTAAGCCTAAATCTATGCGATAATCACCTCAATCTCCTGTTCCTTCTTGCAGAGTCGTAGATATTAATCAGTGCGAGACAATTGCTCATCGCTCAAAATGTGTCCATATCACGTGTAATTCGGCACACCAGGCGGGAAGCAATTTCTTATAATCTAGTAATTTTAGCTCCGCGTCTACACCTCTGAGCGGGATGCTGAGACTTCGATCAGCCATCCCTCCTCCCCCTCCGTAAGCATAAGGGCGAATCAGATTGCGAAGTATGAGCAGGGGGGGGGGGGAGTCGATTATATGGTATATCATGATAAGTAATAGGGCACCATTTGATGGGAGTGATAAAACGCCATTGAGAAGGTTTGGTGAACCGACGCGTCGCGACGGCTGTTCTTGGCTTGGTATATTGCAATAATGATAATGAATGAAATAAAATGTCCTTCTTCATGTTCTTTCTCCAGGGTAGCTTTTTCAGTTTTGCCACCGCTCTACTGGTACTAGATGGTCCTGCCATTGTCATTACCTTTAGCTTTGCCAAGTACCCACTTTTGAGCCAGGGTCGAGATGGACGTTGTAGGTAAAAACATTTTTTTTTTTTCAGGCACGTTGGCACTTGATGGGAATTGAACTCGGAACCTCTGATTGAAAGTCCAGTCTTATTCACTAGGCAACAATGCCTCAGATAAGGAATTTGGAATAGCTGTGGTATGGTATACCACTCTGTACTCATAAACAAGAGATCAGGGGTTCGACATGTGCTTGTGTGAGTATATGCAAGTAGTTATGCAAGACGTTTAAACCGTTATACCCTTCTTGAAGCAGATAAACCAGGGAGTCACCTCCCTGGATAAACTAATCGTGATGCTTGGGTAATGAAGACAGGACTCTGTGCGAGACAGCAGTGCTGAACCCTATGAGGTCAGTCAAGACCATACTTGACCTTGAGCTGATACCTAAACGTGAAACTGGTGCCATTATAAAGATTTTGACTAAATCTGCAAGAAATGAAAGTACTATCATCCTTAGTAATCGTCATTAGCTTTCTTTTTTTGTTACATGTCTTTGTGGATGAGCACTCAATGGTACTTGCTAAATTCTACTGTTGATGAAAATTGCATCCAATAATTGATCAATTATCATTACAAATAGAAACGTTTGATCAAACCTAAAATTGACACTTACTGGCAAAATGACATGGGGGAAAATCGCAAAGTATAAATCAAAGTTCGTATTTGTTTCCAGTCTTGTATATTCAGCACTCGTTCTCAAAAGTACGCCCACACTAAAAACTGCAAGATAACATATTTGTGTAGAATCTGGCTCATGTTTCATCATATTGTCATGGAGCTACAACCTCCAAAATATTATCATCAGAGATGCCCATATATACCTTATTGCGAATTGTAACACTATCCCGAAGTATCGGTTGACATCGTCAACAATCGCTTTGGGGAATCGATGACAAGACGGCTAGATGAGAGGTCGGGCTGATGACAATGACGACATCTCCCCAGGTCTGTTGCCCTTGGCAACGGCCGAGCGTTCACCCCTTGGAACGGAAAGCATCGAATTTCAAGGGTGACGAAAACGCATGCCTTGTTACCTGAGTTATTGGATTTGAGACTTGCTCTAGCTTTAGACAAAATTGGTCACTGTGACAGAGTTAATTTAAGTAATGAAAAAGAATTAGATGAGTGTGGAATGCGAAATTTTCCAGAGGGATACAGCTCCAATTTATTGTCAGTTTGAAAATCAAAGAGATAGGTCCCGCGTGCATGTGAGCAGTCATTGATTAACGAACACCTGAAATTAACTTCTAACTTTCTGGAAGTCAGGCACTTAGAACATATTTATGACAATTCCAAATACTCGGGGAGACCCTCTTTGCAGCTGTAAATGATGACTGCAGACAGAGAACCATCTCATTTGTCAGATGCGATGCACCTCCAAAACGTTTTAATCACCTGAATGCGAACATACATGTAATTATATATTTGGTGACATTCAGTACAAAAAAAAATCAATCAGAATACAATACAGAAGATGTCGCAGTGAATACTGACTTATGCCAAGTGACTTTAAATAACAGGAGATCTGTCTTTGGAGAACATGCATGATTGTAAAATCCTCGAGTTTTGTATCAAGTGAAAATTCAAAATAAAGGATCTATGCATGAAACCGTCATGCAAGGAATCTAATAAAAGCACAAATAGCGAGCACACAAACAGCACAACAAAGGTCCAAATAATGCTGTTCACAAAGTTATTTGGAGGGAGACTGAAGGAGGTTAGATTACTTTTAATGAATATGTATTAATCTGATGCTGAGAAAACGATGACAATTGTAATATAAAGCGAGAGCTCAAAACAATCCTCATGTGAATGATTATTCCAATCGATTGCGAAGGAACATCACAGTGTGAACGCACCCTACGGCTCATGGTATACCTGTGATCACACTCCGAGGATCCGGGTGGCTTATCGTTCACCTGTTCGATTAGAATGTGAGAATCTTGACTGACTGGTCTCCATCAGATTACCTGCACCCCTGGGGTCTACAGGGCTCCCTCCTCGATGCGCAAATGAAAACTGTTGTCATGTTGTTGGTGCTCTCTGAAAAGAAATCGTGACCCCTCGTAGCCTTTGCCAAAGACTTTCACGGTGAAGCATATATTTCAGCTGATGGAATCAGGGGATTGTAAACATTGTTAAAGCTTGACAGAATCAAGTCACCTGCGATGACGTACTCTCGCGATTGCCGACGCTATGTGAAAAAAAGGGCGAGGGCATTTGAGAAAGGCTAATAGCATACTGAGCTTAAAACGAACATTTTAGAAAAATCTTTTTGTTTGTTTTTAGATGATGAAATGATTTGGAGTATTTGTTCACAATTTCGTCCGTATTAATATTTTCAGTGGACAGTAACCTCTAGGGAATATGATCGTGGTACAAGAAATTGCTGCGAGTAAAAAGTGAAGATGCCTTGTTTCTAGCTTCTTCTCAAACATTCTTGTGCATTTATATCAGTCGTCAATTCTTTGTGTGTACGTTTCAATAAGTGTTAGTTTGCGATAATACTATTTTATCTTCAAGAGAAATAATAAAAAGGATAAGTTCGTTTATAGACAGGGATATTACATGTTATATGTACAGTCAAACCTGTCTATAGCGGCCACCCATGGGAAACAGAAAAAGTGGCCGTTATAGACAGGTGGCCGCTATAGACAGGTTATCCAACTTTACGTACATTGCCTACAAATGTACATGTATCAGCGTCGTATATATCTATAAATACCGGGTACGTACAGACTGTATATGTGCATAATGTGTGTACGTATACACATGTGGGTTTCATGCATTGAACAATGCCTGTGTTCTTGAAATAATTATTGTTGCACAGTAGCATGTGAACAGTCGTGAAGGAAGCTTGATACTAAATGCGCGATGAATGCAGCGATGGCGATCACTGAACGTTGCCCGTGAATGACTGGCACGGCTACTAAAAGCAGAAAAACGTGCTGAATTATCAGCTCTTTGGCCGCTATAGAGAGGTTAAAAGCTACCGCGGGAAACAAAATTTGTGGCCGCTGGCCGCGTTAGACAGGTGGCCGCTATACACAGGGTCTTTAACACGGCTTTTCTCTCGGGGGATTTTTCAGTGGCCGCTATAGACAGGTGGCCGCTATATAGAGGTGGCCGCTAAGGCAGGTTTGACTGTATACATGTTTATAAACAATCATACCCAAAGCTTTTCTCCGTTTATCATTATTTCATGCATGATTTTTGATTATTGATAACAGCAATGCGATACACAAACATGGATGTAGTAGCCAACTAGAATCAAGGAGATAACTTTGCCATATTGATGTGCATCCTCAAAATCTCTTTTACGAACAGCTATGGGAAAGAAAGTCATCTTCACTAATTTCATTCAACGTACATCGAACAACTGACATGATTAAAGTGTCTGCTGATTTAATACCGAGTGTCACGTGTGCAAAATGAGATGTTTAAATCTGTCCGTTTCACTTACTGTCCGAAAATGTCACTCAGCTGTTATCACGATTAATTTGGTATCCTTGATGCGGTGACTTGATTTCATTCTCCTCACCTGCAACATCCCATGTCGATCTTTCCTCTGGACAGGAAGTGTGTTGCATCATGGGTAGGACATGAAGAGAGACGGTGTTAGTCATGTGGTTATGACGTAAGACACATTGCATAACGTTTGGTGTTCATCAGGGCAAAGTTTCATGAAATTTGTCAGCCCTGACTTGCAAGTTGTCAGTCATGTAAGTCTCTGACAATGCCAATCAAATCCTTGGTTTTGATTGGCTGAGAAGCTCTGGTTACTGACTGTTACCATGGTGATTTTCAAAGACTGACAACTTTCATGAAAAGGTACCCGGGTCTCTTGAAGACTACTGCGTGCTCCCAGGGCCTTTCAGAGGACTTTTGTGTTTTCTTCAGTTGCGGCAGGGAGGTGAGACACTCACCTCCCTGGTTGCGGTGACTAATGTGTATACATTTCATGCGAACGTGCTTGCGTTTGTGGGCATGGGTCTTGGTGTGTGGTTTGTGTTCAAAACTATTGCTTAGTTAACTCGTCCATTAGTATTCTAAAGCTATTTGTGGTTACATTGCCCAAAATATGATATGGTATGCCTTGCAATAATTATCGTCACTCCCATATGGCACTCTATAAGTAATAACAGTATTTTTGTGTTGTAAAGTAAACATGTTTTCTCTAACGTTGATAATTATGTGTTTATGATTTTACGTAGCCAGATCACTCGCACATTTTCAATAATTATTGTGCCCTCCCGTCCCCACCCCCCCCCCCTCCCTCTCTCTTCATATAGGTATCAGGTCTACTCTGAATGCAAAGGCAATGATATGAAAGGCCGACACTACTTTTATCACAGTGAAAGGCGGAGAAGTTAAACCTCTAAAATTCAAAACAAAGACACCCCAATTTATCATACTGTGATGACATTTTTATTCATGATGTTTATTGCACGGCATGGAATTCCCTTGAAAGTTCCCTTGAAAGTGCATGAAACGTTTGCGCGCACATATTTGTTTTATCCAGTCCGTTTTTGAGTGCTTAGCAGTTAGTGGGGCTATAAAGAGATGGTTCGAATACTATTGAGCGATGTTCTCCTGTGGTTTCGGGTAATTAATTTTCATGACACAAATTCCCCCCAAGTTCATTCGTCATGCTATGACATTGTGCTGAGCAGGGATACTATACTTTTTTGTTTATGAAATTCAGTGTTCTTTTGCTTTTAAAGACGAATAATGAATATAGTTCTCTCATTTTTCAAACAGGGATCATTCATCAACATCATTTTCAAAGTGCCGGATATTTTACATGCATCAACATGAAATAGCTAACACAAAAAATAGAGCGATGGGACACTGTCATAAAAACCAAGGAGCGGGAACTGCTAACATATCTATGATTTTACTTAAATTTTACTCATATCAACATGTATTGTTAGACCGAATTTCGCTGGCGCCAAAAACCAACTAAACGACCAATCAAAAAACAAACAAACAAACAAACAAACAAGCAAACAACACGCAGATCCCAAAGTAGAAAAAAGCCAAAAATGATAGCAACAATGAAGGAGAAAGCAAACCAAAGATAAAAACAGCTTAATCTTCGGGAGGTGTAATCATTCGCAATGATTGGTTAGCTTTGGTTCGGTGTTCAATTAACGTATCCCTCAATGCCTATAGCATTAAATTTTGTGAAGAAACCAACGGGAAATTGTAGGGTAATTCTATCATTGCTTCTTGTCTGCGGTTATTGTTGCAATCATATCACTATTCTGCCAAATAATGTCAATCTGTCATCGATAATGCCGTAACTTCCTTCTTGTATGTCCGATATTATCAAACCTTTACCTTTTTCTTCGTTGTTCGTTTTTTTTTTTTTTGTTATAAGAGACCATGGTGTCCAAATGCGATTTGATAGTTTCCGTTTGTCCAAAATGCCACCCCCCCCCCCCCCGTCGTCTTTTGCGGACATGCCAGAACGTTGTGACGGGACATAAACCTGTCATTCGATTTGACATTACGCAGGTACGAGGGAAGTCACACCGCTGAGCTAAGGACTCAATTTAAATGAAACAAAAAATGCGCGTCCTTTGACAAATCTTCTCCATCATTATTTTCATTATTATTAATAATTTTCAATTTCAGAGAAGATTTTCGGTCTTCAAGGATAAGGACACGTTTTTGCTTCGCATCCCTTTCCGATCTCTGCCAAGAAATTTGTCGATTCCTAAGCGCGTCCAGCTTGAGATGATACCCTCTGCCTCCCCGCGAGGCGGGCGGAAACTCGGGGAGCACAATCACGCTGATGAAGACTTCCGACTCGGGTAGACACGGCTTGGAGTGAAGCCATGTTCCCCATCTTTTCCCGACATCATTTTTTTTTTACAATTCGGTCTTGTCTTCACTGCTGTGTTCTCTCAGTATGACGTATAGTGTGAAATGACCCTTTTCTGATGGTATCGTTACAGGGAGAATTCTGTAAGTTGTGAAACGTGCAGTGTGCTCTTCACCCAGTAGCGACCCATCAACGATAAAACGAACCATAACTCAAACAAGCAATCATGATTATCATAAGTACC
The DNA here is from genome assembly GCA_033980235.1 of Diadema setosum. Taxonomy (NCBI): domain Eukaryota; kingdom Metazoa; phylum Echinodermata; class Echinoidea; order Diadematoida; family Diadematidae; genus Diadema; species Diadema setosum. The sequence goes on along the minus strand of CM067068.1, from coordinate 37,328,844 downwards.
CAGTAATGATTAATCCAAACATTAACGTCAGTGTATGCGAAAATTAGTCGTTTCATTTTGATGTGACGATAAACAAAATCGACTTCTACAGTGTGAAAACGAGAGTGGAATGGAAAGCAGACAAAATGTGTATAGTGAACGACATGGGATGAGAACAGTACGACACGGGGTCATCCCACGAGCTGGACACCTACGAATCATACAGCCCTAGAACGAGAGACCAAGCAAAAAAGGCCCACTAGAAAGAGACTAAGTAAAACAGACTCGGGAGCTCGAAACGAGGCAATTAAGGCCCACGACCTAGACGCTTCCCCCACTAAGCCCCCTGATGTAATGTCGAGCTTTCATAGTGTGTGCTCGTGGGCCTTGTTTATCTAGTGTGGAGCTCATGAGCCTTATTTGCCTCATGTCTGTAGATCGTGGACCGTATAGCTTCGTGGACTCTATGACTCGTGGGTGTCGAGCTCGTGACGTGCATCCGACGACACAATCGGCCATTTGAGCCACACGGTGGTCATCAACACGCCTGTCTGTTGCCAAAAACTGTCATTGTGACGTCAGCTTACTGGCAGAGCAGTTTCTTGTATATCACTAGTAATGTATTATACAATTGTATACAAATGATGCACAGGATAGAGTGCGTTAGTGTAGGCGTATAGTGCACTCGAGGGTATTTACAATATTATTATTGTGAAACATGCACGAGGCGAAGCCGAGTGCATGTTGCACTACATTGTAAATACCCGAGAGTGAGCTACGCCTCCACTAACGCCACGAAATAATCCTGTGCATCATTTGTTTTATAAAATGGGTCGAAAATTCGAAAACTAACAGCATTTTTCAGCGTTTTTCACGTACCTTTGTGGGTCAAGACGTCCGAAGATGTTCGTCCCAAACATTTACGCACGTCGCACTCGGAAATCCCGCACATACAGTATACTAGTAAGTATAATGGGGGTTGGGTTTCCGGACACTTAAGTTCCCGCATGAAAACTTACTAATTTTACATAGAATATGCACCCTTTACCTTAAAGACTTGATATAGACTCCTCATATAGGCCTACTAGACAACATACTCTGAAAACGGCGTGAGAATTAACCTGCTAAATCGTTGGATTTGCCCTTCAAAGTGACTCCATGTACGCGTCCAGTCCCACAACGCTTGGTCTATAGCTGTACATACGAAGAGTTTGTTTGCAAAAACCGATAAGTCCATTTTTGAAGATTTTGAAGTACGGTCTCTGTCATAAAGTACAAAATAATATCTTTTAAATGATATATTGGTCATTACATATAAAGGTATATTTTTGAAGTTATGGTCAAAAGAAGCAAAATGTTCTTATTATTCTCTTTAGTTTTCTTGATCTTTAATTGCAAATATCTCCATTTGACAGCTATGGACTTATCGGTTTTTGCAAACAAACTCTTCATACGTACGTACGCCATGCGCCACACATGTTATGCACAAGGGAAGAAAGGCCGGCCGGCCGGTGTAGCGGCAGCCCGAACTAGAAGTTGTTTACAGGATTGACAGCGCGTATGCATGCAATTCATCAAAGGAGCCGCCGCGCGCACAGATGATCGGCAATAGGATTTAACACGCAGTGCAATGGAACTAGAATAAAGGAAGCACATGTGACTCATTTCAGCGCTTCCTATTGGCTACATTCTTGAACCCATTTTATAATACTCTTTATTGTCGTCTATCGCCCTTGGTCATGTTGGTGGCGCCGTGTTTCTCGCCATCACGTGGTGCGCTATCTCATGCATATGCATTCCATCATAATGGGAAATCACAACATGATCAGAGCATTTCACGGTCGTCGTCATATGCGTATAAACATTCATCAATGCATGCAGTTTGCAAAATGTTGCCTCCAACGTTACACACTGGGGAATAGAAGAATTCGTGCCACCTACCTGTTGACCTCATGATTCGCTAAGGATGTCGGTAATTGTAATAGACCAGGAGCTGGCTGCTGGTCAATTTACCCCATCAAGCCCAAAAGGTTTGACCCCTCAAAGTTACTGGGGCCACCCCACTCATTACAAAACTGGGCGTCAGCCTGATACCTGAGGGTGGGGTCATCCCCCAGGGACCCCCCCAAAACGCCCCCCGGCGGGTGTAATTTACCCCATGGAGCCCATGGACCAAACCTGGTCTAAAAGAATGGCCTAGGGGTGTACATAATAAAAATATAAAAACTGACAAAATATCTGGTCGGGAAAGGGGTTGCCAGACCGTCCCCCCCTGGGCCCCCCCCCCCCCCCCCCCCCCTGGCGGGTGTAATTTACCCCATGCAGCCCATGCACCAAACTTGGACCAATGAAAGTACTATGGGTGTACATAATAAAAACATAAAAACTGACACAATATCTGGTCGGGAAAGGGGTTGCCAGATCCCCTGACACCCCCCCCCCCCCCCCACCGCCCAAACAGCAGCACCCATGGATGGAATTTGGCCGAGGAAAGTAGGCCCCACTATGGGTATGCAAAAAAGAAAAATAAAAGCTGACAAAATATCTCACTTAGAACCCAAAAGAGTTATCAAACATATCCCCTACCTTTGCTACTCCCCCCCCCCCCCCCCTTTCTGAGTGTGAAGGGCCTATACGGTTTGGAGAGGTATGAATGAGCATGTCATAAAAAGTAATAAATGGAACTTCTTGAAGTAAGATGGAGTTATAACAACAAAAGCATTGTGTGTGTGCATATATTTATATATCCACATGCCCCACCCCACTCCCTCCCCCCCCCAAAAAAAAGAATGGAGTTATCGATATCTACACTAGAAACATACTCAGAGAGTGCAGACCTTTGCCAAGCAGCTCTTTTCCACAAATCCACACATGCTAAAAACTGCCAAATTTCCCATATAAAAGCCTTTTGCTTTTAAATGCCATCAACTTCCAGCTGTGTGGTAGTGCCTTATACCTTGAGCACATGCTTTTACCTTCAGTGCATGTATGCAAACCTCAAATTCATGCAGCTTGAACTCCTAATTTCATTGATCTCATCTGCCATAAGATAAAAATCATCAAAATTTCATAAGAATTCCCAGATCACTAACAAAATTTATATTAATCATCTGTTCTTAAAATGTAATTGTGTTATTATCATCTTTTCATACAAGTTTCATTCCAATGTGTTCTCAACCTTTCAAGTTGTTTTGCATACAAACAAAAATGCAGACAATACTACTATATAAGTAACATAAACTCTTCAAGAGGTAGAAATAATTACAACTGTATCCAACATCCTACAGTTCAACTGTGTTACCATGCATGTGGAGCAAGCTCATGTACAAGAAACTGTATTGATACAAAATTGTACATGCAGTGCATGCATAGGCCATAGTGTGGTTAATTGCATGCATATATTTACATTTTATTCGTTGCATGCAATTAATCTCTACATTTCGAAGATCTGCAACACGTGTATCATTAGTCTGCAAACAATGAAAAAGCGGTGCTTTCCTGACCTTGGTAAGTGAACTGGGCTTTCCTATTGTAGGTACTGAAATACTGGTAGGCCCCTATGACAGTAGTACATGTATTTCATCACTGGATGACAATTAGTGTCAGTAACAGAGCAAGCAAAGAAAGGTCAAGAGTCTAGATCTTGGACTAGATCTAGGTCTCAAATATGCTATGAAATGGCTAGATATCTAAACCTATTTCCTATACACGCTATAGCTTGCAGAGTACCTGGTACTATTTGGCGAAACCAAATGAACTGGAACAGGGGATGGATTGTCAGCGAGACGTAGTGTATTATGAGTCATAACTGAAAAACCAATAAATAGAACATCAATGTTCTCAGCCTATATAGGTTTAAGTGTCAAAGGTGTGCATTGCTTTAAATTTGCATAGAACACTTAAACCCTGAATTTGTTAAAGTCACTGCACTTCCTATCATTCATAGAGTCAAAAAGGCAGAATTATACTACATTTCAATTTCTCTATCTAGGACATCTTTGACTTTAGGATTGGAAATAGCCTTATAGATATGTATCATAAGTGTTGAAGATACAGATGTTCCAATGAATGAATACTTGTAAAATTGGGTATGAAGATTAGGCAAATAATCTGAAACTCTCTTTAAATATAGCAAAAGAAATAACAAACAGCCTGATTAAAGTTGCAAAAATTGTGATACTGATGTCTTACCAAGCTACAGTACATGCAGCATGTCTACCATGCCAGAAACATGGACAGAGAGCCTTAAGATTGAAGAGCTGTGACAAAATGAAGCCTCAAATTGCTTAAATTGCAGATCAAAACCATTGGTAGTAAGATAATATTTTAGATACCTGTTTATTACTTTATAGATATGCAGATGATATGTCCAAAACTATGAGATGACATGCACTACTGAGTGTAACAATGGATGCATATCATATCTGAAACCATTTCTCCTTGTAAATATAATGCAGCTTATTCCAGCTGGAATTTACTAGAGTCACATAAAGGTAATGTGAGCCTGAATGTTGTGATCCTAGCACTACCTCATACAAAATAAGGAAATGGTGTTTTTTGTCAGCTAAAAACATGACAGGTTATTATGAGGTTTTAAAAAGAATCTGTGTGAAGGACTGATAGTTGTTATTTGCATGTTATTAAAGGCATGTTGATGAAAAGATAAACTTTGATTTGGTGTACAACTGGCCTTAAGTATTTGTGTGGTTGGTGTGAAACCGCAGTGTACTCTCAACAAAGGCTTTCTTTAAGCATTTTTTTAATAGCTACTTGTTTCCTATAAGGTGAATACATTATATAAGTACTCAGTAGGCTGTATAATATACAGAGTAAAACATGATGCAACTTCACACACATAGCTTTCAAAATCTGTTAAGTGTTCCTGCTTGGAGGTCCACTGATAGTATCCCTGTACAGTATAACATTCAAAAGGTATGAACATCTTACAGACCTACACTGTATTTGGTTTTGGTGTTGTTCTTTTATTTTCATATGTACTTCTGCCACAACTGTGAAGCTTCAATGTGCCTAATATCAGATAATTTATGCACTGACATATAGCAATGCATCCGAGTCATTCAATACCCCATTTAATCACTTTTTCTTCATATGTTGGACACTCTGCATTTATGATTGATGTACAAGCTACAGTGTTATAATCTGAAATAGTCTTAAAGTCCTACCAGGGCAAGTGACCATGGTTGTGAAACATTTTATTTACCACTATGTACATACAGTATAAGAATACGTTCATGGTCATGTGTAAGCAGTATGCATGTGTGTGTGTGTGTGTGTGTGTGTGCGCGCACATGCCTGCTGTTACAGCATATATACACACCACAATATCCAAAATTATATACAAAATTGATCAAAATAGGCATATAACTACTACATCTAATATACAGGTTGTGCTTTATGGATGATAGGCCACACAACATGAATGGATAGATTGTATCAATACTTAACCCTTTCTGTATGGATTAAAAAAATTATGTATCACCATACAACGTACCTCTTCCTTCGGAATGACTTGGTATATTACAGTACACATGTGGGTGCATATTGCTTTGTGTGTAAATGTGTGTGTTTGTGGGGGGGGGGGTATGGGGAGTGGTTGTCCCAGGGGCAGTTTAACCCCTTTCCTGCCCAGATGTAATGTCAGCTTTTGTAATGTTATTATGTACATGTAGACTTCTACCTCTCTGCACACTACACTGAGAAATCTCAACCCATGAGGGGTGTTTATGTGTGTAGGGGGCCTCAGGGGGGCCCGATGGGGCAGTCTGGCAACCCCTTTCCCGACCAGATATTGTGTCAGTTTTTATGTTATCATTATGTACACCCATAGTACTTTCATTGGACCAAGTTTGGTGCATGGGCTGCATGGGGTAAATTACACCCGCCAGGGGGGGCCCAGGGGGGGACGGTCTGGCGACCCCTTTCCCGACCAGATATTTTGTCAGTTTTTATATTTTTATTATGTACACCCCTAGGCCATTCTTTTAGACCAGGTTTGGTCCATGGGCTCCATGGGGTAAATTACACCCGCCGGGGGGCGTTTTGGGGGGGTCCCTGGGGGACGACCCCGCCCTCAGGTATCAGGCTGACGCCCAGTTTTGTAATGAGGGGGGTGGCCCCAGTAACTTTGAGGGGTCAAACCTTTTGGGCTTGATGGGGTAAATTGACCAGCAGCCAGCTCCTGGTCTATAACGAAAGATGGCAGCAAAATATTTCCTGTATGGCGAAACAACGTTTGGTCGCCTTCAATCAGCCGTGTATCCTGGCTGTCAGTGAGCGATGAAAACCTGTCCTGGTGACGTAGAGGACATGTCAGTTTGAAGGGAATGTTAGTGAAAAGCGTCCGCTTGAGAACAGCGATGTCCCCATGCCTTATCCGTTGTCGCAAATAATGTCCCTAGGTAATGACGGTCCCATGTTAGTTGTGTCAGTTGCCACACGTAATCTGAACTGATGATTCATGTACAGTAAACACAATACTGATTATAGCAGCATGATCCGTTTCTTATATTAAATTCAATATACAATATACAACAGTACAAGGTATACATACATACATGGTATGGATGCCTAATTATACAATCATTTGATTTTGTGTTACTATGTGTATGTAATGTCTAGTGTTTATTGAAATGAAATAAATGAAATGGAATCATCTGAGATGTGATTCCACCAGCATTAGCTGCCCTGGTATCTCATGTTGCCATCTTTAAATTTTACTTAATTTCATGCTCTACAGTATCTGAGCTTACTTTGCCTAATGCTCTATAGTCTCAATTCAGTATTCTAGCTCATACGAATCTATCTATTGCTGCATGAACTGATGAATGCAATGTGATAGAACAGTACTATACATACTTCATTGTTTTTGTTATTGTTGAGTTTGACTGACCTTTTTCATTCTAATCGTAGCGTGAAAACCACCCTTGTTAAGATATTATTCACACTGTAGATGAAACCAATTAGAACACTTTGCTTTGCCACCGACGTAATTAGTTCAGCTGAGCTTAAAGTTTATCACAGTATTAACCCTGCATGGGTGAATTAGCAACTTTGCTGTGCGCTACTGAGAAATGCGTCTACACTATATTTGCCAAAAATGACTTTCATACACGATGCATGAGCAAATAACCACACTCTTTTACGGCGACTTAGCAAAATATGTGGTAATTTAGTCCACTTATTGCCATTCCATCTCATATCGTTTAACCCATGTAAACAATTATATCTTTAATTTTCTTTATTCATGAAACAAGATAGAATCACACATGCACGACGGTTAATATCAGCGATATCCCAGAAAATGATTTTCAGATCTTTTTTCCCCCTCACATTCCAATTTGGTCTCATTTTAGAAACATTATTACAAGTTGCTCTTATACGTCACTTGACATCCTCTGGTAAGAATAACTTTTCATGGAAATTGAATGTAGTACGTGCAGACGTACTACCCACGGTTTCTCTTGAAGTGAACCGTGCCATAATAGAACCTTACACAGTTAATGGTATTACGATATGATAAAATCTAAATAATAACTGTCTCTCTCACGATTCATACATGCACCTGAACATAATAGCTTTAATATTGTCCCCTATAACGCAAGTTTCCAATCAAGAACAATTAGTAATGCAGGGTTAGCTCATCTGTCCTTTTATTTGTGGTGTGTTCTGTTTTCAAGATCGGCGTTACAGGATCAGCTTTACACGATGGGCTGTTTTCAGAGACTTTAGTGTCGTAGCAGCATCTGCTATACATGTGTGTATGCACTGTCCTACCTACACTGAGCTCTCTTACGCTTGATTGGTGAATTGTTCCGCCGTGCGGTCTAACCGGAGCACAAGAGTTAGTGCAATACCATAATACGAATCACGGCACTTGAAATAGGTCACGTTCATAAACTACTCGATATGATAGTTCTTTGACATACATGTGTGTTAATCATGCGAATTACAAGCAATCATTCGCTTGTGACTAAGTTTCTTTCATCCCATCTCGTGGTTGTCTCTCAGTCCATGTGATAACATCTCGACAAACTCGCTCGGCGTTCATTTCGTTCATCTGTTGAGAGCCAGGTGATGAAAGCTCTGTACCAGACTTTGTATTCTCTCTTTCTTGTTTTTGTTTTTGCCTTTTTTTTTTGCAAAATGCGACAAATTCATCAACGTTGTGATGATACGAACAGATTGAAAAAAAAAATGAATGTGAATATCGAGTGAAACCAGCTTATTGCTCGGTACGACAACGTTGCAGTGACCTTTTGCTGTTATAGCAAAGGAAGAGGAAAAAAATGTTTAAGTATGCATTGCTTTCTTAGTGTCTTTCGATAATTTTTTTTTTTTAACATTTGCATCATAAGCATTCTTTAGCACTTCACAAGGAGTGCATAATTCCTCTTCTTTCATCGTCTATAATGGTTTATCGTGACCAAACAAACCATAATTCCGGAGATCTGTTTTAAAAGTAGGTCAATTGATGCACGAGTCTCTTCAACGTCCAAATCAATGTTCAGGCGAAAAACAAAATCCACTGACGTACACGGCATAGCTTTATAGAACGTTTATATCGTAGAGGATTTCGCTCAACAAAGATATCATAATGATGAATGAACAGTGGTTATAGAAAAAAAAAGAGAACGAGAAAACGGTTTTGGTAACCAGCTCTAGAGCTTTCAAGTGATAGAAGTTGCCCGATATGTTACTGCATAAGTAGGACTATTTTATGAGCTCGTTAAGGATAGGAAGAATAAACGGGATGAGAATTTTCCTCGTATCTGAGTTGATGTATTCCTAGGCACCGTTTCATGAAAGTTGTCAGCCCTGACAACTTCGGTAAAATCATTGGTTTGATTGGCTGAGAAGCTCTGGTCACTGACTGCTACCACGGTGATTGTCAGAAACTGACAACTTCTCAGGGTTGACAACTTTCATGAAACGGTGCCCTAATGGAAACAAAGTATGTGAACGCAATAAGTCTTAAACGTGATACGCGATGTACTCAAACATAGCTATATTCATTGGAGAGGTTCTGGGGTAAAAACACATGCCTTAACGCATGTTCCAAATTTCACGTGAGGGGCTGATTTCCGACAGATACTGATTAAGTTAGACAACGTCCGATAGAGTGAGAACATCAGGGGGAGATACAAGATACAGAAACAGCGGGAAAGAAGATCGGGAGTTATGGAGAGAAAAAGGAGATAGATGGATAGACGGAGAAAGAAAAAGAAATAGAGATGGACTGACAGATCGGCAGAGAATGGAAATTCGCTAACGGATGAACAGATCGACATATTGAGAAAAGGGACGCATTAAAAAAAAAGCGATATGAATTTCAAAAAGGGGTATATAGATAGTTGGAACATGGACGGATAGGTAGACGTCTACAGAGGGTTATGCCCATCTGGTAGACAGCCGCAGTAATCTGATAAGAGAATTGCTTATTCCAGTGCTATGTAGGATAAGTTACTATAAGAAGGTGAAATATTGGAGTAATTATCACTACGTACATTTCCCTTATACCTCTGGCCATTACGTCACTCATGGATAACCAATACTCTACGAGCTATATTTCTTTAGGTTTCCCTCCATAATGATTTATTGTACCATTGTTTCCAGTTAAAGAAGAACTATAATTGTTCATATAAGTTTAAGAAGAACTACATTGTCCATATGTTTTGGTAAATATTTGTGTAATTTTGTTTCATTGTTATATATACAATTTCTGATTATTATGGAAAATAAATCAAATCAAAGAGAGAATAGATATAATGGAAATAGATCGATATATAGATAAATGTATATTTATAAACATGTATGTATACAGAAGGAAGTAAAGAGATGGGAGATACATAGACGGAAGAACAGATAGATAGATAGGTATAAGATAATATATGACTATGTATGTATATACAGGGAAAGAAAGAGCAAAAGAGGCAGAGGGGAGTGAATGGGAAAGAGGATGAGTGCGACATAAATGTGGTATAACGAAGACAAGGGAAATTGATGTTAGTATTAAATCGAATAAATGACCGTAAGAGATCGTACGGGTGCACAAATCAGTCCCTCAGTTTCCTGACGTGTGTTATTCTTCCTGCCGTTGTCAAAACCAACACATTCCAACTTACTCATGTTTAAAGCATCTCTTCCTTTCCAGGCCGTAGAGGGAGAGTAAGTGATCTATACAGGGTAAATGCATGTGTGGAACCTCTTATTCTGCAGAGATTTACAGTAATGATGCAGTGTGACATGACTAATATCACATTACCTTATATCTACTTGTTAACAGCAAAACTCTGGCATAAAGTTTACCCTTTCCTGGATTTGGTCAACATCTATGACTACTGCACCCCCATGTCTTTCTTTAAATGCTTCTACTGAATAGGATGATTAAGTATGTTTTCACTCTGCAAAGCAGCATGCAGATTGCAAGTAGAATGAGAAGCTGAATCGATTGTACGTGTCTGTCAATGGTATAAAAAAGTAGAGAATGAAGACAATATGTAAGCAATTTAGATGACGGCAGGGTACATTATCTGTTGGATGCATAAACCAATAAATTCACATGCTATTTTATTTCGAAATGAAGATAAGACATTTCAATTTGATTTTCAAAGGAGCAAGAGGTTGTGGAGAGCTATAAGCTGTCTAGTATTTATGCGTACAGTCAAGATTTGGAGTACCTAGTCGCTTTGCTGATTTCATTTCATCCAAACATTCTGTTACTATGAAACACACCGTATAACTTTTGTTCTATCAATGCAGAAATTAAATCAAATAAATGCATCTCCATGGTTACCTTACAACAACTTTCATGACAAAGTTCTCAGCCTCTGCTGCCAATTTACCGAAGAATGTTTTGAAACCTAGTAACTTGTGGGTCAGGAAATTTGGTCATTTTATATCAACCCGAATTCTTGGCAGTGTTTAGCAGCCCGCTGGTCTGTCAAAAACGATCTGACAAAAACTCATCGCGGGAAGAAAGGCCCGAACGCCCAACCCGCCTACAACTCTGCGAAATAATAACGAGATATCATTATACAGATTCATATCGAACTGATCAAGCGTAATCGTCACCAGCACGCTCATGACGGTCCGGGAGCTAATTCTCTCCTATGGTGAGAAATTTCTCCATATGTTCTTTTAACCTTAATGTTTGACATGTTTAAGGGGTGAGGTTGATGACAGAAACCAAGCGAAATGAGTCAGGAAGAAAGATATTACCAACTTGCAGGCAAATGTGGCGAGAAGGGCGACAGGTATGATAAAAGGAGAAGAGTAAACGGAAGACGGGGAGAGACGAACATAGTAATAGTGAAAGATACAGAGCAAGAAATATTTTAGAAGATGAACACGTAGATAGAAAGATGTAAAGGTGGATAGGCAGAAAGAGAGGGGATATACATGTACATATACTGTGATGGATGAAAGTCAAGCATAGATAGAGCGAAGGAGGAGACATGAATAAAATTATGTGCTTAAGACTTGTGAAAAAAGAATAAATGGGAAGATGGCTGAACGATAGGACGATAGATAGATAGATAAATTGATACATAGATAGATAGATATGAAGTATACGAAGGCAAATATATCATGGATATTGATGGTTGGATTCGTGGATGAATGGAGTTACAGTGCGGAAGAATTAGAGTGAATAAGAGAAGTGAAATAGATGAAGATAGAGATACCCCAGAAAGAATGAAATAGCAGCAAAAATATAGGGAGGCATAGACCAAAAAAAAAAAAAAAAAAAAAAAACTAACAGAGTCACTATTACAGCAATTACTTCGGCGAATTAATGTTGATAAATGTGGCATGTAATCTGAATATACGTCGACAGGGTTCATTAAATGTTTAATAGCTCGGAAATCGTACCCTTCCCAGTCGTTTCCCGCGACGCTAAGACTCGTGCGTGACTAACACTCTATTTATCTTGGACTACGTGCTTAGTCTAAAATTATGCCATAGGAAAAAAAAATATGAAAGAAAAAATTCTTTGACATACTTGCACAGCAAACGAGTTAGAGTGTATCAATCTATCTATCTATCTATCTATCTATCTATCTATCTATCTATCTATCTATCTATCTACCTACCTATCTATCTATCTACCTACATATCTTTCTATCTATTTATCTAGCTACATATCTATCTACCTATCTATCTATCTATGTACCTACCTACCTATCTATCTATCTATCTATCTACCTATCTATCTATCAATCTATCTATCTATCTATCTGTCTATCTGTCTATCTATTTATCTATCTACCTACCTATCTATCTATCTACCTATCTATCTACCTACCTATCTATCTATCTATCTATCTATCTATCTACCTATCTATCTATCTGTCTGTCTATCTATCTATCTATTTATCTATCTATCTATCTATCTACCTACCTATCTATCTATCTATCTATCTATCTATCTGTCTGTCTGTCTTTTTATCTATGTATCTATGTATCTACCTATCTATCTATCTACCTATCTATCTATCTACCTACATATCTATCTATCTATCTAACTATCTATCTATCTATCTATCTATCTACCTATCTATCTACCTATCTATCTGTCTGTCTGTCTTTTTATCTATCTATGTGTGTGCACGCGTGTTTGTGTTACCAAACTTTGCTGTACCATTAGTTCCATTTGTAAGAACTTTTATCTTTTTGTGCTCGCATTAAAAAAAAGAAATGACTAAAACAATAACAATTGAACCCCTTTGATATGATTTTGTTCTTCGGTGCGATCTTTTACATTTCGAGATGTACTTAGTCAGAGTTCGTGTGTATTAGATTAGAGTCTCCCAACTGTTAAAAATCATTGTAATTTCCATCAAACACGGCAATCTTCCTTTTTAGTACTATGACTGGCTACAGTTTCTCCTGATGCTTCTGTTTCCGAGGGGTGAATCAACACGGGATACGCTTTTACCGCTTACATGCGTTATCATTAAAGTTGACAGCTCTTTCTGAAACTTTTCCAAGCACGCCTGATGTTCTCTTCACCTTCCTTCATTAAAATCGTCTCTTCTTTGGATAAATTCAGACGAGAAACATTCGATCAACGTTGTTTTGTTTTGTTTTGTTTTGTTTTGTTCTTTTTCATCAGCCACATTGATGAGCTCATTTTTACGTCGTGCATTTATAACCGCCTTGGTTCCACATTTTTAGCTCAGGAAGTACAGGGAAAGAAAACTTGGGAGGAGAGATCACATTCTTGCCTGCCGTGAAGATGTGACTTCTCTTCGTAAGAAGGTTGTAAGAACGAGAGCAGGGGGAAGTTCCCCTGTCAGTGCTGTCGGTGAAAGGCGGGAGAAACAGCTTGCTTCCTCTCATTACGATGCAGAACGGAACGAGCAAGATGGACTGAGAGGCAGACTTATGGTATCCTTAAAGGAATCAGGACTTTGACAACTATAAAGTCTTTCGCCATGTGTTTGCATGTTGTAGATAGAGGACGCTTTGAGAACAATATCAACTTTTAAGTTTATCGTGTGTTTTTTAACAAAAGTAACGAGATGAATGAAACGTATTGAAGGGAAATTTGAGCTGATGATGTATTGTCATAAATTATTCATTATTGTTAAGAATTCACAAATTCAAACCCTATACCTGTGCCTACGCTTTACCAAATCACCATGCGTGCCGCCCCGGGGGATTCAAGGAAATGAACGTCCTGTATTTTTGGAGATATAACGTGCAAGTAGGATGATTTTTGCCCAGCAATACCGTCTTTTCTATTTCATTATTATCATTATTTATGATAACGTTATGCCAAAAAGGGCAAGATTTAGGAAATTTTCGAGGTCAAACGTAAGCTCTTAACTTCCCAGCTATTTGTTACTCCTTGCTCAAACTTGCAGGTCCCTGGTTAAAGACCCTCAGGTAGCAGCAATTACGTGACATGGACCCAAGGCAAGGCATTTTATGGCCATTGTCCAGTCCTTCGTCAGTTCAAGAGTGGCGTTCGTTATTCCGAAGGTTCGTTAATTCGAAAATGAAATAAGGTTCTTTATTTCAAAGGTTTTCATTCCGAAAGTGAACAGGAATTGCGTACTAACGAATCTTCGGAATAACAAACCTTATGGATTAACGAACATTCGGAATAAGGAACCTTATTTCATTTTCGAAATTACGAACCTTCGGAATAACGAACCTTATATCATTTTCGGATTAACGAACCTTTGGAATAACGAACCTTCAAATAACGTACTGTAACCTTTAAATACTGGGTGTAAGCAGTCTCTTAGCGGCCGTGTTTTAAACTGATTGTGGAAGGGTTGTAATGGAGTTATAGAAGAGTTGCAGGATATTTGAAAAGAAAATCTCGAAACTAAAGATGGTTGATGGTGATGAAGATGTTTGTGAAGCAAGGAGCCGTATATAAGATGGCTGAAGTTGAGAAGCGTGTTTTTTTTTTTATTGTATTCCTGATCTTATATGACAATTTAGGAAAGCAGCACTTCTAGAAAATAAAGAGACAAGGAAGATCATTATCTCTTGAAGTGATCAAAATCGTCTGCATGGCACACGATGGGGAAAGACTGCCTATCAACACTAGGTTATTGGAAGGGGAAATTTGGCAAAATTGAATCACATCATCCCACTTCTTCCCTTGCACAATTATCGCCTGGTGTCTCGAAGAGCTCTTCATTTACAGTCGGTTGAAAGTTTGCTTATTATACAAGTGCAGTGGAAGTGTTTGAGTCGGATTCGATGTAATTTCCACCATTTATTTCACTTCAAAATCTGATTACTACCCATGACGTCAAATGAAACGCGTATCATCAACTCCCACTAACAATGCTAGTATTGAAGTAAAAAGTCTTAATGTATTCGTTATTAAAGACATAATTTACCATTTGCAGATGAAACGGAAGCCTAACTTTAGTGCTTCAAAAGAGTTCTAAAATGTTAGTGAGGGATAGAAACAACCAATATAAGACTTTGAATCCGTATGATTAATGTTAAGTGTTGTTAGATGTACAAAAATATTGTATATTTAACAAAGTAAACAACAGTTATAATAAAAATGTTTCTAGACTAAACCGTCTACAGTTATGATTTATTGCGAAAAAAATAGTGATATCTCCTAATATTTTAGGCTTTATTGCAAAGATGGTAAACAGTACCTTTAACCTATTTCCAATGAAAAAGAAAAATACACCTGTCCTCTCCCTCGAATAAAGCATCATAATTAGGCGTTTGAAACAGAGGATAATAACAATATGAACTTCCTAAGAGTTAGGAAAGATGATAAATTAAAGTCATAGGACTGTAAGTCTGCTTATCTGGTTGTTGCTGTTGTTTTGTGGTTTTTTTTTTTTTTGTCCACGAACGGTCCGACCCAGCGAAGTTCAGCTCACAGTCATGTACACATACCAGCTGTCCTTGCACCAAGTTTGTCCTGCCTTTTTTTCTTCTTCTTCTTCGCTTGGATTACGTTCTCTCGACATCATGAGAAATATGGCTAACATGTGTGTCGCTATTTTGTTCGTGCGTAATGTGTGCAATGTGACTTGCGGTTTTTGAGATGAATTAGAGCCAACTAATGGCAATGACTGATGAACTTTGACCCTCAACCCTGGCGTAACCATGATCGGACGCCATAAATCGAATCATTCTTTTTGTTTGACGATAAATTCTTATCGTTTCGGGATGTTCTGTGAAGGCGTGACGGATACAGACTCCTAATATGTCAACGTGGGAAACACACATAACCATAGTTACCAATCTGAAATTATATTCTTAGACGTTTTGTTAACGTTTATGGAACCGACTGGATTGAAGTAATGAGCAGGTAAATCACAAAAGAAGGTCTTCCAAGCCTACACACAAGCACGGGCAAAAACACAAATTCGTGTGTCCGACTTTACCTGACATAACGCCAAATTTGAAAAAGAAAAATTTCGCTCTAGCTTCGTGTTCGAGTACAAGATATCGGGGACCTTAATGATTGCAGATGCCTTCCAAATCACCATAACTTTAATTCAGTTTTCTGAGGAACGTTTCTTTTCGTTGTCCATGATATCTGTGCCCAAATAATCAAATGCTATCTTAGTCAATGAAATAGGTGATTTTCGTTATTTGGAATGTTCATTAATCCAAACATGAAATAAGGTTCGTTTTTCCGAAGGTTGATCAGATTATTCCGAAACACACAAATTTCCTACACCTTGATGTTCGTTAATCCAGAAAAGAAAAACGATTTCGTTAATCTGAAAATCAAAAGAAGATGGGTACAAACGAATCGGAATTGCAGCAGCCTCAATACATTCAAGTCTGCACTGAAGACTCATCTTTTCCGGCAACTTTGTGGATGATGTGTGACACTTTTTGGGAGCTGGGCGCCTTTGAATGTTTCTAACAGATTAATGGCGCCATACAAATGCTGTTTCATCATCATCATCATCATCATCATCTTTGGAATAACGGACCCTTTTTCATTTTCGGATTGGGAATGAACCTTCGGATAAACGAACCTAGGGAATAATGAACTTTATTTCCTTTTCGGGGTAACGAACCTTCGGAATAACGAACTGCAATCGACAAGATCGGTTACGGTATTAACCTTGAATAGGCCTTGACGGGCAAGGTGTGAGCTTGAAATGTGCTGGGTGAATTAATTAACTATCTCAGTCTCGTCGACAACATGGTTACATAGAATATCATAAGGATTTCAAAACGGTTATTGTGAGAGGGCAAATATTGTGAGGTTAGATAGATACACTGTATTTGTGTTCTTGCCCTTTCTACTTGTGCCACCCTGCTGTTGTCGCTGTCGTGATGGGAATAATTGTCAAACTGGATACCTCTCTCTAACCGTGACAACAACCTCTGAATCCTGCTGTACTGATCACCAAGTCTGGGGAGGGGGGGGGGGGGTATAACCTTTATTCTTCTAAAATCATCATTCGTGACAGGACCTCATCAAGTTCGTGCTGTTGAATTCATTTTGAGAAGCACACATGTGAGGTAGTCTGGCTCTTTGAATAGATCAGATGTGGCAGTGAATTCACGAGGGAGTGGCCCTGTTGTAATAGAAGGGTTGAGTGGCTGAGAGTAGTGGTTAGGGTTCGGTTACCAGACTCATAACTTGGATTATAGATCTTCCCCAAAGGTTGGTTCGTGTTCTAGACCCCGTCGCTACCAATCTATTTCACATCCCCTTCGGCACTTTTCATTCCAGGTAGACATATCTCCAAGGTGATGTTGGTTATTGTTTTCCTTATCGTTTCTCCTCTTCTCGATTTTTACACTTTTTGATGGCTCGCTGGAGTCCCAGAGGTCATTACCCCGAGACAATGAAACACGTGTGATTCAAGTCTTGTGAACAAGCCATTAACTTTACAGTTTGTTTGTTTTGCAATTCTTAGGCAAACTAGAAATTGAGCTGACAGTTTAACCGTTGTAAACCATCCCAGATGTTGATACTGTTACACAAAATACGATTGTTAGAATTACGTTTTGTTTGCTTACTTTTTTATATTTATATATTTTTCTTTCCCTAGCTGTAGTCCGTGTTTGTTCTATCAAATGGCATTCAATTCTCATATTTATATGCTATCGATATTATTTTCATCATAACCAAAACTTTAACTTTTAATTCTTTAATAAGTAGCAAATACTTTTTGGTAACACAGCGGATTGAGAGCAGTTTATGTTGAAAGGTTCCATCTGTGGAGATGTAAGCAGGGTTTAAATATGTTTCTGGAGTTGTCATCACCTCAACGGCGTATTTTGCTGCGGTTAAAGACGGTCACCGCAAAGCGAGAAACATGATTCGATGAGTAGGCGGTGGCAACATGGTACCATCCGTGACAAGTCGGTGAAGGGTGCCACGCACGATGCCGAGACGAATTCGCGGATGCGCGCCGTGACTCAATTGCGCTTATCGCGTCTCGGGATCTCCGATTGGACACCCACACCTTGAGAGTTTGCGCAGTTTCTTCCCCTTTAACCAAAACTGACAATCTCCTTTTGGTAAGACCGTTCTGTTTCGGCACAGTTTGCAGACACTTATTATTAAGCTGTCGGAATCATTCCGGGGGTGAAGATCTGCTCTAAAAGATCCAAAATGTTTCTGCGTAGATGGTATTCGATTGACGTTCTCCAGGGTCCTTGATAATCAGCATATACGCTGCTCCAGCGACCACCCTGCAGTGTATTCATGACACATTTGTATCTTACATTCATGTAACTAAAAATACTTTCAACAGAAATGTGGGAAAAATGACACGTGATCTTAGAAACAGAAATCGAAATAACTCTCAAGAAAGTATTACGATCAACCAGTATACGTTTGATCAGGAAAATGTCATAATTTCTGTAAGCACAGATGCGCCATTTATTCACGACTCATTAATTGATGCTCCTTCCTTGGTAATTAACTTATGTGTAGGTCTACAAGTGTAGGGTAACAGATGTCACCCTGCCCCCTCCCCCCACTTCCAAACGACTTCTTTCCAATATTCTCTGTGACATGTGAATAAAACTTCTTTTGATAATTTTGTACATGGATATGTCTTGTAATGTGACTGATCTTTTTTCCCCCGAAAGCATCAACATGCAATAATCGTTTTGTTGTTTACTTGCTGATTTTTTTTTATTCCTTCCGATTTAGTTCTTTGATGACTTCATACAATATGATATATTTAGTAGTTTCTGTTACACTCTTACACCAAATGCTGACAAGAATACATATTTTTATCTTTATCAACAGCACTTTGTAAGCGGCCATGCAAACACGGAAAGTGCATCGCCCCCAACACGTGTCAGTGCAACAAAGGGTATCGAGGAAGCTATTGCGATAAAGGTAAGTTATTTGTTTTATGTATCTATTCATTCGTTTGTTTTCTCAAAAACACAAAATCAAACACTTAACTGCTGTTGATAACTGCACTATGTAACTAAAATACTGACACAATCGTGCAAAATCATCATTTTAATGCTGATTAAAACACATTTTGTCCCGATGCTCTCTTGAGTTTCATTCATCAACTGTCAAGTATGTTTCAAGATGTGTCCGAGTGAGGGCGCTCTATTGTCCAAAATATCAATCCGTTCGCGGCAGACTTCGGCACATTATGTTTGGCATGTTTTGTTGTTTATTAATGATTCTGCTGTTGTTGTTCTTTTTTTTTTACACAAAAACTCCTGGCAAACTCAGGTCTAAGAATAGAGTTACCGAACTTATGATGATTATGTCACAGTCTTGTTCGAGCATGATTAGCAACCGTTGTGTTTGCAGATTCGGGCTACTTGAGGTTGTTTCGAACCAATCTCCATGGCAATGAATGGCTATGACGTCCTCGGTACTACCTAATATCCCGTATATAACAGTATTTTACAGTGTCGTAACATTTATGATGATGATCATGGTGATTTGCATCTTTAGCAATATATCAGTTCAGCATTGTAGTATCAGGGCTAGTTGAAGTAATCATCTTAGTTTTTACCATTTCCAATACTATAATTTTCAACATCCGTTAACTAATCAGTATTATTGTTTTCATCCTTGTTATTGTTATCATCATTATCATCATCATTTTTATTACGTTTACCATTATTATTAGAAGTAGTGTAATCTTTATCATGGAAGTCATGTATACCAATCTTTGTGAAGTTGTCTGCTCTGCTTAAAACTGATTTCTATTTCTGCAAACTCGGACTGCAAGCCTTGTTTCTTAGCTCTGTCATCACCGAAAATCAGATTTTCGGATAGTCTTGAGTCAATGTTTATAAATACCCCATTGTTTGTCAGTCATCATGACCGTACTTAAATGCTAAAAGTGAGTACTAGAAATCCAGGGGGATGATAGAATGCCAAGTTTAGGATCCTTCGGCGTTTCTGCAAGCTGTCATAAATCGTAAGTCCTAGCACAAAAACAGAGCCATTTAAACAATTTTCCATTTCTTTCTTCAAAATAGGCATAAGAGATTTGTGAAGGGGTAGTGTGCGGTGGGCATGACCTGGCTCACTTCTGATTCTACAAGCTAAGACAGATAATTGCATTCCCAGAATACTTTGCGTCTCTCCCAAGTGCATTTTGTATATCAGGGATTCAGAGATTTAGTTTAGTATTGCCTCTCAACTTTCTTTTACTTTTGAAACCCTATTGATATATAAATCTTTCTTTTTTTATATAAGCCATTCTTTTTTTTTTTCATGCACAAACAATCCTGTATCTGTACAAATCTATGTACCCTGACTGACCCGTTGGCTGTATCATACTGGCTTTGCTCACTTGCTTTAGTGTCATGTCTGTGATGGGACAATGACGCCCAACCATAGTCCTTTTTATTTCATTTTGATTTTACATTAATAAGTAAAATGTTAAAGGTAGGGAATCCCATTTGCATGCCTCAAATGAAGATTTGTATAAATACAGTGGTATGTTGAAGAGAGTATCATTTTAGAAACTCCCATAAAGTATTGAAAGTGGAAGGTAACATTTAGTACATTTTCATTGACCGTTAGATTTTGAATTGAATTTTTTTCGGGGCTCACCGTAAATTCCAGTACATTACTAGGCTACCTTTGCAGACCCATGCACTGCATGGGTGTCCATCATGTATATTTTGTGAAGAAAGTTCATCAAAACTTACAAACATTTCTATATACATTCTTGCCACACACTCTATATGTTATTACATCAGCTCTTATACTTGTGTTATATATTTGTGTTTATAGATAAAAAATACAGAAGACTGCAACAAAAAGGCTTAAGTGTGGCTGACACACAGAACTACTGAGTAGTTGAGCTTTGTGCATTATTCAAATTGTAGATAACTGTTAAATTGACTTCCAAATTTCTCAGCAGTGGCCTAAACAAGTCCACTGAGGTTCATATTTAATGTTTTGCTGCATTTTGGGAGGTCTGTAAAAGGTATCCCCTACCTTTAAGGTATCATTTGTGTTAATGTTATTACCATCAGAAGCGAGTCCTGGTATCGTTGTTCTTATAGTTTTGTTTGACAGTTGTGTATTTTTCTTCTGTCTAATGTTATAAACTAAAAACCTTATCTCTCACAAAGTGAGTCTTTTTAACTGTGTGAGGAGATTTTTCAGGAAAAGAAACGACAACTGAAGCATTACTACATTATACATAACTACTGCCTATGTTTCACATGTTTCAGTTGCACTGCTATACAAAGGAATTTCATCGTTTTGATATTTATTCGGAGATTTCTATTTATGATATTTATGAAACGAACAAAGAAATTTAATAATGCTCTTGCTGTTATCTATGGTTTGAGCATGCCATTGTGGAACAAAACTTTCTGAGCAACGTTATCGATTATAGGTGTAAATTACTTTATTCCATATCTCTGATACACGCGGGCGGCCAGGTCAGTTGTTTGAACGTAGGTGGGGTGCTACTCTTCTACCTGCACGAATCAAAGGTATCATAGTTTTACCATAAATGAAATCGACCTCCATTTCGAGCCCAGTTACTTTGTTGTCCTTGCAGGCACTCAATGTTTTCTTGCTGTTGTTGCTGATTACGCAGAGTAGGAATCCGCCTGAAAAGCTCAGAAAAATGCATGTTGTAAACATCTTGATTTTATTACTTATTTATAATTGAGTGTACTAACATAATCCTCGTTATTACTATTTTAAGTATCATTATCGTCAGTATGATTATTGTTATCATTTTATCATTATAATCATCTCCACCTTTATTTTACTACTGATGTAGGTCAGATGAAATGGTTTGGATTATTTTGAAGTGACGGTCCCATCGAAAAACCAGGCTTCTTCCTTTCAGAAATCATCGTATAAACAGAAATAATGCATTAGATAGTCACTCAAACAAACACGTATGCCTGACACTTCTAGCCTTAAAGGTCCAGTTTACCTTTGGGAGCAGTGATTTCAAAAATGTTCCAGATATCACATTTGATGCATATGTGTAGGTCTGTTGTATCATAAAACATCCTACCATATGAAATATTTGCAATAAAACCTAAAATATAAGGAGATATCAGGGTTTTTCTCAATAAACCGTAACTGTATACGGTTTAGTCTGGAAACATTTTTATTATAACTATTGTTCACATTTTGTGTATTTAACAACACTTAACATCGATTATACGGATTCAAATTTCGACAGTGGTTGTTTCTATCCCTAACTCACATTTTAGAACTATCTTAAAGCACTAATGCTTTCATCTGCAAATGGTAAATTATGCCTTTAAATATACGTAGGTGGGCAAGTCTTGACACTAGCCATCTGATACCTAAGATAATAGATACAATTCTTTATTAATGCATCTGGATTGACCATGGATTTGGATTGTAATCTTCCAAAGTTCATGCGATGATGGTTGAGCGAAACTCGCCCATATGGAACTCTGCGTGATGGAATGTTCTCCTCTTACGAAGCTGTCATTCATAACAGCGTCTGAAACCTGATGGGTTCTTTCCTAAAAACTTGAGTAGGTGGTTGCCAAACCACAAGTGAGTGCTTCAGTGACTGATTGTCGCTTTATTTTTGCGTCTTAACGCGTCATGTGAATTACAAGAAAAACATATCTGGCCTTCTGCCTCGTCACGCATCACTTTAGCACTGCGTGAAATTTATTGAATCCTTCAATGCATTAGAGCCAGTCAATAATGGATCTTAGTTCATCTCTTGAATATGTCTATATCCTGTTTTCTACATCGACTCACGACTCACGTTTGATACAATACTTTCTACAGAGAGATGAAAACTATGTATTTTTACATGCACAAAAACTGAGCTACTCATTATAAAGAAGTACAACTTTCGAAATGCTTTTAAAGGTGTGTGAAAGATTGGCATTACAACGACAAAGTAAAATACTGATAAAACATTGATACCTATGTCGATCAGAACTCTCCTACGTTATGACGCAGTATTGGCGGTCAAAGACGAGAAATCGTTTTATCAAATATGATTATCAATTTTTTTTTCTATTTTCCTCGTTTGAGGTACTTTATTTTCCACATGACTTCACATTATTTACAATCACTGTATCAATAATTGTCCAAAAGGCACTCAATATACCCGTTTTGACGGAAAAAAATAATTTCAGAATACATCAATTTTACCAATCAAAGTAGTTACGTATTCTTCTTAATCCAATATCATCAAATCTTGTTTGGTTGTACTTCAAATTGATATAAAATCTTGATTCCGCTTTCAAATCTTGTACTAAATGGTGTACATTGAACAAACATTTGTTTCTTTCATTGCGTTCTCTGACATAATTCCTGTACACAATGTATTGGGCATATTATTCAAAACAAAGTTTAGTAATTTCATCTTTTTGTGTCCTATATCATATCCGAGAATAATAACTTTTTCATTGATATCAATTACAAGATCGAAAATATTTCGAATTAAAGCCGAAATTACTTTCCAATATATCTTGATTTTTTTTTCTTTTGCATTTCAGCAGAAAATGACAAGTGGTTTCTTTACAGTTACATAATGATACACAAATTATCATTCAAAATTTTCCATTTAAACAAATTGTCTTTACTGGGCAATATTCGATGAAAAAGCTTAAATTGGATTGCTTTATTCTGTTGTCATTAATCTAATGAAACTTATATTGCAACACCTTTTTTTCCAATCAAAATCACAGGGTAGATCCAAATTATCAATATAGTTACAAAAGTTGTCTAATTCTATGCTATTTTTCTGCTAACTACTTATGATATTCTACCACGTTATGTTTGCATCTCCATTACTCTAAATAAGAGTTATTTTCAAAGTCTGATTCTACTCTTTGAGATTAGTGGGGTTTTTTTTTCTGGGAGTGGGGTGGGTATGGGGGCTTTTTAACAGCCAAGATCATAGCTTGGGTGGGTCTTGTGTTCGCCAAGGATTTTTTTTCTTGCCCTCTCTTTGATATAATTCCTAGC
Source organism: Diadema setosum (assembly GCA_033980235.1). Taxonomy (NCBI): domain Eukaryota; kingdom Metazoa; phylum Echinodermata; class Echinoidea; order Diadematoida; family Diadematidae; genus Diadema; species Diadema setosum. The sequence goes on along the minus strand of CM067068.1, from coordinate 37,304,945 downwards.
CATAAACCTGATCTTAATTTTCATGGTCTTTCCGGTCTGGAGGGTTCACGTTTGGCATGCTACGAGAGACGGAATTCCGATGCCACGCTCTGACGCCTTATGGCTGGCATGGTCAACTTTTAAGATAGACGTTAAGACAGGGGGCTTGTAGCATCGTCCGCCTATCCCGTTTCTGTTTTGTTTTTTGTCTTCACTTTTATAAAAAACCATATTCTGAGAATAAAAGCTAGCTAGATAGAAATTTTGCAATGTCATGAAAGACCTAATAATAACTTGTGAAGGGTAAAAAGGATATATCTCCTGAAATGTCCCAAGCGACAAATCAAACTCTCAAAGAAAAAAAAAGGCGGTCCTTCTTCTTATCAGATAAAACGTCAAAAACTCGTCGTGAAATGTTTATGCTTACATCGTTGGTACATAGCGAGCACATCAACAATTACATATCATAATACTTTTACTTGACGTATTGGAACGCGGAATTATATAAGCTTTACCCTGGAATCTCGAAGTAGTAAGTAACTCCCACTATAGATATCGTTCGAACTTCCACTTGACTCTTGTCAAGTGCTTGTCGTTGAATCTGTCTTGTTCAAGACAACTCATTCAAAAATATTCAAGTCCATCCAGACTTTTTGTGGAAGATTGTTTTGGTCATAATGTGTTAGTGATTTGCCTCATATGAAATTCATGCAGTTAGCCCTAATTTCAAGTACAACATACTTTTGTTAGATTGCATTGTCGCATCACGTAATATCGATATGTTCTGCCATGGAGCTAGTAGCTCCATGGTTCTACCAATATCCTTCAGCGTCGAGAACTCTGGCTTCTTACAACTCTCTCCCAAAATTACTGGCAAATATAGAGTTTTATATTTATTTTATTTTTTGCTTTTACTCTTCATAGGCAAGAGTTGTTCATTGTGAATGGACTAAAAAGAAGGAACTATAGCTTGGGATTTAAACCCTTACTTCAATCCTCAGCCTATCTACTGCCTGATTTGAAGGCCTCAATTTTAAGTGACGTGATGTACGTGTAAATCTTTTACATCTTCTTTTTTTTTTCTGTGGTCTTACGGCAAAGTTTCAACAATAGTCATTGTTTTAATAATCATTGTTGCTAAAAAAAAAATAAAAGGAATGCCACCATGGTCATTTCACAAGACGCATGAAATAAGACACCTCTTTCTCTAATTCATTTCAGAGGCAAACAACGTAATTATTTTACTCTACCCCGACGTTCCAACGAATGACCCAAAGTACCCCGACATATAGGCACAAACTTAATATCCTAAACTGATGAGCATTGCATGATTACGTAACATCAAATAATATAGTTATTCAAAAATAGATGGGTAATTTCTGAATGCACCGGTGAGAGGGAAATTGTGCGAGGTCGTATTGTGAAGACACCTGAAATTGGTCGATTTTATATAGTGTTCGTCAAGTTGTGTGTGGGTGTTAGCCAAAAGTCTGGAAAATATCTCAAAAATGTCAGACCATAATATGCAGTAAAAAAGTGACAAAACATCCACAGAAAGTACAATAATTTCTCTTGTTATCAAAAGTTTAAACCAAAATAATTTGTGGTACCAAAAAAGAGCAACGGAAACCAGCGAAGTCTTGCTTTGCATGATTTAATGCTTGTATAAAATATTTCTTTGCAGAAATTATGAGCATTCATTTTATCGGTATGGAGGGCAAAACATATTTGGTGGTCTGTTGTTTCTGACTAAATTCTCTCCCTCCCCACTTCTTCCCTGTCATGGAATTGTCATTGAGCTGTCTCAATAACTTATTTGAAAACAAAAATGAAGACACAATATTGTTTAAAAGTCGACGGGTACGACGAATGAAAAAAAAAAGGCTCGCAGATCATTGTTACTCTTTCAAGGTTATGGCTAATTACCCTATTACCACGAAATCTGATCAGCTAGAATTTCTGCAGAATGAAATCTTTTTGCCGATAACAATGCATGACGTCAGAATATGGAACACGACCACTGTGATTTTTATGACAGTTAGAGGAATATAATGACTGCTGACAGCTTTGATGGCGTCACAATGAGAGACATCAAATAAATTGCTTAATGAACCTGCCAGACACCCTCTTTAAAGGCATTTCAGACTTTTTGAGTCATCTAGGGAGGTGGCCTGTGCGATTATCATGATTATAGAGGGAAGTCTGCATTATGTGTGCATTAACGTCTGTAGCTCCTCATTAGTTGTCACCTAGCTACCGTAATAAAATCACCTGTTCATTGAAGGTCCTTCTATAGAGAGAGGTATATTAAAATCAAACTGTCTCTTAATTGCATATTAATAATGTTATATTATTCTATGTTTTATTTTGCATGCTGTTTTTGATAGTGATAACATTAAAAAGTTATATTTCTCTAGAAGATCTTTTCATAACAATGCTCAAGATATTTTTTTTTTTGTTTGGTCTGATTTCCTAATTTTCAATTACTATCTAAATTTTTCAAGCACAAGACGGCTTCTATAGCTTCAAGACATCCAATTTAATAGATTAAGGTTACACAATTGCTTATAGTAAAGTGTTTTTTTTTCCAAACCCTAAAATCAAACGATGGGATTAATCATTCTAATGTCAATCCTTAAAGAGGAACAGGTTTCCTTGTTTTAATATGGATGAAAACGCCAGTAATGATAATGAAAAATGGTTATCATTATCTTCCATATAATTACAATTGTAATAGCATACCTACTTTTATCATCATTGCTATCGATGTTATCGATGGTAACAGAGGACAGTTGCTTGCCCTTGATCCCCTCATGACAGTTAATTGATCCCTTGCCTCTTCATGAGTGACACCCGGGTGCAGCGGTGACGTACAGGGAAGTCTTTTTCCACCTCCCTGCATGGTACGTGTCATTACAAGGGCATTTATGACACCTATGAATATAGTTCGCAGAATCGAATTAAGCTGCGAAATGTCAAACGAGCATAAAATTATATAAATACAGTTTATGGCTCTCCCGTCTTTTCTGAGAGCCTAGATATACCTTTAGTTTTTCTAAATTGTTCAAATCGCCTTTAAGCATTATAATACGATATTTTGTCAACATTGCTATAATAACTGTTAATGCTTCTGCAGCATGTGATCTAATTGTTGTCATTATCTGTCTTTTAGAAGAACCTACTTCTTCCAGCACTGTCCAGGAGTAGAGTTATTTGTCCTTTCTTTTTGTTTCCTATAAAATTATTTTGGTCCTATGTTGTATCCGTGCTCCTTATGTCGATCTTTATAATCTGTTCAATACTGGAATCTACGACTAGAAAGTTTCCTTTTAAGTAGGTTCCGTTATATTTCTTTAGTATTTATGCTCAGATCCAAATTTTCATAGATTGACTACCATGTCCTATATGTCTGCAATAATTTATTGTGCATTTTAGACTGTATTTAGCATGTATTTTTTTTTTTAGTTTGTTATATTTGATGTATTTTTTATTATTGAGAAATATCATAATAAATTGAAATTGAAGAAAAAAATGAAAATAATTTTGCACATGTGAGACATGCAGAATCTCATAATAATAATAACAATAAGGTCTTCTTTACCCAGGGTAGCCTCTTCAGTGTTGCCACTGCTCTACCAGAGGGCCCTGCCATTATTATTACCCTAGCATTGCCAGGTACCCATTTATACACCTGGGTCGAGTGGGACATAGTGGGTAAAACATCTTGTCCAAGGACGTAAGCACTGGGCGGGATTCGAACTCGGGTCCTTCGATCGGGAGTCGGGAATCTTATCCACTATGCCACAGCGCCCCCACTGATATATGTTTATATAATCATAATTATATCCCCCCCCCCCAAAAAAAAAAAAAAAAAGAGAAAAAAAATAATGTCAAGACGTAAGGACAAACACACTGTTATTGATGTGTCAAACAAGATTTTGGCCTGTTACTATTTTGTTTCTCGAATCCACAGCTCGTAGTGAGGCTATGTATGTCCTTCAGTCATGCAATCATATCCCCAAGATGTATCCCTCACAGAAACATAACAGGAAATTTGTCGGACTTTCGTCATTGTCATCAGAAAAAAAAAAACCCATAAAGGATGTTATTGTGATCTGTGTTTCAAATATAGCATCAATGATTACTATCTCATATCTCAGTATCACTGTACGGTCCTAAAAAAAAATACAGTAAGCAGGTAGTGAAGAAAGAATAGATAGAGGGTGCAACTTACATTAGGGCCTAAAAGGCCTCTCGCCAAGGTAAGCACTATTTGGGCACCCGTCCCGCTTCATCATGAATATTCATCAGGCAGTAAGATACTGTACTAGTAAATGGCAGAACGCTGGATACGTGCCATAAAATGTAAAAACGTATTTCCGGGAAATATAAAAATCTCGAAAAATTGCATCAAGGGGGAATGTTAAAACGTCTCGCCGGGAGGTGGAAAAATGTTCAGTTTTGCCGGGAAATGTAAAAACGCTGCCGGGAAATGTAAAAATCATGTATTTCCACGGTATTACGGATACATGTAGATGATAAATATTCATGATGAAGCGGGACGGGTGCCCAAATAGTGCTTACCTTAAATAAAGTGGACCACCCCTAGTCTCATCAATTTGTCCTTCCAAGGATTCCCAAATAAAAAGTAAAAAAAAAAAAAAAAAAAAAAAAAAGGCCGCATCAGCCAATGAAGTGTGCTGGATTGGGATGGATCCATAGAAAAAATAGTACACCTCAACTGGACACGCTTGATTTTAAAGATAGAAAGACTATAGTACTTTCTGCATAGATTTCATGCTGATCTTTCAACAAGTATGTCTATAAAGGATTACTCACAGGTCTGGTATAGTGTCTTTAAAGAGAAGAAAAAAAACATGTCAAACTTTATGAAAGTATAGTATAGGGCAATTCCGTATGGGAGGGGCAAAAACCGCACATTCAAAGTAAAGTCAATGCTCAGAAATTTAAGTTTTCCATACAGACGGATTGTTGTATTTACGGAAACAAAAAACCCTTTTCCAATAACTTTTCTCATTTTTGTTGTACATATACTTTTAAAGTTGGAAGACTTTTTATTGTATTCATCCAAAATTTGACAATATCAAATGAAAATTTAAAGTGAAACAACTTAAATATGTCTCTACTTCATCCATACTTCCACATTTTTCTTGTTATCCTTCAACAATCCCATTTTATGAAGCATTCAGTCACTCTCATTATGATATCTTTTTGAGAAATTTTCAAAATCTACTGACAAATTGATGTAATTCCGTTACTATGAAACTGAAAAAAAGTTTTCTCCTGAACAAAATAATTACTGATTATTTCTCCACTTACAAATTTTTCTCTACATGTGACTCCCTAAAAACTCACAAAACATTATGAAATATCTCCTTTAGTTCTGCTGTAATTGTGGTAACGGAATTACATGGTAACGGAATTACATGCACATCTAATATGGAAAAGAATGACATAACCTACTTTCATGCCAATATGTGTGTGCAATGTTCACGAAATAGCTTCAGGGCATTATCCTTGAGCTTAATGTTGTTAGTGATTGGCAGTAAAGGAGTGAAAGTTTAAATGTATGATACACTGACATGACTCAGCATAGCTGGATGCCTCTGACAGTGAGCCCTGACATCAGTGTACATGCTTGACAAGACTACTTGTGCTTGAAGTCTCCTCCCTACTTTTATCTTTTAAATCTCATGTGCAAGAACTACATGGAGACTGTGCTAACTGATGATTTAGGTTTGCTAAAGATACTCATTCTCAAATGTTAAAAATCATACTGAATTCTGAGATATCAATGTATTTTTTCTTGCTAAAAGAGTCTCATGGTTTAATACAAAATCTAAGTATACTGCTAAGGGACTATTGCATGAGTGTGATGCAGCATAAATTGAACACATGTTAAAATAGAAAGAAGAGGAATGACATAAAATTCCTTTTAAAGGAAAAGAGAGCACTGCTACTAACAGAGAGAAATGAACAGGAGAATTTTTGTGAGGAAGGATCATACATAATATGATAGAAGTCATAAATTGACATGGGATGCCCACTGAATGTGACATCTTCCATCTTTCTGTATGCTAAAGACATTATTGAGACTACGTTGATAGTCTGACCATTTATTGAACATGTCCTGTCTTCATCCTCAAGTCTTTTATCTTTCATGGTAGGTGAATGAGTATGACCTTCTTTCATCTGTTTCTTAGATTTTTCCTCCTTTCATGCCTCTTTGACAGAGAGCATCTGCTACGCTTTGAAATTTGTTCTTCAATCCTTTCTTCTTAAAGGAATAAAGGCAAAAACACCATTTGTGATGAACGTTGTACTATCAGATCGGTTGTTGTGATGATACAGCTCTTAAAATGTAACATTTAGGCCTACAGCGCTGTTTCTTCCCGTCCTAAGAAGATTTTAAAGTCAAAGGGCTTCTGCTTCTACCTTTATTCTTTGTGTTACCACTTGCTGTACAATCGTTAGTGCCATTACAGTGTATTTTATCATTTGCTTTCAGGCAGTCAAAATACCACTTACTGCAAAAGAAAAGATGCACACTTCTTGTGAGTGAATATTTGGCAACACTCAAAGAGAGAAAATTGTCAAAGTCAAGAAGAAAGACAGAGACAGGAAACTTGTAAGAAATTAATAGGCCAAGTCATGAATTCAGTCAATGATCAAATCACTATCATATTTCTGAAGAAGTTATTTGGAAAATATGTGTGGTCAGAAGTAAATAATAAAATTGTTCACAGGTTGAATAATCTGGCTCTGACTCAGTGAGCTGCACATGGATAAGAGGCCCTCTCATCTGTAAAGATGAATTTATAGAATTTGGTGGACTTACTCTAATGGTTCAAAAGATTGTAGTTTGTTAACAACTTAATTCACTGTATTCTATTTCATTTTAGTTTAGTTTACTTTATTTTTGTAGGCTGAAGTAGGACTTACATTATAAAGTAATTGATAATTATCAAAGCATGCACTACATTGTATACCAGGAGGCAACTTCAGTCATTTTAGTAAAATGTCACTTTTAGTAAGGAAAACCAAAACGTATAAATACTAATGATTGAGCACTGGTGCAGTAATAATCATATATGAAAACTTTCTTTTTAATTTACGATTGTATTGTAATTTGTTGTGTATGTCATTGAAACACAACTGCATCTTTTCCCTTAACACATCAAAAGTTGCAAGCATCCTTTGTGTTCATCCTTGATATTTAAACATTGTGTTCAATGATGGGTCTGTACACTGTGCTCTTGCACTGTAAATTGGCACTTTATGATTTAGATTTACATTCAATGTCAATCCGGACAGTTTTTTACTCTTTTTGTGTGCATGTGCACATAATATTTATGTACAACAGTTGTAAGTAATTCACACATATTATCAATAATTGGCATATTTAGGAACAAGAAAACAGAGTAAGGTGTCTTGCATGATATTAACAAAAGAAATACAAGAAAACTTGAGTATTGTTGACTTGATTTATAGAATTGTATTTGTGTAGGGCTATTGTAGCGTAATTCCGTTACCATGTGTCTTAGGTGAAATTTTCTACAGATTGTGAAATTCTTAGCTTAAAAGTAGGCAAATCTTGATGGATGTGGTACTTACAAGTTAAGAGATCTTGATTGACATAGTTAAAACTTCAAATCACAGTCGTTAGCATGAAAATTTTATGGGTTTTTTTGACAAAAGAAACTCATTTGGCACCTATTAACTTGTAGAAATTTTAGGTTAAAGGCTAGAAAGTACTTTATTTAGTGGTTATATTTTAGTTGAAGGCATAAACAATATTTATCAAGACATTTCAGAATAAATGAGTACAAAGAATTTGTACTTTTTTTCCAGTGTATTTCAAAAGGCGTAATTCCGTTACCATTTGTGTAATTGCGTTACCACTGACTTTACAGGGGAAAAGCCTGCTGCTAAGAAAATGTGATAAAATATTTGAAAAACAATCCAACTAAATTGAAGTTGACACAAGCAATGATGAAATCAGACAACAACCTATAGTGTATGTGTTATAGATTTCAGAGAAACTACTCCCAAAGTCAGGGTTGAAGTTGTGACTCAATTTTCTGGTAATTCCGTTGCCATCACACATAGACCTCCTTTGTAACCAACCAAGTGAGAACATTTAACAAATTTGTATTTGGGGTGACAGTGTGAGTACCTCTGCATCTTTTAAATGTATCAAGAGAAGGCAAAGTAATCAATGCAGTGTACAGGGGGAAAGAATATGAGCCAAAATTCTCTGATTTTGTAATTCCGTTACCGCGGAATTGCCCAGTAATGTTTACGGTAGTCAGTACAGCCCAAGTTTCTTCGAAGAATTGAAGGCCGCAGAGTGGGCAATAAGGCCGTCTCTTTTCCTTTCAATAGTTGTTACTCGATCAGAGTTTATGGGGAGAAAAGGAAAGAAGGACGTGGGAACTATCCGGTGTCTGATCTTGACTCTCTTTCGAATCATGTTCGTTTACAAGAGAGGCACATTGGTACATGATCGTCATCCTGCGATGGCCCCATCTTCCACCGGTGTTGATTTATGTGTAGCCATTATCCTAACCACACCCTTCACGGTCCATAATTCAGTGCCATGCAACGTGTCAGAACTTACCCAGCCTCTCGAGACAGCTGCAAACGGCTTTGGATGCAGCAGCGTCAATTTCTTCACCTTGAATACACAATGGTCATATAATTTACAGTTTCATTTTGTTTTGCTATTTTGTTATTAACAGCCGCCTTGTCAGTTTCATTTTGTTTGGCAAATACAATCTTATTGAAATGGAATATGAGACAATGTAGAAACTTTACATATAGCCGACATTTTAAAACGACAGCACTTTTTTCAGTTTTAGTTATCATTATTTTTTAGTCATTACACTTTTTTTGTTACTGTCATTATTATTATTGTTATTATAAGCTTTATCCTCATTGTTATTGTTATCATCATCATTATTATTACTATTATTATCATTATTATTATTATTATCAACATCATCATCCCATTATCAGCAAAAGAAACACTTAGATTGTCATCATTCATAATAACTATCATTAATGTTATTTTACTGTTACAATCATTGTGATTGTTATATCTCATTTTAAAGGTTGTCTTTTTTTTTCTTTGTACGGTTTGTTTCTCAGCAATTGATTATACCTTTGTTACGCTATAACCCAATGTGTTTTGTTTTATTCTCTGCCCGTAGACGTAAATGAGTGTGCCCTCCGTCCGTGCGAGCATCGCTGTATGAACACACCAGGCAGCTACAGGTGTTACTGCGAGAGTGGATATACTTTGTTAGAAAACAACAGAACTTGTGTGGGTACGTATACAGAAACAACGGCGGACTCGTCTGCCCTGCATACATTTGACGGTGCGATATATGGAAAGTGATACCTGTCGTCAATTCTTTTCGAAAGCTGTCTGGAGACTTACGATTGGACCACCTGTCACTGCCTGTTGTGGCAAAGTTTGATTGGATCCTGTGCACATATCAATTCTTCTTTTTTTATTATTACTATTCAATGATGCTTCATGACTTTTCCAGAAGAATATGTCATACCATATGATCAGTATGAATTTTCAATGACGTTGTATCGGCTAACTTATAAAGAGCAACATTTTGGTTAATGTGTTTGGATGGACTTTAAAATAGATCGATACAATCCGTAAGTTTACGGCACGGTTTTATCAGACAGGTTTGCAAGGATAGTTCTATTCTTAGACTTTCCATATGAGTCTTAGCTTTTATTTCACTCTCATCTACTCTCCTTCTGGAAATAAAGCCACAGATTCCGAGTTTCTGTTAAATTTGAGGGCTGCTTTATCCCGGAAAGGTTGAACTCGATTGAGCGGAAGCGCGCCAAAATCTGCCCTGACAAGTGTCTTGGTTGATATCTGCTTTGCATTACGAACGCACGTTTTAATCGACCCATTTACGTGTTGATACGTCCATGACAAGGAAGATTGATACAAGGAACAGCAGATGTCAGTAGATCTCGATTCAAATATTTTAGCATTACCACAATATCGTGTGCCAGCATCATTTTCTTTAACATGAATCTCCGCTTTGTGTTTTGAATGATTTATCAAAATAACTAGATTTAAACAAAGAGAAGCGAGAATATTTAATTAGAATTATAGTCAAAAACCAAAGCAGCTATAGAACTTTAAGACTGAAAGATGCCATAAGGTGCTCACGTTGAAGGCCTCACATGTCTCGCACTGCCTTGCATTAAAACAAAATCTTCAAGAAATTTCGATTTCATTCAGTTCAGTTCATTTAATTCAATTCGTTCATTCATCCCATTTTCTGATAAAGCAATACAACTGTATTGGATATGCCAATGCAATACAAAACATAATCAATCACGTTTGTATTGTTTTGTAAAATACAACCCAAACGTACATACATCCATTATTTCCCTGTGAAGTGTACTCAAGAATAAGTTATGTGTACATATCTTGACACGATTCAGGAAGTGTAAATATTAGAATTACCTCGGTATTGAAACCCCCCTCCCATAATTTTATGCATAATAAAGTGGAAAAGACGATGGCGTCATTTCCCTCTAATTTGCATAATTATGTGAAATCATAATTCCATGAGAAATAATCATATCTATCAATAATAAAACATTAAGGGCTTGATTTTTCTAACTATGCATGCATGATAATCATAAATATTTTGATACTAATCTGAAGTAGGTGTGAAATTTCTCTGTACAATTCCATCCTTTAATGTCCCACAAAAATGTAATGACCTTGATGTTACAAACAACTACGTGTCCAATAATTGCTCACGTGGCTTGTAACGCTCAACGTCCCTCGTCATTGGTTAATAAAAGGAGGGGAAGGGGCGCACTATGAAAGCTCTCGTCAACTTGATGCCAATTTATGGGAAGGTCGCCATGATATTATCAACCACCGGTGATCATCCTCTTTTTACTGTCCATTCATCCACGAGGTTTAACGGTTCTATTTCAAGTTGGATAAATAGAGCAGTCGACGTAATATTCACCCTGAATACCAAAGCTACGGAAGAAGTGATAGAATGAAAATCAGACATATTTCCCTCAAATCGTTGCCGTTTCCACATGATGGTAGTTTAATTCATCGAGGCGGGATCAGGAAGGTCGTGGTGCGCCTGAAGTAGTCATCGACATGATCGAGGGGTTCATACAGGTTCGGTCTGTCCATTCCGATGTGGTGTGAAATCGAGCCCCCTTTATTCCCTTTCCTCTAAATCCTTTCAAACAGCTGTACCGGACCAGGCAATGGGAAATTGGAAGGTTATGATCTGAATGTCATCCACGATGTTTTCTGAAAGCTGGACAGATGCGAAATATAGAATACATTTTTTGTGCAAGGAAATCCATTTCTGTCTACTCCAAATTATCATACAAAATATAGGTAGCCTTGAGAGTTTTTGGTTTAAACTATGGGCATAGTGTCTCCAAAATAGTAATATTCACTGAGGGGCGAAGTCCCGAAGTGAATAGTACTTTGGAGGCACCAAGGCCCTTAGCTTAAGTTAACCAGAAACTGGACATTAGGCAGAGTGCATTATTTGTTTTATATTTGGGATAATAAAAAAATGAAGGGAAATGTGATCGGCAAGAAGCCGTGGGGTGGATGCTATGTTGTGGAGGGATCCTATGCAGCGACCGTACCAAGTAGGGTGCGATGTCACAATAATTGCTATGTGATGTCAAAATTGCTCTGTTAAAATTGTAACATTTCATAGCATGGCTGTAAGAAGTAGGGTTGTGACATCATTTCACAAACATAGTAGATACTATTTGGAAAATGTCATAAAAAGTGACGTCATTTTACACATAGTACGCCATGGAGTGTAAATTATACCAACATTTTGACCTGGCTGAAAATACCTATAATCACGTGAAGCTCTTTCCAGTATTCACTACTAATTGCTTCAAATGTAAGGCAGATGAAAGACTGCGAGTTTCCGAGGATTTAGGGCGACACAGTGCGATCTCTGCGCCACAGATAAGGTTGGAACGCCGTGCTAAGTGTTCATCGCTACGTGCGTTCAGCGATGCTCTTCGTGTGCTGTAGACTGAATCCATCGTTTTGGAAGATCCCTTGCCAAGACCTAAATCAGATGAAAGAGGAGAGAAAGTAGGACTAGTATAAACTAATGTCAAGAATCAATGGGGGCAGTTCATGCTGGTCAATCAAATAACAAGTAAATAACTGCATAGAAGACCTTTAGATAACCTTTAACCTTGCACAGACACGATGAACTCAGCGATTACTCACTGATGGCACGTGGGAAGGGTAGACATCACTTGGAAATCAAATAACACGACACTGTCTGAAGACGACATGCGTGCTGGAGCTGAAAATAGTCCGATGGGAGAAAACTGGTTTTCATCAAACTAGACAACACAATGCTTACCAGTCCTAAACTGTATCGTCAAAAGTTGTCGCTATTCTTGCTGTATCCGAACTTACAATTGACACCTAGAATTGAATATCTTATCCAAACTGACATTTCGTCGTACTTAATATTCACCTTGTTATCATCATCAGGTAGGGCCTACCTCAAAGGTAGGCTCCAAGTTATTCTGCAATGATTGATGTGGTAATGAACTCAATGTCCAAAGGCTGGGTGGTATGATATCTTCTCTGATTGATGTACTCACGTAATAAACTATGAGCCATGAATACACATTTAATGTGTAAACAAACAATGGATCAAATTGTACACGCAACATGCACAGACAACAATGTAAAGACATTTTTTTAAAGCATTCGTTATCCTTTTAACCCTATTAATTTCCGACTTAATGTATTTTCCCGTAGGGCCGACAAATAACACATCAGGGGCCCGTTGCATAAAACTTAACGTTGAATTTCAATGGTAACTACCGTCAAAATTAGGCGTCACAGCCAATCAGCATCAAGGATTACAAAATTTACCGCTAATTTGAAGACTTACCGCTAGAAAGGAGCGGTAAGTCCAGCGGTAAGGGTTTTATGCAACAGGGCCCAGGTTCTTCTAAGGTATTTCTGACCAAGATCATAATTTTTTCTTACCCCCTTTACACAGCCGATCATCGCTGCAGCAGGAGTAGGTGTGTATATGGCTGCCAGAGACACAATTACTACCACACTCGGTGTCTGTGTCCAGCAGGGATGCGAGTTGCTGCCGATGGTTACAACTGTGAGGGTACGTGCATCTCGAAAACCCAGTCCTATGATGAGAACAGGTCGAACGAGAGATTAGCAGTTAGTTTGTCACCCCCTTGACATACTACCGTCGCTTACCATTAACTCTTTGCGTTCAAGATGTTGGTACAGTGGTAGTGCTGCAGTAGATTCAATACAGGGCGAACCCGGTTCCAGGACGTCACGAGTAAATGCCGATAACATGCCCTCATCTATTCTAGGGATTTTTTGTTTGTTTGTTTGTTTTTTACATAAAGTTGATTACAGGTGGATTGCGTTTTATTTTGATGTACGATATTCTAGGTTACCTTGATATCTTACTTCGGTTTGGTTTGATGTCCATGGTTCGTTATGCTTCAAGTGACTATGTCATTTAATATAGTTATTTAAAAAAGACCAGGTTATTCCCATAGTCTTGAAAGAAAGAGAAAGAGAAAGAGAGAGAGAGAGAGAATAAGGGGGGGGGGAGAAAGCATGCAAACCTTCAATGTCATAGGAACGTGTTTTGTATTGTTTTTTTTAGTTTTCAATATTTTCCAATGTTTGAAATGTCACCTTTTTTTTTGAAGCATGGCAGTGATAAACATCATCTGCGTAGATATGAACAAGGCCATGTCTGATTATTATTTCTTTTTGCATTCCAATCATCTATATTGTTCCCAAGCGACACATACAGAAAACCAAGGAGGTATTAATTCGCCTAGAACATCCTTGGATAGACTATCCATTTTCTTCCATAGTAAGCCCCCTCCTAATGTTGTGATTAATAGTGGGCGCACTTGCCTTTTCTTCTGAGCGTCAAAGTCATGTTCTAGTGTCAAATTCTTGCTCCATGACAACATGGAACAGTACGTGCATTGTTTGTCAGAAAATTTGGATTTGGAAGGGAAGAGAACATCGATGAACTCCAAACGTCCCCAAAACAACAAACAACTGGAACAAACATTTTTTGCCCTCTGCATATTTCTTTAAAAGAAAATGTCAGCTGAACGATCTATCCGCGGAACATTTTTTTTTCTCGATGGTGAGACATGTTTTATCTCACTTTTTGAGCATGCTTGAACCAAGGAGCTATAGCTCCTTGCTTGAACCATGGACCCTACCCATGCTTGAACCAGCTGTTGACCTCCCAAAGTCGGTGATTTATATGCCAAGCTCTGGTCTGTTTGTACAACCTCTCATTCTATGCAGCCCACACTATTTTGGACCAGGTCTTTGTTCTTCGCAGTTGCACAGGTGCAGACACTGGAGACGTCAGTCCAACTTGAAGCTTTTACAAACGAAACATTATGCCAGAATTGGTAGAAAAATCGCCGAAATTACAAAAACCTAGCCCAGCTACATGTCATTTATGAATGTGCGCTGCCGAGAGATTCAACAATTTCTCTTACACATTGCTGATAATGATGATGATGATGATGATGATGATGATGATGATGATGATGATGATGATGATGGTGATGATGGTGATGATGATGATCCACAGCATATGTATATAGCGCCATATATCTGTTAAAGAGACATTCAAAGGCGCAGATGATGGTGAGAATATTATTAAGGTTTAGGATTAGGAAGAGGAGGAGGAGTGGATAGGAGGAGGAGGAAGGAGGAGGAGGAAGGAAGAGGGGGAAGTGGAGGAGGGGAAGAGGAGGAGGAGGAAGAGGGGGAAGAGGAGGATGAAGAGGGGGAAGAGTATCCTAGGAGGAAGAGGGGGAAGAGGAGGAGGAGGAGGAGGAGGGGGAGGAGGAGGAAGAAGAGGAGGAAGAAGAGGAGGAAGAGGAGGAGAGGAAGAGGAGGAAGAGGAGGAGGAAGAGGAGGAAGAAGAGGAGGCAGAGGAGGAGGAAGAAGAGGAGGAAGAGGAAGAGGAGGAAGAGGAGGAGGAGGAGGAGGAGGGGGAGGAGGAGGAGGAGGAGGAGGAGGAAGAGGAGGAGGAGGAGGAGGAAGAGGAGGTGGAGGTGATGATGGTGAGAATATTATTAAGGTTTAGGATTAGGAAGAGGAGGAGGAGTGGATAGGAGGAGGAGGAAGGAGGAGGAGGAAGGAAGAGGGGGAAGTGGAGGAGGGGAAGAGGAGGAGGAAGAGGGGGAAGAGGAGGATGAAGAGGGGGAAGAGTATCCTAGGAGGAAGAGGGGGAAGAGGAGGAGGAGGAGGAGGAGGGGGAGGACGTAAGGAAGAAGAGGAGGAAGAAGAGGAGGAAGAGGAGGAGAGGAAGAGGAGGAAGAAGAGGAGGAAGAGGAGGAGGAAGAAGAGGAGGAAGAGGAAGAGGAGGAAGAGGAAGAGGAGGAGGAGGAGGGGGAGGAGGAGGAGGAGGAGGAGGAGGAAGAGGAGGAGGAGGAGGAGGGGGAGGAGGAAGAGGAGGAGGAGGAGGAGGAGGAAGAGGAGGTGGAGGTGGAGGAGGAGGAGGAGGAGAAGGATAATAACAATGATTATATATGTATACTGATTGCTGATGATAACAATAATTATATATGTATATAAAAGGATAATAACAATATTTATATATGTATACTGCTTGCTGATGGCAATGACGAAGTCGGCGTATGTTATCGATGCCTATAGATACTGTAGTTTCCGCTAAAAATGATATTTTAGACCTACTCTGTACACGGTTTTATATTCCCTCCAGATATCAATGAATGCGAGGAAGGCTTGGTATCTTGTGGCCGAGGCAGACGATGTAAGAACACGTATGGAGATTTCATGTGTATCTGTCACCATGGTTACCGATTCAACTATGTGAACGGCAAACTGACGTGTGTTCGTGAGTATCCCTCAAAGCCAAACCATGAGTAATAACCGATGCAGGGTGCTGTGTTATGTGACTGATCACCTCATCTTATACTGTTCACACTGTCTCTTATAAAATCACTTAATCTTTCATTGAATAAACTGGAGTATATATTGATTTGATTAAATATTTAGTATCGTCAAGGAAGGCCTATACCGTCATGTTGTTGCCATTATGTAAATATGTAGACAAAGTTATACAATAACCAATATTCTAATGAAAGACCGACACAGATTAGCCACTGCAAACATTTTGCCTGCAAGAATATACCTGTCCGGATATCTACAATATGCATGATAGCAACAACTGATGAAAATAGAATGCAAACAGATATTAGACGCATGATCGTAAGTGATATCTTTAGTAATCAATTGTTGATGAGATCCTTAGAATATAATATACGTCTACTATAAGAATACAGCATCGAATAAATGAAAATGTGATCACACCTTCTACGTCTGCATTTGACCGATCTTCATCAATTTCAGCCGAAGACGTGTGCAGTAGCGGCCACCACGACTGTCACCGACATGCCACATGCTCGCTGACTGGAAATGGAAACTACGAGTGTACCTGTAACATGGGATTCATCGGGGATGGCAATCAATGTATTCGACTACGTAAGATAATCAATGTCATCCCTGTGTCTGTTTTCTTTTATTATACGCTTACAGTGACAGCTTACTTACTCAATACCTATCCAAAAATAGAGCATACTTCCCGTTATGTTTGATCCGAGCAGCACAAACAGCTGCATTTTTTTTTTTACACCCGTGATACTGAGTGTAGCCCTCTGCACATGTAAATGACAAATTAAAGTGGCTGAATTGAGACATATGACATTTATTTTCTTTCACTATGTTGTTATGGTTGCTGTAATATGCCGATGAACTCCACTACGGCAAATCATATGGCATGTAACAATATAATATAACTATACAGAATATTGTTCAACGAAGTGCTCTAAGAAAATAAAATGTGCATCTGTTACGTCATGATGAAGAGTGACTCTTTCTTGTATAATTACAGGTATCTCAACAAAACTTTCTTGTAGACAAATTCTTTGGTAAACATTTAGGCATCACAATGATTGTCTGATTTGACTGTATGATTATTCACAAAGTTTCATTTTTAAGTCTTTCGTGTGAAAGCACAAAGATGTGGAGGATCTTATCTGATTTGCTCATTTCTTCAGATCCGCACACCTGTGATGATAGTCCGTGTTTCGATGGCGTAGAGTGCACGGACCTCAACATCCTGCCCGGATCACAGCCAATGATCTTTCCCCAAAGTGGCGTCCTCTACCGCTATGAGTGCGGGGCCTGCCCGCCGAATCACTTCGGTGACGGAAGAACATGCACCCGTGAGTTTCCTACGACATATACAACATTCACAAGCTTGTCTTCTCTGTTTCTGTATTGTTTTCCTGTATAAGATAAAATTGAGTAAGCTTTCGGTTCATAAAGACTGAAAGAAATGTTGTCTAAAACAGTAAGTAGAATATAGAAAGCAGCAGGCTAAATATTTTGCTTTCGGCGAGTTTGCTTTCAGGAGTAATCAATATTTTGTCATGATAGATAGCTTTTTATCTCAATTCAATGTTACAGCTTACCCAACGTCGCCGCCACCAACAACTACCGTAGAGACGACAACAACAGTCGCCACAACCACAACCGCAGCACCTACAACTACGCCACAGACAACCACCATGCCTGCCCCAACAACAACGGAAGAGGCTACAACAACACCAGAACCAACAACAACGTCGGAACCAACAACAACACCTGAACCGACCACAACACCCGAACCAACCACAACACCGGAACCTACCACAACGCCAGTACCGACCACTACCATTCCCACCACACCGCCCACCACTCCTGTTCCAACTGGTCTGACGGTGCTAACCCTCGATGGCTCGGCTCAGCAGGCCCTGCTGCCCGATGTCCAAGTACGGGTCATCAGGCCAACCGTCGCAGACTGGCCGGTCATGGAGTTGAACTCAACGACGACGTCGGACGGTCAGGTCTGGCTGAACATCCCCGAGGAGGAGCCCGTGATCGTGGTCGCCAGTAAGAAGGGATATCTGGAGACATCGTCCTCGTACAGATTCCAGCCAGGAGAAAGTAAGATTTGAACGTGGCCAACATTGCCCTTCCTTGATACCCGATTGCATACGCAATGACGACGAAATGACCATCAGATCGCTGTAAATATCCAATGTAGTCAAGATTTGAAAGAATTGGATCAGATTCATGATTTGATATGTTCTGCCGCTAAATTATGCGGTTGACAAATGGTTTTGAGTGGCTTTCCCGGTTTAATCATGCTAATTGTTGACAGATACATATTGTGAATGAACCAATGGATGGAATGAAATATTTCTCTCTTGTTTTCTGACCGTTTCGTCAAATTCCGTCATAAAATGTCGGGTTCATAGTACTCTTCACACAAAGCTCACGCATGCGTTCTTTTTTTTTTTTTTTTTTTTTACTAAATGTCTAAACACGGCAATACTGACGCAAAGTAAACCAAACAGACAATCCTTATTAAGATAGAGGACATGTTTTAACGAATATTTAACTCAATAATTATGAATGAAGTCGTTAATTATGATGATATCCCATTTTCATGATCACTTTACAGAAAATGTCCTACCGATTACTGTCAACAAGCACCCGTTGAGAAAAGAATTTCCCTGGATGTCTGGTATGGATCGGCTGGTCGAGTTTTGGCCCGGTGAACGCAGCCTTCCCTACAGCGTCGAGATCCCTGCGGGTAGGACTTCTTACCAAAATTAATGGCTTTCAATTTACACCATTTTAAGCGTAAATATCTACGTCTCCCTGAAGTTTTTACGTCACAAAAACATTTTCTCCTGTATCTTATACGTGTGGCTGAAACAAGAACACTATTGAAATGAAGAATTAAAAAAACTCTTTTGCTGAATATCATTGATGCAGGTTGAGATACATGTCGAGAAACACTGATCGTTCATTGTGAAGATATGACATAAACACTTAAAGGTTATCAGTGGTATCTACTCTAGTAGCTACTTTTCATAAAATTACACTCACCTTAAGAATTGCAATCCGATAGTACGATCTATGCTTTGGTTTTGTTTCTTTCTTTTTTTCACTACCACGTACAATCATGAAGGTTTTCTATTTTACATGTACTTTGTTTGCTAAAGGGTGCGAAAATATGCTATTAGAGAACTTTAGATCTGCGAAGCGATCGCTGCTAAGACGACGCAGGCTCCCGGGTTGGACAACGGAAAAAAAAAAGCTGCAATCGCGCATGTGCGGAACACCATTGTTGGCATGGTTAGCATCGCCTTAATGTTCCCGTCGCATATCTAAATCTCGTTATCAAGGAAGGTAAAAGTTATTTCTTGCACTCCCCTTCATCATCTGGTTCCTTACAGGTGGATTGGACCTACCAGAGGAAAGTATGTTCGAGGTCAAGTTCACCGGGGTCAATACGAGTAACCCGGTAGAACTACGCAAAGTACCGGAACTCATCGGAGCAGTGGAAGGCCCTAATTCAGGTAACCATGGTAACCGGTTAATCATGGTAACATAACCGCTTATGTCCGACTTCTGCAATTTAATCGTATCTTAAGATGAGAACCACAAAATAGAGACGTAGTAAAGAGACTCTATAACTCATCGCAAAATCCTCAGGAGTAATATAGTCAGTTTCGGGATTTAAAAAAGATATATAATTATTGTCTCACTGGCAGTTGACTGTGCTGACAAATTGCAGAACGGTTTTAACTGCTGCATTAGAATGATGTTCGTTATTTTGAAGGTTCTCGATCAAAAAAATAAATAAGGTTCTTCAATCCGAAAATGAAAAGAAGGTGCATACTTCCGAACCTTCGAAATGACGAACCTTATTTCGTTTTCGGATTAACGAACCTTCGGAATAACGACACCCCCCCCCCCTCTTTTTTCTTCCCATTTTCAGATTAACGAACCTGCGGAATAACGAACTTTAACCAAAATGCCATCCTTCAGAGTGTCGGTAGCGTTAAATTGTTGTTTGTATTCTACTGTTTCGTATTTCTAGACGACAACGTGCGGGAAATGAAGACGCTCATAAATATAAATATAAACTATGAAGCATGAGTATTTTCTAGAGTTGTGAACTGTGAGTTATAACGAATAAGTCAATCCGGCCGAACGCTGTTGATCAAAAAATACCATTATTTCGTCGCATATGGCACGACGGTGAGATCATTACTAATTCATGTTTTCTTTCCGGCTTCAGAGGTGAAGCTAACAGGTCTCGAAGCGTTCTCGATGGCAGAAGTAACCGTGGTCGATACTGAAAACCACGACCTCGTCGACGTCATGCTCCCATTCGAGGCCGAGTTCCCTCTCAACAGGAGACCTCCCGGAGTTCGCCACGGTAGTCGACTCGGAGCTTGGTACTTCGATAGAGAAACTGGTGCGCAATTATACGCAATCCCTCATACATCTTGTCAACAATATGACGTGTTTAGCTACCATAAGCAAGCTAGCTTACGGATAGCAGTCTATCATGTGCTTTGAATAGCAATTGATAAGTACAATCCATGCTATGAACCACTGGCCAACAGTGCTAGACGATGTGTGGTATGTTAATAAACTATCAAAAGAAAGTCCCATTTCACGATGGGCTTTTTCATACCTAGATTAACAAAGTAAACACAAACTGTTACAAATTACGGGAAAAGCCATTAAGCAAGTTAAAAGCTAGGCTTGAATTGAATCGTAGTTCAGTAAGATGATAACATATTCCATCATGGAAGACATGAATATTTTTTGGTTTTGTTTTGTGCTATGTAACAATATCTCTTCAGAGTTGTAGGTTGTTTTTTTTTTTTTTTTTTTTTTTTTTTTTTTTTTTTTTTTTTTTTTTTTTTTTTTTTTTACAAATGTATATTTTAAACTGTGTACTTGAGATGGCTGTAAAACCGGGGTGAAAAGAAACCTCCCTCGGTTTTGTGCGCAACTGACTGACTGTAGTATGAAAGTGTGCGTAAATTTTATATAACAGCGAGCCCTGATCACATTGTAAAGATAATTTGCATTGAATTTGTGTCTCATTGGATGTGAAAGGGGTGTGGAAACAGAACGGTGTGGGCAGAGTGAAGAAGACTCGGACTGGTGATTACGTGTGGAGTTTCCAGGCCCGCCATTTTACCTGGTGGAGTGCCATGAAGCCGTGGCCGGAGACCTCGTGCGTCATCGTACGGACTTGCTACGATAAGAAGTGCAATCGGGTAGCTAGCTACGTCCCCGTAGAGTGAGTATTCTACCCCACTTTGCCCTTAATAAATCTTCAAAGCGTCAGGTCGCCGGGTATATTCTGAAACTTTTGGATGTATTTTATATCACGATGAAATAAAACGTTAACCAAATTTTATAATATTTGGCTGTCTACCTTTTGTCCACTACGGCGGACATTTTCAAACCGAATCATTCATTGTCACACCCAGACCCATCGTCTCCTGTTCTCTGAGATCACTGAAATATAAATCAAAACAGGATTATTCCCCCAGTCAAAAAAGAGAGAAAGAAAATAAGGTGGTTAAGGCTTAATTTTGTTTTGATATATTCTAGTCTATAATAATCTTTCCCTAACCGTTAAAAGTAGTTGTTCAACTTCTTAATATTTTAATGTATTACTATAGCAGAAAAAGGTGTGGGACAGATCGAGCTGCAGAGAGCCCCGCAGAAATAATGGTACACGTCATGTACATGTTGCGTTTCAAAGAAAAACAGAATTGCGCCATCTAGTGGTCATTCACACGAAGTGTGTCAATTCTGTGTAAATAGAATGGCCAATGCCCAACTGCAATGTGAGACCTTCCTGGACATGAAAACGCATGTTGTTATCCTTATATTCAGCCCTAATTTTTTCAAAAGACGAATAGATGATAAGAATAACTTTAGTTTTATTTGGCAGATGGAACTTGTGAAAACCCATAAGAAATAAAGTGGATAATATGTGCACAAGTTAAGCATAACGAACAACAATTCTGCTTTCCTCGATAGGGTAAACGGCATCGACTTCTCGTATTCGTCGACGAGCACCACGGGTGAAACCGGCAGCACGTGTGTCCAATTTAAGCTGCAGGGCCAGGTTCGCATTTCGTCACCCTGTTCGAAGAAGCCGAAATTCCGGCAGGGAGTGCCCGGCGGACCATCTTACTGCCCCGCCGGCTACGACACGCAAATCGTACGACCAAGCGACCCCGGTGAGACGGTGCCATGTGAAGAGGTGGTCATCGTGGTTAAGGGTAAGTTCTTTCAACATGTAGCTTTCTAATCTCACCAACTAATTACCATAGATATCAAAATATTCTTTTGTCAAGGTAGGCCCCTTCGTATAGAGAATTTACTTCAGACATCTCATTGATATTCATCTAGCTATTTTTAAATTACGCGTGAACTTTAGATTCGCCCCTTTGAAATAAATCTAATGTCGTCGTCGTTATTAATGTGTAAATGTTGCTGCACAACGCAGTCTGTGGAATTAGCCGCGAGTATTTCCATTATAGTCTGATAGAGAGGGAGAACCAAACAAACACACAAACACAAACACACACACACACACACACGCACACACACACACACACACACACACACGCACACACACACACACACACACGCACACACACACACACACACACGCACACACACCATCTATTTGAATAATACGGACCCTTTGCCACTTGAAAGTGTAAAATTAATTGTTGGAACCTTTAAATAAATTAGAGACAGCAAAATGGAGGAATTAGTAAATTATTGTTGTAAAAGCATTGAGTTATGTTTGTTGCCACCTTTTATGTTGATGTGAACGACTAAATATATTTTCTCTCTTTCTCTCTTGATCCTATATATCTAACTTTATATCTGCCTATCTATCCATCTATCTACCTATCTCTCTATCTTTTTATCTATCTATCTATCTTTCTACCCATCCATCTTTTTTTCTATCTTTCTATCCATCTATCTTTCTTTCTATCTATCTATCTATCTATCTATCCATCTATCTTTCTATCTATCTATCTATCTATCTATCTATCTATCTATCTATCTTTAATTCAACACTGCTTCGTAATCTAGACGTGAGAACCACTCATTGTGACGCACCGGAAATTCCCAAAAATGCCGAGCTGAATTCTTCAGATTACCGCATAGGAGGAACAGTGTCATTCCAATGTACCGAGGGCTACAAATTGGTCGGAGAACGAAAGAGGGCGTGCTTGCCCTGTGGGAGATGGAGCGGTAGTAAGCCGGTTTGCAGACGACCAACAGCGGAATACACGTACGAGGTTATTAGCACGAACTATGACCCTTCAAGAGGGGTCGCCAGCAGTGTGTTTATTCGAAATCGAGGAAGCAGCAGTAGCAGTATTTATTATTCCCGCCCATCCGTATGATCCTCCTAGTATTGCAGACGTTTGGTGTTTTTCATGTTGTGTTTATTTATTTCGCGTCGTCTGCCTCGGCTGGCAAACCATGATGTAGACGGACCTTGTACTATACGGGCCTCGATCAAAATCTGAAATGACTTAAGTATGTCGTCATTCACAATGGCGGAACCAGTTTATTGACAGCCATGAACTAAGAGAGCCTGTTGAATTGTGAAACACTCGGCGTATTAGCAGAAGGTCAACTCAGTCGGGAGCTTCACACAGAATGTACTCAGAGACGTCAGGGTGTTCGCGGCGATGTCAAACCTCCGACTTCTCCCTTCGCACTGACGAGTGTTACAAGAAACCATGGCTGACTTCTTTAAAAATCAAATCATGTAACACTTGTCAGAAACGCCTTCTCAGCTGATGTCATTTTTTGCTTTCAAGAATCATGAATGAATAATAATCCTCAGGAAGGGTAAATCTTGCATCATCTAAAGTCAAAATTCATCTTCTCGTACCGTGACGAGACATTGTTGAGACGTTTGAATGATTTTCTCGTGTTCGTGTAGTCGGCAGACCGTGTCCCGGACTAGCAGATGTAGAGCGCGAAGAGGGCATAATACTACGCATGGACTTCTGAAGATGACATCTTGTGTAACACGGACTAAAGACGAAACAAAAATGATATACTATGCAACGAAGTGAATTCTACGTTTTTATTACTACCTGAATTATATTATTCTTCTCGTATGCACACGATACAGAGCCACATTGATTTATTGGACAATGTCTTCCACATAAGCGGTTGTAGTGTCTCTGTAAAAGTTCAATTTTGGCGGACATATCACAAATCTATTGTAACAGCTGTTACTTGTGGGTGATTGTGTCGCATTTTCTCATAACATGCAGGAACGCTGATAGCTATGCAGTGAATACAAACTCTGAGAGAACGTTACCTCTATCATGTGAATAGTGATGGCGCCATCTACGGGGTGAATTAAGATTGTTGCGCCATGTTCTGCAAAGAACAGACTGTGGACACCTATGCTTTATGCCAAGGTGCATTATTTTTCCTAAAGAGCTGCAGCTTGTGGTGAAAATGAACTGCTTTCGATGTGGTGAATCTGTTAACACAATGTTCTGTTTCTCTCTTCAGTCTGTATAGTAAGATTTTTAAAAAGGAGATGATTTTTGTGGTTGTTGTTATCGTTGCTTTACATGCATATTATTATAATTATTCATCATGGTGCTGTACAAACCTATATGAAATGCCATTTTACAAATTGCCCTTGGTATTGAGTAATGTTTGTGGACATTTTAAAGATTTGATACATTGCGTGAAAAAAAAAAAGAAAGTTGTATGCTGGATTATTATTTTATGATATATCATTACATAAAGAATACATAAATGAATTGAATTGTCCATCTTTCAAAATGTTACACGCTAACTCATTGAAATTTAGAAAATTCTACAATAAATGATTCATGAAGTTGAATGGATGATCTAGCAATGCAAAATGCTAAATGATTGTGAATTTTTTTGAAACTTGTACCATATACAATACTCATTTATATCTATTTTGTAAATATTGAATTTTAGAATACGTGTTATGTCTAATCAACACTTCGAGCAGTTGTTCCTTATTGAATATATTTAGAAACAACAGTTATGGAGTGCTGAAATTAGAGCATCGGATATTTAAGATCGCTTAAAAATTATTACTTTTTAAACACTTTTGCTAAATAATCTTGAGGGCCTTATCTCAAACACAAACTAAATTTTAACTAAACTTTACGAAACCAATAAAAAAATAACAATGAACTATTTTAGTATATACGAATGAGAATGATAAATAGTTCCCAGTTGTGAGCTCTTTCCTCTGTTTTTTTTATAATGAATGGGACCCTCAACTACGTTACTATGATAAAGTTGCAAATATCAAAAGCCGCGAAATTGGAGAAAAAGAAAGAACCGGATGACTGTGCTTATTTAATATCAGAAATCAAAAACGTTTGCTAAAACCGGTCTAACTATGAAGTTAAAGAATGATTACATAATATATTCAAATTTTGTTTACAAAAACAGATTTTTACCTAGTGAAAATGAAATCATTTCATTAATACTGCTTTGGTTACTTCGTTACAAAACACGGAATATTTTTGAAGATATTAAAATTATCACATATATTTTATTATTTCCTTTCCTTAGCAGCTATAATCTCAAATATCTAAATTTCATCAACGTCGTGTGCCCGGAAGAACGATGGTATTATACACAAATATGTTTGATTACAATATGTCGGTGAGGGAGGGGTTTCTTAAATGTGTTGCTATCATGATGTGTTTTTTTTTTCTTGGACAAGTGTTTATTAGTTTGTTTGTTGTTTGTGATCGCCGGCTTTTTACCATGTATATATGTTATATGCGTCAGTTTTTCGCAAAAAGCACCGGACATTTAAAAAAAAAATGATACGAGAATCCGGAATCTGAAAGTTGTGGTAATAATTACTATAAATACTAACCCATAAATGAAATGTTGGTACCTCAGCAAATTGTCATGGCGGGGGGGGGGGGGGGGGGGGGGGGGTCTCAAATTAGTATTTTACGTTTGGGCGTACATGACAAACCTAAGTTGTTGTTGTTGTTGTTGTTGTTGTTTTTTCGAAAGGATTTCTGTTCAGGAGGTGAATGATATCATTAACCTTGTAACATGCAATATTACTTGTCTACTCTTGTTTGTCGAGTTATGTCAAGCTGGAGAATTTTTAGGATATTGTTCATGACATAGCAGTGCCAATTACATTTGTTGAAAGCAGTATATCATTCATATTTTATCGAATTCGTGGAAATAAAATAACTTTTACGATAGAAAAATAGATCATGTTTACTATTTTCTTATTGAGTGATCAAGCTGTGCGTTCTGACAGTATCCAGAAGAGAGTGTAGTCAGGGGCGGATCCAGGAACTTCTGTAAAGGGGGACGCAACTAATATTTCTGGTGCCATTTCCGGGTTTCATTTCATTTTTTCTTTGTATTTCTTTTGTTTTTAACGAAAAATAGAGGGGGGAGGGCGTGCGTCGGTTGCGCTCCCTCTGGATCCGCCACTGGCAGTGCAGCTCAGTGTGGCCCTCTACGATTGAACTTTTCTCCCACAAAAACAATACATTCCATTGGCGATTACATCACTCCTAGTGACAAAGATAATACTTTTAATCAGTGTGCCATATTTCCCAGTTGCTTCCAGCATGGACACTTTTATCAGTTTAGAAGGGATCCACTGACTGCGTTCCTTCCTGCTTCGGGGCCAAAAAGAGTTGCTGATGATTGATTTTTGTCTCTCGGAGAAAAGAACAAATTCTACGAAGCATCAACTCTTACATCCTCGAGGGTAGCTTTCAGTGAGATTCAATACAAAAAAAAATACATGAATACACACATTTAACATAATTTAGGTACAATGTACACGTGTGTATATACATATCAGCAGTATCGCCAATGACAGCAGATTTGGCAAACATCACAAAACAAATGTCAGCACGATTTTTGGTGTTGTGTAACAAAAAAAAAAAAAAAATGGGTTTTTAGTGAAAATTAGTCTATACACTGTATTACGTTTCGCCCTTTTCCTGTTTTCCGTGAAGTTTAACATGTGTCTTTTACTGTTTCGGTTCTTAACCAGGCGTTCCATACTGAATTCTGAATTTCCCGTACGCAGGTCACCAGGACTGGTTCCCGTACGGAACGGATTAACTTCTCCGCGAAGCATGCATTAATTTTTGTGCAATGTGGATTTAGTTCCAGGTCTGGTTTTGTGCTTAAAGAAAACAAAAACCAAAGTAACTGTACGGGCTGCTGAATGTAACTTGTGAGTAACAATGCTACTTTCGACCTGTGGGTATTTCTTTTTATTCATGGGTATGGTCAGAACACGTAAAAGAGTTAGGTATTATTTTCCGCTGAATTATCACTTCCGTACAACAGAGAACCAATAAAAGTATATGGGGGCTGCAGTATTTCATACAATTATACTCTATCTGTACAAATGTTGTACTCCGTCACACAAGGTAAGATGTTTTACACTATTTCAAATGGTATAATGTTCCTTTTACATACATGACATAATACCTGTTGTAAATGTGTGACACATAATAGATACATTTGCCCTGCCACACAGATATAATTTTATTCTACCTTAATAAGAAAAGCTCTTTATATGTGATGATTCCACAGGCTGCTGGGTTGAAAGCCCATGTCATGGGGTGATGTCGGGTGTCGTGAGGTATATTGGATAGACGGTGAGCTAGAATAAAAAGAGCTACGTACAGTTGTAGGTTTTGTTGGGCATTCAATCAAAACATTCGTCGGGTCTTCGCACAGGAATCCGAGGTATGCCGGTACTCGTATTATATTTTGGCGCCCTCTTTCCAATCCCATTGAAAATGAAAGCAAAAGTCATGAAAGTAAAGAAAAAACATCGACACTCCAGTGCAGTTACTTTCAAGAGAAATAACGCTGGCAGGCAGAATGGTCCGAGATCTGACAGCTCATTGACCATAGTCTATTTTCGTTCATCATTTTTGTTTCCAATTCCCTTTGATTTTGAATTACTTGCGCTCCTTCGTGCGTCCACCAGTCTCGCTCGAGCACACGCATAGAAGGGAATACAATGCAATTGTAATTCTCACATAGTTTAGGAAATGAGCTAGGGAGTGATAACTCGTAATGCTCTAACACCCCTTTCAGGTAATCGCGGTTCAATTATCCGCATCCAAATAATGCGGATAAAGTAGTCAAAATCGCGTTCATATATCCCATGAAGTGCGCACTACTTTTACGAGCACCCGTTCAGGTGCGAAGGACGGAGTTATTTGTCATGGTTACGGCGCACGCCTCTATAATGACACATGCACGTGCGTGTACAACTGCAAAACTGCGTATATAGTTGTACTATAACTCACGTGTATGCACACCTCTCGCGCGCTCAAGCTCAGCAATCAGCGGTTGTGCGGGAAATCGAGTGACCTTTGACCGAACTGTGGAATGTTAGTGCGGATAAGTCGTAAATCGCGTTCATGTATTCTCGATCTACTCCTCATGCTGCAATTATGCGCATAATAGCAGCATAAAAATAATGCGCACTTTTCTACTCCTCTCCCGTTCATGTAATCGAAATTTTACGACTTGTGCTCCTATTATCCGCATCCACGATTACCTGAAAGGGGTATTAGGATAGTCTACTTATCTGAGGTAAATAGTATTTCATGGAGGAATTATCGTATCAGCCTTTTAATAAGAATTGCACCATTGCACAAAGGGAGGGAGGAGCCGAACTGACTAACCTACAGGTATTTTTCTGCATTTTTTTTCCCGACGACCCTTGGGCGTCTAAGTCATCGAGTCCTGGGAGCATAAAGCTGCTGATCTTGTCACCTTAATTTCATCGCATATCTCATACTTATTTGAAAAGGATTAGGATGGAACTGGTTGGATTCACTATAATTATTATCTGCACAAGATGAGAAAATCATTAACAAATGTGTTCACTTGAACGGCAAAGAGGAACTTTATTCTTCTATGTGTTGCCAATTTCAGAATCAGATATAATTCAGCAATTATTAATAATTAAAGGGGATGGCTAATAACTGATCAGTGGGAATCAGCAGGAATGCTGGGGGATGATTGTTCCAATCATTGTTCCAATTCTTGTGGGATTCATTTAAGAGTACATTATGTATCTATTGTTGTGTGAAAATTATTTGCTTCAGATTGGTCTCATATTCAAGTAATGTGCAGTTTAATGTTTCCAGGTTAGCATGCCTGTACAGTGACGGGGCATTAAACTGCACATTACTTGAATATGAGACCGTTCTGAAGCAAATAATTTTTACACAACAATAGATATAATGTACTCTTAAATTAATCCCACAAGGATTAGAACAATCATCCCCCAGGATTCCCACTGATCAGTTACTAGCCATCCCTTTTAAGGGACTCTGGAAGGTTCTGCAACCGAAACACTTTGTATACATGAACAACAAAGCACTGAAAAGACAGTTTTGTTTTGCCTTTTTTTTTTAGATAAAGAGAAATTTCTTATGGATTATGAAAGAACATATCATTCTAAGAGGAATTCAAAGTTTAATTGACATGTTTGATGAAAATTGGTTTTTAAAGGGCTGAGATATCCAATACAAAGTAATTTTGACTAAAGGTGGGATCCTCCCTCTGTTAGGAACGCTTTGTTTTTCTTTGTTTTGGCTATCTCAGCTATTTCAAAACCGATTTTCATCGAATAAACTTTGAATTCCTCCTAGAATTGTTTGCTTTACAATCAACTTTTTCCGTGTCGGTGAAAGTGGTTTCTAAATATCTCGCAAGGAGATAAAAGCTGAATTTCACCTCAACCAATACTAAAAATCTATATCTGGCAACTTTTGGTGATTTTGTAATGCAGAGTCACATATCTATTTATCATCATTATCTACGATAGTGAAAGGAATGTGTGTGAAGCATTCCGGGCGGATTAAAGTAAATTCCAGCAAGTTATTCTCTCTAAAGGCAAACGACAGATTGAGATGATATACATGAGCTGGTAGCTACGCAATCTCAAAATAAATGTTTGCTAGAAAAAACAGGGAGCACTGGAATAAGTGAAGATTAACCTCTGGGTCACCTTGAAAAAGGAACGTCTGTGATAACCCTGGTTCCATGATCTTCGAAGTTTTGAATCGAAATTAGGCAGACGCTATCCCGATAACAAGATGTCATCCCTAGATGAGTCCTATCTGGATCTGAAGTAAAAAAGAGACCCCTAGAATTTAACACTCCATTTTAAAGTTGGATTTCATGTTTGTTTGTTTGTTTGTTTATTCTCCATTCCATATTAAAAAATACACAAAACAATACATGAATTATACATGAATCAAAAAAGGATTATAACTGAATGGATTGCCCATTTCAGATTCATTATTATAATGATTCTGTTCTTCCATGGGGTCCAATAATGTAGTCATGCAAAGAGTGAAATCAAATTAACATACCTTTTCCCTCAAAATAGAAGAAAGTTACACAATCAGGACATTTCCTTTGCTTTCATAGCATAGTGGCATCGATCACATACAACATCGATCATGTATGGTTGACATACGAATAACAGACACTTGCAGTACACAGTCAGAGTTAATAGTAATACATGTACATGTATATTCATTTTTCTCCTAATTGGACTTGACTTAACCCTAACTAGGCCGGGCTATTTAGGTAGATGACAGAGCCGGGGGGGGGGGGGGGGTGGGGTGGGGGTGGGAGGGCTCCAAGGCGCGACGAAAATTGGCGCATACATTGCCTATGATGTAAGCTAAAATACCTCGACGTTAATTTGTCTAAAAATTATCATTTATGCTAAATTATGTTAATTTATGCATAAT
Source organism: Diadema setosum (assembly GCA_033980235.1). NCBI lineage: Eukaryota > Metazoa > Echinodermata > Echinoidea > Diadematoida > Diadematidae > Diadema > Diadema setosum. Next base: position 37,274,111 of record CM067068.1, on the reverse strand, counting down.
GATGCATGAAATCAAACCATTTGGTATAAATCACAAAATAAAGCTCAACACAGGCACATTTTTTGTGTAAATATTCCTTTCCAGTGTCCTTAGCAAATGTAATCGAAAAAAAATTGTGATATCAGAAAAAAATTGTTAAGTATTTTATCGTTTTTCCAATTTCTTATGTATTTCCTTGTTTTTTCGACATTATGTTTTTCACTGTTTTTTCGATGAAATTTGTCCGCGACATCGCTCCCAACGAGGAAAATATGTTATTCATTTATTTTAATCAATAAAACCCCAAAATAATCATGCTTTTATGAAATTTGCCTGTAAGTACAGTTTGCATTGAAATTGTACACGAATTCACATTTTTGAGCAATTTCTGGTCTGACATGCATGTACATATTTATGCGTAACTTCGGAACCGCGCGCCCGGGCATTGCAAATTTGGTGTTAAAAGATGCGGGAGACTCGAAAGAAAAAAGTCACGAAACGTCGCGGCGATAGCTTTTTGCGATAGCTATACATCGCGCAGAACGTCGAGGGGGGGGGGGGGGCTCGAGCCCCCCCCCCCCCTCGACGTTCCGCGCGATAGGCCGAGGTGGGGGGGGGGGGGGGCTCCGACCCCCCCCCCCCCCCCCCCCCCTCGGCCTAGTTGGGGTTAAGCTCTGTTCTCGTTTATGTTTATGATATTTTTTCCCCGTGATCTCATCATTTAGGTGCTATGTGATTGAACTGCGGACACTAACAGAGTGCTACGTGTGAGTAAATGGCTGGCGGCGAGTATTATCTGCAAAGGTAACGCCACGTGTATTAATTAGCACGACCGCCATTATAGAATACACGTACCGTCCATGGTGATGTATACCTACTCAGATTGGGGGTGGGGGGGGGGGTATGAGCCTGCTAGATGCTCACAATATGAGGGAGTACAGCGCAGGTAAAGATCAAATTCCTCATTTGGTTGCAGTTGGTAACACCTTATAAATAAGCATAATATCGAAGAGGTCCAGAGTACTCTCCCATGGGTGATGTCCGTTATTCCGAAGGTTCGTTATTCCCAGAAACACACACACACACACACACACACACACACACACACACACACACACACACACACACACACACACGCACACACAATCCCTGTACCTCGATGTTTGTTAATCCGAAATGAATAACGTTCGTTAAGCCGAACATTGTGGCTTTATTCGGAAGGTTCGTTAAAGGCATGATTTACCATTATTTTGCAGGTGAAACAAAAACCCAGAAAGTTCTAAAATGTACGTTAGGGATAGAAACAACCAATGTAAAATTTGAATCAGTATAATCGATGTTAAGTATTGTTAAATATACAAAATGTGAAAAATAATTATAATAAAAATGTTGCCAGACTAAACTATCAACAGTTATGGTCTTATGAGAAAAATGGTGATATCTCCCTATATTTTAGGCCTCATTGCAAAAAATTATGTGGTAGGATGTTTTGTGATACAACTGACCTACACAAAATATGCATCAAAAGTGATATCATGAAAATTGTTTTTAAATCACTGCTCCCAAAGGTAAACAAGACCTTTAATCTGAAAATGAAATAAGGTTTGCTATTCCAAAGGTTCGCTAATCCGAAGAGGGAACAGGGTTTTTGATTCCGAAGGTTCGTTAATCCGAAAATGAAGAGAAGGCGAACCCTGGGAAAAACAAACTGTATTTCACTTTTCATATTAACGAACCTTCGGAATTACGGATTTTTTTTTCTCTATTCCTTTCTTTTTTTTCCGGATAAACAAACCACGGCATAACAATGACGACCTTGTTTCATTTTTGGATTAATGAACCTTCTGAAAAGCGACTTTGTTGCATTTTCGGACCTTCCGAATAACGAAACTTCGAAATACATCTGTAATGACCCTTCGGAATAACGCACCTTCGGAATACGAACTGTAACCCCCTCACATACGCGCACCAAAAAAAAAAAAACCAAACAAAAAAACAACAACAACAACAACAACAAAACAACAATAACAACCAAACAACAACAACAACAAAAACCAACTAAACAAAAAAAAAAAAAAAAAAAAAAAAAAAAAAACACACACACACACACACACACACACACACACACACACACACACATGTTTGCAAATTACCTCAAACCAACAATGATATCACTGTGAAAACATGCCAATACAACAACAAATTCGGCTTAGGCGACGGATTGCTCAAATATTGAATATTTATTTCAACGAATGGAGTCCAATTCTCATGATTTCTGGTTGTCAGTTGTCACTGTCAAAGATCTGTTAACATCATCTGTAGTTATAAATCAACCGAATGCTTGAATTGCAGATTATCGGTCCACTTATTTCGGTTCTTGAGCGTGTTTAAATTAAATCATTGCTAAAAGAATAGGAAACACTAATGCCTATTGCTCCTGCAGCAACAAAACCTAAAAAAAAATGAACAGTAGCAGTGACTTCATTATCTCACCTCGCTTCCAATTTCCATTTCCTTGAAGGAAACCCAAACCCAGGTATATGAATTCGAATTGAGTGAATGCAGCAATATCAATAGAGCACATCAGTAAAAGTTTGAGCAAAACTGCGCAATCGATTCAAAAGTTATGAATTTTTAAACTTTCAGTGTTGTCATCGATGGATAAGGAGATTACGGTAATACAGTGATGTAATGTATTGACAACAATAAACAAAATATAGAGAAAATTCAGTATATTTCAACTTTTCTAGCATAATTACAGAGCACTTGCAACCTCTTGCAGAAAGCGGGGGAATGATATTACCCAGGATCTGTATTACACGTAACATAATTATGACAGCAACAAGTTGATATAGAATGTGTACTTTTAATGAAAAAAAAAAGGGGGGGATTCTCTTTATATTTCTTGTATATTGTTGTCCATGCATGACGTAATGAAATGTAGTGGTCTTCGTATCCAGGGATAATGGCACCGAAACTTGAATAATTCATAACTTTTGAATCGATTGTCCGATTTTCCTCAAACTTTCACTGATATGCGTTCTATTGACACTGCTGCTTTCACTTAATCCATATAATATTTTGGTTTGGGTTTCTTTAAAAAACAAAAAAGGCGGCGTTGAAATCATGTAGAAATCATTAAAGAAAATTATATCGCTCGAGGAAATTATGCCAGATTAGAGGTAATAACTTAGCGAGGCTTCAGAAAAGCAAAACGCTCTACACAGTAAATTTTGTCTACCTCTTTTTTAGTTCTTTTCTGTCGATGGTGTTATTATGCTGATTATTGTGATAACATCGCTAATAACGAATCCTGTTTGCATCGATCGCGTAGTCAACAAAATGCGTACGACAAACATTCAGATCACCGACATGAAGACACTATATAGGGGCCAACGAGGAATAATCCATCTCCAATGTAAACTTACTGAACTTTGCTGCTTAATTCTTCGTCGTTTCAAAGCGCACAGCGACCACTAAACGGTTAGCTAAAAGATTTCCATTCAAGCTAGCATAAAGCATACTGCTTTTCATGACACCGAGAAATATTTACACATTATTACATGGACAGCAAGATTTTTGTTAGTATAACAGAAATAGAAAGTGATTCCGACATCTTTTGATTACCCATAACTTTATCATTTCATCTTTGAAACGTCTGAAAACCAACCAAGATTAATTAATGAAAACTTTCTTGAAAGTTTACTTGGGCAGCAAGCATGGCCTTCCGTAGAGATCGACCTTGCGATAATTCTGCACCGATGGGACACACAATGAAATTAAATACTGTTGTATAAACCGGGATCAGTCTATAATAATGATAATGTTATAATAATGTCTTCTTTATCCAGGGTAGCCTCTGAGTATTGCCACTGCTCTACCAGAGGGCCCTGCCATTATTATTACTAGTGTTGCCAGGTACCCACTTATACACCTGGGTCAAGAGGGACAACTTCTTGTCCAAAGACGTACGCACTGGGCAGAAATCGAACTCGCGTCCAACAGGGAGTCGGGAGTCTTATCCACTATGTCACAGCGCCCCCTTCGTTGGTGCTGTGGGAATGACCTCAGGTATCAATAATTTGAAGGGAGTACAATCTTATTAATGGTTAATACATGTATACTGGTTATCATTTATTAATCATATAATAAAACATCATTTTTTTAGCCTTAGAAATTAAATCGAAATAATAATGTTGAATTTTACCCGTTTGACAGGGAGAAAATAATATATTGACAGATGCTATATTATTCATTTTTTTTTTTTTTATCACCAACAAATTTGATAATGGCATCGTTAATGCCATTAACATTACTGAAATTATACATGTTGATGGCATTTTTCAAACGTAAAAATGATTTTTGTTCTTTTTCTTTGCGATATTTCCCCCGGTTATACTTCAAAATATGTTGCTAATTTGAAGAAATAAAATCACGAATGCTGAATTTAAGGGTTTGCACACTATGGTTTTCCGAAATGGTCGTAAAGCGCCCTCTGTCGGTGCATAGACACATAATACTCGTCCAATCAGACGGTGTTCAGCGTGTTTGAAGTTTTACTGTTCGAGCAATTGACACCCCCTTATCTTTACCAGCAACTTGAATAGGGTGTAGAAATACGCTGCTAGTTTAACTCTCTCTTCCAGAATTTATCTGTGAAATAACATCTTCATTGTAAGTATAAAATTCACAGGAGACGGATAACACTGAAATTGACTTGGAAACATTTCTTTATGCTGGGGTGACTCCGAAAATAATCGACACAATACTTACATAATTATGTAAGTTAGACGCTTAAAGAAACAAAGTTGTACAATAATGTACGTAGGAAGAACTGTACAGTACACGTAAGCTCTTAAGTCTCGTAGACGCTTGTTAATCGAGGAACATGAAAATTAACCTCTAATACCGCTAACGAATAAAGCACTGTTTATTACCACTCAAATACTATACATTTGCATCATTGTATCAATAAAATCTTTTTTTTTTTTTCCCGAGCATCGTTGTAAAATGACACGCGAGAGTCGATCGTGCTTCAAGCACTCATGTCGTGCGCTCATCGACTCACACACATACACAGTTTAGACACGCAGGCTGTCACAGGTGTTCTCGGTTGACGCAGGCGGTTATACGAAGACAGCGCCATTGGAATGATCCTCATAATAACATTTAATTGCTCTTATTCACTGAGTTGGCTAGACTTGCTTGACCATCGACTGGTAAAAGTCGTTCGTAGAGTCTCCCAAGCCTTGGTACGACGATAATAGAGATGTTTTTCTTTAAATAAACAAAGTAGAGGCTACTTCACAAAAACCACTCATTTTTCGTCGATTCACTGCGCGAACTCTGCATATAGCTCCACTGTTGACAAGCTCAGTTGAATACAAGCGGAAAAAACAAAAACGTTGCCATTGCATATTGCGCAAAAACGACAACATAAATTGTTTCGCATATCTCATGCGTATCAAACATGTACGCGAAAGAAGCAAAAAGCGGCTGGATAAGCGACAAATTACGGATGGAAATACGTAATTGTAAACGAGCCTGATTGCTTACAGTACATTGATATTTCAACGAGTGCCATCAAACCAAGGTGCCACAGTGTACAATATTATAAACTATGACCGACAGCGTGTGGTAATATTTTCCAAAGTACATTTTTTCCCTTGTACAAGACTGTCTACATGATTGCATTGGTTTCCATCAGCTTCAGCCATATACCTTTATGGAGCGGGACTCATATTAATGGAATTTTGACAGCCAAGGATAATAATCCCGTTGTCGACTAATTGCCATCTAGCTATCACATAATTATTTATACGAGTTTGATGACACGGTAACGCATTGCCTCAAAAAGTCTTTTATTGGCTTGCCCCCCCCCCCCCCCCCCCAATCTCTCCATATTTTTATTTGTTTTGTAGCTGTTCGTGCAGTTCACTAATCTCTTCGGTCCCGTTCTCTTTTACTTTATCCTATCATTAACGATTTGAGTGCTGAGTGGTTCAGAGAGACTCATAACATTGTACATGCTGTCTAAAGTCCCAGGAACAGAAAGAGTTAAAGTAGTCTTAAACATGGTGTGAACTGTTACTTGAATGTCCTTGACAATCATGATTTCCATACTGTCTCAGGGGAAAAAAAATACTCGAGTTGTGACACACCATCTCATGATAAACTTTGCATCATACTCATACAATAGACATGATACCGACAGGGAAACAGTATTCATTTCTTCCACCAAACAAAACACTGCCGTTGCTTTGAAATCGATAAAAGATGATGAAAAAACAAAATCACAAAGGCATCTTTGGTAGTATAGTAGTCAACATCCCTTGAAATTCACTTCAAGAATTAAAATTCTAATATCAATCTAGTCTCTCATAGATACAAGCTATTTCTTTCTCCCGGGTCATAACCGCTTCGGTCGAGTGACTTCGGATACCCGGGGCTGATATCCGAACAGCATGAAATCTCGCGCATATTTGTCTACTACCTGCTTCATATAGACTTCTTTGACGTTATTAATCTCTCGCTCGAGTTTGTCATTCGTTGTGGGTTTATACCAACTCTGACGTTTGGGGAAATACGCATCACTTTGTCCTCGGATCTTATCCAAGACCAGAGAGGCGTCCTCCGATAGCTGTTCAAAGGATCCGATAAAGTCGTACTTAATGGCACAGGGCTGGCACAACTCGTGCATCGGCCTCCAGTGCGGATCCATTCTCCGCGTGTCACTATCCACGAGAAACCGTAAGAATTCTTCGAAGGTTATCCTCGACTGATCAGCGCCCTCAATGATCGTGCCAGGTTTTCGATACTTCGCGATAATCTTCGGCGCGTATTTCGCGTTATACGTGCCGATATTCTCACCAAATTTATTTCGGTACGCAGACAGCAATCGCTCTGTTGGATCCCGGACAAACATAAATTTGTAATAGTTTTTCAGCCTGTACGCGACCTCCTCGTCGTTGAACTCCGTGAGGGTGACCAGATCCTTATGATGGTCCATCTTCATGGGAGTTTCCAGGTCAGGTACCTTGCCGTTCATGTACTTGATAACACGCTTCCAGTTGGAGCACGCCACCTTCGGCACGAAGCAGTAGATAAACTTGTGCGCGTCATCCACGAGGAGTTGCCCATAAAGAGTCCTCCTCTGTTCACTGTTTAACACATCCACGTGGTTGAGGTCTTCCACTGCACATAACGAATGCATGGTGGTGTTCCGAATGTTTCGTGTGACCTGCAGCACATAAATATAAAAGAAATCCAAGGTTTATACTAATAATAACAGAAGCAACACTGCTTGAATTTGATTAGCAAGATTCAAGAGAATTATGAGCACTTGTTAACCCTAAAAGGGCCGGGGGGGGGGGGCGGAATCCGCCCCCCCCCCCCCGACGTTTCGCGCTATAATTCTGTTACGCGAGAAGGCCTCGTCGCGAGGCTTCTTGACTTTGTTTGTTCAAGTCTCGCGCAACTTTTGAGACCAAATTTGCGACGTCCGCGCGTACTTTTGCGAAGCCACGCCCATTTTTGTAACGGAATGTCGCCCCAAAATGGGCACAATTTTGTGATTTTGTGTACATTTCCTATGGAAAACAGTGCTCTGTTGTGAAAGTCATAAAAACCTGATTATTTTTACAATTAATCACTTTCATTGATTAGTTTTGTGCTAATTATGGTAGAAAAGTGGTCAGTTACAATTTCCAATGAAAAAACAAAGAAAAAACAAAAGTTGAAAAACAAGGAAATAAATGAGAAATTCTGAAAACAATAAAATACATAAGAATTGAAATGAATTTTGGAAGTTTTTGTGATGTACAATCGTTGAATATGCTGCAACAGATTTACAGACCAAAAATTAGACTCTCAATGCTTCTAATTAGGCTAAAATATGATCTTGAGTTTAATTTGCATAATTAATTAATTAAAATTAGAAATTGATTGTTTCAAAAAATCTTATGACACAATCTTGTAGATTATGACGCAGGTCTCATGCATGCAAAATTTCATCGCGATCGCGCCACCGATGGCCGAGATCTCCGGGGGGGGGGGGGGGGGGCGGAATCCGCCCCCCCCCCCCCCCCCCCCCCCGGCCTGAGCATAGCCAAAAAAGCCCGGCCCCTTTAGGGTTAAAGTAATCATATTCAGAAACCTTGTACAGGGGTGTATCGAATAAAACAAGTTTGTACATGATAGTAGTACAAAATTTCGATTGATTGGTGTTACCATACCAATACTGGAACTGATAATCTTGCTGTGGATTCATGATTGCGTAATTGCAACCATGTAAACTTATAAACCGATAGAGAGGGTATTACGCAAACGGACCCCAGAACTGAAAGGTTAAAAGAACAATTCGTCTCCGACGCCTCTGCATTTAACGCGAAGACGCGAAAACTATGGTGTTCTGCACATTTTTTTTTTTTCATTACCCGCGTCGTTATGATCTAAAGCTTGCTGATACACCATTCACAAAATCACCTTACGTGGCCAATGAAGAAGGCAAAATCTAATACGGTATCACGCCAAGGTAAACGCACCTCATCGTCAAATTCGCAAAATTATTGCGGAGCCTACAGAGTTGGGCCTACTTTTCTTCTCCAGTGCAACCCCACTCAGCTGGGCTCTCTTCACCATACAGCGAGAGGGCCTTGACAAAAGGCTACCGCTAAATTTGAGCACTGTTATTGATTGCCATTTCTCGTCCATCAAGAAAAAAAAAATCAGCATCGTAAAACGTTTCTCCCATATCATGGACAATTCTGTAAACTGCTGCTTAACGTAATTGCAATCATCCATCGGTGTAAGGCCAATCCTTAAAAACACTTTCCGCTTTGTAATGGATGGCGACTCGGCTTCCATGCAGATTCTAATAACCAGTCGAAATGACACGCTCCCCATACGCAGGTCATAATAGCGTGTTCGGTTCCAATCTCAGCCTTGGAATTACATTTTTGAAAACCAGCAATCATTCGAGGAATCAGGAAGCACCAGTACTGCAATTTACTCATTAGACCGAAAACGCTGCACCTCATCGACAAAGTACACTGTGATTGGTAACGACCATTACTGTCATGGATTAAATTTCCGTCGTCGAAATACTACACTTACACAAAGTCCATTAAGTATGAGCACACACTGACGTACATAAGGTAGATTACTAGCCGCAGAATCATACGTTGAATGAGCTTTGGTAATGATTTGTTAATGATTTCTGACAGGGAATAACAGTGATACATGTAGGCCTACTAGAACAAAAAAGAAGAGAATATGAGAGTCATCACGTGGACATGAATATTATTTACTTCGGCTTCACCTCTGGTTATCACCAAAATTAAAGCACAACATCATCAAGCCGCAGTGGGCATTATTGTTAAAGGGAAGGTAAACCCAAAGAGCAATGTGGATTGAGTGAAAGCAGCAAGATTAGTAGAACACATCAGTGAAAGTTTGAGAAAAATCGGACAATCGATGCAAAAGTTATGAATTTTTAAAGTTTTGGTGTTGGAACCGCTGGATGAAGAGACTACTAGAGGATATGACGTATGAGTGGACACCAATACAAAGAAAATATAAAGGATATTCAACAAAAATTCACTTTTCTAGAATTATGAAAGAGCAGTGGTCCAACCGCTTTCAGAAAGCAGGGGGAATAATTGCTACCCTTAACATATGTCAATATCAAGTTGATGGAATTTGTAATTTTCATGAAAAATGGATTTTTGTAGTATTTTCTTTATATTTTCTTGATATTGTAGTCCACTCATACGTCATAACCTCTAGTAGTCTCCTCATCCAGCGGTTCCAACACCAAAACTTTAAAAATTCATAACTTTTGCATCAATTGTTCGATTTTCTTCAAACTTTCACTGATGTGTTCTATAAATGTTGCTGCTTTCACTCAATCTACATTGTTCTTGGGGTTTATCTTCCCTTTAAGAAGTTCAAATGATTGACTATACTGAGCTCCAAGGAGCGCAACTGATGTGTTGATGTATGAAGAAAAATGAAAAAAAAAATGATAATAAGAAAACGCAAAGCTAGACCAAGCATACCAACGACTAATATCGGTTGTATACACGGACTATGGTAGTTCCTCAACTATTACCTTTACCTCGTGAATGAGACATGACCTATGTGTGTGTGTGTGTGTGTGTTGGGGGGGGGGGGGGTGGTCATTGATCTGTTAGCAAAAATAGCATCCATCTCATTTGTTTTTGTCTTGCATGTTTGTTCATTTGTTTGTTTCTTGTTTGTTTCATTTTCAGCTGAGAAGATGGCTGGATAGCCAGTCCATATTCAGCTGCAATAGATGGTCTTCCATGGGGTCCAGCTGAATGTGAGGCGGACCACTTCACCGGATTAAACGGTGTTTAAAATAATTATATTATTATTTCTGCTAGCGCTGGGGAAACATTCCCCTTTAATGGCTTAGCTAACGATTTCATGCTTCCATAAGGGAGGGAGGTGAAAAGTTTCTCCCTGTTTTCACTTTGTTCTCCAGGCTTTAAAGGACAAGTTCACCTTCATAGACATGTGGGTTGAGCGAATGCAGCAATATCAGTAGAACACATCAGTGAAAGTGTGGGGAAAATCTAACAATCTGTTCAAAAGTTATGAATTTTTAAAGCGTCTGCGCAATCACTGCTGGATGAGAAGACTACTACAGCGTATGATGTCAGATGCGTACAATGATATAAGGAAAATAAAAAGAGAATTTCACAAAACTTTACTTTTTGAAAAGAGTGCACATTTCTTTAACTTCTTATTGACGTATATTAAGGGTAATATTATTACCCCTGCCTTCTAAAAGAGAGAAGTCGAGTGACTTTTTGTTATGCGAGAAAAGTGCAAATATGTTGAATTTTCAGGTTTGAGTTTCTTCAGTTTGTCTCCCTCTACAGATGAAAATTTGTTAAAGGGGTCGTGCAGTTTTGGTTGAGACCTAATTTCAGGTTTCTAACATTTTTTGTTGAAATAATTAGAAACCTCTTATGAAATATGGAAGAGCATGTAATTCTATGAGGAATTCAACATTTATTTGATGAAAATTGGTTTTGAAATGGCTGAGATATCTAAAAAAAAAAATAGAGCGATTCTAATAAAGTGTGGGACCCACACTTTATTACGATCATTTTGTTTTACTTTGTTTTTGGATGTTTCAGTCATTCCAAACCCGATTTTCATCAAATAAACTTTGAATTCCTCTTAAAATGGTATGCTCTGTACTATATCATACGTGTTTTCTTGGTATCTCGCAAAAAGTTAAAAGCCCAATTCTCATCTCTACCAATACTGTACCATCCCTTTAAGATCGCAACTGCTGATCTGTAAATTAACAAACATGTCGGAAAAAAGGAACCAGTAGGACTCGAACCTGTCATCTACTGCTTTCCGAGCAGCGACACTACCACCAGGCTGTCCCTGGTTACACGATGAACATGGAACAAATACCCAAGCTCCGAGATTCCGACATTGTTATGTTAAGTAGTCCAAGGCAGACAAGGCATAGGATAAATGAAAGAAAGATATTATTCAGAGTGGTGAAGGCTCAGGTTTGAGTTTCTTCAGTTGGTCTCCATCTACAAATGAAAATTTGTTAAGATCGCAACTACTGAAGAAACTCAACCTGAACCTTCACCCCTCTGAATAATATCTTTCTTTCATGATGAATTTTCTTTATACTTTCTTCTTATCGTTGTACACAATATGTGACATCACAAGCTACAATGTATGGTAGTCTTCACATCCAGCCGTGGCTGAGCAGAAACTTAAAAAAATCGTAACATTTGAACGGATTGTCCGATTTTCCTCTAACTCTCACTGATGTGTTCTACCAATATTGCTGCATTCACTCAACACTCACGTCTATGAAGGTGAACTTGTCCTTTAAGAGGTAGTCCGGATTACTGACAAGCGTGACAGGTGCTTTCCTTTATGGAGTCAAGGTTATCGGTCCTTCTGCATACCGGAGAAATATATTTCAGCTGAGGTGATAAATATTAGCGTCCGGATGAAAACGAAAGAATGAGAGGGAGAGAGCGAATACAGTAAAGGTAGATACATAGGAAACGAGTAAGCTGTATTATCGGCTGGAAAAGAGACATGGAGAGGCGTCTATGTAGTTGGTCTTGTTTGTACAGGGGAATGTTTCTGTTACGTGATGCAAACATGCAACGAACATCACAATGTATTATTTCATCTTCTACTTCGCGTTATTCTTAGCATACGTACCGGTCCGTAAAATTTTCCTTGATCAAGCCGCGCTGAGGAGCGAATCATAATATACATGAATTTGCCCATTGTTTATGAAACCTACCACCTAAAATACGGAAGAGGAGAAAGCGGCTGGAACTACCTGCCTGTCTATCTTTCTGTCTGACTGACCGTTTGTCTGTTAGAGAACTGTTACAGCTAATAGCGTCACGATGCCTTTAACATCCAAGCATGGAGCTACCAAACAAGGCAGCGGGTGCTTGGCGTGTAATCAATCATGGTAATCGGATGGCGTCGTTGCTATGACTACAAGCTGCGGACCATCTCGATGAGCGATATAAAAAGTGCAGGTTCCTATTGATTCGTAATGGCACGTGTTTTCACCAATTCCGATAATGGTTGATAGTCTAGTGTCCAGACCGAGCCTCGTAAGGGTCTTTCTTTTTTTTTTTTTTCGCGGAAACCTGTGTGAACTCGTATAAGCACAATTAAAAAAAAAACACACACACTAAAATAATAAGGCTAGAGTATCCCCTCACTACACGCTTTCGCAATATCTTTCAGATTACTTGAGGAAACTCAACGCAGACTGAGTGAAATAAAAAGACCGTTTGTGTAAATCTGGCTGTGAAAATATGAGAAAAGTCGAATTCATTCAATGCATATGATTTTGCTCCTCTCAGCGTAAAAATTCCTCCTAAAATATAAGTTTTCCACCGACCTTGTATGCCCTATATACATCTTGTCCTGGGATACATAAACCCTGTTTGCTCTCATGTACAGGTTAAAACCCGACAACCTTTATTTCGTGCATGGAGCTACAACACGTACAGTGTAGCTCCCATGCCTCTGAAAAACACTATTATTATTCAAATAGAACAAAATGAAAGCTTCGACCAAATTGTATATTATTTTACTAGCTGGCTTTCATCCAAGACTGTAGACTTTCTAAAGCCGAATATTAAGAGTCTGTCTGGTCATGCTTTGGGATCAATGGAGCACAGAAAGGTAAGTAACTGCAGAGTCCATAATATTCACAGCAGGATTAATCTTTCCTGACTCAGATGGTTTCTTTGACCTTCCTTGGCCGAAAATAAGTTTACGAATTATGTGGGCATCAGCCTTTCCTACTCAATATTATTACGACCAGGGTAGTGTTCTGAGAATCTGACCTCCCGTTTCGCCACTAAAGGTTTTATCATACACAATCAGTGCAAAGAATTTTAAAGAAGACTCCTGTACGGAAGAATCCTTCGAACGTCTACAGCAGTGGGCGAAAGCGAGATAGTCATAAATCACTACCTTATTTTTTATTTGAACGTTAATTGAAGTTTGTAGTTTCCTGCCTTCTGATTGGCTGAAACTATACAGCCATTGTAGTTTAATGAGTTGTATGGCTTTGTACGGCCCACCATTAGGCGCCAGACTTTCAGCACAAGCTAGTGTCCTTATAATTGTCTTCATCTTTTTTTTTCTCGCTCACTTCACATGCAATGTAGGCCCTATTATATTTCAGTTGTTCATGCATAGATCAACGTCACTGGATACATTTTTTTCTTCATTTATGCATCTATTCACATATCTACCTATCTACCTACCTACCTACCTATCTATCTATCTATCTATCTATGCATCTATCTATTAGTGTCTATCTATCTATCTATCTATCTATCTATCTATCTATCTATCTATCTATCTATCTATCTACTATCTATCTATCTATCTACTATCTATCTATCTATCTATCTATCTATCTACTATCTACTTATAGCTATCTATGCATCTATCTATTTGTCTTTTTATCTATCAATCTATCTAACTAGCTATCTATGCATCTATCAGTCTATCGATCTATCTATCTATCTATCTACCTATCTATATATCTATCTATCCATCTATATCTAACTGTGTCCATCTTTCTATCTGTTTATCGGTGTCTATCTTCTAGTAACGTTTTTATCATTCAATGTCTTTCCATCTATCTAGGCCTATATTCGTCTTTTCTTTTATCCGTCTGTCTATCTGCCTGTTTGCTTACTGTATCTATAACTCTTTTTTATTCTACAAGTAGGGGCCTAAACACAAAAACACACACAAACCCCACACACATAATAGCAAATTTACACACACACACACACTCACACACACACACAGAGGAGGCCATTAAACTGCACATGGTCTTTACTCGGATTTACCTAAGCTCTTGACGTCTTAAATTGGTATTAGAAAGAAACTCCCGAACAGTAGCCTACAGCAGTCTGTGTAAGGACACCCGTAGTCCCACTCATACAATGCTGTGTCTGGGTATGGAAGGTCAGTAGATTCTTCTTGTAGTGATGTGACTGCAGCTTGTCTGGCTGAGCCCCAAAGAATGTTGATGAGCAGGAGAGAGAAGTAAACTGATCGACGTCCCAAAAGGTCAATGGTTTCAGAAGTGGATCTGCTATCGGTCTTCTGCCCGTAGCTCCAGATATTTTGAACGTCTTGAGTTTGCCCCTAGCGGCCAAATACATTCTTTACGATAGCAGATGTATTACACACTCAAAGCATCTCACCCTAGTCAAGAAGACATAACGTCCGTCATGCAAACCCACGAACGCGGGCTGATATGCGTGCAGCTTTGCGTCCAGTTGAAGTGAAAGAAAAACTATCACCTCCCTGCATTTTATAGATACATAACATACACTTGCCCAAGGCTACCAACATAAGAGCATCTGGGATATTCCCAAGAGATTTCAGGGGCACACCTATTACGTTCAATTAATCCCAATGGGCTACGACTATTCCCAAATCAGGGCGGTTATCATACTCTTTGGTCAAGATTCGACGAAACCGTTTTAAAGAAACAGCAGGAATGGCAGCTCTGTTTAATGGGATGATACAATTTCGGTTGAGATTGGGCTTCGGGTTTCTAATGGTTTTTTTTTTTTTTTTTTTTTTTTTTAAATAACGAGAAACCCACTGAAATATGAAAGAGCATAGGCCTATAATTTCAAGAGGAATTCAAAAGTCTATTCGATGAAAATTGGTTTTGAAATGGCTGAGACATAAAAAAAAATAAAGTGATCCTAAAAAGTGGGACCAATCTTTTATTAGAATCGCTTTGTTTTAATTTGTTTATGGATATATCAGCAACTTCGAAACCAATTCATCAAATACATTTTGAATACCTCTTAAAATGGTATGCTCTATAATATTTCATAAAGTGGTTTCTACTTATCTCGCAAAAGTTTAAAAAGCTGAATCCTCATCTCAACCAATAAGCCTATACCATCCCTTTAATCTTTTGAGTTTCTCCGTTCATGCTAGTATTGTATACCCAAGGTACAGGAACCTCCCATAGCTCATTGTGTTCTACGTTTACAGTGGATCTTTTCAGGGATTGCAAACAGAAGGCGTGTCTTTCTGATGGCATCTAAAGTCTATACACTGTGTCGTGGTACCTGTGCCGAACACCGGGTACCAAGCCTGGGTAAAGGCTAGACTCAGAAAATATAGTGCCGACACTTTTCAGAGACAATCCCCGATATAAATATTCCAGGCTCTCAGGAAAAGAGACACCGGTACGTCAGGATGAAACGCATTGTATTTAGCTAAACCCATTCATTTCGATCAAATTTGTGACTTCTCAGTATTTTGTACTGACATTTGAGGATTTCATGAATTATATGCCACAATGTAGGCCTGCATTGATCACACTGGAAAACGGACATTACCATAAGATGTTTCATATACTTAAGTACTTTGCTTCCAGTAGATACAGCTAATGATCGATAACCTAAAGAATCGCGTAGTTTCTTAATGTTAATATTTCCTGGAAGTAACGACTGGAAAGCGCGTGGCAGTAAAATATAGTCACAAACGTCTCAGTGGAGACTAGAATTACTGAACACATATTGGAAGGTTCTATTCACATCACGTTCTCGCACTTGCCTTCCTGACACGCACACCACGAACACGAACAACTACGGTCGTCATGGAAGCCTAGTCGTGACGGAACAATATTGGAGACAATTTCCATTCATCGAACAATATAGGCCTGCTGTGACTATGGCAAAGCAGATGGTTTTACTGCCTGATAGGATATTCAAGATTCAGCTACAATATCTACGGGCGAGTTGGAGCCGTTTTTGCGTTCATGGCGACAACTCAGTCCATTCAAAACCATATAAACGGGATGGAAAGAAATAATGATGTCATAGTAATCCATGACGAAATGAAAAAACCGAAAATACTCGTCATTCTAAAACACTAGAAAAGCGAATAATTACTATTTAATGACGTGTGTAATATACAATGTCATTGTTTTGGAGCGGTAACAATGAATATTGTAATTACATCACCTGAAGGAGAAGAAAAGGCGACTTTTTTGTTTACTGTCCTCGCCACATAATTTCTTTTTCTATTTTGTTCACTCAGTGTTGTGTAAATTCCACACCTACATTCATTGAATTCAACTCCAACATCTTCGAAGCACGCCCAAATTTCCGCATTGGCCATTTCAAAGCAACAAGTTCGCACAAGGACAATATCAGTGTAAATATTAGCATAATATTTCAAGCGCACACGACATACTCACATTGCCTCCCCCCCCCCCGAACCTCTCCGCGTTTACTGTTCTGTGGAAGCATTATTTCACTCTTCGTGTAGGCATGGTAAGGGAAATTATAGCACTCATCAAATAGCCTTCTTTACCCCTTCTTATTTGCTTTAAAAGCAGTTATTTGACGAATTGCGCGCTTCCCGTTCCGAGTTGCACAAAAAAAAATAAAAAGAAAAGAAAATGAGAGGACAAACATGCATATAATTGTCACTGGTTTGCCTGTAGGCTGATCATTTCTGGCGTAGATGAAAGGAGATGTAGTGCACAGCTCTTGATTGAGGTGAGAAATCAGCTTCTAACTTTTTGCGAGATACTCTCAAACCACTTCATCAAATGTTGCAAAGCATACTGTTCTACTAGGATGAATTCCAACGTTACTTGAAGAAAAATCGGTTTTGAAATGGCTGATATATTCAAAAACAAAGTAGAACAAAACGATCCAAATAAAAAGGTGGGCCCCACCTTTTTATTATGAAAGGATTGCTTTGTTTCGGATATCTCAGTCATTTAAGAACTAATTCTTATCGAATAAACGTTGAATTCCTCTTAGTATTATACGCTTTTCATATTTCATATTGAGGTTTACATTATCTCAAAAATCATAAAAAAATTGAAACCTCAAGCCCCATCTCAACCAAAACTGTACCATCCCTTTGACGTTTCTAGGATTAGGTGCGACTAACTGACGAATCAAAAGGCTCACAATTTGTACTCAAGGAGAAGAAATACTAAACATGCCGATGCTTCTTTTTTTTATATCACATTAACGAGGCTCTTTAACCTTGACCCGTGACCAAGGATTAACCTTTAACCTTTAGAGAGAAAAAGATTGGATTCCATTTATTTATGATTGGTGGCATCACCTAATAATTGGTATTGGACTAATACTTGGTGGAATTTTTGACCAGAAAGCAACAATCGAGCAAGTTCAATTTTCGTTGCATTTGACCTTGCCCCTTATCCCCTGTCATGACGGACATATTTTTTTTTCCTTCAATCTACAGTATCATGTATACCGTCAGATAATATTTCACCGGCCATTCAAAACTGAAATTCTGGCGAGAAACTGTACCTTAGCAAAAAGTACAGTGACCCTTCATCAACCGCGAGTCCACTACATAATTGTACTATCCTCTATGTTCAAGCATAGTATTATTTTGTCAATTCATTTCAACATTAAATCTCTTTCAGTTTTGAAATATCGCAAGTGGACATTCGCTGCTACAGTAATGGCTGGAAACAGCTTAAGTTCACTGACCACCGAGCTTCAACATTGTAGGATTATGATTAAGACATCTGAAAAATCCTTTGAGCGGTTTTCACGTGACGTCAGACAAACGAAATGCTTAAGAGGATTAACATGAGATGCTGATATAGGGAACAAAGATCAAGTCTTACCTTGTAACATACCAATTATACTCTTTTTGTTCTCTTTTCCTTTTCCAAGGTGAAGGTGTGATAACTTCCGCGCTCTCTCTCCCGACAATAGATCCGATATCAAGTATAACCTTGCGCATCAGTGGAGTGTTACTTAAAATCCTGTGCCCCCACCCCCGGATTTTCACTGAACTGAAGCTCCACAATCCTCAGGTCACCTTTGAAAGATACAAGATACAGACAAGATCCCCTTTCCCTTTCCATTCTCCAAGCATTCTGCAAAATTCGTTCAAATAATATTTATAGCAACGTATACAAAGTATTCTGACATCGCCGCGTCATGTTCGCGATGAGAAACATTGCGATGTATGAATTATTGCCTACAATCATCAAATCAACATTGTAAATCTAAATCGATATTGATGAGAAAATGACTTCTATTTCATTATCAAAAAGATGGATGTTATTCTCTCCTCATTAAAGGTCATATTTTCCATAAAAACGAAATATATGACTGTCGCTCTAAATTTGAGCTGTTTATAAATCATGCGATACCGCAGGCAGCTTATTTGTATACCATGTCAATGATAATACTTATATTCTTGAAAAGATGATTCTACAAGGCTTAAGATCTTTTTGTATAATGTCAGTGATACTATATTTTTGAGAAGATGATTCTATGAGAGTTAAGACATTACCGTAAATCACGGAAGTGACTTACGACCTATTGGCACATGAGTTTGCCTTGCAAGGCCTGTATCACAAACAAAAGTAGGAACTGTTTCCAGGAAATAGGTCGTTAAATCAACGTTCAGAGCAGAACATCGAGGGCAAAGAGAGCAAAAGTGCTTTAAAGAGTGAAAATAACCTGAAAAGCATGAACATAATGAACGTGTCTGCTGTCTCACACAATAATTGTTTATAAGCGCAGTAAGCATATCGTAATTCATCTCCATTTTTTATTGAGAATATCTAACCTTGACACTAACAAGGGACTGACCTCGAACCTTCTCTACTGAAGTGAAACAATCATTTTCCAATCGATTTCTATCAATCACGCGTAATAAAAAGATATTAAATACATAGAAATTGTGGGTTCGATTCCAGTAACCAGGGTTATTATGGTGAAACAGCAACTGTTATTATAATTATCATTAATAGTGACACTGTAGTTGTAGTATAGTAGTAGTAGTATAGTAGCGTAGTAGTGGTAGTAGCGTAGTAGTAGTAGTAGTAGCGTAGTAGTAGTAGTAGCGTAGTAGTAGTAGTAGTATAGTAGTAGTAGTAGCGGTAGTAGTAGTAGTAGTAGTAGTAGTAGTAGTAGTAGTAGTAGTAGAAGTAGTAGTAGTAGTAGAAGTAGAAATAGTAGTAATAGTAGTAGTATAGTAGAAGTAGCAGCAGCAGTAATAGTAGTGTAGAAATAGTAATGGTATTGCTAAAAACGTTAGTGGTATTGTAGGGCTACCATTTCGTAGGCCTATACTGGAGTATGCTACAGCAATAATGATTCCTATTGTCATAATAGTTGCTGACATGCTCGCGTGTCTAGCGGCGGTTTCATTCCATCACACTCAGCAAACCTGAGGTGAATAAATTTACAGCGCCACTAATCAAGGGGAGAAACGGGTCTCCCTTCCCATCTTATGTCGTTTTACAAGGGAGTGAGGTGGGTGACCAGCTTAAAGTAATGCCGATCTTTTCTTCGCCATTTTGCTCAAGGGCGTTACGTGGAGTTAACAAAGTTCTCGTGACACAGAGGTAACAAGCAATTGTCTACGAAGATATGTCCTTTTCAGTTTCAAAGAAACCGTACCACTGCCACTCGGCCTCCCTGATTCAAAATAACCGATTCCAACCATGCCAACGGACTTCCGAAGTTTTCTATCCAACAACACTAAATTACTAACTATGACTACCACTATACTCGCTGTGGAAAGGTGTGGTCTTTGAAATTAACTGTCAGTCTGTACTGGCTTATACCGACAAAATATACATCCATACTATGACACTTCAACTGATTTTTTTTTTTTTTAAATCCTGGTTATTGTTGTAGTAGTTGTAGTTGTATAGTTGTTGTAGTTGTAGTTGTTGTTGTTGTTGTTATTGTTGTTGTTGTTACTTTGAATACACATTAGCGACTGCATGACTCACAAGAGCAGAGTAGTGAGAAATCAAATATATATTTTTTATCCTCCCTGATGAGATAAAGCGGTCACATATTATACAAAGTAAATATCAATTATTGGATGCAAACGGAGCATAGAATTGAGCTATTGTGGACTACAGGGACACGCGAGGTAAACAAAGAGGGACACGCAAATGACGTCATTGTTATGTGATCTTGGAAACCGTTAGGTATAGGCCTGTTCGATATACAACTTAACTGCTAACTTGTTCTATTATGTTTCAATTAATCTCACATCAGAGAAATTGGGATATAGCTGACAAGATGATCCCCTCCGTTTAACACTCACGATCCCACGTCCATGCATGCTGCTGCCAACACTAGGGTTCACCATCACTCTTCACTCTTCTTTTACTCTTCTCTCCCACTTTCCTGTAGACCTATAACCTCTCTTTCCTCATTTCACCTTTTAATTCAATATGACGTCATGAATGCAGACGTTTGAGGAAAAAAAAAATACAGTCGATTCATCTCCTCGCTTAACGTTAGATCTCTCATCGTGGCATAATCGATAACAACATATCGCAATCAAAGACACTTTCTTCTTACGTACTCCTAAGTACGTGGAATCGTAATACATAGCAGTATGGCACAGCAACGCGGAACGCGGACTGCACGGTGTGCAGTGTGGTCCGTGGGATGGAGTTGGATCATGGACCTACAGCCTTATTGCAGTTCCATGGTTGGCTCAAGGTGGTAAGAGGAGATACTAGTAGTTAGTACCTCCTTGATTAGATCTAGGACACTACGAGTACCTCATTCCTTGGATGTTCTTACGCCTGACTCTTTGTGGCTCTGCAAGTCGGAGTATTTTAAAGAAGAGCTGGCAATTGCTGCTAAAAGTACCTACCAAAAAATAACTGTCTTATAGCATCACGGCTCAGGGCGTTTAATGAGGAAAAGATGAATGGGTTGTCGAAATCACAAGCCTTTCCACTTTTAAAATAGTATGACAAGATTGTAATTCGCAAAGTCCACTACACCAGCATAATGAAAGTCAAACAATCGCTTCACACTAAGCCCTCAAAATGTCTTTATTGAGCTAATCTAGATTGAACGTCACATTAATAGGTGTGTAATAAAGCAGTTAAATAAATCAATCGAGTCGAAAATAAGAATCAGTTTATTTGGTAAATAGCTGAGTTTATCTGTTTTGGGTTTTCCCTTCCCCTTGTCCTTTTTACCCGCCCGGTCTTGCAAAAAGCTGGAATTAGACTTGATAGAATGCTCACACGCGGATTTCTTCCTCCGCACTTTATAACGACAATAGAACAGAAAAGCTTCCATTGCGGCTGACTTAAAAAAATCAAAGATCTCCTATTTAAAAGAGAGAGAGAGAGAGAGAGAGAGAGAGAGAGAGAGAATAAAGGAAAAGCTGGTCATTATGCAGGACTTAAGCACAAAGATTAATGTCCCGAAAAGTTCAAAGTGCTAGATAAATATTGGCCCAACTTCTGTAATACAGGATATGAATGGTCGGTCTTAGACGTCAACCTACTTTCGGTGGCTCGCTCTCAAACGCTCAAAACGCTGAGCCACCAAGGCAAAACACACAAGCGTAAATCGGAACACAAACTAGATTCAGGGGTAAAAGAAATCCGACTCCTACTATTAACCCCCTGTATTCTGCGATTTTCGTCACTGACCCTTTATTTCAGTAAAAGGGCGTGGCGGTCCGCCATTGTTATACAGTTTGTTGTTTGCCAACAACATGATATGGAAGAAACTCCAAGTCACCTGTCCTTCCACGTACTCAAGAAAGGTCTGTACTACTTGGCAGCAACTTCGAATGGCCTCAGTTAACTCTCCGAGCGAAGGCCAATTCAAACTTCCACGCAAACAGATTGACCATTTACCACTAGTTTTGAAGGACCTTTGAAATGCAAATGCATGTTTGACTCGTCTTGTTTTTTGACTTGAACATCACCTGTGTTTGCAAATAATATGCACCTTTCCCTAAACTGATCATAACTTGCATGTTTCCATTTTCCTAACGTAATCAAGAAAAGACACTGTATAAAACATGCTCAGTTATGCTCAGTCTAGGCGAAAAAAAAAAAAACACATTCCAATGTCCTAAGTGAACCACACTAGTAATTTTAAATCGGCAACGACTGACAATTGATGTCATCAACAGAATCAGGGTGTGGGAGATTATCTGTGAGTGGACTCAAGTAATGTAAAGAAAAAGAGAAGAAAATTATTAATAAAACCATAATACACGTATTTAGATATATTTGTTGCCAAATATTAATGATAACCAGAGCATTATAAAGCAGCAAACATCAACATGCATTTGCATTGTAATGGCCCTTTAAAAACGGCAACGTGTCTTTCTCCAAGGACACGTAAGTATTCTCAAGGTATTCGCGGATTATTAGCTCACGAAACAATAGGACTGGTGGCATTATTTGTTTTATTCTAAACGAGGTGATTTGAAAAAAGGTCATTAATGCCACACGACTTCTGCCCAAATGTCGAGGGATTAGCATTAACATCTTTCCCTCGTGACCCCACCCCATCCCCCTTTCATTCTCTGCCGCCCCTCCCTTCTCCAACCACGCCCTTTCTCCTCACTTCCTATACGTTCAATTCTTCACGTCGCAAAAACACACACTCACACATACACTCACTAACACGCTCTTGTAATACACATCAGCCACTCCCTCTAGCACTGTGTAGGACGAGTGTAAAGCCATCCAAGATTACTCGCAAGCATGTTAACATTACCGATTAAATTAACATTCGGTTTACATAATCTATTATCCCATCCACGGGACAAAAAGTATACACGGCTGGCAACGTTTGCTTTAGATCTGTGTCTGCCAAACCGGAGAACTCAAAAAGGGGTGGGGAGGGGGAGGGATGGAGCAGCCGCACGATACTCACGAATGACTGGGAACTCTAAATATTCGTGTTCAAACATTGAGAGTCTATAGCAGAGGGGAGCAGAGTTTGAGTTTCCACGTTTAATTGTATAACAGGGAAACTCCCCTTCTTGCGAATTGTCTTGTTCAAGTCAATTTGAATAAAATGCGGGGGTGCACACACACATGACAGTGCTAGCTATAATCTAACTTTATAATTATGTAATCAAAGAGGCACTAAGGATGCCACGTAACTTCTTGCTGTAATCACGCAACTTGAAAGTATTTATGGGGGTTGGACGGGGTTTCGCGCATCAGTCAATGTCAGTGGTGTTGGATAAACCATCAACAACTTAATCGATGTGACCAAGTCATCGCCTCGAAATTCCTCAAAGGTTTTATAATGTATTTGAATAAAAGGGTTTTGTACAATTCCTCTCCCCCCCCCCCCCAAAAAAAAAAGAACACAACAACAACACAAAAACATGAAGTCAATAAGAAGTTATTTCTGTTCTACGTATAAAGTAATGATGCAAAGAAATTACTTTCTCCCTTCATTTAAGATAAAGAAGATTCGTGGGCATAATTAGAAAGATGGAGTAGGATTTGTCTTTCAGACACCTAACGGTATAAGCCCTTTCTACAGGCGGTGACCGTTTGAAGAGGTTGAAGATCAGCAATGATGCATCTTCCATTCAAGTCCCTACCCGACAAAGGACAAGGACAACAACAACAACAACAACAACAACAACAACAACAACAACAACAACAACAACAACAACAACAACAAATACATCATTAACGTCCAGGTACAAACACAATACTGACTCCCCCTAGAGACGTAAGGTAACTTCATCTGTTAGTCGCCAGGCAAGCTCTCCTCGGGAGGAATTTTAGGTTGTGTTGGCATCCAAACCCAAACGGACAAGGGAAGATCGAAACCTCACACTTCACCAGCATCCTGTACCTTCACTTCCTCGATATGGCAATAGCTTAAGAGATTTGTTATTTAAGCCAGCGTTCCCCCAGGTACGCAAACATAATTATTGACAATCAACCAAATCCCTACCCTCCCCCCTCCCCCATTTAAATGAGAGCAATACATGTGATTGTTAAATAAACTATAGCCTTTTCTCTGAAATCGATTTGTTGTTGCTAGTGCCCCTTAACAGGAGAGATAGTCACATCAAAACAGGTCGAAATAGACATAGGGAGTTAATAAACACCAGCAAATGATTTGACAGATGACGATGATGGTACAGCTGTACTAACTATAGCGAAGTAAAGGGAAAGTTTTGATGGTCGTAGCCAAAGACGAAATCTTCATTAATTGGCGACATCTTTACCTCTACAGACGGCATCCTGCAGGCGCTATCTAGCCGTCCCTCCGAGTCGGTGTTCACGACGTAACCTCTCCCGTAAGGAGAGGGCTTGGCGCAGCCTTTCATCCCGTTCGGCAGCTTGATGGCAGGGGCTCTCTCCCGCAGCACCGCATCCACTACCACACGGGCTGGACGCTTCTCCTCAGCGGCTTTGGCTGGAGGGTTGGGAGCAACAGGTCTGTCTTGAGGCTTTGGAGGGGGTGGTAATCGCTTTGCATTCTCCTTCTGTCTCAGTAAATCTTGCTCCCTTCTGAGTTCCGCTCTTCGAGCTGCTTCTCTGCGCTCTGCTTCCTTCTTCTCCTCGGCCTCCTTCTTGTCTCTGGCTCTCTCTGCCTCGCGAATCTTAGCGGCTTCCTTAGGATCGTACTCGACGACCACCATGGGTTCTTCTTCTCCTTCTTCGGAGGCATGGCTCTCGCCGTCGGTCCCGGCGCGCAGGTCGACGTTGATGGAGCCGGTCTCTCGATACGAATCGAGCGCCGGGAGGGCGATGAGGAGGAAGCCGAATCCGAAGACGAAGCACAGCCCAAGAAGATGGGCGACCGTGCGACTAACACGGATTGTGTAGTACTTTTTCACCATCTTGCCGGACTGGGTTACTCAGGTAGTCATGAAGTTCTGTTTAGGACAATAAGACTCCCCGAAAACACTGGCTATCTCTTTCGTTTTCTTTTCTTTTTAAAGTTTAATCGCCCCGAACCCTTCTTACTGTCAACGACAGCAAATTTGCAGGGCACGTTTTCTAATCCGCCTAGCCGTCCACACTGGCCTTGCCTGGGTATTCCACGAAAGATGGATCAATCTATTTTGATGTCCGTGTCGCCAGTGTTACCTCACTGGAGAAGTTATAAGACGACTTAACTCACAACCAGCATTCCTGACAGGCTGCCCAACATCAGTGAGCCTTGTCTGTATACCCCCAGTGTCTGGTTTGCACACTGTACTGTGTGCAATTCTTACAGAATTCTTTGTCGAAGTCGTGTTTGCTGTGGCTTTTGTTGAGAGATACTGAGGGTTTCTTATTGGTCACTTGGTCAATATAATCCTTTCCCCCTCCTTTTGTTACGACTGGTCCGAGAAGCGAAACACTTCATTGCTTCAATAGGTCCAGTGCCTTCAGCACTGCAACGAGCCAGTGATCTGACAGAATCGCGTGCTTAGTGGGTTACCGTGGGTTCTGAGAACGACATCGTTGAATTCGGTAAGAACTACAAAAAACAAGCAACAAACAAACAACAAACAAGCATCTTCTCCGCGATTGTTGATACCAACCATTTATCATAATTATTTTCTTTTTTTCTAAGAGAGATACTAAATCAAACACTTCTTGACCGCTTTGCCTTTGCCTTCTCAAGCAGTGACTGTTACATATTTCTCCACAAGTATGACCTTAATTTTCATTTCAATAAAGTTTTATCACCAAAATCATACGATTGACCATGAGAACTAAGGACTTACCCTCTTAGCAAGAAGGAACATCACATGGTATCTGCTATCATACAATATAACGTCCCATTTTCCTCGCTTAATTTCCACCCTTTTGGAAGGGGCATATGTATTACAGAAAAGTGGCTCATTTGTCACCAAAAAGAAAAGACTAGCATGACAAAGTGAGAAACTAGTATGATACAGTCATTGTAAATGCCCTGAACGTTATCGGCATTAACATCCATCCAATATATTTCTAGATTTTAACTCGTGCTCCCACTGACATCATCTTCGTTCACGATGCATTAATTTTTCTCTGTCGTGAGTAGACGTTCCTGAACGGCACAAAGACACACAAGTTGGCTTTCGCAAATATGATAAATACATACAAACAGAAAGCAATACTTGAGGTTTCATAAAAATCAGATCTAAGATAAAAATGTGAAGGATTTTCATTTTTTCCAGGGATATTACTCGCTACCACATTGGAAATTTCGGAGACGATGATCACTTCACCACCCGGGATTTCCAAGCATTGCTGAGCATAAGTCTTCAATAACTTTCTTTTTAACATGGAATCAATAAGGATGAGTTGTACCCTTCTCATCGCAATATTGTAGTCTTGTAATAATCATCTAAAGATGTCTATAGGTGGATATAACCCCTGCTATGGGTTCCACATATTACATTATAAATGTATATCAATGTCTGTTTTAACTCGCGCTTAAGCCATCGTTTTCACTGTACACAAGATACAAAGATAGCTGCATAATCTTGACACATTGACACCTCCATTAACACACAATAATCTGCATCCCGGTATAGCATTCAAAGCACCTGCAATTGGGATTACACCAACAGGTAACAAGAACAAGGAAGGTAGGGTTGTACAGTAGTTGCATAAGTTGACCAAACACCTAATTAATTGTTTTTACACTGTGTACAAATGAATTGTGGAATTGTAGCTGACGTCACTGCATCTTCAATTTTGCGGGAATGTGTAACAAGAGTTAGTATCGCAACTGAACGGCACTAGTAGGCCCTAATTGTAAAACGACCCAGCATATCCCCTAAATAAAAAAGATACACGAGTTCTTTTACAAAATTGTATTTTTTGACAAAAAGTGCACATTTCCTCGACTTGTCACTGACGTATTTTTATTCCCCCGCCTACTGAAAGAGATAAGTCAAGCCCAATTCTTTTATTAAGCGAGAAATGTGAAGATATGTTGAATTTTCTTTTTATTTTCTTTATTTGATTGTTGTTCTTCTACACGCTGTGACATCGCAAGTTGTTGTAGTCTTCTCATCCAGCAGTGACTGAGCAGAAACTTCAGAAATTCATAACTCGGATTGTCAGATTTTGATCAAACTCTCACTGATGTGTTCTACTAATATTGTTGCATTCACTCAATCCACATGTCTATGAAGGTGGACTTGTCCTTTAAACAAGAAGAAGAAGAACAAAACAAAACCACAAAGAGAACGAAACCGAAACCTTCGTGGGTTCTTGCTTGCCGGGTAAACAAGCCATGTCTTTGCAATACAAATTTGCTGTTTAAGCTTGACCAGAATGGAATATAACTGACGGGCGGACCAACATATACGACCTGAATACATACTATACACAGTATCTCTCTATTTATAGCTTATATATGTATGAAATACTGTTTTTTATATCAGTGTCACCATTTACAATTGAGGGAGTGGTTTAGGTAAGATAGGAGAACATGTGTCCAAGGGTGTGTCTATCTGTGTGTGTGTGTGTGGGGGGGGGGGGTGGGTCCATTCATAGCAGAGCAATAATGGTTTCACTTTCAATACAGTAACATGACTCGCTAGCTCCCGATTTTCTGGGAGCAGGATTTTGTGTTTCAAGAAATTAGCGTCGATTTTCATGTGAAAAGATGGCAGTTATTAATTCCTTGACCAATAACAATCTATGGTATTTTACTCCAAGACCGATTTGAGAGTGATGCGCAGATGACATCATCACCCTATCTATTCACAAATATGTGACAGTACTGAAAAAAATTTGTCATCTGCTCGTTTTAAGTTTCGATAACACTTCAACCATCTTTTGCAAATTTATTCAAATCGGGCCCTAATCCATAATTCCTGCCTCGAGATGTTTTATTGCAAACGATTGACATTGTTCCTTCGTAGACGTAAATCAGTTACAATTCTACCGTCTTGTTGGTCAGTTTTATTTTCATTCAAGTCGTGTTGAACATTTTATTGCATTAAACTTTGACCTCACGACGTTTCATTACGCTATGAACTTTAATCCAAATTGTCTACACCTATATAAATGAGGTTGGTATTAGAACGTAATAATTTACAGAATGTTAACTAATATTGCAGAAACATTCATTACTACCAGTGAGTTAATATCGGGTTATCATGAGACAAAAAGTTAACACTTTGTGTTGCATTGTGGAGCTATACTCCAATGTAGATAACAGTGCATAATTATTATTATGATAAAGAAGTGCACATTTCCTCGACTTGTCACTAACGTACATGTTAAGGATAATAATATTATTCCCCCTACCTTCTGAAAGAGGCAAATCAGGTGTTCGTTTATTATGCGAGAAATGTGAAAACATATTAATTTTACTTTACATTTTCTTTATATCGTCGTACACATGTGACATCACAAGCTGTAGAAGGCCTATAGCTTTGTCATCTAGCAGTGACCGAGCAGAGTAAAGAACTCATAACTTTTGAAGACATTGTCCGATATTCCCCAAACCATGGACCTTACCACAAACTCTCACTGATATGTTCTACCAATATTGCTGCATTCACTCAATCCACATATTTATGAAGGTGGATCTGTCCTTTAACTAGCTCTACCTACAACGTTGTAACCAGATGAGTTTAAAGTCACCACCCTCTACTAATATGTCGCCCATTCAGAGCCTGAGTACGCCTCCATATATACCGCCCGAAGGACTTAAGCACAATGACATTGTAATAGGGTATTAGAGAATGTGCATTCATTTATGCTTTAAGTCTATGCAACAACAGACTCTAAATCGATACCCTGGAGGACAGAAGAAAGGCTGCGGGTCTTGTGGACACCACCACGTTCTAAAAATGGTCACAATAAAGCCCGCACTAGACACCTTTTCTTCAACCACTTCATATGACGTAAGAGGGCATTCACAGTCACAAGCTATTCAGAAGAAGCTGTAGAGCGCAGTGAGCTGGTCATCTTTTTTTTTTTTTTTCATCTAATAACAGAGTAGTAAAATCCTGAAACTCGCTTTCTGACATGTCTGAGGACGTTGTGCCTGCAGTACTGTGATTTCTTTCAAAAACTACACTGAAGATCATTCCCTTCAAAGGGGGCCATTCGACCAAGTGTAGCAAGTATTCTATACAGTAAGCAAAGTAAGTATGTTACGTATAAATCGTTCGATTGTCCCATTATACTGAAAGTAAAGTATTATCATTCAGTGATTCTTCTTTCTCTCCGCTTCTGCGAGCATTTTCGGCATTATCGCGAAATAGTCCACCACTCCATTCACCGCCATTCATTTCGTCATAGCCGGAGACTTCTTTCAACCTCCACATACATGTGGTGGAGACGCACACGCAGAACGACAGGGGACCGATATCACGAGTTGGCTGCATTTTTGCTATTTTCTTCATTTTTCGTTCTGCTACCTCCCTCTCTCTCCCTCTCTCACACACACAGACATACTCACACACACACACACACAATCACACACCCACATGCACACATACACAGACAATCATGTGATAATGCGCTATATAAATGTTGTGACTTATTATTGTTATCTAAGCAAACAGCATGACGTCCCTGAAACTTGAAAGGCAAATCATGTGCACATTCCCTATCACGGGGCGTTTTACAGCTTTTGTGACAGTTCAAAGAAAAATATAAGTCAGGTTACTTCAAATGTAAGCAAGAAATGAACACAACGAAGTGAAAATATGTACACACCCTAGTGAGTGTTCGGACACCTACAGCATGTACTATTAACCCCGTCTGTGACAGGGACTTTGGCAAGTCTGTACATCACTATTTAATTTTCTGTGCCAATTAGCGCCAAAGTACACAAAGGGTTAACCCAAGAAACTCCCATTTACCTCTTGTCGATTCATGGTGCACTCATGACTGAGCTCATTCTTGGCATCGACGTTGAGGACGTAGCCGCGGCCAAGAGGCGAAGTTCTGGCGCATCCTTTCATCCCGTTCGGTAGTCTGACCCTGGCGGCCGGGACAGGATTTCTCGCTTCGGGAACAGGTTTCTTGACTCCGGACACAGGTTTCTTGACCTTGGAAACAGGTTTTTTGACATCGGGAATAGGTTTCCTTGCAGGCTGCTGCACCGGGCTGTGGCGATGAGACTCATGACGGACGAGAGCCTTCCTCTGGGGTGCCTTTGGAGACTTTGCGCTAGATCTTGCCACCGATTTCTTGTTCGTCAACGCTGGCTTCTCGTCCGCAAGATCGGGTCCGTCCAGGACTAAGACACTGTGTCCGTCATATCTGGCATCCTGCTGCTCGACGACGGGTGGACCGCCGAAACCGTCGCGGAGCTCGATGTTGGAGCTGATGGCTTCGGAGTGCTCGGGACCATCCAGCGACGGGAGGGTGAGGAGTATGAAGCAGAAACCCAGTACGAAGGTGAGCGCCAGAAGGTGGGCAACGGTCTTCCGCACCCTACACGTGTAGTATGTCATAGCCATGGCTTGCACCAGACACCTGCTCTTGCCCATCTGAATCTCAAAGCAGAGTGCTCATCGACAGTCGTCACACGCTATCATTTCGAAAGAGTGTCCGCCTTATTTATTCTCACACACCTGAGTGACCAATTCTAAAAACTTTCTCGTCGATTCACTCCACGCAGATCACAGGTTTTCCTCGGATATAACCGCACTAATCATTACTCAATAAATGATGTGCCGACAGTCTGAAGTATTCCTTCCACTGCCATAAAAGATGAATTTTATTATTATCTTTTTACGTAACCATCGCTTTCGTGTCCATTCGGCCGTGGACTCCTTCAGTATAATGTGCCTATGGTGCACAGCCGTTTAGTTGGATGGCCCCAGTGTGTACACACTGAAAGTCGTCGAAATGGCGTGTTTGAGTTCTTCGTGCTGACCACCATCCCCTTTTTTCAAGCTCATCGGAGTGGAACATTGCGGGGAAGCCTATACCTCCAGAGAACACCGTTCATTCCAATGATGCGCCAAGATTATCAAGTCACGTCACCGGATTTGCATTGGATTGTGTCGTGTGAATGGGCGTATCCCGAACAAAGTACTCAGTGCAATGAAAGGCGAATCTTGTTTGTTTAAATAGCTGCGAATAATACATGGACCAGAGAGAACAGCGTCTTTGACACTGTATAGTGAAAGAGACCATTGGGATGACTAGGCCACGGCTTTTGTGCCACTTTTTGGGCAAATGAGTAGCGAGTGTCGTTAATGTCATGGCTGACAGAAATATGCCTATTTACTTAACAGACCCAACTACTCATTCACACATTTTTTCCCCGAAACTGGCGAAAGACGAATATAACCGAAAATTCCAGCAACAATATCGTCTTCTGCATAGCTGTCAATCAATCAAATATGACAAGGTTCAGTTACCGTTGGAATCTAAATATTTGACGTCCGATTCACTCCATAACACTGGTAATGAGGTCATTCATTTTTCTGTTGTTGTTTTTTTTTTTTCGAAAAGAAACATCTTTCAAACAAACAAGCAAAAATGTCTTAGATTCAAGGCTGATTCCATTTTTTTTTCGTCCTTTTGTTCCTTTCTTCTTTTCTAGAAGATGGCGGTCATTCTAAAAGACAGAAATGATGTGAGTAATGGGAGACACCATCTGGTCATGATGTCTGACCATCGAAATTTTTAGTTTGAGGTCAGTGGCAAAATGACGAAATACGGTCCAACCCGCAACGATCAAAATCATGTTCGTTCACTCCTTGTCACACGTCGATATTAGTTGCTGCCGTATAAAACAGATTTATCGTGAAGTGCGATTTCAGACCACTCCAAGGTTGGATTTAAAATAAAAAAAAAAGAGCAGCGTCAAAATGGTAGGGGTTTCCTCAACATCGCACCTTGAAATAAGAAAGCATGAAGCTACAACGGTGTGTTGTAGCTCCATGAAGAAAGGGAAAGTATTTTTGGTTTTCCATGTTTCAAAGATTCAGATTAATGACGTCATCACCCAACAGATCTCCCACTGAACTGAAAAAAAAAATATTCACTTAATGTTCTCCTTTTTTGGGGGGGGGGGGGAAATTACTAGAATTCATCAGGAACAAATAGGGTCCCTATATATTTCACACCAAATTACTGCATAGTCTCAAAGAATACCGAAAAACTTCTATTGGAAAAAGATTGCAGCTGCTATAAATAATCGACAAAAGACAAAAACATGGCAACAACTTTCTTATTACATGGCGGAGATTTCATCACTGGTCCATCAAGTGTTGAGATGATGAATCACTGTCTTTTTAATTCCTTTGTCATAAGAAATGAAATTCTAAAATTACACAAATTCTTTATTGGATGTCTTCGTTTGATGAAACTTGTATCACTCTGCAAAACTGTTCATCTTATTTTACTCCATTTCTTTTTTTTAACAAAGAACATGATGTGGCACTTTAATATTGACAGGAAGGAGTAAGTCATGTGACAGGGAGAGAGATATAGGAAGAGAGAGAGATATGCGCAGATGAAGATAATTGAGTTTTATGCGCAGTTTGCTCACAGAAAAAAAAGAGAGAGAGAGGTTGGAATATTTGTTGAATTATTTGCAGCATACAAAGGGTAAATATTTGCTAGGGCCTCTTTCCGACCTCCTTAGGACTAATCCATTTTTTTTTTTTTTGGAAATCGACGTATTATGACATTATGACGTATGTATAGTTACCAGAAATGATTCATCTGCCTCGATATCGACAAATAGACAGACTACATTATACATGTGTGTGAGTGTGTGTGTGTGCGCGCGCGCACGCGTGTAAAGAGGACAAAGATCAAATAAAAGTGAGAATTCTTCAAATAAGGAAATAGGAAATGAATTTGCAATTTACATGGCCCTTCATTTACACTTTGATGTAGGTTATCATTCCTGACCATTGATTAAGTTAGTGATCAACCCTCTCAGCAAAAGGGAAATATTTTGCAATTTATTCTCTATCTTTATATCTTTACAATATGCAATCAATATACCAGTTGTTGTATCCGTAGAGGTCGCTTTAACTGTTTCGTGATGCCTGTGAGACACGTCAATAACTGAAGAGTTTTATAGCAAAACAAGGCAATCGCCAAATTGTGTCTCGCCCATTCGCGTACAAGGAATTAATATTTTTTATAACTCCCAGAAGTTAATTGACCTGCTTATGACCTTTGACCTTGTGGTGACCTTCAATACCCTAAGGGACATTTACCATCCAAGTTTGGTCACAAACGGACAAAGGGATCAAAAGTAATGAGCCATAATCGAAACGCGCCATAAAAACTTAACATTGGGCCCTAAAAATTTGTTGACCCCTTTCTGTGACCTTTGACTTTGTGATGACCTTTAACTCCCCAAGGGACATCTACCGTCCAAGTTTGGTCACAAACGGACATAGGGATCAAAAGTTATGAGCCACAATCAAAACGCGCCCTAAAAACATAACATTGGGCCCTAAAAGTTTGTTGACCCCTGTCTGTGACCTTTGACCTTGTGACGACCTTCACCTCCCCAAGGGACATGTTCCATCCAAGTTTGGTCACAAACGGACAAAGGGATCAAAAGTTATGAGCCATAAACGAAATGCGCCCTAAAAACTTAACATTGGGCCCTAAAAGTTCGTTGACCCCTGTCTGTAACCTTTGACCTTGTGGTAACCTTCAACTTCCCAAGAGACATCTACCATCACCCAAGTTTGATTGTCATTGTAGCAACATGTGCTGAGTTACGTGTGATAAGAGAGCCTTGCAAGTAAACTTTAACGTATGACCTCAAATGACCTTTGACCTTATCATGTGACCTCTTACGGCACCATAACATGAAGGTTCCCCCAGTGCATCCATCATCCAAGTTTGATTGCCATTGTAGCAACATGTGTCGAGTTACATGTGATAAGAGGGTCTTGCAAGTAAACTTTAACGTATGACCTCAAAATGACCTTTGACCTTTTCCTGTGACCTCCAACGGCACCATAACATGAAGGTACCCCCAGTGCATCTATGACCCAAGTTAGGTTGTAATCCAAGCAACTTATGTGAAGTTATTTGTCAAAAGAGAGTCTTGCAGGTAAACTTTAACATAGAAAAGAGGGTCTTGCACATACCCTTTAATATATGACCTCAAATGACCTTTGACCTCATCACATGACCTCTGACAACACCATAACATGAAGATACCCCTAGTGCTTCTATCACCCAAGTGTGGCTGCCATTGCTATAACAGTTGCCAAGTTATGCATCATAAGAGAGTCTTGCAGGTAAACTTTAACATTTGTGACGGACGACGGACGACGGACGGACGACGGACGGACGACGGACGGACGCCATTTGGATCCCTTAGTCTCGCCTTCACCTCCGGTGGGCGAGACAATGAGCTAAGCGCCATTTGTAAACATTTCAAAGTAAGTCCATCATCAGATAGAGCAAAATTAAACCTTTCCAGTATTACCTCACTTGTGACATAACAAGGAATATTCAGAAGTTATAATTAAAAAAATATCCTGTATTTTCGTATCATTTTTTTTTTTGTTCTTAGCAGCTTTAATCACAAATATCTCAACTAAAGGAGTTTGCTCGTTTTGTGATGAAACTCTTCAACTAAAGCTATCTACAATCTTTCTCAATATTATGATTATGATAGAACAATACGAGTTGAAGCAGTAATAGTTACTCACTGTACATGTATTTTTCCAAGCCATCGACAAATCCAGCTAAACAAAGGACGCTAATCTATTCCAATGAAAAAAGGAGGAATGGATCCATCACAATCACTAGTTTAGCTACACCCAGGATCCTCCGTCATCATGGTCCTTCATTTACAATTCTAGGAAAAAGATTGATTGCTGATGAAAAGGGGCAGATAGAAGTGGATTTTTGAGCCCCCTAAAATGGCACAAGACACCTTCAGAGGCACCATGAAACTGCCGTACGAAAACTTGGTGCTATTCTCCATCTCAAACCAAAGAAGATGATAAAAAGAAGACGGAAACCCGCCACTGTATCTCGCCACTGAAAACCCGCACAAGGCTTCGGACCTCTCGTTAAGCGTGCAAGTATAATGTCGTCATCGATTATCTTAATGAGGGCAAACAGATGCCATTTCGAAAACATTTTTGAGGGATGAATGCACACCCGCGGACTGTAACTGACTATGCCACAAAAACATATTTTGCCATATTATTAGATTAATCAGATCAAGGTTGTTCGGGATCAAAGAGGATAGCTCTCAACATTAAGCCACCTAAAACGCTGATTTCTCTTAAATTTTGTCTGAAGATTTGATGTAACTTTCTGTTTTGTTTTCATCAGACACCATTCACACACATGCTTTGAGAGACCTACATGGTTTGAAGGTGGTCCATTATCAGATGGTCTACTTCCCAGTTTGTCTAACACCACTACTGCTATGCTCATTTGGTCTGCTATCAATGTGGTGAAATGCCCGTTTGGTCTAATCCTCACTTGGTCTAATGCCCAGTTAGGCTAATGATCGTTTCGTCTAATGACCAGATGGTTTAATTTGTGTAAATTGACACTGGTCCTTCAGTAAAGAAACGATGGGCTCAAATACCAGCAGGGGTCAGTTTGAGATCCCTTAATACAGACAAGACAACTGATAGATGTATATCAACTTATACTTGGCACAAGCACTGCAGAGCGGTACCACGGCGGTACCATACAAAGTGAGCATTTTAAGGGAGGAGGAAGCTGCCCCCCCCCCCCCCCGACTACTTGTCTTGAGAAGCTTAAAAGTGAATGAACGATGACATTGCCCCCAAGACGAACGTACAAAGTCAATTTGTTTCGTGTCTGTAAAGAGTGCAAACTATTCTCCACATCAATTTATTCATTTGGTCAAACACGAGCATGTGTAAAAGCGATGATCGTGTGTGCTAAAATGCTTTACCGCATGCATGCGCACTGCTTTTTCGTACGTCTCCCTTGCCCCTACAAGCTAAGGTCCGTTGTGACTTTGACGTGTTCATTAAAGGGAAGATAAACCCCAAGAACAATGTGGATTGAGTGAAAGCAGCAACATTAGTAGAACGCATCAGTGAAAGTTTGAAGAAAATCGGACAATCAATGCAAAAGTTATGAATTTTTAAAGTTTTGGTGTTGGAACCGCTGGATGAGGAGACTACTAGAGGTTATGACGTATGAGTGGACTACAACATCAAGAAAATATAAAGAAAATACTACAAAAATCCATTTTTCATGAAAATTACAAATTCCATCAACTTCATATTGACATATGTTAAGGGTAGCAATTATTCCCCCTGCTTTCTGAAAGCGGTTGGTCCACTGCTCTTTCATAATTCTAGAAAAGTGAATTTTTGTTGAATATCCCTTATATTTTCTTTGTATTGTTGTCCACTCATACGTCATATCCTCTAGTAGTCTCCTCATCCAGCGGTTCCAACACCAAAACTTTAAAAATTCATAACTTTTGCATCGATTGTCCGATTTTTCTCAAACTTTCACTGATGTGTTCTATTAATGTTGCTGCTTTCACTCAATCCACATTGCTCTTAGGGTTTATCTTCCCTTTAAAGGAAGCAACGCCGGACAATTTCCGATCGAGAACACAAACCCACTTCTTTCTCCTTAAAGGGATGGTATAGTATTATTGAGATAAGGATTCAGCTTTTCACTTTTTGTGAGATACTAACAAACCACTTTATGAAGTGTTAAAGAGCATACGATTCAAGAGGAAGTTAACATTTTTATATGATCAAAATCGATTTTGAAATGGCTCAGATACAAAAAGGGTAAAACAGCGATTTGATAAAAGGTGGGTCCCACCTTCTATTGAATAGGATCGCTTTGTTTTGGATATCTCAGCCATTTCAAAACCAATTTTCATTAAATTAACTTTGATTTTTTTTTTCTTAGAATTATAATATAATGCTCTTTCTTATTTCGTCAGAGGTTTC
This sequence comes from Diadema setosum, assembly GCA_033980235.1. Taxonomy (NCBI): domain Eukaryota; kingdom Metazoa; phylum Echinodermata; class Echinoidea; order Diadematoida; family Diadematidae; genus Diadema; species Diadema setosum. Next base: position 37,236,899 of record CM067068.1, on the reverse strand, counting down.
TCATATTCTCAGAAAAAAAAAAAATCATCATCATCAAACCACGTTGGTAACCTGAAGCTCCACCTCAGTCCAAACTGTACCATTCCTTTAATAAAGCAACGCCGGACGACTTCCAATCGACAACAGAAACCCACGACCTTTCTTTTTTTTTCTCCCCTGAAAGGAAAAATAACGTCATTATTACAATCATTCATCGCTGAATATACAGCTAAAAAATACGTTTGTATGATTTATCATGCTAAAATATTGTGTGTGTGTGTGTGTGTGGGTGGGTGGGGGGAGTTGCATTAAGTTATTAAAATAGATATTGCCACAGTAACGACAACTAGAGGTGGGCAGCGGTTTCACACAGTGTCCATTCGAATTCGTTAAAGAGTGACAACAACAGCAAAAACAGAAAAATAGGAAATTACATACACTGTGCACATTGTGGTACACATACACCATACACACAAACATACGCACGCTAACATGACGATTATACTTCATGACAGAATCCACCGGTATTGATGAGGCTAGTTAGCCACGAGTATGGTATGTAAATTAGAGTGTTTTTCTTTTAAATTCATCGGAACATAATCGTACAGCTGAGTCAGCAAAGTTCACAGAATTGGACGAGTGAAAACACATCGAAAACGGGTACTACAGTGCGTATCAAAAAAAAAAAAAAAACCCAACAAGATTTAATTTCGAATTTGTGAAGATTGTGTTAACTTTACACCAAAGTGAGTAGCAACATCTTAAAGCCACATGTCTCCTCTTTCCAATGATATCTTATTTATTCTTACACGGTCATGGATGGCTGGGTAATCATTGTTTTTTGACAATGCGTCAAATTGGACTTGGGACCAAGTTTCAGTTTCTGCATTCAACTACGACGTCGATTTTCGTAGAGAAAAACTGAATGTCTGGGCTGGACTTTGTGGAAACGGTTCGCTCCTAGGGCCCTTCTTCTTTGAAAACAACATGAACGGAAATGGATATTTACAAATTTTATATGAAAATGTGATTCCTGAATTAATGGAAAAATTTTCTGTGCAACAAAGCGGTGTGTTCAGATGCCTATGGTGGGCATAGGATGGCGCACCAGCCCATCGACTAGTTGCAGTAAGAAACAGATTGGCTGGGGTATTTGGAAATTATATGGGTGATTGCCTTGTATCATGATGTGGAGTGGCCACCACGATCTCCGGATCTTGTGACTTTTTTCTTTGGGGTTATCTCAAGAGCAAAGTCTTCATTACCCGTCCACCTGACATTGCAACTTTGAGACAAAGAATAACTGATGAGTTGGAAGCTCTACGCCACCAAGCCCCAATGATTCGCAGGCTGTGTGTGAGATGGAGAAAAGAGCTAATCTCTGTGAGGAAAGGAATGGTGGCCATGTTGAGGGGCATGGAATGTAATGTTAAAAAGAAATACTAGTATCCAAAAGAAGACAATGGTAAGTTGTAATCATTAATTTCATCAATTTCATTAATAGCGATCATTAATTTCATTTATATTAATTTCATTATTTCATTTGTTTAGTTAATTTTAAGGTGCATTGATTCTTGCAGTGCCTAAACTTGGTCCCAAGTCCAATTTGACGCATTGTCAAAAAACAATGATTACCTAGCCATCCATGACCGTGTAAGAATAAATAAGGTATCATTGGAAAGAGGAGACATGTGGCTTTAAGATGTTTGTTACTCACTTTCGTGTAAAATTAACACAATCTTCACAAATTTGAAATCAAATCTTGTTGCTTTTTTTTTTTGATACGCACTGTTTATTCAACAGCATGGAAGACGGTTGCTTGCGCTGGGGCAATAGGCTAAATATCTGTGAGGCTTCCGTTTAGGCCCAGTACTTGCCGTTGTACTCATTATCTGAACTGGGCCTATTTGAATCTAGCGGGATGAAAATGTCAAAAATCTTTGTGGATGTCTTGTATAATATTTGGAGCCACCACGCTGATCCCAGCTGAGAAACGTTTTGCAATACATTGTAGTAGTCTCATCATGTTGTATATAATAGTGAGCAAATAAACGTCTTTGGAACACGTCCGTTAATTCAGAAATAATGAAATAACGACCAAAACACTGTTGTCACCACATGATATTTTTAAACACAGGAAAAAGTCATTCTGACAGGTCAACTAAATTTCTGTGGATCTTGGCCTTTAACGTAATCGGCATCAGTACCTCAGATCATAAATCGTTGCAACGCAATCCATGGTTTCATATTATTCATACTTGTTCCGACGTCTTTACTTCAATTTAGTTCTATAAAGGGGCATTACAGGCAATAATTTACACATTATATAGTTCATAAAGCGATAGTACCATGTATAGATTAGCGGGATTTATTGTGGTCCTAGAGCTGATAAACCAATAATTCTGAAAACTCCAAAACACAATACACTGCACAATACTGACCAGGGATGATGACATAATGTATGGAGTTGCACATGGAAATATGTTCCAGTTATTTCATGTATAGAAATGTAGTTCCATTACAACATTATGTACTTTTGCCAAGTATACACTTGTGTAGAATTCTAATATTTGACATGCTTTCTTCTTTTCTTCTACTTCATTAGGCCCCAACTCATGCATTTTTTATAGTGAAGCTGCTACGTCGTCATCCTCGACCTCCTTTATTGTGATTTGTTATGATTTTTGAACATATTTTTATTCTTCATCTCAATCAGAATAACTTCTGAAATTGTGCAACCAGTATAACCATTATTTTAGATAAATATTATTCAAATGCAAAACTCTCTTTCAAGTTAATTAAAAAGATTAACTTGTATTCTTCTAATCAAATCACTACACAACTGGAATGACTATTACTGTATCTATTTTTTTTTTTCAAAGAGACTTTTTGAAGTTCCATAATTACGCTATCCTTCACGTATATACAGCATTGTGTGGGGGGGGGGAGGGGTGGAGCGAAGCAAAACAAAAGGCCATTGTCAGGTATAGTGAACAGTTTTGTGAAAACACGAGATGGTGAGAAACATTAAAATGAAGAAAAAACCTATTCTGTTCTAATTTCTAATAATTAGTAATCTACAATTCTGATCATAATGTTCATTTGTCAACTTAAACTTAAGTTTACTTAACTTAAACTGAAGTAGCAGTCTTCTTTAAACACCTGCTTTCAAAATGTAATTGATCATTTGCTGGATTATTCAACGATCATTGGAAGAGCTTTTGGCAGATGGTAAAAATGATAAGAGAAATATAGTACATTGTATACCACGCTGTACTTTTTTAATGCCGTATTCTTTAATACCAGGATGTTTTGCAGACGATCAAAGCCGCTTTCATTTTCAAGTCAGATAAATCTTTTGTGACTAGATTTCCTATTAGAGGAAATGAATGCTTACCGATATCTCAGAGCAGAAACAAACACGGCAAGATATTCCAATCAAGTAAACCTTTGACTACCAAGCTGTATGTACTTTCTGTAATATATATTATGTCAGCATTCCGGCTTATTGCTATCGAGATAAACAGACATGTTTGAAAGAGATAATAAGTAAGCATTCTAGATTCTCTGTGCAAGGCTTGACACAAACATTTTTTTTTTTTGCTTCGTGGCCCTTTCAGGCCTCTAAAATCATCAAACCTCATTTTTTGGTGTCCCGACAATTAAAATTTGATGGGTTGGAAAAAGGTAAGCGTAAAATTAATAAATAATTTGATGCATCAAAATGATCACACAATAAACGTCAAGTGAAATTTGGCAGGTATTTGGCACAATATGAAGTATTGTGACTGAGAAGTAAGATAGAGAAAAAGCTTCCGATCCCTCATAGCAGCGGGTACTGCGTATTAATTCAAATCAATGATTTCTTGCTCCGAGTATTGTCATAATCACATCATGCAAATAACAGCGGACGATGATGTTTTATTACCAGTCCAAAACGTCTTGCCTTGAAAATGAGGCTAGTCTAGAACCTTCCCCGCAATTCTCCACCCTCCATCAATAATTCTACTCTTTTTCTACTCTCTTCTTCCTTCTACATTATTGACGAAAGTATAAATAAGGCCGAATACTGTCTCTATTTGAATGACTGATTAACAGAAACGAGCAAGGACAGCCCTACTAATTAACAGATTCCTTGAAGGGAAAAAAAAAATCCGTTGGTTCAATTTCTTCAAAGTGGACTGTTATTTCATTTTCCAACATAGCTTGTGATCAAAGGCGGTTCCTACTGTACTAGATACTGTACACTCGTACAAAATTTAATTAGGTGATCCGAGTATCCTCTCGGATCACCTTCTGTATCTGTACTGAATCTTTCTTCTTTCTTTGTTTCTTTCTTTATTTCTCCTCAAAAGTTGTGCAGAGGTTAGCTCAGAAAGTGCATTGCCTCTCAATGTCAAACTTATACCATATATGTGTCATGTCGCAAAGACGACAGCGCAAGTAAAATCATAGTGATCAGTCGACCGTGACGTCACTATGACGTCATTATATGAAAACACATTTTCATGCATATCTCATTAATGGAATGGAATATTTCAATGAAATTTACGTCACATATATTTCAAGTCAAGCGGATTCTTTTCATATTCTCAAAATTCATTTTTCTTTCAAAACGCGCGCGTACGCGCGCGTTGAAATATTTGTATGCTCAAATCGAGCTCAAATTTTTTTTTTGCACACGTTTCAGACCATTTGGAGCATTTTTGGAAAAATTAAAAAAATCGGACGGACGCGTACGCGCGCGCGCATATACGCACGCACAGCTCATATGCAATATAAATTTCCCGGTTTTTTACTTTGACCGGATGCCTGAAATGTCACGGAATATTTCTACCAAGTTTCAAGTCAATCCGGCTCTACATGACGTCATACGGGCCCATCAAAGTTGAAATTCCGCGCGCGCGTCAATGGCGATATACAGTGCAACTATGCAAAAAAAAACTGCCAATTTTAAATCCGATTTTACTCGTCAGGATGGACGGTGACCCCCCATTTTCTTTACATATTTTGAAAGCTGATGAGTTGTACATGTCATTTCATGGGTTGGCAATGCTGTCAAAGTGATTAAAAGATATCAAATTTCTTAATAAAGTAAAAAAAAATAAATTTTCAAAATGACGTCATCAAATGTCAAGTTTATTCAAGCGTATCTGACTAATCCTTTGTCAATTTTCACCCAGATTTCAGTATGTTGTAGTTTATTTAATGTTCTTTGAAACATAAAATAACAATATTTTGATTGGATGACGGTATCACCTCGTAAAAATGGATTGAAAGTAACCTTGTCAAATTTGACCAGTTTACGTGTAATCTCTATGGCAGTGCAGTTTTTCTGGAAATGAAAATTGACATGACTAACTTTATCGAGCACTAGCTCACTTATGCTTCAGTGAATTTCTCCAAGATTTTGATATGTTGTAGCTGAGACTTTGGGCTATAGTAAGTGTGCCCTTCGTTTTTTCATACGATGTCGGAATCACGTCAAAAAATTTGGTTGAAATTAAAGATTATCTTCGATGTATTGAAATATTTCTTTATTTTTGCAACTTTATGTGCAATAACTCAAGAAAAACATACCCTATCACCACCATCTTTTGCACAGGTTTAGTTCATGTCACGAACATTATTTCATAAAATAACAACTACTTGATCAGACGCCATCTTGGGTATGTAAATTAGGGTCAAAGGTCATAAATGTTTCATCCTGTATCTTGGTGAATACATGTCCTATCTTTCCCATATTTTGCACACGTAAAGACCATGTTACAAGGATCATTTCACAAAATTACTACTTCTTGCTCAGATGCCATCTTGTCTATGCAAAGTTGGGTCAAAGGTCATATGTACTTCTTTCTCTATCTTCGTTATGACGTGGTATCTCTATGGGAGGGAATCTTTTTTAATGTGAAAATTGACATGATTGTCTTTATCGAGCACTAGCTCACTTACCCTTTGGCGAATTTCTCCTCGATTTTAATATGTTGTAGCTGAGACTGTGCGCTATCGAATGTGTGCCTTTTTTTCTTCATACAATGTCGGAATCATGTTAAAAAACTTGGTTGAAATTAAAGCTTATCTTCGATGTATTGAGATATTTCTATGTTTCTGCAACTTTCTTTGCAATAACTCAAAAAAACAAACAAACAAACAGCCCCTATCACTCCCATATTTTGCACATGTTTAGTTCATGTCACGTACATTATTTCATAAAATAACAATTCCTTGATCGGACAACATCTTGGGTATGTAAATTAGGGTCAAAGGTCACAAATGTTTAATCCTGTATCTTGGTGAATACATGTCTTATCTTTCCCATATTTTGCACACGCAAATATCATGTTACAAGAATCATTTGACAAAATAACCACTTTTTGCTCAGATGCCATCTAGGTTGTGCAAAGTGGGGGTCAAAGGTCATATGTACTTGTTGTTGTATCTTCGTTATAGTGTATACAGATTTGGTACTAAAGATAGCAGATATGACTCCCTTTTCTAAATGAGAATCCAAACATCACACGGCCAATGTCTCTGACCACAGATGAAACCTGCATGGTCATGCCTATTGCGATCAGGACTTGAATCATTGATTTAAAAAAAAAAAATCGGATCACCTTAATTTGTCAGTGATGACAAATTACAATCTCTAGTTTGTATTATGCATTCGTGCACCCGTTTAATAGTACTAATACACCTTCCACATCGCCATCATTAAGCTGCGAGATACGTAGGACATTCTAGGCGGTTTTAAATTACAACTCAACATTTTCTTTTCCAGAATCGTTTACTTCAAATCTACCATCAAGCTTGGTGAGCTTTCCAGCGATTAAAGGCATAATTTACCATTTGCAGATGAAACAAAAACCCAGCATTAGTGCTTTAAAATAATTCTAAAATATGAGTTGGGGATAGAAACAGCCACTGTAAAAATTTGAATCCGTTTAATCGATGTTAAGTATTGTTAAATACACAAAAAGTGAACAATAGTTATAATAAGAATGCTTCTTGACGAAACCGTCTACAGTTACGGTTTATTGACAAAAATACTGATATCTCCCTATATTTTAGGCTTTATTGCGAAAAATGTATATGGCAGGATGTTTTGTGATACAACAGACGTACACATATACATCAAATGTGATATCTTGAACATTTTTAAAATCACTGCTCCCAAAGGTAAACTGGACCTTTAATCCTCGGATTTTATAGAAATACTCAATATCATGTGTATACTTCCCTACTCGCTGATCATTATTGCCACTTCACAATTTGATGCTTGTGTGATACTTCGTGAAAAGTTGCGTTCACGTCTGCGTTCACGTGTCATCTCCCTGATCAACCTAGTCTGGTTTCCAGACCCTTTGTCAACTGTACTCATTTTACAAAATGCTCCCTCCGCGGCGACGAAGGACCATCCAGCTAAGCCTGCTACCTCTTTTGTCGTTAGAGGGAGTTAATAGGGAGCTTTAGATTTTAGACGCGCGGACGTTCAAAGAGAAAAAAACATGATCTGAGCGTGCGCAGTAACTTGATCCGCGCTACTGCGCACGCTCAGATAGTGTTTTTTTCTCTTTGAACGTCCGCGCGTCTAAAATCTAAAGCTCCCTATTATTCTGCAGAGGAGCAGACGGTCTGGACGCCAAACTAAATCAAGCGCACTAGGGCTCACACGGGTAAATAATTCCCCATAGAGACGTGTGTTAGAATTCAAATTTCAAAAAATTCTGTAAAATAGCTGGGAGAAATGAGGTGTTTCATCTTCACTAACTTGGATAAGTGAGATATACCCTGTCATCCATCAAATTTGCAAGGCAGGTTCTTCTGCTCAAATTCTGTCCAAGGGTCCGCAAAGCCAGACTACGAGTTCTTGTCACTCAAAAGATCACCTTGTTTCCGTACACGTACCCAATGAAATATAGTCCCCTCAAATTCCATCAGAAAAGCTTTCATCTTCCAACCAAAATGCAGTTTGTAGAGGAATTCATACTTAATATCTACAGCTATTCAATTTTTTGCCAAACTACACCATTGACGTTCAATTATTTTTTTTTCTTCATTTATTTTGGTGTCTTTGGTACGAATTTGTGAAGGGGTCTGGGACATTCCATTTTATTTACAGGTGTGAGCCCTATAGTGAATATCTCTTTTAAGTACCCCTTGAACGATTGAATGGCCCGTTACCTGTCATTCGGGTTCACTTGTCGCTTTTTCCCCCACAGCACAGGGATATTTTGTCTGAAGTCCTCGGACGCGTCTACCACTGCGTTCATCAGAAGACATGGAGAACAGTTCCCCGTAAAAATAATATCCCAACAGGTAAAAACAATACGCACATCTAATGAAAAGAAGTGTAAATCCCCATCCATTGTTCTTTCTGCTATAAGCTATTAATATATGTATGTCGCAAGTTTGTTTTGCAGCTTTTGGACGTAGTGTATGATTTCCTCAACTTTCACTGTTTCACTGAAATCATTCTGCATTCACAAATCAGATATTTAATTTATGATAGCAGCATCTGGACATGTTGCTCATCCGGATAAGGGATTTGGTCAGATATGAGAGACTTAATGTTTAATACACGCAGCTCCTTATATTTAAAGCTACATGTAACCTACTGCAGGTAGCATACACTGAAACTCTTTCTTTGCTATCAGCACAAAATTTGGCGGAAGGGAATGTCTGAATGCATGCTATTTTAGATGAAACTTCGATGTAAATGTATGTTTATTATGTTGGAAATGATATGTAGTTCATGTGAGTTTGTGTAGGAATTTTGTCGGAGTTTGAAATTCCCCTATCTCCCGTAGATTGGAAAGAAAAAAGAATACGGCGAGACTGCGTCCGGATAGTAGAGAGATCCGGATAAAGGGAGGCCGGATAGGAGGAGAGGTCGCACATCTTCTCCGACTCTTCGAGCAACTGCCAGTGTGAGGCCAGTGGAGTGCCTAACCTCGCAGTTTCATATCACAGTGTACTGTTACGTGGTGTAATGGCACAAACAAATGTGAAGTGTATTGTTGACATCTCTTTTTTTATCAGCTGGGTGCAGTCACGTGACTAGCGTCTCAGCGGAATGGCATGTCACTATTCTTCTTACCAGAATCCCACCGTGGAAATAATGCAGAGGTATTAGATATTGCCTTTGTATGTTACATCAGTTATCCATTCTACTGCGTGATAATTGAATTCATCTCTAAGACCTGTGTACAGCTTTTTCGGGTCAGCGCACGCGTTAAATTGTGGTACGAATTGAACCATTGTCCATATTTGTATCAAGTCCATGTGCCACCAGTCTGCATCAGGGAGGCGAGACGAGTCTAACCTTCTTGCTACAGTCAGGTGCTGGGATGCCGACCGTGTATTAAACAGCAATACACTGAGGGATGAAAATGCGGCCTTCTGGTGGGAAACACGATCTTACCTTCCCTGCAACAAACATGTGGGCATATAATGTACCATCGCCCTGAATGTACATAGTACACCATTGGGGGAAAAGAGTCATTTTTTTTTCGTTGTATTATAACCACTACAAGGAAAAAGGTAACAGCTGGCACCCTGTATGTCACACTGCCTTCTGTGCGTTCTACTTCAACGATTTGTACACCGGTACTGACCACAAGCGAATTCTGACTTGGTACACTATAGGCCCCTAATCCTGGCATAGAGTGGTGCGAACCGCACAGTCAAACGTAAATGCTCGTAAAATTTATGTTGCAAGGTAATAACATTTATGCATATTACATGTACTCAATGGAAATTGCGGAGAGCGTTTTTATAAACAAACATCATGGTAATGTTTAATATTGTGCTTTTCAAATCATATTCATTATAAATTTACTAACACTGTCGACAGACAGCTAGACATGCAGCAGTGGGGACAGAATACGAGTAGTGATGGGCAAAACATGGGTGACGAACCTCTCATAGCTGACGATCAACGAAAATATGTATACATACTATCACTGTAGTGTATTAAAAGAGTCCAAGTCACATGTAATTAAGGACACAAAACATTTCCATGGCTATATTATGCTTTACTCTCGTCTTTCTTTTTTTTTTTTTTTTTGTTCTTTGCTGGGCACGCTGGAGGAAGATAAAGAAATTAGACAGGGTTTAAAAAGAGCACAAAGCCACAGTGGGAATGATTTTATACGCACCTCAACTTTCGTCAGATTAGCTGGTTGTTCATACAAAGCTTTATGGATCGAGTTTTCGACGAACGTTTTTAGGTCGTCTCCCACCTTGTTGTCGATGAGGACAGGGTTCCATCGTCGAGTTCCCGCACTGCTGTCGAAGGTCGTCGTCATACGGCTCATGAGTTTCCTTCTCAGGGGTGATGCGACCCCGTCGTAAAACCAGAAGGTGTACGTGATCATCGTAACAGCTGCAGACGACATAATCAGCAGGATGAAGAAGGCGAACCTACTTAGTAACGCCATGGCGATCATAACCTGATACCAGCTTCACGATGCACACGCATTTGCCCTGACGTCGAGACGACAGCTTAACGATGCACTTTCATGGATCGTATTTCCGATCACGAGCAATAAACTACTGTAACAAAGTCATCCCGGACACCCGCCGAAGCAAACATGCCTGTCTCCGCATGCAGGCATGTGAAATTCAAAATATCCCCGTGGTCCTCTTCCTCTTTCGCCGCATGCTACAAATTGGGTTGATCTAAAACTTTAAGCCACAGGAGCCGAGAAAACCAGGACGCCACACTGAACTTGAATCTCCACGACTCTCATCGAATTCAAAATACAGATTTGCTCCCAAACATGTTCAGGGCGTCATCTGTTGCAAAATACCAGTCTCCTTCTTGACTGTTCACGAGTTGCAAGGAGATTTGTACCATCATTGAGCGACGACACAAGCGACGTTCACAGATAGATGTAACATTAAATCACTTTGTGTGCCACCCTACCGCTCTATTTACCATTATTGACGTATTCCGAGGTAAAAATCCGGCAGATGCTGGCTGCATGGGTGGTGTCTGCGGCTTCGTTCAGCGTCGACAAATCACCATGGTGATGTAGCAACCGATCAAAGAGTCTGTGCACGCATCCTCCTCCTCTCCCATCCTCCTACCGAGCAGACGATCATTACCAACATGCGGAGAACCTCACGCCTGTACGTGCACTGCTCTCGGCGTGCGGCGTGCGAGTAATCGCGCGCAGGCTATAGAGTCACCACAACAAGTATGTTCGCGGCTTGTCCCTGCACCGACAGACCAAGTATCACCCTGCATGAACTCCGTCTGCGGTGGCATCTATGCCAAGACATCGCCGCGCGCCAACCGAAGGGGAAATGAAACTCGAGCCATCATCAAGTGCGGTGCCAAAGCTAAAGTAGCAGGAAATGACCCGGAAATGATAGCTCTCAAAAGACGGAAGGGAAGAAGGTAAAACAATGGCAACCATGATAAATGCAGACAAACATGGTCATATCCTGCCTAGTTGTGCCCTCAAAATGTCATCATTATAGACCGCATGAAGTTCAATAAAAGTGCCTCTTGTTCATCACTGTTCTAACTGTCAGAGGAGACTGAAAGTCGGTATTCATTTGGCGTTAGAAATATTAAAAGAAAAAAGACTCTAACAAAAACTTGTTTTCCCGTCATTCAGACTGGTTGCCACTATGAAGTTTGTTTGTTACAGTGAGCCATAAAACAAAGATCAGCGTTTCTCTTTTGTACCAGTTATTTAGCAATTTCCAACACCGGATTCTGAGGAAGATCTCACAAGGGTAGACTACCATCTGGCCGATGATGACGAAAATACTGCACGACTGCAGGATGAGAGCTATCTCAGCGAGACAGTATCGAATGCGAAGTCAGCATCGAACGCGACGGGGAGGGAGCTGGCTTGAGCGCCTCGTCACAGTGTCTCATGAGATCGATACGTGTCCCGCAGCCCTGCCAGTTTCATAACGACTGAAAGACCAACGTGCCCTCGATGCGAAACCAAGGTGTCATACAAGCCACTAAAGGTGAAGCTCCTCGCACTGCACATTGTCATACTTACCACAGCAGGCAATCACACAATATGGTTACAGAAAACAGTCTGTATGATAATAGTCTACCATGGTACAGGCCGAAGTAAGTCACATTGTAGATCTAAATTAAATAACTTTTTCCTACTCTACTGTAATGCAATGACTCCTTTGAACCTTAAAAATATCAAAGCTCATCGTGTCTCTTCCAAACTATAACTCAAATATACATTTTTTTTTTTGTTTTATAAACAGCCTCCCAAACTGTATTATTGTGCGAGGAACATCCGTCATAACAGTAATTTCCTTAAATCTTAGCACTTTTCCTCTCATAAGAACGATCCAAATTTTAAACTCGTCGTGGAAGATAGGTCTCTTATCGCCCTCGGAATAAAATCTCGGATTTCTGCATTATCTCTGTTGACTCTAACAGTCAGGAAATATGTTAACTGACGCTGACAATGATATAAAGCATATATTTCTGATGTGTGAGGAAATGCCTCCCTGGCTACCTTCATTCGATAATGGAGACCTAGATAGTAATGTCTGACGGATCATGAAGTACATATCATCGAATCCTCCCGGATGTAGCACATCACATTTCCGTTAAAGCGAGAATCGATATCTTCCTCTCTACATCACTGTCCTAAAGGATAGACCCAGAAACAGACCGACCGACAGACAGACAAGCAGGACAAACAAAAAGATGAAAAAACAATATGGATACCTAAGCAGCAAAATGCAAAAACAGCGAAATATACATAAAGGGGTATATTTTTATTATGATATATGATATATGATATAGGCGCCTATAATCTATAACATATTATATATCATAATTATTTGTATTATTTGTATATTATATCATAACAGATAATAGATGTTATTTGAATTAACTATATATGAAATAGTATATATAATATATAATATATATATATATATATATATATATATATATATATATAATATGCATGTATCCATCTTACATGATATTATGTATAACATTTCATACATACATACATATATGATAGGAATATATGTAGACCTATATAATTATATCATATCCACGGATATAGAGAGAGATTTATAGAGAGAGAGATAGATATAATAAAGGATGGATGATCACAAAGAACTGCTGCTTGGTATAAACCTACAGTGGTAGACGGTATCCCAGTCAAGTGAGGCAAGATGGATTTCACTGTGGCTTGATACCCTGATGATTGTTGATGTCGGTCGTACGAGTTTAAATGACGGACATACGATAACATGACGAAGAAATCTAACGCAGTAATCACATAGGTCCACACACGAAGCCATTTAAAGAATGAAGGGGGGGGGGGAGAGAGTTAAGAAACGTTTTACAAGAATTGTTGCAAATTACCCAACAGTCACTATTGATGATTTCTTCTTTTCATATTTATATCTGATACTTCATTTCATATTTTATGTTTCATCTTATGTTTATGTTCCATATTTCATATTTCATAATATGTCGTATTCTTCCCCCATTTTTTAACGAGATTCTCAGTGATGGGGGGGGGGGGGGGGGGGTGGAAGCTCGAATTTATTACCATGAACCCGCTAAAGGCCTGGAAGCTAATCCGTAGAATGCGATTAATCCTAATGTTGCTTGAAAGCAGTCCTCCTAGGATACAGTGCGATATACCAGTGACGGAAACCAACGTGGGACTCCCATCTCCCGGGATGGAGAGTTGGTACTGTACTACATCCACAACACTGCGCCCCCCCCCCCCCAAAAAAAAGACACAAAATACCCAGCACAAAACAAGGCAAAACAAAAAAGTGGGCGTGTCCAGAGGACAAAGCGCGTTAACACACAGGTCGCGTCAAAGTCATGAGAGAGGTGACCCCGTAAGGACAAACCGTCCAGTCGGGTCACACGAACCGTAACACGATTCAAGGTCAAACTTTTCGGGGCGGTGCGAGCCTGTTTAAAGATCATATCCCACCTGTCCAAGGTAACAGCATTTGTTCAAGATTCCTCTTCTTTATATGCCATCTTGTATCAGAGCAGCAATCAATATGTCACAGCGCCATATAAGTAAAAAATATATAAAATAATATAAATATAAAATATACATAATATAAATATAATATAAATATAAAAAAAAAAACATTATTCTGTCCTAATCGCATGTTTTCGTTCATGAGTTTCCTTACACACACTATCATCTTGGGATTATCAAGTCACTGTCATGACTGTATGGAAGGAAATAGAACACTTCTACACAGGTCCACCTCCTGTGTGGCATCCTACAATACTTGGCAAACGGACAATATCAGTATAATATGTGGCTAAGAATGGGACTATGTCCCACATTAATTTTGATGAGGCATCGAGGCATTGTGGGTATCTACATTTTGAACATACTCCCTATGTCGCTCTATAGGCATCTTCCTTTTGGTTCTCCTGTGTACTCCCTTGACAATGTTTCCCACAATATTTCCGCCCCCCCCCCCCTTCTCGCCTTCAATTTACATTGTACGTTGTACCCCCTTCGAAACGTACCATTTTAATGTGTTTCGAATATCAAGTGTGTTTCCAACCTTTATGTGCACTGAATGACGTCTACACAGTTAATGTAATGGACGTCTGGGTGGCAGATTACAGGTTTGGTGTCAGGAAATAAAGCAACAATGAAATTTATGTCTCAAGTCATTGAATAATGACATATGGACTCAGTTGGTGTCAACGAACACATTTTCTCCTTGGCTCTGTGTGGTGGCCCTTTAAGATGACGGTCGCGAAAGCCTCGGTTCCTTATCAAAACATGTTGGGGGTCTCGTTTTGCCGCATAAACAAATGGCTGGTATTCCCGTTTAGAAGTCATTCTCTCTCCTTACGGAGCCCGGTCTTTCACCGTTATTCTCCATCATTTGGCAGTCCTAAAAGTCAAATCGGAACAAAGAACAGGAACGCGCATATTTGTTTGGATAACAACTCCACTTTAGTGGTCTAACAAACCAGTTAAACGCTCACGATGACGTCTCTGAGTTCTTTGTTCGCATACTAGTACATAGTTTTGGTTGCGGAGAATGGAGAATGGTCCCTTGGTTCTCTGAGATGGTATGTCCATTTCGGTGTCAGCCGCGTTCTCTAAATTATAACAATGAACTTCCTACGTTGATAAACAGACCACAAACTGTCTTCACTATTGGTGGAAACCTTATTGCCCGAGTTCTTCCTTGTTCCGTTTGAATTTCCTCTGTACTCTCACAAACACAATGCTCAAGATCAAGGAATATAATCTCTACACATCCTTCTAGACAAAGAAGAAAGAAAACAGTCAATGTGCCTGGCATTTGACGAATGACATCAAATGACGTCATGGTCTATCGACGATGTCTCGGCTTGTCTCCATGATTTCAGCTAGTCTACTTTGTGGAACTTCACCTATACGAAGGAGGTGTCACCTCCCTGCCTATACCTGAGACAGCTACAGTTCGTTTAATATTCAAAAAACAAAAATGAAATAAGGTTCGTTAATCCAAAAATGAATGATGTTTGGTAATTCTGAAGACTCGATTTTATATGCACTGTTTTGTTTTATTTTTTGTTTGTTTGTTTGTTTGTTTTCATTTTTGGATTAAAGGACAAGTTCACCTTCATAGACATGTGGGTTGAGTGAATGCAGCAAGAACACATCAGTGAGAGTTTGAGCAAAATCGGACAATCGGTAAAAAAGTTATGAATTTTTTTTGAAGTTTCTGCTCAGTCACGGCTGGATGAAAAGACTACTATAGCTTGTGATGTCACATGAGTACAACGATATAAAGAAAGAATAAAGAAAATTCAACATATTTCCATATTTCTTACATAACAAAAGAACACTCCACTTCTCTCTTTCAGAAGACAGGGGGAATAAACGTCAGTAGCAAGTCGAAGAAGTGTGCACTTTATTCAAAATGTAAAGTTTTGTGAAATTCTCTTTCTATTTTCCTTATATAGTTGTACACATGTGACATCATACACTGCAGTAGTCTTCTCTTCCAGCAGTGACTGCGCAGATACTTAAAATATTCATAACTTTTGAATGGATTGTCCAATTTTCCTGAAACTTTCACTGATGTGTTCTACTAATATTGCTGCATTCTCTCGATCCTTGTGTATATGAAGGTGGACTTGTCCTTTAACGAACCTCATATCACTTTCGGATTAAAACGAAACTTCAGAATAAAGACCATCATCCCCTGAGACCACCCCTCCCAGACTAAGATCGGGGATGGGGCAGACTTAATTTTGTAACTGACACGTGTGAAATCTGCTTGGTCTGCGCGATGGATTTGAGGCTCGGAAGTCAATCGCTTCCAATTTGGGGTCAATTCTCGGCTACTTCGCCATATTGCTCCTGTCGGAGATCGCAAACGGCCAGCTGAACGCGCTGTGTGGTTCGGCCGTAATGTGGACACCACGTGGGATTACCTGAATCGGAGAACCTACAAAAAGTCTGTACCTCCCGGGGTACATGCATTGACGTGGCATAAATTGCCTCTCTGACGTATCCTACTGAGGTTGCTGCAACTATTTTCTGTACTTTCCTCAATGCACTGCCACAGTTGAAAGGAAAGCCTGCAGGTGTGTTTGAAAAAAAATCAAAGATAATTCAGACCTTAGCACAGCACGGGGCACGGGAACTGCGACACTACTGTGTCAAGGTTTTCTTCCAAGGGAAAACTACTACACTGTAATCAATCAAGTTCTACGATAGCGTAATATGATACCTACTTGAACAATTCATCATTGCTAAACCATTACAACTCAACAGAAAGAGTTGAGGGATTGCGAAGTGTATCATTAACACCCAGTTTTTATCATCATGTCAGAAAAGAAAAAAAAATGATATGTTTGATATTTGCGCGCATGCTCAGGAGAGAATTGTGAAGCGATAGTTTTACATGTACCTCATCTAATGTGCACACGAGATTAACACCTGACCTCTACTATCAGTGAGTGAGCAGCCTCCGTGCTTTGTCCGAAATTGGAATTTACACCTCCTTTCTGTTGATAGTAGTCTACTCCTGCATGTCAGGTAAACTCAGCTATAGTGCCGAGTCGTAATAGTACAGAAACTCTGAGTGGAAAGACCATAGAACTATAGTGCCACGTTATCATTAGATTCGTATCAGACAGATCAGACCCATTTCTTGGACCGAATTCTGCGGCATTTATACAGAGTGGCTATCGAGCTTTCGTGGATAAAATCATCTCCCCCCCCCCCCTTCTTTCCCTCTTCCCTAATCACCTTCATCATCCACCATGACACTACTCCAGAAACGGACCATTCACACGATGATAATATTTTGTGTCTGGTTCTGTTTTGTATCCATTCCTTCCACGTCACTTCACTTCCATCTCGTAGAGGGCAGGGATTTTTTGGCGACAGCTGGGAGGGTCGTGACCTCACTAAGGTCACTGCGACGCAAGTTCCTCCTGAACCTACCCCACCCCGATTTTAATCCTACAAACTGCGCTCCTCGACATGACGGGCGCACAGGGAAGACCAAACTTCTTGACTGACTCGTCTGGGAGCACTGACTGACTTTCCAAAGTCTTCTTGCTCTACTTCCCCCTGCCCCCTCTTCCAATACAAAGTGGAGACCTTCACAACCTGTTTCGCAAGTGGTGTTTGGCATGTGATACCCTTAAAAACAATATTTACCACAACAATTACCATTAAACAAATGTTTGATTTGTAAGATTTGTAAGATTTCATTGACCCCATCGACCCCCTCTCGGGGTATGAGAGTACAAACATATTTACAATATATGAATACAACAATGTAAGTGATAATGTACCTGTAAAATAACAGATATGAATAATCATGTTTACAAAACTACTGTCTTTCTTCTTTGGTTTTGAAGAAAACTGAAGCATAATTATTCTGACAAATTTGGCTATTTTTTTTTTCTTCAAATGGCAAACATTAGCTGAATTGAATAGTTTGGCCATATGTAATGCACAGTGGTCTACTGGCCGTCAAGCTACATACTAGGTAAATACAATAGTCTCTCTTTGTGGAAAAAGGGACAAACAAAAATATAATGAAATTCATCCCCTATATCTGCAGATGAACATTAAGTACAATGTTTGAGTTGTCACATTCGATGCTTGTAAATTATGTATAATTACGTCGTATCACAAACATCATATCATAATTTCGCAATAGATAAGGAGATATCACTAATATTCTCAATAAACAATAACTGTCGATAGTTCATTTTAGAAACGATTTTTATAAAACTATTAATCTCATTGTCTACATTCAAACGATACTTAATACATTGAATTGATTGTTCTAGAGGCTTATATTTTTACAATGAATGATTAGTAGTACACATCAATGAACCATTATCGCTTGGTAAGATCAAGTCTACAACACATTACATTTAATAAAATGTAACAAAAGTCAACTCATAAGTTAAGATATTGCAAGGAGAGGCAAATAATGTTTTGCGCTCGCTCTACAGGAACTTCACAGCAAGTCAAAGTAAAAGAAACAACACGGCAAATATAAATATTGTGTTATTGGCATCATTTTAACTAGCAGAAGATTTTTTTCTTTCTTTTTTTTTTTACAATCACTGTGTGACATCAATTTACATTAGTCTGTTAGTTGCAGATGTAATAATCACTGTTACTGATTTTGCGATGCTTTCGTGATTCCGGAATGCTTAAAAATCCAATTTCTTTCAATGCTCACATCTTATTCCAATTTCTATCGTGAAACCTCAATCGTTTCGTAGTTTGACTTATACTTATTCACATATTTCTTTCCAGTAATGTAAAAATGAACGCAGAATAGCACTTGATGTGACCCTTTAAACCATTCCTGTGGTTTTGCCATTCTTTCCCAGAGGGCGAATACAGCAGCAGTCAATGTCGAGACGTAAGGTGATATATTTGGGGAAAGGAAAAGGAATCGAACAATTCACCTCTCCAAGCTTTGACTGCCAGACACCACGGTTTTGGCATGTTCAGCCCGCTAGTCATACCAGAAGGCGAACTCTCGTTGAACAATTGAAAGTACCACAGATCCGAACAAATTCCATTTTGTGTTCCTCTCGTACGCAAACAACCCAATGACCTCACCCCTATATCAACTCTGCTCGCTGTACAGAGATTTGTCTTAAAGTTTAAAGACCCACAGGTAGTCTTGGGTAAACGACGGCCGGAAAACACTTTGTCAAGTATGGTTTTTTTTAATTATTTTAAATTCCTTTGGACAAAATAATAAAAATAACAATAACAATAATAATAATAATAATAACAATAATAATGATAATAATAATAATTATAATACTACTAATAATAATGATTATAATTATAATAACAATAAAGAAAAATCATACTTACGATAATAATAATCATCATCATCATTGTTTGTTGCCTTTGTTTCTTAGCAACTTTAATCACAAATACCTCAAATTCACAAGAATAGACTCCACTCGTTACGCAATGCAATTCTTCATTATGCATATTATGCAAAATATAATCAGAACGCGTTGATATCAGGGACTCAAAACTTTCGCATTTGCTTGTTATAAAAAAAAAAACATTAAAAAAAATCATGTTTTGGACAATGCGTCTGCTATTGCACAACCCCATTTAGTCGTTGCTATGGTATTGCAACTCTGCAAAGATCTAATGTTGCTGACATAATCATCTTCTTTTCATTTCATGGCAAAAGATGATAGTGAATATTTGTGCGCTTGTCAGTTGGGGACGTGCGAGATGATCGTTTCATCACTTCACCTATTGAATATTATCATATTTATGGGTATGTGATATTGTAATCAACACCACTCCGTGAAACTTCAGAATGATCTCTTTTTGTTTGTCCAATTTTAAAGAAAATTGTGCCTTGTTGTTTGTCTTAATTTCTCCATCATGTTCAGGAAAACCTGAACATGAATGCTACAAACTTTCACTTAAACGCTGTCTCTTAACCTCCAAGATTCACTTGCCTTGAATGTAGACTTTTGAAACAATGAAATGCACTTGTCAGCTGATAAAAACGTAAGAGAAATCGAACTGGGTGCAGAGTTGTTGGATTTTTGCGTCCACTGATAGATGCAGCTAGCCGTTGGATCCATCGGCTTGTTGTTGTTTCACCATAATAGGTGGAGACAACCTCCATACAGAAAGTTGCTGTTTTCTCCATCCCAATTTATAGTATACTTAACATGTGTACGTACCAGCCACGGTCGGGCACTGAAACATATGAGATATGGCATGCGTGAAATGATATTGAATGTGTGGGAAAAGTTCATGAGAGTTTAGGGAGAAGCAACTCTGCATTTGCCAATACTGATCGCTGAGGGCGTCGTAGCACATAGACAGAAGTGTTCACATTGACCTCGATACGAAAATCACGCGGGCTTCGAGAGCGGGGTGAAAACCGTTTCATGAAGGTGTGGTGTCCCCCCCCCCCCCCCCCCCCCCCCCAAAAAAAAAAATAATAATAATAATAATAAATAAATAAATAAAAAAATAAAAAAATAAAAAATAAAAAAATAAACAAAATAATGCAATATGTATGGATATCATTGTGAGGGCCTGTTGCCAGGAAGATGTGGTAATTCCAAATCATTTCCAGTACACAAACATAGCGCTTGCAATCCCCGTAGGCCACGTGTGTATTCCACTATGAAAGTCTAATCCTGTTCACACTGACCCATCACCGATCTTCCTTCCCGGGAAAAGTTTCACACATAACCATGTTGGATTGGGACTTTGGATTTGTAAACAAAGGGTCTAGGGTTGGAATCTTGCCTCATGGTCGGACAAGATGCTTTGCCCGCAAAGCCCCCTGGGCCCCTGGGTGAATAGTGAAAACATTTATAGTGGGTGTAAATAAGACCATAACTTTGTGAATAGTTGAAAGATGCACAAAAGAGTATTGTCGAACCTAGGAGCTACGGCATTCTAGACTATCTACATGACGCGAACTAAAACACCTAGAGCAGTTTTCCTTTAGTCCTGTCTTACATGGGAGAGAATATCTAATGTCATAAGGACTCAAATTTTAAATGCAGGCCTACAGATCGTTCCTAATGTTGAAATAGATGGAAAATCACACGAGTAAATTTTAGTTTCAAAGTTATGTTGTCACTTTCAAGAAGACTTAAAATAACTATCATCAAGCCAGTGAACACCGCTTTCTTGACAAAGTTGAGCGCAAAGCAGGAATCGAATTTCACTTAAAGAGGCAATCACTAATCATGTCAAACGTTTTTCTTTTCATATGGGTTGATTTTTACATCACATTAGAAGACACTGGTTGCGTGCTAGTAGTTCCTTGGTCTGTCCATGCAGCTAATTATTTTTTGTCGTTATTGTTTCAAATTGGAAACATAAGACAACATTTTCCTTTGCCCCTTCGCATTTTACGTTTTCTTTAACCCCGCGCCGGAGTATTGGACCAGGGAGGTGGCCCACCTCCCTGACTGGACAGTACTGGAATCGCGCAACACCGCGTTATTATGATCGACGACTGATTATCTGCTCGGGTAGACTCTCTTCACTAATACGCTTTCCTTTTCCTTGAAGCCACTATTCATCATTTCCAGATGAAAAAAAAAAAAAAAAAAAAGAACAGCTTTAGTGCTTCAAAATAGTCCTAAAATGTGCGTTAGGGAGAGAAACAACCAACGTGAAATTCTATATAAGTTAGTAAAACCAATGTTCAGTATTATTAAATGCAATACAGAACATGAACAAAAGTTTGATTAAAATGGTTTTTAGAATAAACCGTCTACGTATATTGAGAGTAGTGATATATCTTTATATCTGCGGCTTTATTGCCAAATTTTCATGTGGTAGGATGTTTTGAGATGCAACTGAATTATACATAATATGCATCAAATGTGATAATTGGAACATACTTTTTAATCACTGCTCCAAATGGTAAACAGTGGCTTTACATCATAACTGAATGATTGAAAAAAATGAAAACAAAAGGGAATAAGAATAGTTGAACGCGGGAGCTACAATGCATTCTCATACTAGACTGTCTGATATCGTCTGAGACGATATTAGACAGTCGCGTCGATTTGAGAAGGAAATGAGGAGGGACGGATTCCCGGTTCCCGACAGGCAGCAGGCATTGACCTCCAGTACTTAACGGTGATGGCTAGATTGCCATGGTCAACACAACAACGTAGGGTTCTCCCCCTTTTTTTCCGCCGTCCCCATAAATAATTTTCCTGCTGTCTGGGTGAGGAGAGATTCACTTCACCACTTCCCCTGACAAGTAAACACGAAATGCTATGAATAGCCAGCAGGGTTAGTTTGACATGTCAGTCATATTTACTCTCTCCCATTTCTTTCGATCTCCCTGTTGTTGTTTTTTCTGTATGTGTGTGGAGCATATATATATAAATAAATAAATAAATAAATTATATATATATATATATATATATATATATATATATATATATATATATATATATATATATATATTGTGTGTGTGCATATGTGTATGTATTAGGGTCAATTTGAAAGTAAAAAAAAGCTAGCTGTTCATCTGAATAATCATATTCAACACTACTACTGAACGAATTTACCTTTACACTTATTCCACCGCCACAAGTCAAATTGGCCCTTTATAGGCCTATTAATCATATACCACATTGTCATTCGAGAGAAAGTGGTTGCATTTCTCAAAGGATTTTTTTTTTTTTTGCTCAAATTATTTTTCCCTAATGACTGTGGGTAGATAGGCAAAAGAAAACGCCATTTTTGTGTTAACTTCAACAACCAGACGTTAACACAGGAAGTGTGGGACACTTTCATTTGTGGTACGACAGAGAACATGACAAACACTCAACCGCCATAATTTTTCCCTTTCTACAACTTAAAAACCATGTTAGATACTGCCTTTGCTATTACAATCATGAAGATAAAGAATTAAATGTCTTCTGTTTACGCCCTTCGAACTCACCAATCAGAGTATGAGTGTTGGGAGTTTAGTTGTCAAAAATTACTTCGCCTTTAGTATTTTTGATACTATTGGAGGCTTTTGCACTCTACCCAGGTGCTTTAATATGCTACTCTCCAGTATTGAAATATCCTACTTGACATAGCTCCTTTACTTTGCTGAAATATTTTCCTACTTTTATTTGTTGTTAACATTGCTACTTTCCCACAGTGCACCGACGATTCTTTCCCAGAAGTTTAAACTTCCTTTGATTGTTTTTCTTCTTCCGTGCCAATAATTTTTAGGAGTCAGTTAATTAATAGTGGGATCAAACAAATCATGTCCAGGAAGCGCGGTTTTCTAGTCATCCTCAACCACGACCGCCAAGAGACAATTATTATTTCACATTCTAATGAGTTTCCTACGTGTCGCAGGAAGTGTTCTCACGAAGTCAAGTGTTGAATGGAACTTTCGTATTCGTGTCTGCATCAAAGTGTGCAAAACAAATTTAAAGAAGTTACGAAATAACACCCTTGCTAGATAAAATTCACAAGATAGAGCGAGCACTTCTGGAAATACGATCTCCAAATTATCATCTGGTATATATGGTATATATTTTTGCTTTCAATTGAAATTTGACAAACTCATAATGGCTAATTCCCCACAAACTATCATAAACATCTTACGTCAAGCCTTGTACAGTGTTTCTTGGGAAGTCGTTTGTCAAGATTGCAACATCTGTCTTTCTATCTAATGACCTGATAAAACAGGAACAATCCGAATGAATTGCACATGAGAACTAACCTTAAACTGATTAACAATTCAACTCATCACACCAATTAACTATCATCACAACTTGACTTTCCCCTCGGGACAAGAAATTGTAACCTAAAAAAGACATTTTAAGCTAAATTACGTCGAACGTTTTAAGAAATAACACAAAAAAGAACAAAATAAACCAGCTCAATCTGTTGAGAATTTATATAGAAGCTATTACTGTATATTCTCCGCATGCATTTTGTGCCAAAATGTGTTTCAAGGCAGCCAGCGACTGTGAAAGCATGCAATCTTATTTTGAATGGATGCCAATATTGCAGAGTTGCCGTAATCTGATTATAGGACTAGACTTGCTCAATCGATTTACGGTTGAAAAAAACACTCAAACATAAAATCAAACTAAACAAAATACAAATAAAAACAAAAACAAAACAAAACTTTTATTCATTAAAACAAAACACGAACTTAGTTGCCGGCATACATTTTCAATTGGTATGGGGAAAAAATCTCAGTTTCTCGTACAGCTTCAGTTTTCTACTTTTGATTCTCAGTCATCTTTTAAATGAGTTTCACTCTAGGAAAAAAATACTGTACTCGACACACAGTTCTTCTTTTGTCATAATAATTAATTAATCATCCGATGCTTTGAAGTTTGAAGTTTGGTACAATATCATTTTAGCTCTTCCTTGCGAGAGTGTAATCTTGCAATAAAACCTTCGTTGTACACGTTGTAAATCAATTTCCATCTGTTCCAATCTGTCTGATAAATTACATCATACTTCTCAAACCCAGACATCCAATGTTATTTGTTGATGTTCTTTCCTGTCCACTAGGGGACGACATTGTATTCACTATTTCCTGATGAACTAACTGCCTCGCATGATTCATGTTACAATCGAAAGGGCATCGCTGTGCTCGTTTTCCTGTGTATAAACACATAAGGATGGAAACATGTATGCAAAATCAATGTTAAATTTCGGTTAGGCGAAAGCAGGACTATAATTATGTGACCCTGCATCACAAAACCAACAAAAAGTCACCACACGTGGATTTTTAGTTAAGGGCAAATTCTGAAAAAGGAGACTCTAAACTTTAAAATGATGTATAACTCAATTCATATGGACTCTCCTAACCTATGAATATTGGAAAGAAAGCACACACTCTGAAAAGTGTGAACTGAGAAAAGAGGCTCTGAAGTACAGGGTCTAAGCTGTACGATGAAAGGGACAAAATACAGGATGTAAACCACCGGAGCAACAACAATGAAGGGATTATCAGATTAAGCTGAAATTGAGCATGTTCTATTGACATATTCTGTCCATGATTAATGTCACCTAAACAAACCAATAACATTATCCTTTCAAAAGTTATCAGACTTAAAGGTGAAGAGTGTGCAAAGGATTTCAAGAAATGACAAGGGGCCTCTATAAGACATACCTGATCATTGTACTCCCCCCCCCCCTCCAAAAAAAAAAAAAAAAAGGGGTTGTAGAAAAACTGGTGAAAACATACTTTCCCATTCATGTTATGATCCCAAACTAAAGAATAATGTAGAAGAAGATAGCTCTTTCAGAAAATATGAAAAACTCAAGATTGACTCGGTTGACCCATTTCACCTTTTTTCAGTGCTCACGTAAAATCAAGGGCTGCGACTTTTTGTTTGTTTTGTGATGCACGGACACATATGCTTCTTTTCAAACCAGGTATCATTTGGGAAATACTCATGCATATTCTCCGTAGAATGCGAATGCATCATTTCCTGAGGATGGGCTAGTTCCCTCTTGTCAGATTCTGCAAGTAGTCTTGCTTCCAAACGTGAGTAGATTAATGATCACCTTGCCTAGTCGAAAATTATTAAGTTGACACTAAATATATATATATATATATATATATATATATATATATATATATATATATATATATATATATATACTGTATATATATATATATATATATATATGTATATATATATAAAGATTATATCAAGCAATAAGTTTAATGCACCTGATTGACAGATTGCCCTACATTGACGTAAATAAGCACTGAATTGATCAGTGTTTTAGTAGTAGCCATGATGAAAAATCATGGGTATGTACGCCCATGATTTTTTTTTTTTTTTTATCATGGCTACTACTGAAACACTGATCAATTCAGTGCTTTTACGTCGATGTAGGGCAATGTGTCAATCAGTTGCAATGAAAACACCTCGACGGAAGAATTTCATGACTTCAGATAAGTTTCATATCAGCCAATTCTAAAAATCGGCGAAAATATGACATGGGGACTGACAAAGCACGTAGCCGGTAGAAGCAATTACTCTTGACATGCAGGTCTATGGGGATGAGCATATTTTTTTTTTTTCGGGTGTATGTGTGTTCCTTCGCGATGACTCAACAATGGAATGTGTAGAGAATACTCAAATAGTTGCCACACAGACGCGAGAAACAAGAAATTGACGGTTTTCCCGTATGACAGAAAAGTCAGCTACTGTCTTCAACATTGAGCATGTATATTCTTGTTGAAGTCTAATGCACAGGGTCTTTGAGGCACACAACCGCTTTCTCGTTGCGATTTTGCGATTGTGACGAATTATTTAACAAACATATTTTATTCCAAAAACACAGGAAGAAGGTGTCGCGTGTTCATCATGGCGGTTGGGACAAGAAAAAAAAAGCACACACACACACACACACACACACACACACACACACACACAAAACCCAGCAACAACAACTATAGGGCCTAATACAATACCATGCGACACATACAGCCACAACTGCCTTTTTTCCCCAAGAAAACACGTCTCCGCTGTAAACTGAGTGTATACAATGAACAAAAAGACTTTTAGGACAATTTCATTACTTGTTCGGTGACTTGAAAAAAAAAAATGAGTCACACAAATAGAACATCGATAAATTAGTAATTTCATCAAAATCAGACGTGAGCTAAGAATGTAATGAACTTTCAGATGTTGTCTTTGAACAGCAATGTTATGGGCTCTTCTTAGTTCTGTTTCTATTCAAGAATCCTGGCAAAATAACCATCGACAAACATAATTCTTCCAAGTATGTACTCAATTCTCTATGTCATTCTCTATGTCATACTCTATGTCATTCCCAATATGTATATTGTTCTAATTCTAATTTTGCTCATCGGGTATGTAATGTATGTTTTGTTGAATCAGTTTTGTTTTCTTTTTATTCTTGTACCTGTTACTCCTTGTTCCTGATTCATTTTTGTAAATTCTCATACACGGCCTTGCTGAAAAGCAGCTTCACAGCTGATAGCAGGCGTTTTACCGTGTTGAAATAAATAAAAATCAAATCAATTTTCACACCCGGGTCGAGAGGGACATCGTGTCGGGGTCATCCCACGAGACCGACACCCACGAGTCATACGGTCCACGAGACCGACATCAAAAATAGGTCCATGAGTCATACAGCCCATGAGTTATACGGCTCACCAGTCATACAGCCCATGAGTTCGACACTAAGCACAAAAGGCTCACGAGACCGACACTGAGCAAAGAAGGCCCACGAGACCGACACTACACAATTAAGGCTCACGAGACCGACAGTACGCAAAAGAGGCTCACGAGACCGACACTACACAATTAAGGCTCACGAGACCGACAGTACGTAAAGGAGGCTCACGAGACCGACACTAGGCAAAGAAAGCCCACGAGACCGACACTAGGCAAAGAAAGCCCACGAGACCGACAGGATGAACAGCGCCATCTACATGTCAATTACAAATATGTACCTCTCCAGGGTGTTCCATTAGGGGAAAATTACATACTGGCGGGTGCAATTTCGTTACGCTGTCTGCAAGCGAGAGATTGTAACTAACTAATAACAGCACCATCGGCATATCAACGACATTAAGTATGTATTTGTACACGTGTGGCTTTTAGGGGCAGTTCTGTCTCGCTATGGGGAGCGACATTGTTACCATTTTTTTCCTTTTTTTTTAAATAAAATTGTCCTCTTAGTGGGATCACCACCCCCCCCCCCCAAAAAAAAAGAAAAATATGTATTAAAAAATGATACAGGACAAGAAAGATGAATGGCTTAATTTTAGATGTCATCGTGCTATATTTAATAGGCTTTCCTAATTTCTAATTAGACGGTGGACAGGATCTAAGTTGGTTTTTTTTTTTTCGCCCTTTTCTTTCTCGCTTCACAAGTTAAGTAGGCCTTATTAGATATCCTATCTGCCTGCTTGTACCAGCCTGCTTAGAGTTTGATTTGTAGCATTCTCTTTAACTGTGATGTATGAAATTCAACGGTTTTTTTTTTTTTTAATCGCAGCGATTCACCTCGATTTCAGTGGCTTGTGTTTGTAAAATTATTCTTCTCAAAACGTCACATTTTTCATGAAAAGTTGTTTTCATGGATGCATCTTCTGTTTCCGAATTTTTAACGCTGCCTTAATTGACGATTACATTATTTTCTGTGAATTTATACCATTTCAACGCCTTTGCAGATGACTACCCCCCCCCCCCCCCTCACAAAGCAGGTGTGCACGACAACACTGACCATTTTGTGAATAATTTTCTTGTAGTGAACTTCATTTCATACCTGGGTATTTTACTAGTTGGTTGATCTGAATGTCCACATCATTTTATTATTATTTTTTTCTAAGTAGGTGTATACCGGTATGGGCTTATCAGATACGGAAACGAGGGTGTTTAAGTTGGTATTTTCGAAAGTAATGTTGAAACATCTCATGCACTTTTACTGAATTTTGTTTATTTTTTCACAAACACTCACATACGCAAACACAATTAAAGATATTGAACCGTTCAGGGGGTGAGGGAGGGCAATTGACGAGGTAATACCCTAGCAACTTTCCTTTTCCATCTCTTATACCTTCTTTATGCCATTATCTGGACATCCTATACAATTAATTAGTCTATAGATGGCGCTGTTCATCCTGTCGGTCTCGTGGGCCTTCTTTGCCTAGTGTCGGTCTCGTGAGCCTCTTTTGCCTAGTGTCGGTCTCGTGGGCCTCTTTTGCCTAGTGTCGGTCTCGTGAGCCTTTTAAGCGTAGTGTTGGTCTCGTGGGCTTTCTTTGCTTAGTGTCGGTCTCATGAGCCTTTTGTGCGTAGTGTCGAACTCATGGGCTGTATAACTCTTGGGCTTATTTTACTTGATGTCGAACTCATGGGCTTTATTTACTCAGTGTCGAACTCGTGGGCTGTATAACTAATGGGCTGTATGACTTTTGAGCCGGATGACTCGTGGGCTGTATGACTTGTGAGCTGTATGACTTGTGGGCTGTATGACTCGTGGGTGTCGGTCTCGTGACGTGCACCCCATCGTGTCAACCTCAGGATTGTGCCTTCTCCAAGGACGAGCACCAGGACAGGGATTTCCATGGCGCCACTGTTGGGTAGTAGATAAGACCCTTGACTTTCATTCGGAGGTCCCAAGTTCGAACCACGTCACAAGTGACGTCATTGGACATTATGTTTTACACCATCATGTCTCTCCCGTCCCAAGTGTGCAAATGGGTACCATGGCAACGCTAGGATAATAATTATAACAGGGCCCTCTGGTAGATCAGTGGCAACACTGAAGGGGCGACCTTGGATAAAGAAGACCATTAATTGTTTTCATGTCAATATCATCATTAACGTTTTCTGTGGTAACGTACAAAAATTCGTCATATTATGTACAAAATTGTCAAATGTACAAAAATTTCAAACACATAATAATGGACAGGTAACTAACGTATATAGCACGAGGATTAACCCGCATAAGAAACTCTTATGGGTGCCTCTCTTCCCACCTCCCTGCTTTACTCAAGTGCTCTTACACTCCGGCCTGTCTCGAAAGTCACATTAGCCCCCTTCCTTTAATAAACACACTTCCTACAAAAAGAACACATCGTCTTAACATACATGGAGGAGGAATTTAGCTGTCGGGGCGAATCATGAGATCCAAGAGTGATAATTAACGCAATCTGCACATCTAGGAAAGTACAGTTCCCTCCGATCCCCGGTTTCTACCTTAAAGGGGATCCACTTTGTTTTCACGTTAACTGTAAGACCTAGAGTGACGTAAAAAAAAAAACACACAAACAAACAAACAAACAAACAGGACAGTACGATACTCGTTGAATCAGACAAATCGAACAAGAAAGGAACGGTAATATAAAGTTTAATAAGATGATGTTTTCGCGGAACAGTCATATCAGCGAAGAAGGGACGCAGATAAAACAAAGAGATAATTTCTTAGTCTCACATCACTCCCACAGGATAATAATTTTGGCGATAATGTTTATAGGTATGTTCCAGCACCCCTTCCCTTCTACAAAACTATCATAGCGAAAAGATTGAAGCGTGGAAACTTTCTTGTCAAGCATACAATTCTTTTTTTTTCTGGATTCATCATATTTCATGAGAAATGTGTGCCATTATGATCAAAGATCATCTCGTCCAATTTGCATAATAGTATATCACTGCTCTAGAGAAAATTTTAGAAGTTTTGAAATTCAATAGCGGTCTGATTCTTGTCACACTTTCCATTACAGTCAACTTGAATACAGGGAGGCTTATTCAAGTTAGGTGCCTCACTTCATGATGGAAAAGAGTCTCACAGATTCAGTTACACAACAGTCACACCCCCGAACTTGGCGTACATCCTCTACAGAGCTTAGAGCAGGAACACGCAGAGGAGGCGCTGAATGGGATATAACTCGTATCACTCAAAGCCATTCACCAAGCAAATGTCACGTAGGTATACGGCTCTCGTATAAGCAATAGCATACGGCAATACAATGTTAAAATATCGAACACCGTTGCCTTTAGCCCTTCGGATCTTTTCTTTAAATATTTCGTGTTTGATTTCCAGTGGCAGCTTGTGAGTGCACATTACTAGAGTCCGATGAATAAAGCTAGTTTTGTAACTTTACATTTTGTATTAATTTACATCACTGTCTTGTATCAAAGGTGACGAGGAAAATATCACATCAAAGAAATGATTGATTGTATCTGCCGTAGATATTGTTCAGTATGAGCCAATCTAACTGAATTGACAGATAGAGATTAATGTCAAGAACAAAGCCCTTGTAAAGGTGTAAAAGCGATATCAAAATTAAATGGTGGACAAGTTCATTGTGACAAGACGACATCACGTTTGCACTGGGTATTTTCATTACGCTTTCTTCTGTCTATACGCGCCTTTCCGATTCCCCCACGAACCATGAAAGCAGAATTTAATCACAAGAACATGCATCGTATAATGTCAATGTGCAGTTACAACTAATAAACGACTGTACATACTGACGTGGCTTTGAACCGAACTACAAGCAGCTGTTAAACTAATAGAGTATATCCGCATTGTGTAGACAGTTAGACTTGTCCCCGAACAACCATAACCATGATATGCAAACTTTGGTTAATGTATCCATGTACCGTATGTCTACTTCAATTCACTTCGTATATACGGACCCTGGCCATTCCATGATAATTAATACTGAACAGTGATAAGTAAACGTCAACACAAAAAGTGGTGATTATAAACAGAAGTAAATTCATGTTCTTTGGATGAGGCACGTTTCCAATTCCTGTTCAGCTGCATGGTGGCTTGTTGCATCATCCGGTATCACAATGGACGAGTGCCCACCAAAAAGTGATCAGTAAAATCACTACTACCTCGATCCATTCACGATAGGAAATAGTCACGCCGTTCTGAAAATGTTGCGACGAATGAACTGTGAACTGTGAATGTGATCACATGCTTCATTTTGCACACCAATTCCCTGATTACATTTAAGTGACTGTAGGCAGTAGAGGTGTGTAAGCTATAAATAGCCGAGTTGTTTTAACTCGGTTTCCGCGAATTGCAAGCAATGTAGAAAGCTAACGTAGAGGGCGTGATAGACTCGGCAGAGTTTGTATGTACTAGGCAGAGTACCAAACGGCAGCTCACAGGGAGATGGAAAGAGACCTCAGCTGATAGAGTGCCGCGCAGACGCTCTATCATCTGTGGTATAATGCACATCAGACGAAAGCCAAATAAGAACAGCATTCGTTTCAATTCGTCACTGAGGTCGTAATAAAATCAAGATAAAATTTGATTTTGATTTTGAGCTTAGAGTGATATTGAATGGTATTAAAGATAATAAAAAGTTTTGGTACCTCAAAAGCTTCCCTGAATTTCCTTGTCTTGGTTTGTGTTTCAGGTTAAAGTACGTTGTCTGTGAGAATTACTCGCCCCAAAGTGCTCTCATGTCTTAGTAATCATGCAATAATGGTTTCGTACCAGAGCCGACGCTGTACAGCGTCGATAAATATTGTACGAAACCACTGACTGCGACCAGCAGCGTGCAGCCCATTGTACGCATAGCTAACTGCGACCAGCAGCCCCATACGCATAGCGTAATGGGGCTTCGCATTGTAGCATTCAGGATTGTGACAGAATTAGTATCGCGGGTAAATGTCAACTTAAAATCCAAAATTTCTTCGATTTGAAGACTTACCAATTAAGTTGAAGTATTGAAAACAGGCTTCGAACAACGTTTGGTTCTGCCAATAGTCCCTTTCTGTTCGAATTGATGACTGAATGTGACTCGGTCGAGAGGACCTTGAGAGAGCTACATACACTGGATGCCATGGCCAGCGCATGCGCACACAAACATCTTATCCGTTCATGGATTTGAAATTTGTGTGCATGCGATGTGTTCGCATGCACTGGCTGTAGTATTCAGTGTATTGTATGTAGCTTTCCTGAGGTCCTGTCGACCGAGTCACATTCAGTCATCAATTCGAACAGAAAGGGACCATAGGCAGAACCAAACGTTGCCCGAAGCCTGTTTTCAATACTTCAACTTAATTGGTAAGTCTTCAAATTGAAGAATTTATGGGATTTTAAGTTGACATTTACCCTGCGATACTAAATCTGTCATGATCCTGAATGCTACAATGCGAAGCCCGATTACGCTATGCGTATGGGACTACTGGTCGCTATGCGTATGGGGCTGCTGGTCGCAGTTAATTGCATGATTACTAAGATATGAGAGCACTTTGGGGCGAGTATTAGTCTCACAGTGTTAGTTATATGAAAGGTACTTTAACCTGAAACACAAACTAAGACAAGGAAATTCAAGGACACTTTTGAGGTACCAAAACTTTTTATTATCTTTAAACAGTGAGATAGTTACAGTTTTTTGTGGTCGGAGAAGATTCTGGGTGTGTTTGAGGCTACTTTTTCTTGATCGCTTTGACTGATCTGTTTTCACATGAGCTCCTCACTGCCATCGACCTCGTCACAACTGCAGTGAGTCCGGAGCATCTGAACTCGATTTCATTTTCCTGTTGTGGTTCCCGTCCGTCTAACCACAATGCACCGTGTACACCCAGGGAGGTGTTTTGTCTCACCTCCCTGGTACACCGGAAAGACGTGATGTATGTTCAAAGTCAAAGAAGTTTGAAATGTCGAATGTTTTCATGAAGCATTATTAGGGGCACCACATGAGATTTAATTATACGAAATGAGATGTTATACAAGTTATCAATGATTGGTGGGTTTTTTTTTCACAATTACCAGCATTTACTGAAAGGCACCAAATGCTCCCATCGTACGCCGGCTATATTTACATCCGGGCCATACAAGTGTACTGATGAATTGAAATAATTATTTTAAGCGAATAGACACGCTGCAGCACGTGTAATCGCATTTAGATGCGTTTACATCGATAGTAATTGCGCATAGGACGGAAAAAAGGCGAACGCGGATATAATGAAACCTAGTACATCGCACACTGCGTGCAACCCGATTGTAGGCCAAGAAATTTGATGCTACAAGGTGTCAACTTTACTCTCTTTTCTTTATTTCCGCTTTCCACGGTTTTACATGAGTACCCTAACATCATAATTTTCATTATTTTTCATATTTTGATGTGACATACAGGCCTATGCTCTTTTTCTCTTCATAATTATGTTTCCCTTTTTCCTTTTGTTATCAAAATATCCATAATTATCACTACGTTTACATCATCCTTATTATATACAATTTGTTCAAATCAATCTATAAATCAAATTTTACCTCCAATATCACAAAGTCTCTCAGATACAACGATTACAACCTGTACATTTGAGAGGAAGAGAAAATGAGCATGTGCATATCACCTATTAAGAAAACATTTTTTTTTTTTTTAGTTCAAAATCATTGTTATTGGAAAATAGAGGAGCACATAAAAGGCAAGCTTGTAGAGATATGGGCTTCGTATGGTTTCACGCTGCATTATTATGCGTTTGCCATAGAGCCACGATGAGTCAACTATTAACGTTTGATGAACGTGATTGTGGAATAATGTAGTCTGTGTTATGGTTGAAGGGATAATATATCAATGCGAAGCACAGACACGTGACTGAATATATAGGGAGGTAGCAGGGGCCCCCTCTTCCCTAGGATGACGTCACAATATGCGTGTCTTTATTGTTGAAAACGGCCGTATGGAGCTTATAGTATATCTCCACAAGCACAGTGATATAAGCTGGTATATAGGCTTAATAGGATCTACCTATCATTAGAACACGATTTCAATTTCCACTTTTATATTCTGGTATTTTTTTTTTATACACTTGAGTATAATACTATCTAGTGGTACTTGTTTGCAAAGTGTGTCGGGAGTCCATTCTCAAAAAAAAAAAGTATGGTACTTTGTTGACTAATTTAGGTTGCTGTTTTATAGACAATCTTATGTGTCATGGGAAAATCGCCAACAAAGTATAAGGACTTGTCTTTGCAGTAGTGAGGTGTGGGAGAGACACGGTCGTCTCTGCTGGTCTGTACGTGAACCTGGCGAGATCAAACTTCGGCGGATAAAGTCAAAGGCGAGAATACAATTAGCATGTTTTAAAGTCCCTCTTGGTTATTTCTTGGCTTCGTCTCCGTGTCCGTTGTGGCTCTCTGCTCACTTTGCCAGCAATTCATGCAGAGAGAGGGCCTGTAACAAAGACTAGAATGAAGTTGGACCCGTACGCGTCATCTGAATGAAGAAAACGTCATGAACTTACAAGACACATTGCTACAACAACAACAAGCGAAAGTAGCATAGGGACTGTTGTATTTCACTTGTCACCTGGCTCGATTAGAGGAAACTTCACCTTGTTGCCAATGATTCCTCTTCTCTCTTCCCATGGACATACTATACATGATCGAGCTATGGATTTAGGAGAGGCTAGAAAATTGGTTACTTTCTACACTGACGAAATACATGTGTGGCCGGAGCATCCTACAAATCTGACGTAAAATTTGTTAACGTGCACACTTTTAGTGTCGTCGTCTGGAGCACGGAGATAGGCGTATCTTCATCCGGAGAGGGAAGGGTTAGGAGGAGAAATTGCGCTGACCAGTTCCGTGGAGATTTCCCTTCTACATCCGGGTCTTTAGATTTCTTACCTCTGAGACACGGAAAAGTGCATCTGACCAGAGGGTTGATCAAAGAGGTCTATGCCTATACCTATGTCTATACGGTACATACATAGTAGGCTATATACATACACACACACACACACACACACACACATCATGCAATAATCTGAAGAAAAAAAATCGTATGCTGTGAATAGTGAGGTACTGTCGCGGTGTTTTTTACCCCACCACGACTTACACAGGGAAGAAGAGCGACCTGATGCCGAGGCAAGGAGTCCCTTGATAGAGGGTAGTCGACCCCGAAAGTGTTCTTATTATCCCCTTATCATCCGGACGGACATCGGGAGTGCGACGAGGTACAGAGTTACGTAACGAGCAAAAAATAAGTCAGATAAGAAGAGCTTGTTCTCGAGACCTCTTCGGTCAGCCCTCTGGTCAGATGCACTTTTCCGTCTCTAAGAAATCTAAAGACCCGGATGTAGAAGGGAAATGGAACTGGAACTAATCAGCACAAATTCCCTCCTATGAAGATGAAGATGCATCTGTTGTACGCCTATCTCTGTGCCCCAGACGACGATACGAAATGTGTGCACGTTAGCAAATTTTACGTCAGAATCGAAGGATGTTCCGGCCACACATGCAATATGATGCATAGAGGCGCTATTTCGTCAGTGTAGAATGTAACCAATAGGCAATATTCTAGTTTCTCCTAAATCACAGCTCGATTGTGGAGCTATTAGTAGCTCCATGGCTCGAAAGAGAGAAGAGGAATCATTGGCAAATAAGGTGAAGTTTCCTGTAATCAAGCCTGGTGACAAGTGAAATACAACACTCCCCATGCTATGTTCACTTCTTGTTGTTGCAATTATCCCTGTGTAAAGTTCATGACGTTCTTCGTTCAGATGCCACGTGCGCGAGCAACTTCATTCTAGTCTTTGTTACAGGCCCTCTCTCTGCATCAATTGCCGGGAAAATGAGAGGAGGGCCACAACGGACACTGAGACGGAACCAACAAATCAGCGAGAGGTACTTTTAAGAAGGCTAAATGTGATTCTCGTTTCCGACGACGTATACTATAATCACATTCACTTCGACAGGTTCACGCACGGACCAGAGAGGTCTCTCAAACCTCCCTGTATACTGCGCAGACATGACACTGTTATACTCTGTTTGTGATGACACAAAAGGTTGCCTAATCATCAATCTAAATTAGACAACAACGTGCAATACTTTTTGGAGCATGGACTCCTGACACACATTGCAAATAAGTCCCACTGGACATTAAAAAAATACCAGAATATAATATTCAAAATTGAAATTGTGTTCTAATGACAGGTAGGTCCTATCAGCATTTATAGCTTGTGGAGACAATACTATAAGTTCCAAACGGTCGTTTTCAACAATAAAGACAAACATTGTGACGCCATCCTCGGGAAGAGGGCCACTGTTGTTGTTGTTATTATTTTGATTTTAAGGCGTGTATCATTATCCAGATGTGAATATTTACGCCTAATACCTTCTAAAATTTATACTAATATATGTTGTTTTTCTTAAAAGAAAACAAATTCATATTCATAAATGAGAGAAAAAAATATGCTGCATTATTGCCTCAATTTTGGAGATTCTAAAACAGACTCTCATCAACCATCTGGGTGCTTCCTCCCATTAGCCTTTTGTCAAGGCCCTCTCGCTGTAAACGGGAGAGCGACTCTCTTCACCATACAGCGTGACGGCCTTGACAAAAGGCTATCCTCCCTGTATATTCCGAGTCTCCTGTCTGTGCTTCACATCGTATTATCCCTCCAACCATGGAGGTAGCATCTCTTTTCTACCTCCATGCTCCAACCTAATACAACCTATAGGCCTATATGAAATGTATACATTATTCTACAATCACGTTTATTCAACGTCCATAATTAGTTGACGCCATCGTAGCTCTTTGGCAAACGCATAATAATACATCTTGAAAACAAACCTGGCCCACATCTCCACAAGCTTACCTTACGCTCCTCTATTTTCCAGTAACACAGTGATTTTGAACAAATGTTGGGTGTTTTTTTTGAATAGGTTATGCACATACTTATTTTTCCTTACGACGTTTTCCTTACGACGTTTTCCTTACGACGTTTTCCTTACAGACGTCCAACCAGGCTTGAGAAGGAAAAGAGGGACACAGTGAATGAATTATGAAGCTCGCTAGAGAAAATAGCATGAGTATGTCGCATTAGAATATGGGACGCATAAAAATGAAAATGATGATATTTGGGTACTCACGTAAAACCGTGGAAAGCGGAAATAAAGAGAAGAGAGTAAAGTT
This sequence comes from Diadema setosum, assembly GCA_033980235.1. Classification (NCBI taxonomy): domain Eukaryota; kingdom Metazoa; phylum Echinodermata; class Echinoidea; order Diadematoida; family Diadematidae; genus Diadema; species Diadema setosum. Next base: position 37,199,507 of record CM067068.1, on the reverse strand, counting down.
TACACCTTGTGGCATCAAATTTCTTGGCCTGCAATCGGTTCGTATACGCAGTGAGCGATGTTATACCTTGTGTCATGGTCAAGGGCAAATAGGTTTCATTATATCCGCGTTCATTTTATTTCCGTCCTATGCACATTTACTACCGATGTAACGCATCGAAATGCGATTACACGTGCTGCAGCGTGTCTATTCGCTTGAATTTCAGTTCATAAGTACACATGGCCCGGATGTAAATATAGCCGGTGTAAGATGAGAGCACTTGGTGACTTTAAACATTAATATGGAGACGGTAAAATGCTGGTAATTGTGGGGAAAAAATCATAAATTTAAATAACATTTCATTTCGTCTAACTGCATAGGGCCTACTTATTTCATGTGGTGCACCTTTTAATTATAAATGCTTAATTATGCATTCGACATTTCAAATTTCTATAAGTTTAAAAATACATAACGTCCAGTTTTGACATATGACGTTCCTTTTGTTCGCGTGATTGTAGAAAGTTTGTTTGGTGTTTTTTGTTTGTTTTTTACAGGGAATTTGAAAATGGAGTTGTCCAAGTTGGAGTGGAATTGTATTTTATGTACCTAGTGTCTGTACCACAGGTGATGTTAAAGATTTGGGAGCAGTTGAAGTTGACCCACACGCCCTGTAGTTTGCCCTGCTGCAGCTTATTTGATGGGTAAATTTACGGCTATAAACTGTCTTTGAAGGTATTCAGATCCTACGCATGATATGCTAGCAGCTTTGTTCATTAATGATCGCCTAACAACAACAATAACACAGCTTGCCCTGCATAGCAACAACTGAAGAATGCCAAGTGAATTCCTGCCGAGGAAACTAATTAGGCTATTGTTGGAGGGAGAAGGTATGAATGTATGAGGTGAATGAAATGGTTTGTCACAAGGCAGTAGGGAAAGAAACGGTCGTGATCATAATAAATTACAGAAACGGTTTATTCGTTGAAGTCAACAGAAATCTCCCCCCCCCCCCCCCCCGCCCCGCCCGCCACTGTTTGGCTTAGGGATCGTATAGTTTTGGTTGAGACCTAACCTCGGGTTTCTAACATTTTGGGGGTGAGATTATGAGAAACCTCTCATGAAATATGAAAGAGCATGTAATTCCAAAAGGAATTCAACGTTTACTTGATGAAAATTGGTTTTGAATTGGCTGAGATACCCAAAACAGGGCAATTCTAATTAATGTGGAACCCACCTTTTATTACGATCACTTTGCTTTACTTTATTTTTGGATGTCTCAGCCATTCCCAAACCGATTTTCATCAAATAAACTTTGAATTCCTCTTAGAAAGGTACGCTCTGTACTATTTCACAAACGGTTTCTTGAAATCTCGCAAAAAGTTCAAAGCCCAATTCTCACCTTTACCAATACAGTACCATCCCAGATAAAACTGTGAAAGTCTGCTATATCGACTATTGCACACAATATCAAGTGCATCTAATATTGTAAGTGTTTTTCCTTGATACCCGATTCATCGACAGCCGACAGTAATCGCTCTCAAGGGTGAAAGGCTTCATGATAATGGTTCACAGCACATCACGTGCCTTTTTAACACAACTGGTAAGTTGGTAATCAAGATAATTGATAGCCGACCAGACGCCGCGCGAACCACGGCTTCTGTTCAGCGACAGGGCTGTGTATAGTTTAGGTAATGGGATAATTGGTGATTCTATATCCTATCTATGTCATAATGTAGACATTACGTTTCTGTTGGGAATTGAGTACCTACCTCAACGCGGATTTGGCGCATTTTCTGCGCGTAGTAATCGTCGTGGTCGAAGTCGGATCCGTGTAGACTTCCGTCCATCTGGCTGGGGGAGTACAACGAAGTCACCATAAGCATACAGGTGAGGCTGAGAACGCAGATAACAACTAACACGGTGTTAATCCGGTACGGGCTCCGACAAGCTAATCCCACACCGTGTAACAGCAGACGACACGCCACTGTTTCTCTAATAGCAGCCATAACATTCCGCCACATGTTACTCATAAATCCACGACTCCGGAATGAAAGAAAGTCACCATAACCAGCAGCGCTTGTCCACTTCTTGTCGGCCTTCGTTCTCACGGGCTGCAGAAAGTCTATCCCTTCCTCGTCGGGACGAAGGTGCCTACCTAGTGTCATGCCCGTCCCACGGTTTCCCCGCTCGCTGTTGGAGGGATATGCGGTAATAAGTCCATTGTCTCTGGGCGAGTTTCAGTCACTTTCACGCTGATACCTCTCTATTCGATTCGCACACACGCACGAGTATAAACCTTCCGCTGATAAGTTGAATCAAATTGGACAAATAACGATTAAACGTTGAGCTTTCATGATAAGTTTCAGAGTCACCGGTTATCCTTCATCTTTGGAGAGGTATACACGTTGTCCCAGTGTACACACAAAGTTGCGAAAGTGTGAGTAGGAGGGTGTACAAGTGAGAAGGCGGGAGAGGCAGGGAGAGCGAGAAAGAAAGATTTGTTTAGGGTCAAACAGAGAGTGACCTTTACGTATCGCGCTGACTGCGCAGTCTATAAGCACGGCCTGAAGAACGGGCGTGCTGCAGTATGCTGAATTCCCGTGCGTTTTGTGCTCACGAGCTGCCGCACGAAAAGACGCAGAAAGTTTTTCCTTTCTTCGAACACACACAGGAAGGCTTGACTCACGCGCCTATTTACTGCGGTAAATGTGAGTTGCTGAGTAAAGCATTGGTTTGACGGATGTTCCACTTCTAGTTATTTTGATGGGGGTGGGGGATAAATAGTCTGAGCTGTGTCAAGAGTTCACGTACCAATTTCCTCAGTGATATCCTCATATTCACAATGTTCATAACGACTTAATATCTCTTTCACGAGGGCAATCATATATTGTGATGATGTAGTCCTATCTACAAACGAAATCATTTATTCACTTGCATTTACGTTTGTTGAATTATTTATTGATCTAATTTTAGATTCTTGATCTGTTCTTTATTTATTCATTCGTTCAGGCTAAACATATTGTCAGTCATCTAAACGCGCGTTCATTAATTTCATCAAAATATTCCTTTAAATGTGCTCTTATGTATTAATATTTACGCATTTTCGATGCGATGTTGTTGATATCAATAAACCATTTCAGTTCCATATTCTTCTCAGAATTGTAAGCCCTTTCATATTCCATAAGAAGGGTTTATGTCATCAAAAAAAAAAGTTGTAGACCGGAAGTCTCATCCGAACCCAAACTATACTATCCCTTTAATGGCTCACTCCGTGGTTACGATGACTGCCCGGCATTTACCAGGTTCGTCATGACTTTTTTGATTAAAAAAAAAAATAGTGAGTTCGGTGCAGAAAAATTAACAAGCATCATGGGTCATCAATATTTCGCAACGATATCGACTGCAACCATCCCTATTCAAATGAGATCTTTATACACACGAATCTGAACATACATCAAGACTATGCATCGCGAAGTTTGACAACCGTTGTACGAAAATGATATGTACACGAAAGTTATGTTACAACACTCGACTACAAGTTTTCAACTTGATTCATTCAAAACTAAAGTGAGTCTTGACCTCTAGAGGTAGGCAACGGCCAGCAACAAGCCAAGGGTCAACGTCAGTGCAGTCATTCAGTAGCCCTACGCCTTAAACACCTCTTCATAATCTGTACACAAATCTTCTCAAGCCATTGATGTTTTTGACATGAAATAAAAAATAATAATAATAATATCTATCACATCAACTTGTTTTAATTTTATCGTGTGATAAAAAAAAAAATGCTTCAGAACAGGACCTCCCCTTTAAGAGTATACGTGTTGACGAACATTACTATTTTTTCAAAGTCAATGACTGTTATTAGTTACGTTCCACTGGCTTGACTTTCTCTACTGCAATTAACTTGAGTGTACAAATTGTTGTTGTTGTCTGCGAATCGTCACCCATAGCAACCATGCATTATTATGTGTGCCGGTATATACAGTCAAGAAATATAACGCAGTAGTCGTATAAAGGGAGGAGGGGGGGGGGGGGGGAGAATCACTTCCGTGGTTTGTAGGTACAACGCTGCCTCTGCTGCTGATGATGAAATGATAATGTTCGATCTGGTTTTAGTTTCAGCATCAGTTTGATTTTAATTCTGCTTTTCTTCTTTCAAATCGAAACCATGCATAATTGTACACGTAGACTTTGTTTTGAACAAGTACATGATAGACTCACAGTATAATAATCACGATAATCTTTACACCTTAAAATCATAAAAACGATGAAATCAAAGAAAATGAAAACATTTATTTCTACTAATAGAGAGAGAAAATGCAGGAGTCTGCCATCTTAAACAGATGTTTGATAATCTCAGCCTCTAAAAAAGGTAAATAGACAAAATGTTACAGAGATGAGCAATTTGCCATTGAAACTTGACTCGTAAATTTGATAAATTCAACGATAGGAAGCTAGTGGGGAGGGAGAGAAAAAAAAGGTAAAATTTATATGGAGTTCCGTCTGTTTTTCGTTTGTTTTATCTATCTTTATTTATCTATTTATTATTAGCTTGAATGGATGGATTAAATACTAGAATTACTTGTTAGGAATCCTTTAATACACCTGTTGTGTTACCCTTACGCAGTGTGATTCAATATCACATCACGCAGTGATTTACGCATGCGCACTTGAGTGGACTACAGACAGGTGCTGTCAGCAATGACCTTCAGTCGAGAGGCACGTATTGTTTATCTTCTCGAAAATCGAGGGATGACTTTGAAGAGAAAAGTTCAAAGGATAGTCTTTCTTTTCCAGACCGGCATTGTGAAGGACACACCTGATCACAAGATGTGGGGTATTGAACTTTGACGGAAACGAGAAGTCCTTTAAATAGAAATTAACAGTAAAGAATGACAAACCTGACGTCACCGCTATGAAACAAAGATACGAACAAACAAACAGACTACAGCATCGTCGATGAAAGTCGTCTATGATTAAACAATGGTAGATAAACAGATTTAAAGGAATGTACCAATTTTAGTAGGGTCCTTACATATTGTATTTATTTATTCATTTGTTTGTTTTGTTTATATTACCCTGCAGGGTCAGCATATTCACCTGCACAAATAAAAACTGCTTTCCAAAGGCACCGCGCAGATACATGTATTTATACATCATGCAAATTAATGTCACATAGGTCCTATGTACATGAACTACGATAAGGAAGTTATATCAGAGAGGCTCACCTCCCTGTAACTTAAAACTGGAGAGTGAATCCAACAAATATTATGCATGTATAGGCCCATACCATGCAGATATCAAGTCAGAATATCAAACATCATAGTTGAAGAGGGGGGGGGGGGGAACAGATATCTGCATACATTAGAAAAGACCATAATTACGGACAGCGCTTTGCACTTATTAATTGCCAAAAGTCTGCACACCTGGTACCGATTCATGGCCAGGCAGCAACATTATTCAGTATATAAAGAACAGGACACGCGAACAAAAAATATTAAAGGGGAGTTCCAGGAAAGTAATAAGCTAGCAGTGGCGTAACTACGGGGGGGGGGGGGGGGGGGGGGGGCATGGAGGGGCACGTGCCCCCCCCCCCCCCCCCCCCCAAATGGTAATTCAAGGGTTAGTAAACTGCTTTTGAAATCGACATGAAAGGGTGATCAAGCAAAAAGATATTTTTCTAAGATTTCTTTTAACCATATAATTAATGAGGTATATATAGTGAAACATTGTTCAAAAAGCCCGGAGACGACAAAAAATTGTGATTCAGCTTGATTCCTGGTTGGTATTTTGAATATTATAAGCAGGATGTGCGCAGTGTCTACTATACTCAGAACATCGGAACGGCAAAAAGAGTCGCTGCAATGTTGCGCAATGTTATGTAGGTTGTACACATTTGCTATCAAAGCTAGATCATTGATTTTGCAGTGTTGCTTTACATACTAGTCTATATTAAAATGCCTTGCATTGCCGATAATAAGACTTGACCTTGGCTATTTCCTAACTTTTCCATCTACAATGTATATGAAACACACACACTCACAAACACAAGTAATTAGGGGATGCTCTATATAAAGTGCAGATTTTGGACATCCTTCTCCCGCTTGGTCACTTCGACGACCCCTCGCTGGTCATACCTCCCCCAATCATGAACATAAACCGACACCCTTGACTACCAGTGGCGGATCCAGGGGGCGCACCGGGCGCCCCCTCCCTCCAAAGCGAAAAAAATATATACATGTAGCTACAAACGACAGTTTTTGGACTGTAAAATGTCAATATTTTCAAACTCGCTCGCTTCGCTCGCTCGCATTTAACCGTTATATACAATTTTCCTGATGTTACTGCCAGTAATTGCCAGCAGTTGCACCCGGTGCGCCCCCCCCCCCCCTGAATTTCCAAAGCGAAAAAATCTGGCTACAAACGGCAGTTTGGGGACTGTAAAATGTCAAAATTTTCAAGCTCGCTCGCTTCGCTCGCTCGCATTTAATCCTTATGCCTTTCTTCTGATTTTACTGTCAGCAATTGCCGGCAGTTGCGCTCGGTGTGCCCCCTCCCCTTAATTTCCAAACCGAAAAAATATAGCTACAAACGGCAGTTTTGGGACTGTAAAATGTCAAAATTTTCAAGCTCGCTCGCTTCGCTCGCTCGTAATCGTTATGCCATTCTCCTGATGTTGCTGCCAGTAATTGCCAGCAGTTGCGCCCGGTGCGCCCCCTCCCCTTAATTTCCAAAGCGAAAAAATATAGCTACAAACGGCAGTTTTGCGACCGTAAAATGTCAAAATTTTCAAGCTCGCTCGCTTCGCTCGCTCGCATTCAATCGTTATGCCATTCTCCTGATGTTGCTGTCAGTAATTGCCAGCAGTTGCGCCCGGTGCGCCCCCTCCCCTTAATTTCCAAAGCGAAAAAATCTGGCTACAAACGGCAGTTTTGGGACTGTAAAATGTCAAAATTTTCAAGCTCGCTCGCTTCGCTCGCTCGCATTTAATCCTTATGCCATTCTCCTGATGTTGCTGTCAGTAATTGCCAGCAGTTGCGCAGCCCGGTGCGCCCCCTCCCCTTAATTTTCCAAAGCGAAAAAATATAGCTACAAACGGCAGTTTGGGGACTGTAAAATGTCAAAATTTTCAAGCTCGCTCGCTTCGCTCGCTCGCATTTAATCGTTATGCCATTCTCCTGATGTTACTGCCAGCAGTTGCGCCCGGTGCAACCCCATTAATTTCCAAAACAACCAAATATATATATATATATATATATATATATATATATATACATATATATATATGTATATAGCTAAAAACGGCAGTTTGGGGACTGTAAAATGTCAAATTTTCAAGCTCGCTCGCTCCGCTCGCTCGCATTTAATTGTACCGTTATGCAATTCTGATGTTGCTGCCATGAGGTGCCCCCCCCCCCATGTCTTGACCCACGGTACGCCATTGTAAGCTAGTATGGTATAAGAAAGAGTAAATCTTTCTAACTGTACAACAGTGACAATTTGTTAAAAACAAGAATCTCTTCTTTGTACCCATGCTCCATGCCATGGAGAAGTTATGCGCTCTCTATCAGAGGCTAATAAATTGAAAAAGTGAGCAAAGAAAATGGGATTCCATCGGGATGCGAACCCGAAACCTCCGGATTGCCAGCCCAGTGCTCTACCGACTGAGCTATAGAAAGCCCTAGTTCAATGTTCGTCCCAGAAACCCTAAATTCTCAATGCTCGAATGGTCAGAAGCTAAAGCAGTGTGTTTGTGTGTGACACACACGTACACACTTGAACCTGGCATAAACCCGAAGGATAATTCAACTTGGGGATAAATGCGAGGGATCACCGAAGTGATGCAGTTTTTTTGAGTATGTAACAAACGAATCCCGATGGAATCCCATTTTCTTTGCTCACTTTTCCACTAATGAATGATATTCATTCTGGTCAGTTTTTCTGTTTGCATTTGTTAATAAATTGATTTGTAAAAGACACAGCAAACTGAGCAAGCAGTAGCTCGCTGTCCCTTTCAGCACTTTTAGTGTGTAGAGAACAGGTCGAATCGACACGCGAACAAAAATCATTGAAGGGAATTCCAAACCAGCAATAAGGTAGTCTAATTGTAAAGAAAGAGTAAAATCTTCTAGTACAACAATGACAATTTGATCAAAATCGGATAAAAATTGGGAAAATATGAAATTGTGAAGTTTCGCTATTTTTTGCAGGATTTGAGATTGGGGCGTAACTGCGTTTGAATTAAAAAAAAAATGAAAATTTATAAACTTTATGTAGAAACGATTTCATGGCAAGTTCTGAGGGGATGACACCACCACTTTACTATTTGCATATTCATATTGATTGTTCAAGGACTGTTTCCAGAAAAATTTGCAAAATATTCCACAAAAATCCACTTCTCTAGCATAATGAAAGAGCACTTAACTAACCGCTTTCAGAAAGCAGGGGGAATAATTGCTACCCTTAACATACTTATGTTAGTATCAAGTTGATGGAATGTGTAATTTCATGAAAAAAAAAATGAATTTTTGTGGAATTCCCTTTATATTTTCTTTATGTTGTTATCCACACATGACGTCATAACCTCTAACAGTCTCCTCATCCAGCGGTTCCAACACCAAAACTTTAACAATTCATAACTTTTGCATCGATTGTCCGATTTTCCTCAAACTTTCACTGCTATGTTGTTCTAATGTTGCTGCTTTCAATCAATCCACATTTCTCTTTGGGTTTTGGTTTCCTTCAACCCACTGTGAGTGTTAGTTAGAATTTGTTAAGCTCTTCCACGGTATACATGCCTTAAGACCGAATTTATCATTTCTATTTAATTTTTTGTTGGTTTGTTGTCTTCGTTTAATTCGAATATAAAGTTTAATAGTGTACATGGCACATACCCTTCATGCTGTTCTATCGGTTTGAGTCTATCCTTGTTCCGTGAATGGAACACTATACAAGTGAAACATCTATTGAAATGCATGTCAAACATGAAATCATTCGTGAAAAGAAGGCTGATCCATTGTTGTGAAAACTTTGCTCGGAGAAGTCCTATAAACGCTGCTCCTCCTATTATGCTATTTCGATGTGCCGGAGACACAAACGTGGATCCATGCGAAAACACTTCTTCACAATACATGTCTCTATGGATATCGAATTCTAAGTTAGTGACTAGACGAATCGTGTTTGTATACTGAAGCCATTTTGGCAGCATCTGAGAAGGACAACCTGGCAGAGACAAAACAATGTAAACTACAATCAACACGAAGCCTTTGAAATACGACCGGCAATCTCTCGTCCCACTTCGAGCTATGAAACATCTTTAGATACTTCGATTGCAAGATTGCCGAATGTGCTTGTGGCAACTCTCACCGTCCGCCCTACATACTCAGGCAAACAAATGCGGAAGGTGAGACCATTGAGCTACTGTATAGCTCAAGAAATGATGAGATGAGACAGAAAACATACATGTTTACGCACACACGCACACACACACACACACACACACACACACACACACACACACACACACACACACACACACACACACACAATACTAAACTCGGATCACCTAATTATGTAAGTGTTGGTTTGCGACCGCGAGCAATCAAAGCATGCAGTATATGCAACGTACGATATCTCGTCTCCATGACAACTCGAAAGGGGACAGTTCTATTCCCCCTTGTATTGGCTGTAAGGACAAACCACTGAACCCCATGCATGCACTAGGATTTGTCACCCTTTTTTCGTAGCTTTTCACAGTTTTTGAGAGGAAGATATCCACCTCGTTGATACTACTACTACTACTACTACTACTACTACTACTACTACTACTACTAATAATAATAATAATAATGATAATAATAATAATGATAATAATAATAATAATAATAATAATAATAATAATAACAATTGTCTTCTTTATCCAGGATGGCCTCTTCAGTGTTGTCACTGTTCTACCAGAGGGCCCTGCTATCATTATTACCCTAGCGATGCCAGGTACCAGATCATTATCACTCACCAGAGGCTGAATTTTCCAGAAATAATCAAATTAATTGAGTTGATTTTAACAACATTGAACAAAAAAAAAATGCTCATGCAATGTTCGTGTAATGCTGGGTTTCCACACTGTCCTACGATCTGCCACGAACGCAACGATTGACCAATAGTAGCTGAGCGTAGAATTCTGTTTCATCACGACTTGCTCCTAGTTTGCAGGCACAAACCCTTGTTGGTCGTATAGGAGTCTGCATGCGCCAAGACTAATACACGCGCCACTACACTGCAGCCTCTCCGAAGCTTCAACACAGGGCCTATGGGACAGTGCCAAAGTGGTGCATGTAGTAGTCTTGGCGCAGACTCCTTTACGACCAACAAGGGTTTGTGCCTGCAAACTAACTTGCGCCACTCGTAAACTAATGGTGATCGTCAGATCTCGAAGTCATTAGTGGCAATCGCATTGATTGTAGACAACTTTTGAACCGTCGAAAACTTGTCTACGATCAACGCGATTGCCACGACTGACATCAAGATCTGATAGGATTACCACGACTACTTCGCGATTAAGACCACGATTTCAAAAGTGGCGCAAAAATTAATTTGATAAGCATAAACAGAAATTCCACAATTAGCTGCTGCTAACGGCCAATCGTGACATGCATAGCAGCTTCCACGATAGGCTGTGCGAATCCAGCATTAAAGGGGACCTCCGGATGATTTTCAGATTTTTACACTTGAACAACTATAAACTAGTTAAACTGAGTACAGAGTTTCAGAATTTATAGTGATTGGGATGAGAAATGAGAATGTTTTCAAAATCTATAACGAATCGCAATGAACAAGGATGATGACATGGCAGCCTCACCATAAGAATGTGTGAGTTGGGGCTCAAGGAAGCAGAACAAAAGAAGAAGGCATGCATAGATTTTTCACAGGTGAACTTGTTGAGCAAGCGGTATTGTAATGGAATTACCCTGCTACATTTCTGAAATATATGAGGCTCTGATGTCATCAACACTGTTCAGTGTAATTTGTTTAAAATTTTCAATTTATTGGTTTCTCTGATCGAGGACCACAATAAATTCCATGAATCTATACACGGAGTTGTCGATTTATGCACTACATGATGTGAAATTATGAAAATCGTCCGGAATGCCCCTTTAACTACGAAGTCTTCAAGCTCCAAACTTATCGTCGTCATTACGACGAAAACCTGAAGTTCGCCTCCAAATATTGTTGAGACAAAGAGAGAAAGAGAAAATAAGAGAGAGAATAAACGTGCAAAACAAGTTCAAGGCAGGTGAAGAAAATTACTGAAATTTCAATGATCAATTAAGTTTGATGTAATCTTTTCGTTTTGTTGAAAACGCAAGAAGCATTAATCTAAGCTGCATACACATTTTATTGTATTAAGTAAAGATAAAAACTGCTCAGAAGGTTCAGATTAAAATTTAGAGTTAGGCAAATAAGAACATTTTTATCCAAAGACTCCATTCACTCTGTAAACAACAGGCAATCAAATTGTAACCTGCTTAAGACTTGGGAAAGGCCTACCCACGTCTGCAGGGTAATGTCACGGTATGTTTTATGCCGCTGCGGTATAATTATGTTAGGGGGTTCAGCGGTGTTTCTCATGATCCTGGGACAGCTTCGCTGGACAAATATTTTTCACCCTCGACTTGACATGAGCAATTTGCGGTCATCAAACTCTAGGTAGACTAACGAGTCTTTATATTAAACACGCGGAAACGAGGGCAGAGGGACATGTTGTAGGATTGGTTGATGGATTAGACCCCGTTTACAGTGCGAGGCTCGGCCGCGGCTCGGCCGCGGCCGAGTCCAGCCCCGCTTCAGTGTAAACGCGCAAAAGGCCAAATGCGAGGCCAAAATTGGCCTCGCATTTGGCCTCGCTCTGGAGGTGGTCTCGGCCGCGGCCGAGCCGCGGCCGAGCCCGGCCTTTTCTTGGTGTAAACGCAAACTGGGCCAAATGCGCGGCCAATTGCGCGGCCAGTTTTAGTCTGGCTTCCAAACCCTCTGCCTGTATCTTTCGCTGTTCAGGATATTAACCCCCTCAACGTCGAAAACTAGTATAGTTTAAGGTGGTTTTGTCCTGCAAAGGATTCTTTCCTTCGGCAAAGGCCTTTGCCCGAACGGCGACTTCGTCGCCACGGAATTCATTTGGCAAAGGGTCTGAAAACCAGACAATACCAAATTGCATTTGTTTACAAGCAGAGCGCCACTACGACAAAATATTGAAAGGTTTGAATCAAAAGCGCGGCCGAGCCCAGCAGTGTAAACGGACAAAATTGCGAGGCTCGGCCGCGCAATTGAGGCCGGTCTCGGCCACGGCCGAGCCGCGGCCGAGCCCGGCCTCGCACTGTAAACGGGGTCTTAGACCCCGTTTACAGTGCGAGGCTCGGCCGCGGCTCGGCCGCGGCCGAGTCCAGCCCCGCTTCAGTGTAAACGCGCAAAAGGCCAAATGCGAGGCCAAAATTGGCCTCGCATTTGGCCTCGCTCTGGAGGTGGTCTCGGCCGCGGCCGAGCCGCGGCCGAGCCCTGCCTCTTCTTGGTGTAAACGCAAACTGGGCCAAATGCGCGGCCAATTGCGCGGCCAATTTTAGTCTGGCTTCCAAACCCTCTGCCTGTATCTTTCGCTATTCAGGGTATTAACCCCCTCAACGTCGAAAACTAGTATAGTTTAAGGTGGTTTTGTCCTGCAAAGGATTTTTTTCCTTCGGCAAAGGCCTTTGCCCGAACGGCGACTTCGTCGCCACGGAATTCATTTGGCAAAGGGTCTGAAAACCAGACAATACCAAATTGCGTTTGTTTACAAGCAGAGCGCCACTACGACAAAATATTGAAAGGTTTGAATCAAAAGCGCGGCCGAGCCCAGCAGTGTAAACGGACAAAATTGCGAGGCTCGGCCGCGCAATTGAGGCCGGGCTCAGCCGCGGCCGAGCCGCGGCCGAGCCCGGCCCCGCACTGTAAACGGGGTCATAGTCATACAGATTCATGTCAGTTCTCGTGAACATTAGGAGAACGTCAACATTGATTATATTTCCCTCACCGCTTGTGCGTGGAGGGCGCTCTCTTGTGATATCATGCACAAAACATATCAATCACAGTTCAATCTGTGTGTTTATTTGAGCCTTCAAGGACATATCTCTTTTGTTCGCACGGACTCTATCCCCGTATCATTCACTTACAATTTTATAATGGGAGATATTTGATGATTCTTATCTCTTAAGGTTTTCCCAACATTCTTTTTTTTTTTTCAAATGATGTTTCTTCGATTAAGACTCAGTTCTAATTTTGGCCTAGGACATACCAGTCAGTGAAGGGATAAACATCGATAGGTCTTAAACTGTCACTACTTGCCGACTTACCTTCATATAAAATATCAAGTAAAGAAACACAGATGACTAAAAACGCTGAAAACAGAGATAATGCAGGTGTAGCAGATGATTACCGTACTTCTGAAAAAAAAAAGAAGAAATGTATACGTAAATCTCATCACGATCTTTTTTTTTTCAACGCCATTAAGTACAGCATTGTCCTGCAACAGCCTCAAGATGGCGCTCGTCATAGCCTTACCGCAACCTTACCAGAGGACTGCGTTGCCGAAATACTGTTGTATACAAATAAGCTTAGCCATCTTCCCCCGTAAAACCATGTTCATGTTGGGTTTGATATATAGATTATAATCAAAGAAACATAGTGGTGGTGGGGGTTCAACGAATTGGACCTAAAATGAAAAAAAAAAAAGAAGAAGTTAGGTATCTATGAAGCAGCAACTCCATGTATCAGTTACATTAGATGATATTCATAATCATGATCGTCTGACAACGGTCAAACTGATCGGCGCGATTGTACGCGTTTTCACTGAAAGGGGATGGCTAGTAACTGATCAGTGGGAATCAGTGGAAATGCTGGGAGATGATTGTTCCAATCCTTATGGGATTCATTCAAGAGTTCATTGTATATCTATTGTTGTGTGAAAATGATTTGCTTCAGAATGGTCTCATATTCAAGTAATGTGCAGATTAATGCTTCCAGGTTAGCGTCCCTGGTCAGTGACGGAGCATTAATCTGCACATTACTTGAATATGAGACCGTTCTGAAGCAAATCATTTTCACACAACAATAGATATACAATGACCTCTTGAATGAATCCCATAGGGATTGGAACAATCATCTCCCAGCATTTCCACTGATTCCCACTGATCAGTTACTAGCCTTCCCCTTTATTAAACAGACCCCGTATCAAGAAGAAAGCTTCTATTCTTAGCATCAAATTTGTATTATGTTGTAATTCAATTAATAATTTTGATATCATTCGGAGAAAGGGTTGCAATAGCTAGCTTATCGACCAGAAACACTTTTTCTTTTTCAATAATATGTTAACGAGGTCGACTCCATTTTGGCACACGACACACTTTGCATCCCGGTATAGCTTCCAAGGAGATGCGATTTAAATTATACTGCAACAAGTAACAGGTAACAAGTGATGTCTCAGCACTATTAGTCTTCCTTGCAACAGCGAGCAGTGTTAGTATTATTGCATCTCACTTCCCTGGTATTTGGCGAAATTAAAGTTCGTATGATGGCTGTAAGTTCAGTGACATAAAACGTATTTTGATTAAACCTTAACCATTCTGTTGGTCTGGTTTCACTTTACTGAAGATGAACTCAAACATGCTGTGAAATCATACGTTAAACAAAAACAGGAGTATAATAATAATCAGTTTTATTCATTATGTATAAATCATCTAATTTAATGACATCTGTTGTTGAACACAGATTCAGGCTCTGTCTTTGCAAGAGCGTCACAATGGTGGAGCATTAGCCTTCACATACAAATTAAATATCCCTCAATAAAATTTAAAACATGCCTAACTTAATGAATGTAAGCAGTTACAATGCGTGTGAAACGATATCTAGGTGTCATTAAAGATGAAAACGCTATAAATTCTCCCCACATGGTCAAATTGGGTTTTATAGATAGCAGCTTATCATCGTCTGCAAATTGACCGGACTTTGTCACACTGTACTTGCGTATTATACTTCATAATCCACAGAGTTCATCAAGAGTTCTGTATTTACAGACTTCTTGTTTGTGTTAACACCCAATATAACTACTATTAGTATCCTTGTAAGCATCATACTGTATCTATTTCTACATTATGTAGGACATCGTAGGAGCCTGTATCTTCTATGGTATAATTAGGAATTTGATCGCGAAATGGACTGAGCGTTATTTTACGAAGTTTCAAAGGAAGTCAAAAAATGAACAAAATCTCTCCAGTATTACCACATTTGTAAAAACAAGGAAGGTTCTTATAGTTATCTGTGTATATAATGTCAGCGTGTGTGTGTGTGTGTGTGTGTGTGTGTGTGTGTAGAGAGAGAGAGAGAGAGAGAGAGAGAGAGATGTGAGATGTGATGTGCATGAGTTTATATCAATATAAATATACCGTGATTTGACCTGTGCAAGACGCCCGTGATTTTCAACGTTCGTTTGTATAATGGCACAGATTATAGAATGTCTATCTCATGGTCCAAAGGTGAAGTTTTGCCTCGTGCCTCCACGCAAAATTCCATTACAGGACCCAAACTCTGGCCGTGTCCATTCTGATTAGATTGAATCCGTTGGTGATCCTATACGCTTTGTAATGAATCTTAACACCATGGCGGTTTCCAGAACTTGGGATCTACTTCGACTTGTCTGTTTCTTCTTTCTTGCTGTGGGACTGGTAGGCAGAGAGACCTGGGCCTACCCCACCGGGGCGCCAAAGCAGGCCTGTGCCTTGGCTATGCCGTCCCATCACGCCCAGGATAAATCTCAGATATCGCCGCAGCCGAAACCTTCCCCATACTCGTTCGTGGTGAACACAAAGGAGTACAAAGTGGGACAAAAGATCGAAGGTATACTTGCCTGATTAGAAAATAATTAAGTCATACATTCTGTATCAATTTGCGTCTTTACTGCACGAGATTTGTAGTCATTTTGTTCTGTGGTGGCATTAGTTTCCTACTAGCACTTTACGGGACGAATTACAGGGTTTCAAAAAAAATCCATGCGAAGAGATTTCTAATTTCTAAATGGGGGATGGTTAAGAGCAACTTGCAGACTTGAGAAATTGAGAATGACTTAAGTTTTGTTGTTTGTTGTTAATGATATTTATATGAATAAAGCCTCATGCTATCATTGATTTTGCAGATGGGAAAAGAAAATCCAGTTTTAGTGCTCCGAAATAGTTCTAAAATGTGAGTTTGGGATAAAAACAACCAGCATATTATAATAATTGCAACATAAATATATATTCAGTGTTTGTGGACACTTCACTGAATGACGAGGGTCAACATCATCGACAACTTTGTGTCCTGGGCCTCGAGACAGGAGTAATCCAAACATCAAATTCTTTATTAATTTATTACTTATTATTCTCTATTATGAACTTGTATTAATTCTTGGGATTATCTATTACTCAAAGAAACAAATTATATTGCTGTTAAACTCAAAATCTACTGCTCCGTGTAATACCGGCCTACCCGACAAAGTGACAGAATAATCAACATGTTGATTGCGGTCACTCACCAGGAAGAAGAAGAACTGTACCCCGAATTGTATGACCTACAGTACAGTGCTTCTCAACCTTGTATAACCCGAGGCCCACTTTGGTTCCTGTAATATGTTGTCCAGGCCCAGCATAGATCGAATACAAATACGGAAAATCTTTTCCAATTAATGTTTGGCCGATATCGCGACCAATCGGATGGAACTTCGCGGCCCACCGGTTGAAAAATATTGACCTTCTATAGTCAATAGTATATACGGAGTAAGCAATGATATGCTAAAGGGCGTCACGTTGTTTCTCCCGCATACTTGGTTCATCCCAGTAACCATAGAGACCAAGGAAGTATTCTCAGGGTTTATGATCCAGGCACGGCGGGCTGGTGGCGGAGAGACTCCGGTGGGTAATTTTACCGCTTTGCCGCCAAACTCCAAACTCCTCGGCTGTAATGCGTCAGACGACAGCGTTACCCACTCCAACCCTGGCCCAAAGCAGTCTGGGATGACTTTTACCTGGTCTACCAAACAACCTGTCGGCACCATCCAATTCTTGTGAGTACTCACTAAAAAGAATACCTAAGGCATCATTATGGCGACAAGTACCCTTGCGTCTCTTTTCTGTCTTCATTTCCTATGTTGATAGCATATATATATATATATATATATATATTTTTTTTGTTTGTTTTGATATTCCTGTGATTCGTTTCATTCATTAGTACTTTAAAGTGGAAAATGTTCTGATTTTATGCACGGAGCCTTTAAAAAAAAAAAAAAAAAGCTTATGCTGAATGAGTGTTACTGTGTTGAAAAGTTTAAAATGAACCGAATAATTAACTGTGTAACATCAAGACTTGCAACAGTCCTCAAATGGGAAAATTACTCGTAAACTAAATAAAACTTACAGAAACGTGCTGGGAATGCTGAATATCTTCAAAATTTTACATGATGTATATATATATATATATATATATATGAAAACTCCGTGTAAAAACTTCTTTTTACATTATATATATATATATTATATATATCTATATATATATATATATATGTTCATCTTGGAATTTTCCACGTGTTGGACTTCGAATGTTGTAATTATTAGAAGAAAGAGTCTCAAGTACGCCATGGATCCAACTATTACAAAATTTTTATTACAAAATTTTCGGTCTGCCTCAGACCTTCGTCAGTGCAAAGACAATGATGGACAATGATAAACATGAATCATAACAACAATGCTATGCGCGTCATGCGCGTAGTGCGTTGCCCTGGAGCTGCGTTGTCAAGGAGAGCGCTGATACGTATAGGGGTATGGTAGAAAGTGAAGACTGAACTCAGACTCAACAAAAGTTTCAAGTGCTTGTTTGAATCATACTATGCTATATACTCTTTATAAAAATACATTGCTATATAGACGTCCTTGTAATAATAGACTTTAGCGATTCTAGCGACTCAATTCGGGATCTGCAATTCTGTATCATCGGCACTAATTTCAAAGACAGAGAAGCCAGAAAATTAGCTGAAATGAAATTCATCATCCAAACCAGGTCTTTTGAAACAGGACTCAACAAGGACCTTGGATGGTTAAGCAGTTTCTCTTTCTACAAGAAGTGAAGAAATGAATCTCTAAGAATCTGAGACTAGACCTATAGTATATGCATATTTTTCATTATTTACAAAAGGTAATGTTAAGGTTTTATTATATTTCGCATTGACCACTTACCTTTTATGTTAAATATGATGTCTTGATTAGCCGCAAATTGATCATATTCTCATCATTACAGTAAACAGATGCTTCGATATTTGGTTATGATCATTATGAGCTTATTTTTTCATTTTTTCTCCATTATTTTGTATTTAATGCTTGATTGGTGCTTGATATGCGTCTTTACATGCTTTTTTTTCGATGTTTATCTACGAAAAAAAGGAGTCACAAAAGTCAAATATTACATGGATGTATACATACAGTAATGTATTTATATATAGTATATATAGCATACATTGGCATGCATACAATATACACATACGCTCGGAACTGTTGAGTTTGAGTTTAGTCTTCATTGAGATTTTAATTGAGTTAATGTTGAGATTCTATCATATTTGTATTGAACACTATTTTTTTAATATGATGTCTTGATTATCCGTATAATATATATATATATATATAATTTTTATTTTTACAGTAAATAGATGCTCTTATAACTAGTTGTATTATTAGCTCATTTCTTTTAATTTTTTCTCCATTTGTAATCAATGCTTTCTATGCGTCTTTTCTTCGATGTTTATCTACAAAAAATAGAATCGCTAAAGTCTATTATTACAAGGACGTCTATATAGCAATGTATTTTTATAAAGAGTATATAGCATAGTATGATTCAAACAAGCACTTGAAACTTTTGTTGAGTCTGAGTTCAGTCTTCACTTTCTACCATACCCCTATACGTATCAGCGCTCTCCTTGACAACGCAGCTCCAGGGCAACGCACTACGCGCATGACGCGCATAGCATTGTTGTTATGATTCATGTTTATCATTGTCCATCATTGTCTTTGCACTGACGAAGGTCTGAGGCAGACCGAAAATTTTGTAATAAAAATTTTGTAATAGTTGGATCCATGGCGTACTTGAGACTCTTTCTTCTAATAATTATATATATATATATATATATATATATGAAAACTCCGTGTAAAAACTTCTTTTTACATTATATATATATATATTATATATATCTATATATATATATATATATATATATTATATATATATATAATATATATATATATATATATATATATATATTATATATATATATATTATATATATGTAAAAAGGTTTATATGTGACCCTCAGATACTCTGTCGAGCCCTCTTACCCTAACTAATTATAATTAATCCCTCTTGTTTCTCTGCAGTGGATCCGTGGCCAAAGATCACGACACGTTCTGGGCAAACATCACATCAGCCAACATCACGCTAGCATCGGGTGAGAACTCCTTACTGCTTAAAATACGCACCTGTTTTGCAAATGATATTAGAATTTCTTTTTTTATGAGTTTGTATTTTTCAGATTATTCTGTGATGTTTGTTTTGTTTGTTTGTTTGTTTACATATTTGTTTTAGGGGAGGATGATTATCAGTTATCTGTGTCATCAGCCAAGAAACGTTTTCCTCAGATGATTAAAATTGTCACTTCGTTAATTTCCTATTTCACTCTCAAATTGTTGATAGAATCATTAATGGTCCTGAGTTTGTGTAAAGTTAATGAAAAACAACCAAATAAATCTAACCTTTTTATATATAATAAATTAGAGGTAAGATTCCGAGGTGCCATTTTGAGAATGACACAAAGATAATTTCCTGCAGCAAACTTTTCCAGAATTTGATGGTTAACAGTAAATTATAATGTATTTGGAGGTATACGCGTGACATCATTGCATATCCATGTGTATCATGTATTCATCGATAGAAATAAGACCTACAATTGTAATTCGTTGGTTTTTTTTTTTTTTTTGTATTGGACCGAGATTCAAACCACTATAAAAAAACAAAACAAAAAAATAGTTATGATTTCAAATTCATTCAAGTAAAAAAGTGTCTGAAAAAAAAATACTAGACAGGCTCTTAAAATCGAGCATCAGAATTATGTTCATAATTATTCAGGCATACTATAGGGCGCTACTGAGGGAAATAATTAAATAATGATATCATGAAAGTTTTATTGGCAAAGCTCCGATGTTACTGCGGGTCTTGACTTGAGATATCCAAGTTTTGATAATCTTCCTACTGACAAATTTCGTATATAAAAAGTCCCACACCCCCATCGCCCCCTGAATGAGGAATATGGTTCAAATTCTTGTAGTGCGATTATCATTTTTAAAGAGACGTTAGAGATCTTCATCTTCATTTTTACGTCAGTACTATATAGGGATGGTATAGTATTGGTTGAGATGAGGATTCAGCTTTTGTCTTTTTGCGAGATACTTAGAAACCACTTTTAATGTTAATAAACTTTGAATTCCTCTCAGTGATAATTATGCTCGTACATATTTCCTAAAAGGTTTCTCATTATTTCAACAACAAAAAAATATCATCAAACAATGTTGAAAAACTTAAACCCCATCTCAACCGAAACTATTCCATCCCTTTAGGATGATATTCATTTCATATGTGACTGACATAACTCAATCCATATAATAGATCATTTTCCATATTTTGGGATTGTAACCGCATATTGAGTTTGCTCTTATACTTATCCGATGTGTGTATGGGCACGTGTGAGCGATTGTTTGTATGTGGGTTGTTTATGTTTATAAGTTATGTTGCATGACACGTAGGCCGCGACTGGATGACATAATCGAGGGAAGTAACCCGCTTTGTATTTATTACTGCTAACTTGTTGACTTCAAAATTAGAAACATCTTTGATTGATATGTATACAAATTGCGTGAGCGGTCTGTGACAAGACGATACTAAACTAGTTGTTATCGATATAATTCATAATGCAGATACACGAGGCGGTCATCTTTTGTTCGATGAGGTTGAGGACCAGTCTAGAATGGCCTGGGTGACCACTCTGCACAACAGGACCAGGTCCCTGGTTGGACTGGACCAGGAACTATTAAAACGACCAGGCCATTGAAACCCAACATGACAATTCAATTCGCCATTTGTGACATTTAGAATATCGCGTTGAAAGAGGTTTCAAAGAGTATAATAACACACACTCACACACACGCGCTCAAAGTTTTGCTTTTTGAACACTCACGAGTGGAGTCAGTATAGGAGTCAAGAATTATCACCTCTACCTCCTTATACAAACATGTTATGCGGGGTGACGTTCGTTATTCCGAAGGTGCGTAAATTCGAAAATGATAATAAAGTTCATTATTTCGAAGGTTCGTTATTCCGAAACACACAAATTCCCTATGCCTCCATGTTCGTCTTTCCGAAAATGATACAGGACTTGTAATCTGAACATTTCTGGCGTTATATTTCCAATATTCGCAATTCCGAAAATGAAAAGAGGGCGTGTACTCACGAACCTTATTTCATTTTCGGATTAACGAACCTTCGGAGTAATGAAGCTTATTTCATTTCGGATTGATGAACCTTCGGAATAACGAAATATATTATAATCCTGACCGCTTGCTCTACGCAGAGTGTGGTATCACGTACGCTAAAGACAAGCCAATTCATTCATGTTTATGCTAATGTTTTCTTGTCATATTTGTGCTTTACATTTGCAATGTACATACAGAGGTACTTCGACTGACATAAATACAATTACAGACATAATTCTGATGAAGAAGAATTTTTGTAACAAGGCGGAAATAATCATTTCGCCACTTTTGTCCCCTTGGATTACAGAGTTCACTTCATACTGTGTCTGAAAATTGTGCATAGTATAGTATATTATGAGTTAATATAATAAAAGAGAAGTATACCGTCTGTCACTAAGACATGGCGATTATCTAATTCAATCATGCAGTTATTGCTACATTATTCAGGCAACTATCTATTTCACCAGTACTGAAATGTCTACAGCAATACTTGTTCTTCCGTCATGATTTTTATAATTCCATGCAATCTTTTTACGTCTATCGTGTCTATTGACAGTATTCTATCTGTAAACGGAGCATTTTCATTATAAATCAAAAGAAATGATCATTTTCGCGAGCTCCTATAACGTGGACTCAGTTGAATAACCTTGTTTGTTTAGTGTAGTATAGAACACGCATACTTAAGAACTACAGTCCAGTGATGTTTAAGGGTTATAGGGTATCTTAGTTTTCATTTGGGTGCTAATAGTAAGGAACAATTCAAATAAAGTTATATATTTACAAAATTCAATATAGTACAAGATATTCCAACCATAAGACTTGATGCTTATGGAGGCTACAAATATATACATTTCCTCTATTTGGACAATAAAGCGTGAGAAAATCCTTCAGTTGTCATGGTTGTCAAGATTTCTTGTTTGTGCGACTTTCGATATTTCTCATTACTTAATAGCAAGTGCCGAATCAACTTTCAGTTCAAATGATTGACGCCATTTATCAGTGACAAATGAAAGAATTCTTGAAACACGCTTTAATATTCCTTGAATACAAAATGCGTCTTTCAATTGGCTTTACCATAGGGTCAAAGGTTACTCTTTATCTTGGAAGTGCGCCATCAGGGGCTAAGACTCGAATGTTTTCGAACGTTCCAAGAACAGATCGTGGTCAAAGCTACTCCCAACTTTTAATGAAAGCCCGGACCACTATCAAAGCGTAATTTGAAACAAGAGGAGAGCGATCTGCTTAGAAACATGAAATCACTTTTGTACGAGAATCCAATGTCTTTATCAATGACATGAGGAATTTATGCGGATTTACCCCTTTTCCTACCCTCTTATACGCTGATTGCCGTAATATATTTATGTTAGCAATATTAAGTGCAACCTGAAAGTCTATTAACCCTTTGTGTGTCAAGGAATTTGGACACTGTGTATACCCACATGGGGTTTTTTGTGCCGGCTAGCACTCAAAGCACATATATAGGGTTAATGAACTTTTTCGAGGAGGTCTTGTATTGTAATATCATTCTCTGAGAGTACACTAACCGTGAATCTCCAAAAAAAAAAAAAAGACTCAAGAGAAATAATAATAATCATGTCCTTGCATCTGGGAGTAATTAATGTATTTGTTGTTGGTTGCTATTGTTTTATTTCTAATGTTAACTCCATTTTGCTGTGCAGTCTCTGTGTGATAGAGAACGAGAAAAAAGAAAAAAAAAGATTGCAAAAAAGAACAGGGTTGTCATGGTTTCAAATCTGCACTTTTTTCAGGAAATCTATTCGGTACAATTACGTAAATGTTGTAACTATAAACAGAGTAATAGCATCATTCAATAGACAATATGAACTGAACTTGACTCTATCCAAGCATCAATATAATATCACATGCCCTCCAGCCTGTTCCATGTTGCACTGTTGATGGTTGTTGATCGTAAATAAGCGATATCTGGCGGGTTTGACACAAGTTGGCCGCCAGCGCGCGAACAGCACACATAAAACCCACTCTTGTTCGTCTGTATAATGCTACCACACTGGCTTTCTTCTCGCCATTCGATCAGGTCTCTTCAGCAGAGATGCGGGGAACAGCAAACAGAAATGTTCTATTAATACTAAAAAGCATTCGGTTTAGTAGATCGAGTCTTTCCGTAGAGCGATACAACTGTTTGTCCTCTGAAAACATCTTTGGGTTAAGACCTGACGACCCCACGCCTTCGTCTCTTCGATAGACATCTGGCAAAGAACAAAGTGAACACAAATCTTATAATTTGGCAGTGTTCACGTGTCTACGATGTCTTTAAAAAATAACGAGCTGTAGATCTGCGTCGCGAACGCTAACACGACGCTGATTAGGCAAAAAAAAAAAAAAAATAGTGCTTTTCACAAGCGCGAGACAGCTGTTTCTGTTGTCCAATCCGGGAGATAGCGTCGTCATAGCGTTCGCGTGGCAGATCTAAAGCTAGCTATTGATAAACACACACTTTCATCGTTAGAAGACATGAGGTATCACAGCACATGTTTGACGTCATTTCTTAGAATCGTGAACCCATGAACCGTATATATTTCTGATAGCATAATTATAATAAGATATCTACTTAAATATTTATTTAAGTAGAGAGAGAGGGAAAGTCATCAGCATCACTGAGACAAATCCCTATAGACACGGTGTTTCTCATTTGAGGGATCACGTTTATAAGGCTTTCTCTAATCATAGATATGTGGTTTTTTCTTTTCTTCTCATTGGTATAGGCCTACATTGAAATTCGTGAAAATCCTGAATGTAGTAAAAACATGATTGCTTTATTTATAATATTCGATCAGATATCGAGTGCTGTTAAGGGATGAAATTAATTTGTATCTAATCAAAATAACAACCAACTTACTGCAAATCATGTGATAAAAAGATTTTATTTTTATAGGATGACCAGAGGGAATTAATTAATTTTAGTTAATGTTGATCAATTTACTATCACCAAAAAGAATTTCATCATTATGGCGAAAAAGATGATGTATCGAAACTTATACTGCAAATACCTCACTACCCTAGATACGGATACATATAATTCACTTTGAAATGTTTAACAAACATTGGGAATTCTATGCTTATAATGGCCCATAAGTAAACTTTCAGAATTCCTTAACATTCCATCTTTGGAGTTAAAATAGTATCTGTCTTGTTTCTGGGGATGGAGAGTTCAATACCAAATTTCTATACCCTCTAAACTTGTATTGCTCTGTGTGTTTTGTTTATTCATTTGTCATTTTTTGTACAGTTCATCTCTTACGTTCTTTCATAGAAAGATTTACTATTAAAACACTATTTTTTTTTAATTGGAGGTCTCACCTTTCTGCGCCAGGAGTGTCTCTCTGTGACAGACATGGCGCATTGAAAGACTCCATTTTTATGATGATTATCATTATTATTAGTATTATTATTAGTATTATTATTATCATCATTATTACCATTATTATTATTATCATTATTGTTATTGTTATAATTGTAAGTATTTTTATTATTGTTATTATTATTATTATTATTAATATTATTATTATTATCATTATTATTAATAATATTATTATTATTATCATTATTATTATTATTATCATTATTATCATTATTATTATTATTGTCCTCATGTTGTTCTTTACTCACTTGCATGTGTGTGGATCTAACGTAGAGGGAGGCAGACAGCGCTCATGATGCTTGTCTAAGCATTTACACCCACACAGGTCCTCGTCGAAATGTTGCCGCCTCCGACAAGTTCTGGGGACAAAGTAGCACAGAGTATTGAATGTGAAATATCATTTCCTAGATAACAACATTTCAACAAACAGCTTGAAATGTAACACACTGAATATGATAAAGTTGCAAATGGAATAAGAAATTTATGACATTTCAAGGTCCCTTGTGTTTTCATACTAAAAAGTGATATTAATTTAGCAGCAATTACTAGTAATAGTCACATTATTTGAAGTTGTACGTGTTAGCGCCTGACAAGTTTTCAAATAATTTGGAAGCTAATGCTATCTCAATTGATTTGCTTGTTTACATTAAATAAAAAGAACAAAACAACTTCCGTTGCATCAAATTAATGTAGAACAGAAATAACAAAGCGATGATAGCTTTAGGGGGAGAGGTTATAGAAGCTGGTATCATAATCGGTATTACATGTAATACATTTAGGGTTGACTCGATTATTACATTTAGCGTTAAAAATTAATGTATTACATTTAGGGTTGTTATTACATTTAGGGTTAAGGTGTATTACATTTCGGGTCGATATTACATTTAGCGTTAATATTACATTTAGGGGTGATACAAGGTGAGTTACCATGGTTACAGTCAGTCCGGAGAATGGAGTTCTGCGTTTTCGAAAAGTTTGTCGGAATGAGTCAGATAAATGAGTAGTCAACTCAGGAGTCAAAAAGCGAGAAATGTCGAGTTTAATTGATTTTTTTTTTTTTGTGCATGCATTTGAATGTTTGTTATTATTATCATTGTTGTGGTCATCATCATCATTATCTGTTTAGGCTTATTTACAAAGATATCTATTTATCTATTTATTTATTTATTTATTTATTTATTTATGTGTTTATTTATTTTATTTATCTATTTATTTGTTTATTTATTCATTTGGCCATACAATTTCAATATATCTAGCGTACATATAATTAAGATGTCACGGAGTGACACGTGGCCTATTCTGGGCCATAGCCAATGATAATTATTATTGGGTGTGGTGAGATGTGATGTGGTGTTAGTGGTATAAGTGGTGGTAGTGGCGGTAGTGGTAGTAATATTGGTGGAGAGGTGGTACGTGGTGGTTTTCGTGGGAATGAGATTAAATGTGACATCATGGGGTTGCCCGGATGCAGTGTGGAAGCGGCGTAGATAGATATCAAGACTTAAGGTCGAAAACCGTGCGTAGTATTTTACAATCAATGTATAATATGTACGTATGTATGTATGTATGTATCTATGTATGTAAGGGATCGTATAGTTTTGATTAAGACTTAACTTCAGGTTTTTATAATGTTTTGGTGAGATAGTGAGAAACTTCTCATGAAATATGAAAGAGTATGTAATTCCATGAGCATTTAAACGTTTATTTGATGAAAATTGATTTTGAAATTACTGATATCCAAAACAGAGTGATACTAATAAAGTGTGGGACCCACATTTTATTAGGATCGTTTTGTTCTACTTTGTTTTTGGATGTTTCAGCTATACCAAACCCGATTTTCATCAAATAAATTTTGAATTCCTCTTTACATGGTATGTTCTATACTATTTCATTAGTGCTTTCTTGGAATCTCGCAAAAAAAAGTTAAAGCCCAATTTTCATCTCCACCAATACTGTACCGTCCCCTTTAGGAGTTTGGTTGCAAAACGAGTCAACTCCACTCTTATCAATTTGAGATAATTATTTGCGAATAAACCAGCTAAAAATAAAAAAGAAATACATGGGATATTCTTTAATCATTATACTTCAAGAATATCCCATTTTATGCAACAGAAGAATCATTGAAAGAGGGAGACAAAGTGAAGAAACTCGCACCAGAACAATCATCATTGGAAAGACTTTACTTTGTTCTGTCTGATGATGGACTTACTTTAAAATGTTTGAAAATGATCGTACGTCACCCGTTTTGCGGTCAAACTCTTCATTTGTATGTACATCCAGTCAATATTATGTAAATTACATGTATAGGCCTACATACGTGTGGAGGAGATGCAGTTTCATTTAAACTGGACACTCACTCCTAAAGGCTTGTGAATTGTAAAACTTTTTTTCACTTTATGTCTTATTTCCAAAATGAAAGTTAACCTCAACATGAGTAGAATTTCTTTTTTTGTTTTGTGTGCTACGAGTGTCAATTGACGCAGAAAAAACAAGGAAAAGTAGAAATTACGCGGTGCGTAATATATGTCCCCGCCGGAAGTAGCATTTAGTAGCAAAATGTACAATATAGGTAAAAAGATGAAGGTCAAAGGTCAAAGAAGTCAAAGGTCTAAATTCTATGTAGAAGTTTTGAAGCCCTCACCTAGTGCCATCACATAAAGCAAACGGAATCGAAATCGGGTTAGAAATGGTGAAGGAGTAGCATTTTGTAGCCAATGTACAATATAGGTAAAAAAATCAAGGTCAAAGGTCAAAGAAGTCAAAGGTCAAAATTCTGTGTAGAAGTTTTGAAGCCCTCTACTAGTGCCATCACTTAAAGCAAACGGAATTGAAATCGGGTTACAAATGGCGAAGGAGTAGCATTTTGTAGCAAAATGTACAATATAGGTCAAAAATCAAGGTCAAAGGTCAAAGAAGTCAAAGGTCAAAATTCTGTGTAGAAGTTTTGAAGCCCTCACCTAGTGCCATCATATAAAGCAAATGGAATCAAAATCGGGTTAGAAATGGCGAAGGAGTAGCATTTTGAAGCAAAATGTACAATATAGGTCAAAGGTCAAGGTCACAATTGAAATTCTGTATAGAAGTTTCAAAGCTCCCATGTAGTGCTATCATATAAAGCAAACAGAATCAAAATCGGGTTAGAAATGGCGAAGGAGTAGCATTTTGAACATTTTGATCACACACGGACGCACACACGGACGGACACACGGACGGACAGACGGACGGACGGACACACGGACACACACACGTACGGAGCCTGTTTCATAGTCCCCTGCTCGAACTCGTTCGGCGGGGACAAAAACAACAAAACAAAAACATATCATTGTACAAACTGTCCAAAGTCCGTGACACAAAAAGGGTTAACCGCTGAATATACCACAGTTATAACTCTTATGCTAAGCTCTGCAGATGTAATATAGACCGAACCGTTGAGAGCCAGCTTGAGGCTCTTAGATTGGAAGACAGTGCCTACTCCCTCTGGGGTCGGGTCTTGGTTGCTCATTTCGACTTCGTATTGGTATTTGGTAAACACAGCCAAACTCAGTGGTTTGTATCCTACCAAACGTTTCTGGAATCATAAATCAGTGTCCCATTCACTTGTCAGGGTATGACATGTCTCGACCTCTGAATATAACCTGGGACTCTTCGTATAATTCGGAATAAGAAGTATGATTTTGGAGAGAAAATTGCATCAAATGAAGTCTCCAGGCAACGGGGCATGTATGGGACCACCGAGGAGTGACCTCTCCGGTGAATGTCAGGGTTAT
Organism: Diadema setosum; assembly: GCA_033980235.1. NCBI lineage: Eukaryota > Metazoa > Echinodermata > Echinoidea > Diadematoida > Diadematidae > Diadema > Diadema setosum. The sequence continues at coordinate 37,170,742 of CM067068.1, read as the reverse complement.
GTGGGTCGCTGGATGACAGAGGGAATTGTATATAGTCGTTTTTGTTCACATGGAGTTTTCCCAACCCGTCCCAATATTATGTACAGATGTGTAGAGATATCTGACATCCCATTCTAGTGGTTGTTATCAGCTAAAACGATTGTTACTCATTCAGTAGTCATGGCAACCACATTCGTCACTCTGGGAACCGTTTATGTGGACGCTCGCAGTGTTTAGATTCTGCTTGTCAAAGTGATCTCTTCGTTTGCTTCTTGTGCGCAACACCACATGAACATAATACAAAAAAAAAAAACCCGATTGTTAGAAAAATACAATCTTGTTTCTTCAGAACGAAACCTAGTCGTAATATCAGTGACATCTTGACAAGTGATTTTAGATACCCTGAAGTGGTTTATGTAGCTATTTGACTACAGTTACCTGAACGTAGCCTTTACAGTACCCATTCGATTGATTTCCTGTTCTCTGTCTATCAGAACATATAACTTTGACTGAAGAACTCCAACCAAACTTACCTCTCGTTCAAGGGAACGTTGCAAACGCAGTCACACCGTAGAGGATCCCACGCCATTCCCGCGGGACACTCGTATTCTACGACGCATTCACATTGACAATTTCTGTACACCTGCATTATCAGGAATACGTGAAGATTCAGAATGATTGAAATGAAAACAGAAGAGAACAAACAAAATTTGAATACACACACACAAAAAAAAATGGCTTTGAATGTTAAAAAAGCAATATTGCATTTCTATTGATAGTAATACTGAAACAGTAGAACACTTTGTGTTGTAATTTGAAATTTGTAGTAGATAGGATAAAACGAGCAATGAGAATGGCAGAGGCGTCATTAGAACTACTCGTTAAGAAAAATCCTATTTCATTTTTGTGTGAACGTTTTTGACGTTTTCTCTTAGCAGTTTTGCCCTTCACAAAAGCATGACGTCTATGGAAAAGATAGTATTTCTCTTTTTCTGTTTATACCGTTTTACTTTAAAAAGATAGCGATTGGGACGTGAGGTTGTACAACAATTCATCACAAGTGGCACAAGCTGCGTTCATATTGGAGACAACATTCTTCAAAGCTCACGTTCAATTCAAGCACGTCGCCCCCTCTGTACAGATGACACTGCCAATCAGCTAATGATAAATGTATTGTAAATCTAAGGAGGCAGCTCACCTAGAATCTCCTTGCTGAGGGGATGGTAGATTTTTCGTTGAGATGGGGCTTCATGTTTCCGATGGTTTTTGTTTGTTTGTTTTTTGTTTCTTTTTTGGTGAGATATTATTGAGAAACCTCTTGTGAAATATGATAAGAGCATACAATTCTAAGAGGAATTCAAAGTTTGTATTTGGCTTCAAATGGCTGACAGATATCCAAAAGCCGAGAGGTCCTGACATAAGGTGGGACCCATCTGTCATTAGGACCACTTTGTATAAATTTATTTTTGGATATCTCAGCCATTAAAAAATATGATTTTCACCAACAATTGACAATGTTGAAGTAAATTTTGAATTCCTCATACTATGTGCTCTTTGATATTTCATAAAGAAGTGGTTTCTAATCATCTCACGAAAAGTTAAATCTGAATCCCCCGTCTCAACCAAAACTACACCATCTCTTTAAAGGGGAAATCCAGTCAAATTAATGTAAGTTAGTCTGATAAGAAAGAGTAGAATATCATGAGTTCAACGGTATAATTTTGATCGAAAGTGGATGAAAAACTAAGGAAGTTATGTCATTTTGAAGTTTCGCTTTTTTTTTGGGGGGGGGGGGAGGAAACAGTTCTTGAACAGTCAAATTAATATGCAAATCGCAAAGTGAGCATGTCATTCCCTCACATCTTGCCATATAGTTTGTACTTAAAATTTTGAAATGTCCAGTTTTTCATTCAAACGTAAATTATTATGCCCGAGGCTTAAATCCGGGTATATTTAACTGATCACTATTCAGAAATCATACAACCAGGAATAGCATGTTTCACGCTTCAATGACAGAAGCATTGAATTTTCGTCATTACTTTTGGACATGATCAATGGAAAATTGTGAGAGTATGACATGGTTAGCTCACTCATTTGCATATTCATATCCACTGTGTAAGAACTGTTTTGCAGAAATTAGCAAAACTTCAACATTTCATAACTTCCTTATTTTTCATCCGATTTTAGTCAAATTTTTACCGTTAAACTCGTAAGATTATACTCTTTTTCATGAGACTATCTTATATTTGGACTGGATTTTCCCTTTAAGACCAGCCAAACAAGCAGATTAATATTCACCTCTCTCGTAGGATGACAGTCGGAGGGCTTCGTGCGGCATTGACACTCACAAGACACGTCCTCGTGGACCTGTAGATTCACTACACCAGCAAACTGGAGCTGGGTAGCGTCTGGGTTCGACATCAGACTTAACACCTGTTGATTTTCAGTCAGAATGAGAATGAATAATAATAATAATAATAATAATAATAATAATAATAATAATAATAATAATAATAATAATAATAATAATAATAATAATAATAATAATAATAATAATAATAATAATAATAGTAATAATAATAAATAATAATAAAAATGAAAAAGTAATAGTAAAAACTCATACAGGTAATAGTAATAATAACAATGATCACTATAACAACGATGGTAATATATCTGATCTTTTTAATAATTTTGGTATTCAATTTTATATATCATTCAGATGACTTACAAGACTGATCATTCAAATTAGCGATTCCCTCTGACTTTCTCTTTCATAAATGGTAATTCACATACTGAGTATAGGACCGCTATTTCATGTTCGGTCTTGACAATCAATAATATACATAATACGTATGTAAACAATCAAACACTTATACACGTAAGAGCAATGTAATGCTTTGCGTAAGCAAAACCTCGAACCCTAATGGTGTAATCTCATACAGGGTAGGTTGTGAGGTCAAAGTTCACAGTATGAGGGCGGCACTGCCGCTTCTGTCGAGGAACTCGAACCGCTGTCCTCAATTTTGAGTTGTTCGTCGCCCCTTCCTCTAAGCCACAACATTCCAGTGGTATGATTGACGGTGTGCTACCATGCACTCCTCTCACCTGTACATCAACCTGTCTACTGCTGTTCGGGGCGCACTGAAGAAGCTCGGTGGAACAACAGCCTCCGCACCGATTGACCGTGACACAGGGCGGCCAGTATACCGCATTCCCACTAGCATCAACCGCCGTGCCAACCGGTAGTTCGACAACCTGCGGCCTGGGAATGCACGTCGGTAGCTCGGCCACTGATATTGTTGAAATGTCGATCAGGGAACGATGAAAAAGATGAAGAAAGAGAAGGACGTGTACGTATTTATGTATCAATTTTTTTTTGATTGAGTTAATTATTCATAGGAAAATCTTTTGTCGTATCTATTCTATCGGGATCCCATAAAGAACAGTAGTCTTTCTTTAGATATAGCTGAATGGAACAATCCCTCCGTATTCATGCATATAATATTCTTTTTACAGGTAGTGTCTCTGTGGCATGCCTGATATCATAAGATTTGTTTAACTATTCTTTGTATTTCTCTCTTTTTTTTTTTTGCTTGCATGAATACTGACATAAATAAATACAAATCTAAACATCTGTAATTTAGAGCGAATTTTTTTTTTCTCACCACGCCCCCCTTGATGAGATCATAATCTATATTTTGTTATCATCTGCGGAAAGAAACAATTTAATTTATCAAATAACTAAGCTGAACTAAGTATTAGAGTTGAATTGTAATCAAAGGTAGCGCGAACTGCGAAAAAAAAAATCCATACGAATAAAAAAGGGGAAAAAAAAAAAGAATCGCCGAGTATTCCTTTGAACTTTAATTTTAATCAGAATATTCTGAGCCTAAGTCTATTCAACTCATAAAAATTGGATGTCGAATCGGAGGTAAAAATGCAATATTGAACATGTACTAATCTTTATTTTGCTTATTCTGTGCTTCGAAACCCAATGCTTTCTTTCAGACTAACACAATAACTTAAAATTACTAAAATTGCATAGTTTCCGACTTTAATATTGTTGGAAAATCAACCTGTATGAGAGACTACTAAGTTTTGTGATGCACAGACCATTCGACGAAATGAGAATTAAACACGGATTTATAAAGGGTCATGATAATGGAATCAAATAGAAATTATTACATCTCGTTGGAATATTGTAATGAATGGAACACGATAGCGATACACTCTATGTCAGTTGATTCCTCTTAATATTCTGATTGTCATCATCGCTGTTTACCTCAAAAGATATATTCCTTCGGGGAAATAGAGCGAAGAGACATCAATGCGACATTAGAACAAAAGTAAAAGTAAAGAAAGAACCCACCCACTTGACAAATCCCATCCCTTTTTTCATTGATAAAAAACGTTTCAAATGTCTTTATTTTAGGGGTAGATGAGTGCCACTCTTTCATAATTAAATCTTTTAGCCCCCTTGACACCAAACGTGACACGATTTATTAGACTATCGTGTCCCCCCTAAAGACGAGTCGATTTCATTTGTCATTCCGACCGCAAACTAATACGCCCACTCCTTTTCGCGCCACAAACAAACATCAGAGAGGGCGAAGCTGCTTCTTCTTAGAGGGTTTTTTGGTGCAGTCGCGAACTCGACTTGTTGATTATTGGTATGACAGCTCATCACAAGCCCCATACATGATTAACTCTCATCCAGCACGTGGGCGCGTCATTCGTATACCCGTGAAATTATTTACGTGACACTGTCTCATCGTCTGGAACAGAAATAGAATATCCCTCTCGAATTTTCACTGCATACCATTTTAAATAAATAATTTTGCCCTGCAGCAATGTATGATTACAATGATAATGTGAACAACATTTTATATCATAATTAAAAACTCCGAGTTCAGAAACAATTTTAGAATAAAAGAATAAAATATCGATAAAAGTCGCTGGCTTATCGCTAGTTACCCCCGACCATTGACAAGCTGACTTAAAAAAAAAAAATCCTGGACGCAGTCACACTGCTTTCGGTTGCATTCAGTATTATGTCGTAGCGATTCGCGCGTTTGCAAACATGTTCACAAAACCAACAGGTAAGGGTTAATATCAAAATTACAATCTCTCATAATCGGTTATTACATTGCATTATGGCAAGTGCAGATATATTTCTGAACGCACTCAAACAGCAGCAGAAATGACTGAACTTCGTAATATTTACTCAATTTCCCATTTGCCTTCACATCGACATTGTAAGTTCTTTCCCCACATATTCCTACAGCGCTTTATTCAAAATTTGTGGCAGAAGCTGTCTTTCACATCCATAAACTACTTCTCTTTCTCCCTAAAGATTCCGGACATTGGCGTGCGAGATTGAAAAGGTGACACCGAGGGGGCATTTCATGAAGCATTTTGTCCGACAAAGTTGTCGGACAAATTTGCTCTCAGCCAATCAGATGCAAGGATTTCAGTAGCTTGTAACAGTTTGTCAGAAAAATATCCGACCAAACTGCTTCATGAAATGCCCCCCCCCCCGAGTTTCTGCTTAACTGATGTCGTGTAGTCGTGTCCTTACGACGTCAACACAATGGACAATTGACATTGACATTTATTTCTATACTTTCTCTTATAAACATGACACAAAACACATATATTCATATCTGGAATACGTGGTAATTGTTTCCACATAATGCAATTATAAGCAAGACAGTGTAAATAGTCTTGAAACAAAACTTTCAAATACAACCTTATGCAATTTAGGTACGTGACTTTGAATATAATTATGACATAATTCTGGAAAACAAAACAGAAAATATTAAAAGCGTCTATGCAATGAACTTGATCTTAAAAAACAAACAAACAAAACAAAACATAGGTCTCCCAGAAGAAAGAGAGAGAAGAAAATGTATAGACTATAAGAGAAATTCAAGATATGAAGTAAGGCATGGATGTCCTCACCAGCTGATAAATCGGTGCTGGAAAGCGATGATACATGCCGTGGAAGACCTGCGAACGAAAGTCGAAATTAATTAACGTTACATCGGCCAGATTTGGATGAGCTCATTCAAGCAATGATTATTTCATTCTCGATGCATTTCAACCATTACTAAAATGTTCGCTCTATACTTTAATCTCGCTAGATTTCAAAATGGAACGAATGAACATCAAAAAACATCACGGCTTTATGCGAATGCAGTGGAAAGCTGAAATCAAATTAATGTTTTCTACTACTCATATAACCGACCCACTGACAGACGTATCTGTAAGACCATTCAGACACAAACTCAATGGCATTTGTATAAAAAACTATATAATGCCTATAATAATAGATCATTTTATGAACACACAAACACACACATAATACATCAACGCAATCATCATTTTCGCACATTTAAGTTCAGTTCAGTTCAGTTCAAATTTATTTCATATTTCCATTTTCTCAATGATGACATTACAAAATTATTGACAAAACAAGAGTACAAAATATATACAATCATGTCTTTTGATTGTAGAAGAAAAAGAAAAAGAAAATATACTTGACACAAATGTACATGGTCACATCGTATGAAAATGTCACTAGTAAGTATAAGAAATATGATGGGGCCTACATAAAAGCTTTAAAGCTTGTAAAACTGTAGGTTCCCGAGTTCATAGGCATATAATTTTACACGGAGAACAATAGATTTTCTTTGTCTTGACCAACTAAAATTACACCAGTACAAAAAATCGATGAGTAATAAACTAATGAACCACATAGACAAGTTGCCTTGTCGGTGTTTGATTTAAGAAGCAGAGGGCAAGAGGCATTTAATTGGACGTATTCATAGGAAGACATCACCATTTTATATAAAAGTGCATAAGTGCTCATGTAGGGTGATGTAAGCAAGTGAGGATTTACCTACCGATTTGATCCTCTTTGAGAATGGACTGTGACGGCGTGCGAGTAATCAGGTCTTGGATGGGGATATCTTCGTCTTCTCCGGACTCTTCCGAAGACTGCCGACTTGTGATCGGTACTGTCTTCGGAGGTATTCGTCTATCTACCGTAGGGTGGATGATGCGAGATGGTGCAAGAGGAACTAGGGGGATAAAGACACAAAGTTTCAATTTTATCACAAACTCCTCCCTTCGGCTCTCACACACAAAATACCTGAATATTCATTGCGCTTACAAAGGAATACTGCCTATCCGAAGTGGTAGAGTTCACTAAACCTTGACGGAAGCTATAGACCGGTTCACAAGCATTATGTTTTTGTAATATTATATTTCACATCTTTATAATACGATGTTGTTCCTGACAACCGAAAAAACATGCCCGAATCTTTCATAATAATAATCGTTATTATTATCATTATTAGTAGTAGTAGTAGTAGTATAGTATAGTATCATTACTATTATTGTTATCATTATTATTGATTTTATTATTATTATTATTATTATTATTATTATTATTATTATTATTATTATTACTACTACTACTACTACTACTACTATTGTTATTATCATTATCATTGGTCAATTCTGAGGGTTTTTTTCTATCAACAGTCCATGGCTGCTAAAAGCCGAATTACAGTAGTTTTCACAAGATAAGATAGCTTAGATAAAACTATAACGATGTTATGTTTTACAATACAATATTCAAATAATTAGCATCTATTTATTATGCACTTCAAGTATACGACGTACACTAATGCCTGTAAAGAAACAACTGACGGCTGCAAATTCGATTCCATACACTAGAATCTATAACAAACAGATTCCAGCGCATCAAGTATATCAATTGCCACTCTGTTCGCAGGACAAACATCCTTAAGACATGAATGCCTTATACGAAACCGTTTTATCAAAATTTATAGAAGACAGAATAGTAATCGTGTACCACTGCTGTCTCATGTACATTTGCTCGACTAATAAATCATGTCATAAAATAACATTACATAGATCGATACTAGGAACGTAAAATATCAACGAATATCAAATTTATAACATTGTCTCGCATAACAATTACCTCAATGATGTAGGCCTATACATCATACCCAGTACGTAACATAATATGTAATTTACTCAAAGAAGACCTCACCTTCGTTAGGATGTACGTCAACCATCTTCATAAGATCGTCCACTGAGTGAACATCCTTTAGTTGATACAATAAAGAAGATGGTATCTACAACAAACAATAGAGGAAACAATAAGGAAGTATCAATCGTCTAAAATAAACATTTGCAACGAATTTGTTGTTGGCAAGAAACGAAAAAAAAAAGAAGAAAAAAAAAAAGAAGAAACAGAACAAACCCGGAACGTATATTGTAAACTTGAACAACGTTGAAGTTGAAATAATTGCGTTTCACAATGTAGTTTTCTTCAGTGTATTACCTCTTAGAATGTTTGTGTTGAGTATTTTCATTTCAAACTATACTGATTACCCCAGTGGGAATATAATCCAGTGGCGGATACAGGGAGGACCGCTCCAGGCGCACGCCCCCCCCCCCTTTATTTTTTGTTGAAACAAAAGACATAAAAAGAAAAAAAATGGGGAAGGGGTGCGTGTGCCCTCTTTAATTTTCTAAACGCGCCCCGTCTTTACGGAATTCGTGGATCCGCCCCTGTAATCAGTGCTCCAATTTGCATGAATAGGCCTATCAAAACTGAAAATGTGTCTATAGTAATCCAATGTTGGTTTTGTCGATATTGTACCTGTATAACAATAGTTACGGTAATGATAAATCATTGTACTTCTTAGGCACCAAAGCACCCAAGCAAAATAACAAAGCGATTCTTGATTTGACTGACTTTGGATTGATTAATGTCTCCGTCATCACTTCTTTATCTCGATATAAAAGAGAAATTTATGATATCGAAAGCAAAGACAAACTTGCACAACCCTGTGTGTTATCTTGTGAAAAAAACAACAACTGGCAAGGCTTGTAACGATTATATGTATCAAGGTGCGCTACACTTTCCTTTCAATGTTAAGTCTTTGTTTGTAGATACATAAGTGTATCGACGAATAAAGGAAATTTTTTATGATAAAACGGTTGCAATCATATCCGCGCGCAGCAGGGACGGATCCAGGAATTCCGTAAAGTGTGTGTGTGTGTGGGGGGGGGGGGGGGGGGGGGGAGGGGAGGGGGAGGAGGCACAAAACAAGGTGCCACTTCCTGGTAAACTGCTGACAAGCCCCCCTTTGAAAAAAAAGAAAGACCTGAGCGCAATTTTCTGATGCATAATTTTAGTTTATGAAATAGGAAAAAAAAAATGAAGGGGGTGCGCCCTCTTTATTCATCGATTTTATTTAAAAAAAGACAACAAATTAACCCCCCCCCCCTCCCCCATCCACCACTGCCCAGAGAGTTATATCCAGCAATTGAAGATATGGACTTGGGATATGATAAGTCATGGGTATCCTATCTCCGAACGGTTTCTCATGCCACTCTAATGAGCGTATACTCAGTGTTATGATTATTACGACAGCGAAACGAAACACTGATTGCGATAGAAATCGTGGGAAAACAACGGAAAAAACAGGATGACACATCGGAGAAAAGAAGGATATGAGTTCATTATCCGGATACATGTTTTATTTCGTCAGTTTGAATTATCAGAAATCCTGTCGTTATGTTTATCACACTCATTAACGGTCATGACGGAAGTAGAATTTGCGATGAATGTATTTGCAGGTAATGGTATGTTAGCAACAACTCGGTCTGTTGGGGGCAGCTAATACAACATGGATACACCTGTTTGGTGTGACTGAGGAAATAAAATCCATCAAGAGTTTAAGCCCCAGCATCTTCTCCGCGTTTTCCGACTAGCTGACATGTTGTTATTAGAGGAACAACTTGTGATTGTATTAAAGGACAAGTTCACCTTCACAGACATGTGGGTTGAGTGAATGCAGCAATATTAGTAAAACGCATCAGTGAAAGCTTGGGGAAAATCAGACAATCTATTCTAGAGTTATGCACTTTTGAAGTTTCTGCTCACTGAAGGCTGGATGAGAAGACTACTATAGCTTGTGATGTCACATGAGTACAACGATATAAAGAAAATATAAAGAAAATTCAACATATTTTCACTTTCCTCGCTTAATAAAAGGTCTTTTGACTTCCCTCTTTCAGAAGGCAAGGGGAATATTATTACCCTTAACATACGTCTGTGACAAGTCAAGGAAATGAAGAGTTTGTTCGCAAAAACCGATAAGTCCATTTTTGAAGATTTTGAAATACAGTCACTGTCATAAAGAACAAAATAATACCTTTTAAGTGATATATTGGTCATTACATATAAAGGTAGATTTTTGAAGTTATAGTCAAAAGAATCAAATTTTTTCTTATTATTCTCTTTATTTTTCTTGACCTTTAATTGCAAATATATCCATTTGGCAAATATGGACTTATGGGTTTTTGCGAACAAACTCTTCAAATGTACACTTTTTTTCAAAAAGTTAAATTTTGTGAAATTCTCTTTTTATTTTCTTTATGTCGTTGTACGCATATGACATCATACACTGTAGTAGTCTTCTCATCCAGCAGCAACTGTGCAGATGCTTTAAAAATTCATAAATTTTGAACGGATTGTCCGATTTTCCCCAAACTTTCATAGATGTGTTCTACTGATATTGTTGCATTCACTCAGTCCACATGTATATGAAGGTGAACTTGTCCTTTAAGTCATGTATAAAAGGTTATAGTTCTAACCACATTTGAAGATTCCGACCTATTTTGTATATCCTGGTTCTCCAATATTATTTTCCTGTAAAGACCTTTTTTTTTTTTTAAATACTCGAAATAACAGCTGTATTAAGAAAACAACTGCTGGCCTGTTTTCTTGTTTGCATGCTTGCTTGTTTTGTTTTGTTTTGTTTTTCTTCAGGTGACCCAGAATGAGAAACTATGACTTTGCCAAATCCTTACGACGGATGTGAAGACAAAATGGATTTTGCAGGGTCTTTCCCTGAAGTGACTGTATATGAACGTATAAAGTACGACAAGAACGCTATTGATGTTTGAGAAGCAAAAGGGATTAAGTTCATGGAATTATCTAGTGTCAGCACACAAAGGTGCTAAATGTTGCGTTTGGTATCATATTGTCATCAATATTCGTACTCATCACTTTTGTACTTTGATGTCATTCAGCATCGTCTCTTGTCTTTGCCTTGTATCTCCTGTTTAATCCAGGAGGCAACCTAGGCCTTTTATGTCACATTCATTTCTTTATCTATTCATATAGATAAAGAAAGTTGAACGAAAATAACTTTTCTTCTGATGAAGTTTCTCAAGTGAGTCGTTGACCTTACCACAAGCTATGCATCATCCGAGACCCTCGGATATTTATTTCTCCTTGTTTCTTTAACTCTTGGACCAAAAGTGACTGGGAACAGTTCATTTTCACTCGTCCAAGCACCCACGCATCTAACCTCTTCATCCCAATTTGAATCTGAACTCAGCTAGAAAATAAGGTCCTAAGTGACATGTGTGGGAAGATCAAGCTGTTTGTGGAAAGCTGAAATCGTCAGAGGCAAAATGGCGCATCAACCAATGTCAACACGAGGGAGTAACCCAAGCTTCCCGCCCCACAGAGAGCAAAATGTTTGCCAGTCTTCAAGTCCTCTTATCCCATCAACCCTTAAAGTCTCCTGGGTCCTGATCTAAAGGGAGTGAGATTCTACCAACACTTCCATCTTGATTCTCTTCTCTGCAAAGTAATTTAATTCTGGAGAGTGTTAACAGATATTCAATCATTTTGAGTAAAATCGTTGTAAAGGTTTCAAATGTGTGGTCCTTTTGGACATAATTGTACCATATTCCTCTTTCCCTTCATCCATAGGAGCCGAAAGCAATACAAAAGAGCTAAAGTGAACGCAAGGCACACTGGCGTCGCAGGTTAAGAATGACAATGAGAAAGGTCTCCAAAACTTCAGTAACATTGTTGGCGGTACGTGTGTAAGCTATATGTAGCACATTTGGAAATGTTTAGCTGAGGCATAAATAACCTACCAATGCCGTTGATTTTGTTTTGTTTTGTTTTGTTTTGTTTTGTTTTGTTTTGTTTTTTTTTTTGTGGCAAGGTCTAACAACATGTGTTTACAGTTCAAGGGGACAAAAAGGCCGCATAGCCTTTCTTCCCACGAAACAAAAGTACGGAAGAACAGGAGGAAATTAATAGGTAATCATTTTACCGCATTTTGTCAAAAATTTTGTCAAAAAAATGTAGATGTGTTTTGAAATAGATTTGACGTTATTAAAGTCAAGTTGCTATTACCCGAGACGTTACTTTCAAGTCTGTTTTGAAGCCATACTTTTTTATCTAAAATGTTACTGACTGCTGACAGAGGTAGGAATTATTTAATGAATCAATGTTCTTTTGTGAACCATTATTGTCTCGATGCTGTTTAATAGAATGCATCGCTGTAATTTCATGATTCCACTCTTCATAATAGTGATTCTTTTGCTTTTTCTGCGAACTGTTTACAAGAAGCCCCTGATGAGGGTGGAATATAAAACGAACCGGAAAAATGGAAGCCAACAACTTGACTCATATAATCATTATTTCTCACTGTTTCAACAAACACATCGATTCTCACAATCTATCATCTGATATTTGCAGACGGAAAGGGAGGAGGAAGAGGCAGATCAGCCATTGATAAGACCCCGAACTTTGATAATCCCATCATTTCATTCGAAGATTTAAAAAAAAAAAGGAGAAAATCTCTAACGACATAATGAGTAACGATCGAGCAAAGATCGCGTCGTGCACAACGTAACGAAATGTTGCCATATGTTCATCCCTGTTGATTGATAAAACGGCGTCGCATTCTTATCCGACACATAATTATACGACTCATATACGACGCTCCACGGGTCATTGAAGGATGTCGCTGCCTCGTTTCTGCAAGGAGTTACGTCCCTTGGTCTTTATCGCGTCGTGATGAAGTCGGGTCGTTTCAGACTCTCTTCAACCGTATGTGAACGTTCCTATTCGAAGTTGAAAGAACAGCAAACTAACTGCTGTAGAAAATATCTTAAATATTCTGTTCAGAAACTTAGATTGTGAGATTGTGGAAATATTATGTTTTCCAAATTACAAATCTGAAGAGAGGTTACCTCTATTTTGTTTATCTTTTTTAAGTTTCGAACTTGTCAGCTTACACCATACATTGTGTGACAACGTGTTTGGAGTCAATTCATGGTGCTTACGGTCGAATTTCATACATGTTTGATCGGATCTGAACCACTCCCCCCCCCCCCCAAAAAAAAAAGAGTTTATTTACAGGGTGGCTTCCTTATTATTCATAGTGGTATAACTTTGGAAACATTTTTGCACACATACAGACCTATTGGAATAAGAGTTGGCCTGTTCTTCTGCACTACTTTAAATGCGAGCAAGCTTAATTTTTCCGTGTGAACAGGGTTAGCAGTTTCTCACAGTTTTGGTTATCTATCCGCGTTTTCCCGCGTTTCCGCCAAGTCTTTTTCCAAGGAAAGCTAATTCTCCATTCGATCCGTTGGACTTCGATCTGCCTCGAATATCTACGTAACAATCTCAAAGGGGTCTATCTGTCTATAAGACGAAATCTTTATTCTAGAAGCGAAAGCGATAATCTCTTCGATTTGTGGGATAATGGGATTAATCAACGATTAAAATCATCTCCCGACAAATGGATTATTTTGTTCTTTCATCATATTGAATTCGGGGATTGAAGCGTATACTGTTCATATAGGTCGTATCAGTATACAAAGTGTCATGAACATTGAACAGGACTAATCAAGAATTAATGATCGTCTGAGCTCCCGCAGAATATGAACGAAAATTTTGCTGGAAAAAAAAAAATTGCGAGAGTTTTTCTTTTCAGGTCTTTGTTCATTCATTCTCCACTCGTGGGAAGGATTGCCCTTTCAACCATTAGGGCTGATTTTCAAAGGGGTCCGTGCCGTACATTAAAAACAGCAACAACAACAACATAATTTAGCATTTTATCAGTGCAGACAAAGTAGATTAGGGTGCATATTATGGTTATTTTCACAAAGTTGACACAGAAAAACAAAAGATAAATACAATGACGCAAATATTCATCAACACTAAAATCGAAATTAACCTTTGCCATTATGAAAGCTTTACTATACAAACAAAGTAGAAGTGAAAAACAGAAAGGCTTAAATTCAAAACACTTATAGAGTCAATATGAGGATGAATAATGAACGAGCCATTATGTATTTTTTTAAACTTCTATAGTGTGCATAATTGGATTGTTTGTCGTCAGGCCCTATCAGACGGACGATTTGCCCAAGACGACAGATTATACGCCAAAATATGATTTCCTTCGCTGCTTTGATCTGAGCATGTGCGTGCATGTATAAGGCTACGGGATCCAAGCTTGCGACATGTTTGCAAGTACACTTGTAAAACATGCAGATTGGGGGGGGGGGGGGGATTCCAAACTAAACTGTGATGATAAAAGCTGAATGTATTTTATGTAGCAAACAGCCCCATATACACACACTGTTACAAATTTCGAAATCGTTCCGAAACTCACTTCCTGCCCCGCTTTAGCACCCGGAACTGCAGACATGGCAGAGGAGTTCCTAAAATCGGTAGTTGAGTAATATCGGGACGGTGTTTATATATATATTTTTTTCACAGTTGTACGCTATATATTTTCTTGTTTGAGATAAAGGAGATATATGCGACTTCTTGTATGTTCATTCCAAGCACGAACTGCGAACGGTATCATCGTGGGAATATTGTATTGTGACAACATCCAGTAGCCTCCCTGATAAACGGGAAAGGCCGCGGCCTCACCAGACGTACTTGGCTCAAAGGGAATTGAAAGTGAATATACAGACGATCAAATCCTGTCTAGGTACATACACACACAAAGACAAAAGATGCTGACACCAATTAGCCAGATAACCGCCACAACGATTAATGTGTTTGGAACCATTTTTAAAGAGTTTTGATCTCTCTATGTAGAGCGCTCTAGAGTTCATGGTTCTGCAGCTAGCAGCAATAAAAAGCAACGACTTGCTCTATCGACTAATTATTATTTAGTTATAACACAAACTTGATGGTGAAAGAATACAAAAGGCAAACTCTCAGCTTATGCAGGCCATGAAGGACAATGGTCTGTAGTTAACACCTTGTAGGCTCGCGAAATACCAGATTGTATTTCTCTCTATCCATCTCCCTTCCTTTCTGAGCATATTTATATCGGAACTTGGAATAAGATGTCCAGAGTTCTTTGGGAATGTTGGTGTAAACAGAATTAAGATTGCCCTGGCCAGCTTTGATCGAAGTAAAATGCAAGTACCTGGTAGACAGGACTAAAAATGGAACTCACCTTGCTATTCACACATACTATGTTGAAGAGAAGCAAAAGTGCAAGAAGTTTGCAAAACCATCCGAGAAGGTGGGCGTTATGGAAATGCATGATTCCCAAAGTGCTAGTGAAGCTTCGCTTTCTGGATGTCCAGGGAAAATGAAATCGGTCAAAGGCAGTGTCACTGTCCGTTGACTGTCTCGTAGGTCTGTACCTATCACCTGAACTAGTCCAGTCACTAATAAAACTGCGAGAGTCCAACGCACTTTAAATCAATAATCGGAAAACCAACTTCAGCTGGGTACAACGCACACCCGAGGCCGACAATGCCATTCCGCAGAGTTCCGTTCAACGAGCAACCCACGCAACACGCAACACGCGCAACGCTGCTCGCGCGTAACCCTTACGAATTCCCCAAGTTCCTCTCGCCGAGGCAGACATATAAATCACACAACGCGAATAGACCGACATGTTCCCACGTGATATAATTCTATCCCTTGAACTAGTGAAAGTATCATATCTCTGATTAGATGTAATTATCGCCTTGTGCTTATTCAACGTTTCCTACTGTCCTTCCTATCTTTGTGTATGCGGACCTTCCAATAGTCATGCAGTGCGAGGGAGGCATGCAGAGATAGGGAGAGAGAGAGGGGGGGGGGGGGGAGGAGGGGCGGGCAGGTTGAGTTGCTGTAACAGAGTTGCTGACTTAACCGATGCGATCCTATTTCTGCGTTTTCTTTTTGATTTTTACTTATCATTGTCAATGTTTCATAGGGTAGGTAGGCCTATAATTATGTTCTTCATAACTTCACAATGTTGAATTAATATTCATATATTTGCTTTTGAGCCCTTTGTTGTACATTCGCCTATAGTTCGTTTCTGCTGGAGAATTCTTAAAAGCCTCTTAATCGATAGTTTTATTATATAGTTTTTTAACATTCTTTTTCTCTGTTATTGTTGTTGTTTTATCTTTGTTATTAAAGCACGTGTAATGAATTTAATCAGTCCGGGCTCCAAAGAATGCACAGTGACTCGTATCAGGGCAATCAGTACCCCCGGAGGGCAATTACCCAATGCCTAAATAATTTTTAGTGACAAGGTTAGAGTAAAAATTAGTATTAGGGTTAGGTTTAGGGTATGGAGTTTGGGTTAGGGTTAGGAGTAGGTTCAGGATTAGGATTAGGATTAGGGTTAGGGTCAGGGGAAGGGTAATTGCCCTAGACCCTCCATAACTCGGTGCTCATATAGTAGCAGAAGCAAAGAAGAAAACATGCATAAATTCAACGCAGGTGAAGCTGTTAAGCAATGGTACCATCGCTACATCAATATGAGTCTCCTATGTCATTTATTGTCCTTGCTCAGCATAAAAAATGTTATTGTCTTGAGTTTTTCAGAGAGTCGGTTTATCTGCTCAAGAAACACACAATCAACTTCACTTAGATTTATTTACATGGCACTGTCGATTATGTACTACATGATGTGAAATTATGAAAACCGCCGCGAATTCCCCATTTATAATTAAAGGAATTTCAATTGCTAGAATAAAAGCTGTGAGAAAAGCTCAGCAGGGCAAACTTATTCAATTTATTGTGAGAAACATAGATCAGAAGTAAACTCGCTTCTGGCGTGTGTCTGTAGTAGTTTTACATTCTGCCATTTTCGTGACTCTTTCGTAATTCTTTCGTGAGGTCAACTGTGTCGCACCTTTTTTTTCTTATTCTGTTCTCTCACACCAACAAGTTAAACTAAGCAAGGAATACATTAATTGTCGTCTATTTGTACCTCAGTAATGAGAGTCAACGACAAAATGCCTAGAAAAAAAATGGGACAAGGATGACGAATCATGTTAAATATTTCTTCTTTTTTTTTTAAAGGGGCTGTACAGTACTGATTAAAGTGGGGATTCATGTTTTTTACATTTATTTCCTAAGTGAGATAATGCGAAACCTCTTGTGAAATATGAAAGAGCATATTTTAAGAAGGATTCAACATTGATTTGATGAAAATTGGTTTTCAAATGGCTGAGATGTCCAAAAAAGTGATAATAATAAAATACTACATGCCCAACTTTATTAGGATCTCTTTGTTTAACCTTGTTTTTGGATATCTCGGCCACTTAAAAACCGATTTTCATCAAATAAACTGTTGATACCCCTTAGAATTGCATGCTCTTTGACATCTCATATACAAAGAGTGGTTTCTGAATATCTAACAATATGTTAAAAGCTAAATCCTCACCTCGACCAGAACTGTACACACCCTTTAATCATGTGCAATCCAATTGTCCTTAAATTTATTTCACCCGTTTGTCACTTCGCTCGCCGACATACATAATATTTGTTTTCAATCAGATACGTTACCTTTGTGGCATAAGATGTAATGATAATGTCTTACTCCCTCCCCCTCCTCCAGCTCTTAGCTGATGGTAAACGTTATAGGCCTACTTGCTACATCTTAAGATATTTTAGCTATTCCATACCTCGCATTTAAGATCTAGGTTGTATAAACCTAATAAAAATGGATAAGGTTTCATGAGGCATTTAAAAGCGTAATGCATGCTGCGACTAATTTATACCATAATCTTGTTCCGTCTCGCTTTTTCTGACTTTTTCTGACTTTCTGACTTTACCACCAGTATGTGTTGGTGGTCAATTCACAAAATACCTGGATAAACTTCATTGTGTGTTCACATCGGTATATCTATCTCTTCATGGTGAATCCCGTACTATCTATAGGAACATTTTGCGATGACGTCACCGCGGCAGAGCTGAAACGAGGATACCCCGGAAAGAACATGACGTCATACTTACCTGTCATTTTGTTTTTACTCCGTGGGCAGGTGGGTTAGATCATCGATAAAGCATGTGACTCATTCTTTGTTTGCATATAACAATCTCTCCAGCCCACCCAGTAACGGAAACAAGCTTGGCATTGGTGGACAGCAAAAACATTAATAGAATATTGATTACCGACATAAATCGACTCGTGGCGGTAGCGTCCTTTAACAATGTCCCTCTATTTTCAATAAAATACATAAAGTGAGCGTTCACTACTTTTTTTTTTTTCATGCGAATGAAATCATGTCATTCAGAGGTGAGTCCACCTGTGGAACACAATGGAGTTAGTTGATACCTTCCGCTGATTTACCATCCATTTATACATTTTATCAAAATTGTTTATTCTGTAGACCGATTTTGCAGGATAAGAGTTGTACCATGGAATTAAAGTTCGGAATGAAATGCTTAAAGCTCACTTTATCTTTTATATGTTGAAAATTGCTCGAAGCATTGTCATAGAAATTAGTGTACAGGTTGTGAATATCTGTTAATTATGTAAACTTGTTGTCTCGTGTTGAAGAGATGTGAATGTATAGACTAAAATAATGTAGGAATAATATGTGCGAAGTGGCGGAGGCGTGTCAGCGCCATAGCGACAATATTCTTAGATTTATGTTCAGTCATTTCTTTGGTGCAGCGCAAGGGCATACATGTTCAATCTGAAGTCATGATTATTTCAGGAATTGACATTATGATATTATCTCTTTGCGTTTGAGAAATTTCCTGGTTATTATTATTATCATTATTATTATTATTATTATTATTATTATTATTATTATCATTATTATTATTATTATTATTATTATTATTATTATTGTTATTATTATTATTATTATTATTATTATTAGTATTATTATTATTATTATTATTATTATTATTATTATTATTATTATTATTATAATTATTATTATTATTATTTATTCGGCTTTCATTCACAAATATCATAATACATATTTCAAAATCAAAACATACACTGGAGTGGTAAGCGTGCACCAGGTTGGGCAGTCCGGGTCTGGAAAGAGCCAACTAAATGACTTGGGGCCCTCAGGCCATCCTCCCCAACCCAGCTGGTGCACCCAAAACAGTCAGTTTACAATATGAAAAATGATATGGTAGAAAAGACCCAAGGGCCACATTAGTTTTTGATTGCTTTTATCCCACCAGAAAACTAAAGGATGCACATTAGTCAAAGTCTGATTTCTTGTATACATACTCTTGTATTACGCTGTTGTTTCGTTTGTTTCTTTGTTGCTTGATTTTTAACTTTTATTGTCTCTTGCAAATGCTGAATGAAAGAATGAATGAATGGATGAATGAATGATGATGATGATGATGATGATGATGATGATGATGATGATGATGATGATGGCGATAATAATGACAATAATAATAGTAGCAGTAATAATAATAATAATAATGATAATAATGATAAAATGATTGACTATGAATAATTGTTTGTGAAACACTGGTAAAGAAAATATTAAGCGCAATATCATTTTGTATCATCATCGTTATCATCCATCGTCTATGTGTTCACAGTCATGTTTTGCGTTGCACACACGGTCACAGGAAAAGAGCTGAAACACTCAAATTTCAAGCATTGTTAAGAGCATGAATATCTGTTTTTAATAACCTTCCTTGTCAATTTATCGTGCCAGGAAAATGTAGAATTTGATTTCTATCAATTACGTGGCATGATTGCTGTGTGTGTAAACTTGTGTGTTTAATTTTCTTTTAAGGAATATCTTCACAAGTTGATGTTTTTTTTTTTTTTTTTTTTTTTTTCCAATGCATGATCCTACGCATGATACAGCGCTGCATGAAAGCATGCCTTACTATGTTTCTATAAAGATGACTACCTACTTTTGACCTACTTGTTCAGCTGGAACTCCCGCCATGCTTAACTATTATCTCACTGAAATGCTTTAAAAAGTCATGTATCAATAATAAGGATACGTCCTTCGCAATTTCCAATGCGGTTTAATATATCATGTGAAAATATTCACCAAGGGATATGAATTATTAAATTTGAACCACGATTCGATCTTCACGGCCAAAACAATAAATCTTGAGCCGCCGCGACGGAATTAGTGGCCAATCAATATACATGTTATACATAAAAGATGCGCCTCGCCCATCCATTAAAACATAACATGACATATTGATTGTGATGACGCATTTATTAATCTTAGAACAATGTTTACATTAAATGTGATATGTTCAAATTGATGACATTCTTCGGTCGATTTTTTTAAATCTTTTTTATTGCAACTGAGAGACAATATTTACGTCGATGTAGAGCAATTTGTCAATCATTTACAATGTGAAATAATTGAATGTTACGTTTGGTTTTGTTGCCTTATATACGTCGTGAATTAAGGTTCGTTGAAACCACCGGTATGTTATTATATTATTTTGTGTGTGTGTGTGTTTTTTTTTATATATATATATTGTTATCATTATACAATATTCATTACAAAATGTTTTCTTCATATCTTGTTAAATGAGAGGTTAAGGCTTCTACCAAACTTTGGTAATTTTGCTGGTTAGCTTTCGTCCACTTCTGTGGACTTCCTCAGGCCAAGTGGTCACAAAGTTCCACTTGCATTGCCTGCTTGTTTCCTGATCATTGGACGGAAGATCGGTGATGAAGTGTGCCCTGATTTTTTTTTTCACTTTTCTCGGC
Organism: Diadema setosum; assembly: GCA_033980235.1. Classification (NCBI taxonomy): domain Eukaryota; kingdom Metazoa; phylum Echinodermata; class Echinoidea; order Diadematoida; family Diadematidae; genus Diadema; species Diadema setosum. The sequence continues at coordinate 37,149,920 of CM067068.1, read as the reverse complement.
AAAAAACAAGCAAAAAAAAAAAAACCAAAAAACAAAAACAACAACAACAAAAAACACAACAACTTGCAAGCAAAATCACTTGAGGTTGGTATAGAAGCCGTAACCTCCTATATATTATTGTATATAACCGATCACCCTCAACTGATGGAAGTTTTCTGTATGTTTTCTTCTTTTAGTATCGTAAAATCTCACGAAAATGAATAATATCTTAGTAAGACTGATTCAAACTAAGCATTGAGAAATTATTATTATTAGCGGAGGAAATCGTGAATACTTTATTTCTTTGATATTGACAATGATAATCATGATATATCATTTTGTAAATAGTTATAACAATAGATCATAAATAATGTCAATGAGAATGTTGATGACAATGGTATGATAACGATTTTCAAATTCAGTTTCAGCTTTAGTGTGTTTCATTTCTCTTCTTGCACAAATGAATTCATGTCAAAATAAAAAAAAATGACATCAACATGTAAACAAGATTATTGTGTTTATATTCAACAGAAATAAATATAATAATCATATCTATCATCTTAGGGTATACAGGTAGAGGAGACCGTTATCGATAAGAAATTCACTTGACACAGGCATCTACGTGATATAATGTTTCTTACAATCCTTCCTTTTCTTCAACGGAAAGACCAGAACACTTATACACATATAAACAACTTTAACTTTTGAGTGTTGGTCGTTTGGCAGAGGTCAACACAATATAGCACGACAGAAATGTAATTTAGGGGACAAAATTTTTTATATAAATGACACGGAAAGTATTTACAAAACTTTAGATAACAGTAATACAAAAAGCTTAAATTATTATAACAATGACTGGATATCTTTAGCACCAAATCCATTTTGTGAGATGCTTATATAGCACTGTCAATAAGTCAGAATTCAGTGTCATTCTTGTATTGAATCCGAGTTATGATAAATCTGTCATATTGAATTATTCGATATCGGTCAGCCGTCGGTACTTCAGTATCGCTCAAAATAATGTATGTGAATTTCCTCACCAACATCATCTTCAAAGAATTTCATTGGCGCCACCCTTGATATTGAGAGTGTTTTGGACCTAATAGTTCTTGCGGATGTATTTTTTTTGACCTCTGATATTCTTATGGCATGTTTAATTATGTCAGTTCTACCACCAAATGTTGCATCAAAATTGATATAAGCTGGTGGTAGATGGTGGTTTTGATGTTGGATAAAAATACATTTGTAATAATTTCGCCTTGCTGAACCATGAACCTGATACTCAGTATACATAGACCGTTCACTGACCTGATTATGTGCATCTTAATGAGAACATTCAGGTGTCTGGACAATAAAGATTGTGTAATCATGTATCGTCACTAACAAAAGAATCGTTTTCCTCATTTCAGTCTTGTTTCGCTGATGTGCCCTTTTCAGACGGAAATGTCTGAATGAATAATACAGATAATGAGGAGCAGCAAACCTGAGATCATTACACATTTTGTGTCAAAAGATGGGTAATTGCTGATTCGCACATCGGCACACGCATAAGACCTTGCCTAATGGCAAGAATATCTATTCGCTACCATTACCGTTTCTTTTTGCTCTGGAATAAGCTGGAGAAAAGTGAAATATTGACATCACAAATGATAATCATTCTGCCAAAATGTTAGCTTTCTTTTAAAAACTGCCTGCTTCTCCCAAGCGAAATTGTTTCAGGTATTATTTCCTGACATACACCACAACTGTACATTACAGGTGTACATTCACTTTACTTGATTTTTGTGAGTTATTTTCTTCTGCGCATATAGTTTTAGATTTCTCGAATCTCCGTCTTGTTCTTCTCCCGGCTTACTGGCGATGACGATCATGGGATCAAAGCAGAGAAGCATGCTATAAATGTCTTTGTGGCGCTTTTGAGATGTACGGGTGCATGAACTATTACCGATTATACGATGAATGTCCATGTGTATTAGGTCCATGGCTGAAACAACAGCACTGACGTAATAATATGTGGCAATCATATCAGTGTGCCAATGATAATAAGAGAGTTATGCAACGACGCTGCTTGGTGCTGGTCGTGTAAAATAGCAACTCTTGCTTGAATTGCAACTTCCAGTAGCAACAGCCAATCAAGAAGCTGGATTCTTGTCATTACCATGACAAGTACCATTCAAGCAAGAGTTGCTATCATATCACCTTTTTTATGAAATGGCCGGGGGCCCTGGAGTCCGTATTGGCAAATACCCTATGGAAGAGTGGAGTAGACTGCACTTGAAAAACGGATATGGAATGAATAACCGACTGCAATTGATTAATAGACATGATGGAGGAAACACAGAATTGCTGTTAATGATCAAAATATTTTTGTTACATGTTGCATTCTATAATACAGTGTAACGTATAACAGTATTCCTGGAAGTATGATACAAACTGTATTACTTCACTCATCAATATGGAGAATTTGGATCTAGGTAGAAAATTGGCAAAACAAACGTTTGTACGTCTCGTGTACGATACTGTTTAAACACAGCTGAGTCATATCGAAACAAGAAGACGAAGTCATAGAATACTATGAGCACTCTTTTTGTTTCGATGTTTTTCCATGACATTGAGTTGCATAATTCCCAGGTTCGCTGCGGTTTTATACAAGGGCAGTACCCTCGATTGTGAATCAGTGTCTGTACTATTTGTTTGTTGTTTATACAACAATATTTATTAGTTTTTGTTTTTATTGTTAGATAATGATTGAATAATCATCCTGGATTCGCGCGCAGCAAACAAACAAACAAACAACAAAAACGAGCACTTCCGGGTATATTCCAATTCTTCCACTTCCGGGTATATTCCAATTCTTCCTCTGGTCTGTGTTCAAAGTTTCATCGAAAGCTTTGTTTTTGGCCGAGTACATTGTATTACTAAATATGTAGTTGCAAGATAGATGTCTTCAGAAGAATAAATTCAGTTAGTCATGGCACTGCAATTCAATTGGAGGGATTAGGCTTATCATTATCCACTCTGGTTGGTGGGTTGGTTGATTTGTTGGTTGATTTATTGGTTGGTTGGTTGGTTGGTTGGTTGGTTGGTTGGTTGGTTGGTTGGTTGATTGATTGATTGATTGATTGATTGATGGATGGATTGATTGATTGATTGATTGATTGATTTGATTGATTGATTGATATTGATTGATTGAATGAATGACTGATTGATTGATCGATCGATTGATTGATTGATTGATGGATATTGATTGATTGAATGAATGACTGATTGATTGATCGATCGATTGATTGATTGATTGATTGATTGATTGATTATGGAGTGTAGTTACGACAGTGATCGTTGTTTGTTTTTTGTTTTTTGTTTGTTTGTTTGACTGTCAGTCAGTATTACTAAGAAACAAAGTTAAAATAATTTGATGGATGGATATCACTTTTTCTTATGGATTTTATGTTAAAAGAGATAAATCTTAGTGGAGCTCCGTCTACAGTTCGATATAAGGCTTGTAAGGTAATGTCTACATTTGCATATAATCAATTATGTGGTGACATTGTGGTTACACTGATGTAGTGTGAAAACATGAGAATCTGTAAATTTCTGTCTTCTTCGACTTCTAAATTTTGCTTTATTCATCGAAGCCAACTTGTATTATGCAACCGGCGAGGGCGCTATTCCAAATACTAGTATACGACGATTTCAAAGAGTGCAGGGACTGTTACACCACTATTAATTCAGACCTGTTGGAAATACGTGTACATTCCTACATTTCTACATTTAGGACCTACGTATATCTATTATTATAATCATCAAAATGAAAACATAACCTCCTCCCTTGGCGGAGGTCATTAGGCCTACATTCTGGTTTATATGTAATACATTTCAAAGATTTTCTGTACATGCATTTGCATGCCACGTTCACAAGTAACGCATTATTATTCCTCTTGCATTAATTCAGAGTGATGATTGGTGATAAGCAGCTGGTTGGTAGAACGTCATTCAGTTTAGTTCACATACAGTTAAGTGTGCTACTTCAGGAAAACCTCGCCATAACGACAAGACGATTTAGTAAAAGATCATGACAATCACGCTGTCTAGAAGATTATAATCATAGATTAAGATTATAATCATAGATTCCTCGCTTTAATACCACGGTATACACACAAAGTAATAAATGAGATGGGACCTGAAATTAGCTCCACATAATGAGGTATTATATATAACAGACGTCTTCAAAAAGAAGTTCCCAGTGATAATATTTGCCTGTGGGCGATGCTATCATTTTGCTTGTTTGTTGTTGTTCATTTTGTTGTTTTTTTGTATAAGATCTGTCCTGAACGAGGAATAGAATTCATCATTCACTGCAAACCAAGTCATACTTGTGTTTGTGGTTTTCTACATTGCATTTGTTTTGTTTCTTTTTTTTTTTCAGGAAAAAATTCCATGGAGTCTTGTTTTTAACATTACTCTCTGCATATCACACTTCTTTCCAGTCCATAGGAATATGTGTGAAATTTGTGCACATTACACTCAATGGCAGAGAAAGGGTTAAATGACATTCCATGCGCTAATCTTCTCTACTGATATGGGTTCATCTATAGTCAGACTTCTCCTATCCCGACATGTCGGAATAATATGGGAGACTAGATGCTTAATACATGTACACGCAGCTGCCTACGCAACGGTAGCTTCATGTAACCTAGCAGGCAGCGTACAATGAAACTCTTCTATCATATCAGCGCAAAATCTGGGAGTACGTGTATTGAAAATGTCTGAAAGCATGTTATTTTAGATGGAAATTTTATGTATGTTTAATATGTTGCCAGGAATATTATGTAATTCATGTCAGTTTGTGGATTAATTTTGTTAAAATTTGAAATCCCTCTCTTCCCGTAAACATTAGATTACAACAAACAAACAAACAAACAAACAAACAAACAAACAAGAGTGAAACAAAAACACGGCGAAATTGCATTCAGATAATAAAGGGATCCAGATAAAGGGGTCCTCACAGAGACACTTTCACACTTTCTCAGTTTCAAGGGGAAAACATGAAAGAATGCACTCGTGCACATCTATGATGAGGGACTATTATTTTTTAATACAAACTGTACGTACTAAAGTTGGATGCATATCCTAGGTAATGATATAGATTACCATGATTCACAGTTACAATGTACTATCAGAAAGACTGAACTGATATTTGAAAAAAAATATTAAAAATGGAAAAACAATCAATGCATTACAATTTCATTTCGTGTTTTTTTTTTTCTTTTTTGAACGGGTACCTGGCAATATTCTACATATTCAAACATGACTAAAATTGACGCAAAGCAATTCATTTACAGCATAAATCTTATATATACACACTGTACAACCTGCAAGATTTAAAATACCAAATTTCTTTCAAGGTGCAGGTATAACGAAAAAGTATAGCAAATCAACTGTCATGCACAGTCGTCTGCTGATCCGTTTTATCAGTAGACCATTGTACACTGCCCTAACGACATTTCATCTACATACAGATACATTTTAGTATAAATAAAAACCAGTGAACATCGTTAATGGTCTGGCTGGAAAATGAAACTGTTAAGCAAAGTTCACTAACCATTTTTAACTTGAAACTGTCAACCCTATACTCCATTAAAATGTTTGACCATCTTTTCACAATCATTTCCAACAAATTAATTACTGCCTTACCAATGGACAAGCTTTGCTGGTGCTATGGCTAGAAAATGACATTAGTTGGCAAGAGTTTAAGTAACTGGACAATTCAACATTTGACCAGTGACCACTATACTGTGCAAGTGAATGATTGTCTGCTGATTGGCTGAAAAAAAAAAAAGGCGCAGTGATATTTCCCTTGACCTTTGACCTTAACCTTTGGCTTTTCCTGCACATAATCTCTACTTATTTCTATACACCGTTCACAAAATAACATTGCTACTGACCAATCCAGCATTAAAATGACATCTAAATGTAAATTTTAATCACGATTTGCTCTATGTGGTGGCTAAGGCAGTGATGAAAGTATGTAAGCAAGCAACCATTGAGTTTCAGTTTTCCTGAAATCATAGCAAGATTTCATATCACCATTAATTGCATCTGTACATCTTGTTATGTCTTCATAATTATTTCATAGCACAGAAATATTTCAAAAATAAAAATAATTCAGACATCATATTTTTGAAATATTATCTCATTACATTGCAGAAATATATCGATGTACCAAATACATGTACATGTATTGCTTTAATATGCTAGTACAAACAGCTGACAAATAAACAGCTGCAAAAATGCATGCTCAGCATGCTCACTATTCTAGCACGAGTGCTTTCTAAAAAATAAAAAATGCAAGCATTTCTTTGAAATAAAAAATAAAGCTTTGCTTTAATATCTTTTCTTTAAACAAAAATAGATAAATATATCAAATAAATATATGCTGGATGGGTCAATGCCAGACATCTATTTGGGACCCGTATTCATAAAAAAACTAGAAATGTCGCTTTGGCGACTGGTATGCCTCCGCCATAATGCATGATTTTCCCAATAGGTCTAGATAGTACATGTGGACACTGTGTGATTACATTTTCACAAAATTGGCAAAATATTGGAATGACAAGTTTGTCACAAATGTGTTGAATGTTCACCTTCCTTGACGTAGGTTTAATTGGATGAATAGGAGATCATGTATCTAGGGATTTAAGGACTTTAACTTGACTTTGACCCATTCATACATTTAGGCATTGAGTAATTTTCAAGGTACAGGTGTGGAGAAAAAGTGCAATTTCTGAATTGAATAGTAAATTGTTACCATTTTCATCTGGCCCTTGACCCTAAAATTCATAACATAATTACTTTCAGGTAGAACATGCATAATATGTACTAAGTTTCAAGGTAACTTGAGCTTTCCGAGATATGGAGGAAAAAGTTAGTTCAGCACTTTCACTTGATCTTTGACCTTTTGACCTTTGAGGCAAAAAGAGAGAGAAAAAAAAAAAATTTCCAGAGAATTTTTATTAGGTTACACACGCATACACCAAGTGTAAAAAAATAACCCTGCTGGCATTGCATAAATATGAGGGTAATAGTAAAATTTTGAAGTCTTGCACTTGACCTTTGACCCCTGACCTTTGACCCCATGAACCCTACATTCTCTAGATAATCACTTTCAGTCAGTATACTATGTTCCATGAAGATACCTTGAACAATTTTCCAAGGTACGGAGAAAAAAAAGAAGTTTTAATATTTTTACTTGACCTTTTGACATTTGACCTTTGACCTCATGACCCAAACTTTCACTAGAGAATCTTAATTAGGTAATACATGTATACACTAAGTTTCAAGAAAATCTCTTCAGGCATTCAATAGATATGGTGGAAACAGTGAAATTTTATGTATGTTACCCTGACCTTTTGACCTTTGACCTTTGACCTCATGACCCAAACTTTCACCAGAGAATCTTAATTGGGTAATACATGTATACACTAAGTTTCAAGAAAATATCTTCAGGCATTCAATAGATATGGTGGAAATAGTGAAATTTTATGTATTTGACCTTGACCTTTTGACCTTTGACCTTGAGCATGTGCACCCAAAAGTTGATAGGCACAACTTCACCCCCTAATACACATACATGCCAAGTTTCATTCGGATACCTCAACAGCTTTCGATAGTTACCTTGTCCACAAAATTCATTACGGACGGACGGAAGGACGGACGGAAGGACGGACGGAAGGACGGACGGACGGACGGACGGACGGACGGAAGGACGGACGGACGGACAACCCGAAAACATAATGCCTCCGGCACCACTTCGTGGCGGAGGCATAAAAATCATAATAAAAACACATGATGAAGGCATAAAACACAACGAAATATGTGCATGCACTCCCAAAGTGACATACATACTTAACAACAAAAACAGAATATTTCAACTAATTTTCAATCACAATGTTTGCATATTATGTCAGGGTTGTTTGGCCCAATCTCCATTCTATGTCAAATTAAAGATAGCTCCTCTGTTGATAGATCTACATTCCCAGTCAGGGTTCTCAGCATTTGAACAAAACAAAATTCCCTGATTTCTCCCTAATGAAGTCTGAAAATTTCATGATAATTATTTCAACGCATTTCCAGTTTCACATATTTTCTATGTTGTTGCAGTGAACAATTTGCAGTATAAAGCATTGGTCATCCAATGGGTATTGTTTTGATATAAATGCAACAAAATATAACCAATTCTGACTGACTACTTCCGATTTTTTGCATATTAAAATTCCCAGACATTTCCCTGATTTGAGGCATTTTTATCAATTTCCCTGACTTTTTCCTGACTGGAAACAAGTAAAATAATGTTTCCCGATTCCCTGATGGGCTGAGAACCCTGCCAGTCTTTCATCATGTACCTGACTTTCCTAAGATTTGGAGAGTTTGATCGCCATTAATGGTTAAAGGGATCTATAGTTTTGGTTGAGACCTATTTTCAGGTTTCTGATATTATTTGGTGAGATAATGAGAAACCTCTTATGATATATGAAAGAGAATGTGATTCCATGAGGAATTCAACGTTTATTTGATGAGAATTGGTTTTGAAATGGCCGAGATATCCAAAACAGAGCAATTCTAATAAAGTATGGGACCCACACTTTAGTGCGATCGCTTTGTCTTACTTTGTTTTGGGATGTTTCAGTCATTCCAAACCCGATTTTCATCAAATAAACTTTGAATTCCTCTTAAAATGGTATGCTCTGTACTATTTCATAAGTGTTTTCTTGGTATCTTACAAAAACTTAAAAGCCCAATTCTCATCTCCACCAATACTGTACTATCCCTTTTAGCCCCATTCTTAACTCGCTGAGGAGTCCCGAGTATACTCGGGCAGGTGTCTATGGGAAATGCCTGTTGCAGCAAAATCAGCCCATCCCCAACAGGTTAAAGTAAGTCTATCATCAGATTAAGTGAAATAAAGTTTTACCACTGATTTGTCACTTGGTACATAACAAGGAATATTTCCAAACTTATGACAGAAGAAATCTCATACAATAATATAATTTTCCTAATTTTTTTTAATCATTATCTGCTTATATCTCAAATTGACAAGAATGGAGTTAGCACAATTTGTGATCAAATTCTTCACTTCCAAAAACTTATGTATTTATGTTTTTAAATGAGACCTCTTGATGATCTTCAGACTTTCACATTTGGACAATTGGAAATTGGTTATAATTGGTACTGAGATTCAGAATTTATAGTGATTGGAAAGAGGAATAATTTTTTTTTTTCAATTGAATTCATAACAAATCACAATGAACGAGGATGATGATGTGGTAGCTTTACCTCAAGAATACATACATGTACATGGGGGCTTAATATGTCAAGGAAGCAGAACACAAGAAAGCATGCAAAAATTTTACACAGGTGAACTACCAAGCAGTATTGTACAGTACTGGAATTTCATGCACATTGCTACATTTCTGAAATATATGAGGCTCCTTATCAACATCCTTGTTCAGTGTAATTTGTTTTGACTTTTACAAAGTGTTGGTTTCTCAGTTCAATGACCACAATAAATTCCACAAATCTATACAAAGAGCTGTTGATTTATGTAATCCAAGATGTGAAATAATTTTTTTTGTTGTGAAAATCGTCAGGACTTCCCCTTTAATGCAGCTAAAAACACAGAAGCTAGAATCCACAGTTGGACACTGATTTTGCTGTCAGAGAGCCAAATCATACTCAAATACTAAACAATACAATACTAAATTCCTAGACATAATGCTATTAAATTCATATGTGTATTTGCTGCACGGCACATTGAGCTCTTCAACCCTTTCTATGCCAGGGACTGTGTAGTAGTAGTATCTACAATGCTATGGGGCTTTCTGTGCTTATTGACTTCAAAACACACCAATGGTTTATGCCTTTGTATGTCTGAACCTGTACACATCAATGCTGTTGTCCTTGACATAATCCATAATGCTTGTGGTAGTCATACAACTTGTAACACTTTGCAGACATCAACTCTTCTGTCCACAATATATTAGCTACAGTATTGCCTTGTGATAGTCATGGCACCATGTGGACATCAACTCTACTGTCCATATTATTTTCTTGTGGTAGTCATTACAATTTGGGACATCAAATGTACAGTCCATAATAACATCATTATTAATACAGTGTATGTAAATAATGATAAAATACATACAATTTCTATAGCGCCATTCTCCACTCTGATTGAATACTCAAGGCGCTTTACATCAAAGCAAAAAGACTGAAAATACAAGTATTACACCGTATCAAATGAAGATGATGAAAATAGATTGTATATCATACCACTATTAATTGTGGTAGTCATGCTACTTTGTAGACATTAGCTCTACAGTCTATAATGTACAATCTATTCTCATGGCGTCTAGTCGGGCTAGACTAACAATATTTTTCCGTTGTCATGGTCGTGTCCCGCTATGGATGACCTCCCTATTTTGTTACAGGCCTAGTATGTGCCAAATGTGTGATTTGTCACATTTACCCCATTTTATTATGGCATGCACCATTCGTCATTAAAATCGAGACTGCTGGGACAAGGTTTTTGACAGTTCAAAAATCTGGCACAACATCCATGGTAATCACGTGATGTCACGTTTGCCTATCCTGTCTCACCGCATTGTCTCACACCATTCCATTTTATTCATGGTGTAAATGCAGCATAACATCAATTTTAAAAAAAGTAAGATACAGTCAAACCTGTCTATAGCGACCACCCAAGGGAAACAACAAAAGTGGCCGCTATAGACAGGTGGCCGTTATAGACAGGTTGGCGGCCATTTTGAATTCCATTACTTGCATTTTAGAATAGCCGAAAATACCGCATGTTATTCTTTAAAAAAAAAAACAACAACAACAACAACATATAAGTTTGCATGTGCAGCAGTGCTATTATGGGGATTTTCGTTGTACAATTCACTTCATTTTTTTTTTCATTGCCTCCTTCTATTCTTTTGATGTAAAGAAATAATATTTCGGGCCTGAGAAGTGCTCTGGTTCATCCCTACCGGTTTGCATGAACGGGGCTCACGAGAGCTGAGTTTGATGGAGGATTGATGATGTGTAAAATTTACGTAAACTATAGAAACAATACTCTGACAAGTACTATGTTGTCCTTATTCAAAGGGACTTAAACACTATCTGCATTTCGGTAACAGTCTAAGTTGTCATTAGGAGTTGTCTTTGCCTTTAAGCATCTATTCAGGGCTGCATTACTGAAGCCTAGATCTAATCTAGTCAAGTTGGTGGTAAGACGGGTTTTCGTGGCAAAGAGCTGCATTAATATTTTGTCGATCATGTCTGTGTGATTGTGACTGAGCTAGGACTCGGTAGAAATCACGCAATGAACGTAAAAGACATTGTACTCATTGCCGATTAAATGGATCAACTCAATTTTTGTGGCCGCTATACGCAGGTTGATATTCACCACGGGAGACAAAATGAGTGGCCGCTATATAAAGGGTCTATAATACAGCAATTGCGTTCGGGGGATTTTTCAGTGGCCGTTATAAGCAGGTGGCCGCTAAGACAGGTTTGACTGTATTTCATCAGTATGATGAGGCATTTGCAGCATTGATTGTCTGCAGTTTGAAATGAGAACACCGAGGGCACTGTTACTAAAAAATGGTAGGCAGCTGAAAACCAGCATGGCATGTCATTATAGAAAATCTGAATAAATTCAACCGGGCAAGAAATATGGCTGGCAGAGCACACATAAAAAATGTGACCAAGGAGCCTCATTTTATGAATCCTCGGGTTTGATTGGTGGAAACTGGAGCATACAATTTTTGTAAATGCAATGATTGACTGCAGCCCAATAATACCCGAACTGCCCATAGTACTAAACAGCCCTATAGTTCTAAACTGCCTACAGTTGTGACCTTACTGAGTGAAAGAGTGCCCTTTCACCAGGGTGCGTAATTTGCAATAAAAGGGATAGTATACTGGCAAAATAATGTATAAAACTGACTGGTATGGACTGGTGATGTACTGTACATGTATATTCTGTATCTGCACATTTAAAAAGCAGAATGTACAGCTTACTTGCTGAATATGGAAAGATTATTTTAATATGTAATAATATGGATTGACTGTGGATGGGTAATGAGTTGCAAAACATCTCTATTGCTTGGCAAAAAAAAAGGAGAAACAAATCAACAAAGTCCAAGTAATGGAAATAATGATAATAAAGATATAAATTATGGTCCTCTCTATCCAGGGTATCCTCTTCAGTGTTGCTACCTCTCTGCCAGAGGGCCTTGCCTTTATTATTACCCAAGCACTGTCAGGCATTTTTTTTTTTTTTACACCTGAGTTGAGAGGGACATTTTGGGTGAAAACATTTGTGACCCGCTACAACAAAAGTATCCTAAAGTCGCTGACAGGTGAGCCAAGCAAATCGAGTTTAAAGTCAGATAATCAAAATCCATCAAAATGCACAGATTCCTGTTTTTGACATAATTTTGTAGTCTAATGTATCTTCTATCATCTGCCGAAATTTCGAAGCTAAATGATGAAGATAGGAAAGGCAAGAAAATAGTATTTTTCTGGGCGATGATTTTGCCGACTTACAACGGAATAGAAACGCGTCTGAAGATTTGGATTTAGCACCACAGCTTGACTCTGCCCCTAGCAACAAGGGATTAATCTCATTGGTCAACGCGTTGCATCCTGGTTTAAATACTGAATGGTCGTTTGTAGACCGCTGGTGCTCAGCCTGAATGAACATCGCGGAGGTTGCTTGGAGCGTACAATGTACCTTCTATCATCAAACGGTGAAAACTGTCTTGCTTTCCCTTGATCTAAGCGTGGGAAGGAAAACTTTGAAGGCGGTTTTCTCGAAACGCTGATTTCTTAAACCACTTGACATGCCCTAATAAAATCATCAATATCTTCGCAACCGAGTACTTTTATAATTCAAGTTATATATGACATTAGCGTGGAAGAGTAAGGGAATAATGTCATGTCATTTTCAAAATTATCCTCCCCCAACTTTAGAATCCTTTTGTTGCAGCGGGTCATATTTGGTCCAAGGTTGAAGGCACTAGACCAGATTGAAATTCTCTTTAAACATCTCCCTTTCACTAACAAATTTCTCAGGATCTTCCTCTATAAAATCAGCTCTTTCAACCTCTCCCTCACCGCAATCTATCTCATTCTCTCTCTCTGCACCAAAACATATCTGGAAATCTCCCTCGGGAACAGAACATAACTCAGAATCTCCCTCAGTGCTGTCATCTCTCTCAGCATCTTCCTCAATGTCTTCTAAAGACAGAGTGATTTGGAGAGAAATCAACATTTCCTCCTCCTCATCATCCACTTCAGGTGTGCTTCGGGGATATTCCTCTGGCTCAATACCACGACCATGATCTTCAGAACCAGAGAAGGGGGCATCGGGTGAGGCGTCAACGCTGGGCCCAGGGGTATCCAGGAGGTCATCAGGGGTGTTGCCACTACTTAATCCAGGACAAGCCCGACTGCGCTCTCCTGGAGGCTTGTCATCGGGGTCAGCCTTGATAGGAACCATACCAGCAGAAGTCGTCCCACGGACCACTGGCTTGGTGAAACCATCAAGATCCTGACCGTCGGGAGGAGGACGGGCGTGGCACTCACCAAGAGATGATTGCATCAAGGTGGGGTCCATCTCAGGACACTGGGTTGAAGTTGTCTCACTGCAGGCTGGAGTGTATGGGCAAGGACTCTGCTCACTGCCACAGTTGCTGCCATTGCTGCTGCAAGAAGCATCCAAGGAGTTGCTTACACATGGCCCAAGTACATTGCTGGTAGATGGCTGCGGCACGATGTTGCTAATGGACCCATGGGATGAGGAGCTCTGTTCACCATTCCCCAGACCTGGATATGAATTGTTGGCTGATGAACCTAAAACAGAGTCACTACAATAGCCACTGAAGTAGGATGGGTCATTGATGGATTCAGGAGAATCTGATCGCAAGCTGCACGGTGGTGAGTAGCCATTCCCAGAGTCACTGGAGTAATGCCATTCACCTCCTGCACACACGATATCCCCATCCATGTACTGCCTGTAGAGGATGGAAAGACAACAAAGTCAAATTGAGTTTAGGGGAAAACCACACTTATTTGTCCTTTTGAATTTAAGAAACAATGATTTTCTTTTTAAATTCCTTTTCTTATTATCTTTATATTCCTGTGCTTTATTGATATCCCCTAAAGTTACAAGTAGAGACCACTCTTTCAAAGCAATTTTATATCTCACTAGACAGAAATTCCACTCAGATCCACAAAAAATTGACAAAGCACGGATTATTGTGGCTCAATTGCTTGAAATCTTCTCCATCGTATCTTGGGCATTTCAAAGGCGCAGATTGTTGCCACCATCGCCATGGTCACCACCAAGATTTGAACATGTCCAAAGCATCCGTAGTGGGAGCGCAGTGGCTCTAAGAGCATATCTAAATCGGTTCACAATTGTATCAAAAGCAGCATATCTTTATGTGGTAGCAAATTATGCGTAAAGCAAAACTTAAGCGCATCAAAAGCTGTTCCTATCGCCCATGAAAATATCCACTTTTACAATATTACGCAAGAAGGACCAACCATTAACAAAAGAAAGCGATGCATCAGATCAGTGAGGTGAAAATGAAAAACATTTATACATAAAATTCTGTTCTCCACGTATATATTGTACACGCGGTACAAATATTTCTAAATATTTCATTTGTTTTTTTAATTTACCAGTGCTACTCAGTGCAAATACGTGTAGTTTAAGTTGCAATCGCTGAAAATATCTTAACAAAATTGCCTCATAGTCCAATATGGTTTGTAGATGGCTTGTTGGCCGTTTTTTAAGTATTGATACACATTTTACCCCTTTAATTGAAGGGATCACTTAAAAGTGCGATTTCACTTTACAGGTTCTACTGGATATTGTTCTAACATGCTATATGTAACCCTGCATCACAAAACCAACAAAAAGTCCCCAGACACACATTTTTTGTTAAGGATACATTCTGAAAGAATAGACTTCAAGCTTTAAAATGATGCATAGCTCAAATGAAATGGACTCTCTTAACCTATCTAAATATTGGAAAGAACGCACACACTGTCGAAGAGTGTTAACCGAGAAAAGAGGCTCTCAAGTACAGGGTCTATTCAAGTGCTTAAACTTCACCAAACCATGCCGGCTGAGTGATGAATGGGACGAAAAACAGGGTGTACACTGTATACCACAGCAGCAACAACAATGAACAGATCAATGGATTAGGCTGAAATTCAACAGGATCTATTGACACATTCTGTCCATGATTAATGCCATTTTTCAAGGCAGTAGCTTTATTCCTTCAAAGGTTACTAGACTTAAAAGTGAAGAGTGTGCTAAGGATTATCAAGAAATGATCAGGGGCCTCCGGCCAAATCTCACTACTCAAAAAAAAAAAAGGAAGAGTTGTAGAAAAACTGCTGAAAATGCACTTTCCCATTCATTTTATGATCCAAAACTGAAGAAGAATAATGTAGAAGGGTAGTTCTTCAGAAAATATATGAAAAACCAAATATTGACTTGGTTGACCCGTTTCACCTTTTTTGAGTCCTCACATAAAATCAAGGAGTGTGACTTTTTGTTGGTTTTGTGGTGCACTGTCACATATGTAGGGATAAAACTATATTCGCCCATCCAAGTTAGTTTGTCATTGACATTTTACTAAAGAAATTCAATCATCTAATCTAATTTATACCCCAATTGTTTGAGATTGTAGCATGAGTGCAGCATGTAACATAACAGTATAACAGTCACTTCAATCATACCACTATTGTATCAACCTCTTGATAAGGGTACTAATAGCGCAATACGATTGGATTGATCGCAGCACCAGCACAACTTGAAGGCCTGGAAAAGCAGCAAGAACTTGGCAGAGTCGCGCTATCATCATGGCACCATCACCTTCAGTGCAGTTCGAGCGTAGAGAAACTGTAGTATAAATGCCCTGCAGGCCAAAAATGGAGATGGAGGACTATTGTGCCATGATTTGTGATCTTTTCATGGATCGCCATGATCACCATGATTGCCTTCCTAAGGGTTCCCAGTAATGTGGGGTATTCAAGGACAAGTTCACCTTCATGTACATGTGGATTGAGTGAATGCAACAATATTAGTAGAACACATCAGTGAAAGTTTGAGGAAAATGCGACGATCAATTAAAAAGTTATGAACTTTTTAATTATCTGCACAATTATTGCCGGATGAGAAGACTACTACAGTGTGTGATGTCACATGCGTACAACGATATAATGAAAATAAAAAGAGAATTTTTACTTTTTGAATAAAGCGCACATTTCTTGGACTTGTTACTGATGTATGTTAAGGATAATATTATTCCCCTTGCCTTCTGAGTGTTCTGAGTGTTCTTTTGTTATGCGAGAAAAGTGAAAATAAGGTGAATTTTTTTAATACTTTCTCTATACCGTTGTACTCATGTGATATCACAAGCTATAGTAGTCTTCTCATCCAGCCATGACTGAGCAGAAACTTCAAAAATTCATACAAGCCGTAACTTTTGAACGGATTGTCGGATTTTCCTCAAACTCTCACTGATGTGTTCTACTAATATTGCTGTATTCACTGAACCCATATGTCTATGAATGTGAATTTGTCCTTTAAACAGTCTAACTCTTGAAAATTATTACAGGTTCGTTCCGTTACACCAAAGTCATTGAGACTGGCAGAGTTTGTTGTTGTAGTCGTTGTTGTTGTGGTTTTTAAAATCTTTTTATACACTACAATGTGTTATAGACAAACAAATAAAGCATAAGAAAGAGAGAGAGAATGATTATTTAACCTTTGTTGTATAAAAATCTTGAACTGTGTTCGTTTATAGAACTGCAACACTGCAACACTGTACTGCACAGAGTTGACTACAAACTTTTACCCACTGAACATAATGATGAGAAATCACATCACAGTAAGCTAAAATAAGATGATGAAATAAGATGAAATTATTAAATTCATTACATCTCCAAAAAGGAATTCATTGGAACACAGAAAAGTTGATAAAAAAACCCAACAACAATGGAACCAGAAAATGATTCAGATGGCTCTGGAGGAAGAGGGAGTTACTTAACTCTGGTGAAGGATATGAACAGTACACATCAGTCGCATTCATACTGGCAAAACACTGCAAAATTTGCTAGTCTGTATACAGACAACCAAAGTTTCAGTTCTTGATTTCTGGAGTTTGGGTCAATGGTTTGTGTGTGTGTGTGTGTGTGTGTGTGTGTGTGTGTGTGTGTTTGCTACAAAGAACAAAGCTTACACGGTCTGATGGCTTTGGAGGTACTATGAGGGAAGTGTTTTATGTCATGGGACAAACTTTCCACAACTTCAGTTGTGTGCATATATCAACTGTACAAACAATGAAAAGATTTGCTGAGAATTTTGTAAATTTTCCCTAGTTTTCGCTGAAAATTTTGAGAGAATTTTTTTTTAAAAGAGAATTTTTTTTGAAAAGTTTGCATTCGGAATGGCCAAACCTGAGAACTTAAACTCTGACAAGTTTTGTATCCATCGCTTCAGTATTTAGCCTTTTGGCAAGGCCTCGTGGCTTTGAAAGAGACTAACTGCGAGAAAACGGGAGAACATGAGACCGAGTGGCGCAGCCATGTGGCTTTTTGAAACCTGACATAAATTTCTTATCTTGAGCCTTGTTTCTCGCCGATTCTGCTACCCTATAGGGTAGCGGCCAATCAGCGACCGCATGCTCACCACGCCGTCGCATCTAATGAATACACATAAGTATGCATGTCGGCGGCTCGCTCATCCATAGCTCAAAAAAATTGGAAAAATTAGACTCATGACATGCTTTACAACAATCTACATATTTCTCTGTGACCGCTTAACCAGATTGAATGGGGTTTTCTGCAAAATAGAGCAAAGATGTTATATTCTAAGGACCCGAAGTAGCACTTAGACAGGTCGATCATTTTGGATGTTATCAATTCGAAAATTTTATTGTAATTTTTGAGGGACATACTGCAGTATGTCCCACAAAAATTACAATCAAGTTTTCGCATTGATAACATCCAATATGATTATTTTTTTCAATGTTACTTCAGGGTCTTAAGGGGGGGGGGGGCACTTCAAACTTCTGGCGCCACTTCCAGGTTTCATCATTTAACAAGCAAATTAAAAAAAAAAAAAGGTCTTCAGCACCCATAATAAAGAACAAGTTCACCTTCATAGACATGTGGATTGAGTGAATGCATCAATATTAATAGAACACTTCAGTGAGAGTTTCAGGGAAATCAGACATTCCGTTGAAAAGTTATGAATTTTTAAGCGTCTGCTCAGTCACTGCTGGATGAGAATACTACTACACTTGATGATGTCACATGCGTACAACAGTATAAGGAAAATATAAAGAGAATTTCACAAATTTGATATTTAAAGCAGGATTTTTGTACATCATCACTACACTGTGGTAGTTAGCTTCAGGATGGCGGAAGAGTCGTGGTCAAGACTTACCCTACGTCCATGTCCATGGACATCTCACTCGTCCCTTCAGGAGTTTCCTGATGCCAGTCTCTGCAAAATATGATTTGAGAGAAACAAAAGTGGGTTTCAGTTTAATTCTCATTACTCTCCCCTTGTAATAAAAGGTGTAACTACTGTAGATAAAATGTACTAACAAATATTAAGACAACTACAGTACGTACCAAACATAAAACAGAGTAGTTTCCTGCTGGGGCAGTTAATTTGAGAAAGTATGCAAGGCTCATCTCCACACTGATGGCCATCAGTGACTTTGATTATTAAAGGAGATTGCTCAAGATCACCACGGGACTTGACATTCGCTATATAAATTTGTAATGTAGCTACAAGAAATGTCAATGTCAGTAGAGCTTCTGACAGTTCACAGATATTTCCAATTCATTTTTTTTTCCTGGAGTATGTGTACCAAGTAAACAAAGTTTGTTTGTTTTTTTTTCTTTCCACATAGTGATAAGACAAGTTTCTCCATCCAGCCCAGAATGTTAAAAAAACCAGGGGCCGTATTCTGAGAGCTTATTAAGTGTCTGATTAGCACTTAATTACCGAATTGGTATTCTGAGAGCATGATTAAGTAGGGGGTATATGTCACCCTGTTCCCTAAGCTCATTCTGGCAAGGCAAACTCATTTGCATTTTATCCCCTTTTCTGAAACTCACTCTGGCAAGGCATACTCATTTGCATTCTCTCTTGTTCAGCCTAGTGCTGTAGTAGGTCTCCGCGCTTGGCAAAATCTAACAAAGCCTCAGTCAGGTGTTTTAGCTAGCTGTGCTGGGGCTGTGTACAGTTTATATAGGCATAGGAATGCAGTAATTAAATTGTTTTTCAGTTGCTAGGTTACTTGGCAGGGTAGGAGATAACTGGTTAAGTTTTTTTTGGGGTGTGTGCAGTCCTGTGTTTAGGAGAGAGTTGTGTGAGGGAAAATCGGTGCACTCCATATTGAACCTTTGAGTTGAGAGGTTGAGCTCTTCATCCTCACAGTGGTGTGACTGGATGTGTGTGGATTCTGGGTGTGAGAAAGCCACGACTGGGATCCCCCCACTAGCAAGTAATTGTCAGACTTGCAATTTCGGGACTTCCTTTTGGCTGCCACAGCACACCAAAGCACATCTCCAAACTCAAGACCACAGAGATTTCCGTAAGTTGACATTTTATGTATTTGTTAAGCAGCTGTAATGATATAGAGTGTGTTATTTGACAGCACAAAAAGGAATAGTTTTAATGCTCAAAAATTTTTGTCACATTGCAGTAGATGTAACAGTTATAATTTCAAACTGTTATGAATTGTGGATAGCGTATGGAAAGCAATTACAATAGTGTTGTTGATAAGTGCTACTACATTTTGTTGTAAACGTTTGTTAGTTTTTTTTTGTACAGAGCTCTGGAAATATGGCAGATGAAATTATTATTTTCATTTAGTGATAAGACAAAATGACATTAATTGCTCAGTATAATTGCTCAGTATTATTGTGTAGTTTTGCATTCGTTTATATGGTTGCAATTATAAGGCTTCTTCTGCACGTATCAATTGAATATAATCGGTGTAACCAATAGTTTTTATGCTATTTGACACTTTAAAATGTGTCCGCTTTTTATGCAATCTGACACTTCAGATGGAGTCCACCTTTTATGCTAGTATTCGGCAAGTGCCTTTCGAATAAGAAAACCAGTGGTTATAAAGACATACTCAATGACCGTAAAGTGAATTGTTCATGATTATATATTGATGGTTACTCGGTTTCCTTTTAAAAGCAACAGTAATTGTATGGGACAATGTTAAGAACGTCTTCTAGAAGGCATTTTGGTGTATTTTTATACAGTCATCCCGTTCCTCGCCTTACTACAAACTTAGCTGGGCTAAGTAAGCTCCATGTCTTCGTCGTAGACGCCGGCCATTGGCGTTACCTCCTCGAACTCCACGCTGTCGGCAAATTGGTCTCGAACGACCTCGATTATCTCCGACAACGACCTCGTCATTGATTACCACTCGTCGACGAACTCTGTATCAACATGATTACTCACGCGTGATCTCCCTCATCGCGGAGCTTTATACTTCCACCCCCATGCAAAGTCGGTATCATTTTATTGGTGCACCTTAGGGTTTTCTTGGACAAATTAACCAAAATATATTGTAAGAATTCCGAATACTGAAACTGTTGCAAAACCACAAAACCATCAACTTCATTATAAGATATTGTTTATGTTTGTAAACCAAAACGGTACATTTGACTGTGATTATTGCATTTGTAATACAGGTATTTGAATATGTGATGGGAAAAGGAAGATTATATTAAAGATCAGGTCAATTGACTGTTTGCAACTTATTCAAAGTTTGATTGGTTTGATTCTTTGAAGTTCGGTATCTTTTCGTACTTAAGTGTATACTCAAAAATTCTTTAGATATTGAACAAGTTCCACTTACAGTAATTGTGTAGTCGATAATTAATTGGCAACAACTAAGTGACAGTTGTAACTACCATAGCAACAAGCGTTTGGCGGGAAGGACCTACGCGTTTGCGCGTATCAATGCGCGCGCACCTCTGAGAGGACTTAATCACAGAGTTAATTACGAATCGGTATTCTGAGGGTGTAATTAAGTATGAAAGTTAATGGAAAACTTAATGATACCAAAGAGTGTCATTAACTACTCCGATATCACGCATTACATTATGTTTTCTATGCCACAGCGATGCTTACCGTCTTTGGTAACCAAGGAGCGGTTGAATCTTGTTATCATGGTATCCGTAGAATTCAGAGAAAAAAAGAAATTTAGCCGGTCTTCATGGAATTTTGTCATTTTATTTGAGCAAAGAGGTTGAGATCTTCGCGTGCGTAGGTGAGGGGTTGTAATCAAATACCAGAGTGTGCGCACGGAGCTCTTCGGCTGTAATTACAGGGGGCGTGGAGGAGCGCGCATTGAGGGCATATTTGCGCGTGTAATCATCATTTTGGCTTCTAACAATGCGTCTGATTGGATGGAATAACAATTAGATGGGAGGGACCTAAGATAATTACAGGGGACTTAATACCTTAATTACGTCCTCAGAATACCGATTTTGCCCATGATTAAGGGCTATTAACTTCACGACTTAATCACGTAGTTAATTACAGACTTAATTACGACCTCAGAATACCACCCCAGAAGGGGAGAAGGTATGCACAGGAACATGGCAAAGATGATGGTTAAGTGGTGGAAAATATTATAATAAAATAGCTTTATCACAGGGGTACCACAGGACTTTTTCGTAAGGGTACCACAGGCCGTAATAGTTGATAATGACAATACCTTCACAAGAAAACAAATGCTAATATCACTACACAAGGGGCTGCTAAAGAATTGAAATTACAGCTGTATGTAGGGGCATGTAGCATGCATAAAGAACACCCAAGCTAGCAGGCATGCTGATGCAATACAAACAATTCCAATGCATCTCTCTTGGTAACCATGGTACATACTACACTTGTGTATGTGATTTTAATTTGCAATATTTGGTATTTGTAACAGAGCTCACTTGAAATGTAGGCCCTTTATAGCGTGTAGGCCCTAGAAGTGACTACCCTGTTCACTTTTTTAAAAATAAAACTGAATAGGTATTTGATCAACTACAGAATTGGAAAGGAGAACTGTCAGCTGAAAAATGCACACTAAGAAGCTGGCCTCTCCCACATGCATGCATGCACTGGCTTTTAACCCCTTCCTTCCGCAGTTCTCTGAGTGCCTTTAATGCTCCCAAACTAAATTCTTTTTGCCCCGTCGACAGAGAACGGACAGGTAGGTAATACACCTGTGCGAGAGCAGTCAAGTGGTGCAAAAAGGTATATCCCCTTTCCATGGTGAACTACATGTGCCATCAAACAATGAAAATATCAATCAGGTGCGAAGTATGAAGAGAGCGTGCCCTGACGGGCTCAGAGACTATTTTGTTCTACACAAAACTAGGCACCTGAATGGGATGACTGATGTCAGCAAACGCAGAAATCTACTGAGCTCAGCATTGATCACTATGTACATGTTCATACAAGTTTTAATAAAGAAGCACAAACAAAATCAGACAAAAAAGGCAAATAATACTGTAATATTCACATTTTTCCAACAAAAAGAGAACAAAAGGCGATAGACTAAACTCTTATCTTTTCATCAAACCCATTTTTCTTGGCATTATAAAACAAAGAAACATAAATTTACTCAAGTAGGCCATGAAAGCAGGCACTATTGAATTCATCTTGGGAACCTGGTATACCAGCAGGGTATCAGTTTCCTGTATATCAGTTGCTCTCACAGGGTACCATGTTCCAGTAAGGAACAGGTTGATATTAATCAACCCGTTTAAATTTGTGTATATCACATGTAACACTCACTGTGGGGGTGCGTCATGCTCTGGCCCACCTGTGATAACATACAAAATTGTATGGTAAGATACAAACAGATAACAACAATTCACACACATTTGACAATACACAACAATTATCACAAGCATACCATAAGCCAGTTTAGTAAAATTGTCATCTACACTAGCTGTATTGCAGGGGCAGGGGCTCTCCAAAGTAAAGTTGAAATACAACTGGTGTACTACTCTACATGTATGTCCCATGAATGAACTGTACTATTCTCTGGCAAGTATTGCAAAAGACAAAACAAGCACTGAAAGAACAAACTAATCTTTACAGTACTATTCTGCAAACTTACTTTATTGTACCATACCTGCAAAGGTTCCTGATGTTTGAACTTCACACTCACTGACAGAATTTTGTACATATTGGCCCGAATTCACGAAGGTGGTACAAATGAAACCATGGTTTAAACCATGGACAAAAACCATGGAACGCCAAGTGTCGCATGGAATATTTCGTTACAAAATCAGTCATTTCGTCGATGAAATGATTATTTTGTAACGAAATGACAACATTTTGTAACTAAATGAACATTTCGTCCACGAAGTGATTATTTCGTCAACGAAATGGTCATTTTGTTGACGAAATGACCAATTTCGTAACGAAATATTCCATGCGACACTTGGCGCTCCATGGTTTTTGTCCATGGTTTAAACCATGGTTTCATTTGTACCACCTTCGTGAATTCGGGCCATAATGTAAGCAAAACCTTTCCCATACGGATGACGTGTACCATTTTTGGTTGGCTGGTGAAAGCGTCTATTTTGACAGGCTGAGTGACCCTACAGTTGTATGTCAGTCAATTCTCACCAAAACAGGAATAATAGTATTTACGGTGGGAGGACCTCATATCCGAAGTTCCCTCTCTTTGTCCTATAAATAGCACACAAGTTACAAGGGCTCTACATTTTGTGCAAAATCAATTTGGTGTGTCTGAGCTTCTAAATACAGACTACACCGTATGTGTACCGACATCTACTGCATGTGTCATATTGCTTCATCATTCAGGTTGCACGTGCATCGATGAAAACTTATCAACTAGTCCATGTAATGAAACTACAATGTACAGGGTAGCTTACCATTCAAAGTGTCTCTCAGCACCATTATCACAAAGGCCACCACTATGATCCACGCTGCAATCCCTAGTAGAAGATCCATGTCATGATCTGGGTAAATAAGTGAAAAAGATTAAGAGACAGCATAGATCAGCAAATGTCAGAACTAAAAAAAACAAAAACCAATAAGTACAGTATGACAGAGTATGACAAGTGGCCATCTGGAGCAGCTTACTGCATTCTGCACATATCGGGCATGAATTCATGAAGGTAGTACAAATGAAACCTTGGTTTAAACCATGGACAAAAACCATGGAGCGCCAAGTGTGGCACGGAATATATTTCATTACGAAATTGGTCATTTCGTCGACAAAATGACCGTTTCATTAACGAAATAATCCATTAGTGGACGAAATATTCATTTAGTTACAAAATGTTGTCATTTTGTTCCAAAATAATAATTTCATCGACGAAACGACTGATTTCATAACGAAATATTCCATGCAACACTTGGCGCTCCATGGTTTTTCTCCATGGTTTAAACCATGGTTTCATTTGTACCACCTTCGTGAATTCGGGCCATGTAGTACACATTTGTAAGTTTATCCACCACCTATTTTTAGATAGACCACCCATGCGCAATGGTTTTCTCGTGTATAAAATCCAAAGTACAACCACAAGGTTTGCATGTGTAGGACAGGGCAACAAAAATTCATTTTTCATGAAAATCACAAATTCCATCAACTTGATACTGACATAGTCACTGTATGTTAAGAGTAGCAATTACTCACCCTGCTTTCTGAAAGCGGTTAGTCAAGTGCTCTTTCATAATGCTAGAAAAGTAAATTTTTGTTGAATTTCCTTTATATTTTCTTTGTATTGTTGTTCACTCATAAGTCATAACCTCTAGTAGTCTCCTCATCCAGCGGTTCCAACACCAAAACTTCAAAAATTCATAACTTTTACATCGATTGTCCGATTTTCCTCAAACTTTCACTGATGTGTTCTCCTAATGTTGCTGTTTACACTCAATTCACATTGCTCTTAGGTTTTGCATTCCCTTTAAGGGACCATGCAGCAATATGTAATAGATTGTTATATATGAAGTTTGAGGAAACTATAACAAGTGGTTCAAAAGTCATGAATTCTTAAAGTTTTGGTGTGGCCATTATACTGCTGGAAGAAAAGAGTACAGTTGTGCTACATACATCTTTTTGTGACATCATAAAAAATACCATCTACCACACCAGGCTAAATCAATGTAATTTCACATTTCTCACATGTACATGTTGTACATTGTAGTCAGCCAAAATTCCTCAGTCTTTTCATGAAATCACTTTTGACATGTACAATAGTTAGGGTTCACTGATTTGACAATAGCAAATGGCTTCTAAACCACTTTCCACGCAATAAAATGTAAAGCTGCAAGTCACTGTCTGAGAACTCTCTAGGCACAATCATCAAGTTCATGTACGCAGTACATGGGGCTGTAATCAATCCCTACTGTACAATGGATTTAATGTTACGTACAATCATGCTGTGGTCTCACCTCATACCAAAAACATCAACACTTCCTCCTCTTTTTGCAAATGGGGAAATGCCATCTCATACAGCATGGTGTGAAACATAATGGTCCTGCTTACTTTTGGCAGCAGTGATTTTACAAATGTTCAAGATATCACATTTGATGCTAATTAAGTTGCATCACAAGCCATCCTACAAGTGTATACTGTATTTTTTTTTTTTTTTTGCAATAAAGCCTAAAATATGAGGAGATACATGTATCACTGTTTTTCTCAACAAACCATAACTGTAGATGGTTAAGTCTGGAAACATTTCATTATCACTTTTGTTCACATTTTGTATACAATACTTAACATCAATTATATTGATTCAAATTTTTACATTTGTTGTTTCTATCCCTATTGTAAACTCACATTTTAGAATTATTTTGAAGCAGTAATGCTGGGATTCTGTTTCATCTGCAAATGGCAAAATTTTGCCTTCAAAAATTAGAATCTCCAATTTTTCAGACAGCGAGTCAACAAAGATATTGCCACTTGACAGATAAAAATCTTCATACAGTATCTGTAGTTTTCAAAGGACTGGCAAATTGTCACTGCTAAGACAGTATCTCACTGGAGAAGACTTTGCTTCAACTGCCGCAACTGATCAGTCGCCTGACCTGTGCCACACAAACGACCAAAGAATGGCTTGCACTCTCATCAAAATGACCACTCCACGTCAACTTCAGAGATACGTACGTCAATTTTTTTTTTTTTTTAATAATTTTTTTTTTTTTTTAAATAATTTTTTCCTCAAGAAGTCACAGAAACATTACTGCAACATCGTGGAAACATTACTGCAACATCACTGAGACATCTCCTCAGTTGAAAAGATGTTTCCGTAATGTCTCCGGTAAAGCAGCCAGAGGGTCTCCACAAAGTTGCTGGGACATCTCGGCGACATTGTGAATAAAATTAGTCTTCACTACTTGGCCACGATTAGGGAGATTCCAGTTGGCACCAGGTCACTATTAAACTAGTCTCCAGCCCACTGATTTAAAATGTGTTCTACAATACATCATGGAGCTACATTGTACATTGTACAACACAGCTCCATGATTCATTGTACAGTATGTCCCCAAAAAAAATTACAACGCGGCCCTCCGCAATGACATCTTTAAAAATAGTGAATCAATCTAAATACAAATTCAGGATATGAAACTATAACTCATTGCCCACATCTTAAAGAAAACCCCATTCGATTTTGCTTCAGTGGTCAAAGAGAAATACAGAATTTTGTAGAGGATGTCGGGAATCTGTTCTGTCAAAATTCTGTCTATTATTCGCACACAAGAGCATTGAATTGCTAAAATTGGAAGAATCAGACTCATGACATGCTTTACAACAATCCACATTTCTCTGTGACCGCTTAACCAAATTGAATGGGGTTTTCTGGAAAATGTGTAGAGCTAAGATGTTATATTTTAAAGAGCTGAAGTAGCACTTAGACAGATTGATCATATTAGGTGTTATTAATTCGAAAATCTGATTGTAATTTTTGGGGCGACTTACTGCAGTATGTCCCCCCCAAAAAAATTAAGATCATATTTTTGCATTGATAATGCCCAATATGATTAAATTTTTTAATGCTACTTCAGGGTCTTAAAATATAACATTTGAGCTCTATTTTGCAGAAATCCCCATTCGATTTGGTGAAGCGGTCACAGAGAAATGTGGATTGTGGTAAAGCATGTCATGAATCAGATTCTTCCGAGTTTCGCATTTCGATGATCTTGTGTGTGAATAATAGACAGAACTCGGACAGAAGACATTCCCTACATCCTCTACAAAATTCCGTATTTCCCTTTGACCGCTGAAGCAAATCGAGTGGGATTTTCTGTAAGATGTGGGCAATGAGTTATACAATTTGTAGTTTCTAACCCTGAATTTGTATTTAGATTGATTCACTATTGTTTAAGATATCATTGTGGAGGGCCCCCCGTTGTAATTTTTTTTGGGACATACTGTACTGTAATTGTACTTTGCACTTTGGAATATCAGTGTGCAGTGAGACATATTATTCTAATGACTGTACCAGCAGGTCAATGGGTGCCCAGAAATGAGTCAGCAACCCATTTGTATCAAGGAGGTACTAGGCGAGCTACAGTAGTACCTCCTTGTTTGTACTACTTTCACTGCACTGTGCTACATAATAAATTAAAGGGAAAGTATAGGCCTATACAATGTAGTATTGGTGGAGAAGAGGATTCTTTTACCTTTTTGTGAGATACCAAGAAACCACTTATGAAATTATAGTATACAGCATACCATGAAGAGGAGTTCAAAGTTTATTTGAAGGTTTGTAAGGGTCAGAAAAATCTCAAATTAATAGCCAAAGGTCAAAGACCTTAGAGCCTTCATCAGGATGTCGGATTTTACCTTAAATTGTAATTGACACATACATGTAGGTGTCTATGCACATCATGGAGCATACCTGGACTGCAATTTTACAAACTTTAAATTTTACAACACATTATTAGCAAAATCATGTAAGTAAGTTCGGTTGAGACCTGACTTCAGATTACTAACATTTTTTGGTGAGATAATGAAAAACTTTTAATACGAAATATGAAAGAGCAAGTAATTTTACAAGAAATTCAGCGTTTATTTGATGAAAATTGGTTTTGAAATGGCTGAGATATATACAAAAAAGAGCAATCCTACACTATAGTAAAAGGTTGGACCCAGCTTTTACGTGTATTATGATCGCTTTGTTTTACTTTGTTTTTTGGGTGCCTCAGCCATACCAAAACCGATTTTCATCAAATTAACTTTGAATTCCTCTTTAGAATGGTATCCTCTGTACTATTTCATTATTAAAGTGGTTTCCTGGTATCTTGAAAAAAAAAAAAGTATAAATGCTCAGTTCTCATCTCCATCAATTTTAAATTATCCCTCTAACTGCAATTCAGGAACAGAGAAATGCACCTGTAGATGAAAGGACAGACCAGGGAGGTACAGCTGTATTAAGGACTGACAGAAAATGCAACGCAATGATGTACTAAGTACACTGCGGAGAACCCACAACCATGCCTAAAGCAGCATTTTGGGTGGAGGCATACCGGTACACTTGTAGCTCTCACCAATACTGTCCCTCAAGGCTCAACTGATCTGTAGACTTTTCCTTTATTCAGTAAACATCATTATTCTCTTAATTGCATTCAGTTGTTTTATAATATCTGTACAGTATGTTTCTCCAAACTTCTGATATCAACTTTACAGTTTCAACAGCTAGTTTTAGTGAGAGATCTTCCAGCAACCATGAAATGAAGTACTTACATGCACAGCTACATTACGTGAAGTACAAATGTATCCCATGTGTGTAATTCATGTATTCACATGTGTGTTTCATGCATTGAACAATGCCGGTGTTTATGAAATTGTTGCACAGTAGCATGAGTACAGTCGTGAAGAAAGCTGAGCAGTATTATGACTGAATGAGTGATGAATGCAGCAGTGGCGATCACTGAACGTTGCCCATGAATGACTGGCATGACTACAAAGCAGAGAAACACGCTGAATAGTATACTGGCTTGGCTACGGCTCCATCGGGTCTGTGGCCGCTAAAGACAGGTTAAAATCTACGGCAGGAATCAAACTTTGTGGCTGCTGGCCGCGTTAGACAGGTGGCCACTATACACAGGATCTTTAGCAGGGCTTTTCTCTTGGGGGGATTTTTCAGTGGCTGCTATAGACAGGTGGCCGCTATAAAGGCATGTTTGACTGTACTTGTACATGTAGCATTACGCACAGAGAATGAAAATTCATTATGTATAAGACCACGCACAGCGTTTTCCTGTTCCTTACTGGAGATTTGAATATATACATTGTATTTACTGAAGAAAGTGATAAAAAGTTATAATTCTGAGCCATACCAGCTTTCCCACTTAATGGCCCCATGCTTGCGTCTTAAAAAGAAGAACTTTGACAAAACACAAAGGGCATGAGAACATGGCATGGAATTTTGGTGAAGTACCGGTAATGAATGTTGAATATCCTTCCATGAGAAATTCCAATTCAAACAATAAATTATGCAATCAGCGGTGTCCTAGTGGGATTGGGTTTTGGGGGCAGTCGGACAATTCTATTCTAGAAGAGAAAATATGTGCCATTACGTATGGGACCAGAATTTTTTTTTTTTTTTTGAACATGTAACTCACTGTGATGAAAGTCACAACACTCAAGTGTCAAGTCATGAGGCAAAAACACTATTGACGTGTTACCATGGAGCTAGCTCCATGTTAGTAGCTCCATGGTGTTACGTATGGGACAGTTACATATGGGACACTTTGTCCTGCATTCGTTTAGTATGTGGAGAACCATGTTTATGGGTATTTTGCATAGTTATTGATGTAAAATCAGTTGAAACTACTCAAATACTGTACGAGCTGAAATTTTCGCGTACAGATATATTCGCGAATTGGTCCTTCGAGGACATTTTCGCGTGTTGTTAATTTCGCGGTTGTGAGGGTCTAACTGAATTTAGTAATTTGCGCATTATTATTTTCGCGTGTTGTTATTTTCGCTATTCAAAGGCGATTCGCGAAATTCGTTAAAATAAAACCACCGCAAAAATTTCAGCTCATACAGTACTGATCCAGATTGTCAAGGGAACAATATTCCCCAAATAAAATAGTCTCTAAAGTAACTTACACTTTGACCGAGAGACTTTACACCGTATGTTTCAATTTTCCACTAAAGCACTAACCTACTCTTGAGGATCGTGCTGATATTTTCAGGGAAAAAAATGGGCATCCGAAGCCGTGCTTCAGTGCAAAATGCGCCGTCAACGATCTTGGGAATCTGCGCATGCTTTAGCGGGTCTCTCTTGTCAACGTAATCCCTGACAGAATTACGAAGTATAATCATATTTAATCATATTGTATTTTATGGCCAACTTGAGTATGCATGCCCTTTGTCCCCCAATCGTTTAGTGTGTGGAGAACCATGCTTATGGGTATTTTGCATAATTATTGAAGCAGAATCAGTTGAAATTTTTCAAATACTGATCCAGATTGTCAAGGGAATCTATATTCCTAAAATATTTACCACCATAATCATATCTGATCATATTGTACATTTGTATATTCTTATGACCAACCTGAGTATGCATACCCTGTATTTTTATCAAGATAGTTACTACTAAAATAGTAAAAAATTGAATAGTAAAGTGTTTACTTCTATTGATGAAGGGCAGTTTGCCATTCAGTTTCAATAAAAAAACAAGTTGACACAAGAAATACTAATTGTAATATTAAATACAGTACTGTAACATGCAATACCTGCTGCGTGGAAACCCAGTGATCGAGTAGATATCCACATGTCTAGCACTGAATCAGGTGGTTGATTCGAGTCACACCTCAGTATGTATACCCACAACTTTTGTCGTGGTTACTACTAGTACCAAAAACTGAATACCTGAGATATCCAGAAATGTGGTGCCCTAATAAAAGGTGGGTCACATTTTTCATTACAACCACTTAGTTTTACTTTGTATTTGTTTGTTTTTTGATATATCAGCCATTTCAAATTGGATTCTTATCACATAAACTTTGAATTCCTCTAGTCTTAGAATTGTATGCTCTTTAATACTAGTAATTCATAAGTGGTTTCCAATCATCTTGTAAAATGTTGAAAACTGAATCCCCATTTCTACGAAAGCTACATACAATTGTATACAATCCCTTTAACACAGATTTTCATTTTTATCTTGGCATTTCCCCCTCCCCCTGTCTGAAAATTGTTCAGTCAAGTACATGTATTGTTTCAAGTGTCTACATGTACAATGTATACAGATGTAACTCAAAAGTAGCTGCAAAGTTGGGATGCTTTCTGCAGGATGATTGACCATCTGTGTACTGAGAGACCTTCCCAGCTAGCTACACATGCGTACATATGCATTCACATATGTATGCATACACTGTATGATGATGTCCCATTCGTAACACATAGTTTGTCCCATACAGTGTACAAAACATTATTTTAATTGCCTAATAAAAAAAATATTTCTTTCACTATTTTTTCTTCTTTCTGTGGTATTTAATTTCCTCAAACAATAAATTAGAACTTCCGAAAAGGGCATTCAAATAACCTTACAAAAAACCTTTAAAAATGACCTCAATATATTACGTATCCAATAAACAACATGGGACATCTCATGATACGACGCGAGCTAATTTGCATTTATAAAATCATTGGTAATCATGTACAAATGCGCACCTCGATGTGATCGGTAGGTGTGCATTTCTACAT
The DNA here is from genome assembly GCA_033980235.1 of Diadema setosum. Lineage (NCBI taxonomy): Eukaryota > Metazoa > Echinodermata > Echinoidea > Diadematoida > Diadematidae > Diadema > Diadema setosum. Next base: position 37,118,118 of record CM067068.1, on the reverse strand, counting down.
GATTACCAAATTATTTGCACATAATCCCTTAATTTTACTGAAATTGGCAGAGACTGACAACTTGTCAGCACTGACTAAATTGATAATGATGAAACACCTCCCTGACTTGTAGGATACACTTTTGCAAAAATTTCTGGACAGGACTGACTTCTGTTTTTACAGCGGTAATTTAGGTCCTACCTGCAGTTTGCAGAATCATTAACTTTGTAAAATCTCATTTCAGTATCTAGATCAAAGTTCTCTCAGCAAAACATGGCCAACATTATTGATATTGATTAATTTTATGTTAATAACGTTCAAAATTAATAATGAATCTTCACATTGCTAAGGAAGATGGCTGCAAACATCGATCTTCAAGGCACCAATAGACGCTCTATAATAGCACCTGTGAAATACTTTTGTACGTGTACATCAATAGAAATCCGACAACTTTTTGAATTATTTCAATTAGGCTTAACATGAATACAGCCAGTTGGAACTCAAATTCGAATAATTAGGCCTTAACCTCCTTGGTGAAACTAGATCTAACGTTAGGCCTCCACTGCACTCCACTCACTGTGAACAGGGAGGTGCTAGAGAAGGAGAGACAACTCCTGCTCTCCTTTGAAGTCATGCGTGGCACCGCGGAGAAGTTATGCGCTTAACTACAGGTGGAAACCAGGTGCTTTGACAAAAGAGAGCATCAATAATTGGGACTAACTGTTAGCGCTCTCACATCTAGAAATACTTGCCCCTACCGCGATTCGCTTTCTCTCTTTCAATGTGATTGCAACAATGAATTTGTGTACCTTGAATTGGAGCAGCGAATCAAAATGCAGTGTAAAACTGACAATTTTAACAGCAAATAGTTTAAAAGCACTCTGGAACACGCTTTAGCAGAGTACTTTATTTCAAAGATCAAAATATCCCAGATCAATAGTTACAAAACTAACATGCGGGAATGTGCGCATTACGTTGATATACTACTTCATAATATTCCACACCGTACTAAGAATCTTGCTATAGGATTGCTCAAGAGCTGATAACATGATAAAGCGTAGTTTTGCCCATCACATCACCTGAGAAGAACTAGGTCACTTGATAGTACACAGTGCAACACACTTTCCCTTCAGTGTCATGCAGTGCGCACAGCAAATTCATTGTTTGGTCATCTATAAAGACAGCTGTTTGTTTTGCTGATCTCTGGCAGTCCATACAGTCTTAACGCGAGATGAGTACGCGCGAAATAAAAGTGCGTTGCACTGTGGACTATCGTTTAACTAGGTCACTTGATAGTACACAGTGCAACGCACTCTCACTTCAGTGCCGCGCGGTGCGCGCAGCAACTTCATTAGTGAGGTTCACACCTAGATCCCTTTACCTTAAGGTTTTCAAAACTACGAGGTTTTGTTAACTACGAGGCACTAAACTAAAGTTAGTGTAGATGTAGACGACCATAGTTTTGAAAACCACGACAAAACCGTAAGGCGAAGACACCACGACAACACCATAAGATTTCTTAGGGTTTTGTCGTAGTTTCATTGTGATTTTGGGAATGCCCCCCACAGAGCATTAAAACTGGGACAAATGTGAACGGAGTTTTAACCACGACGCTCAATTTTCCCACAATAGCGCGCAACCGTATGTGCGAACTAGGCACCCTTTATTTTCTATCGTAGTTAGCATTACCTTGAGGTTTTGCTAACCGCATGTACAGGTGTGAATGGCATCGAAGTTTTGTCGTGGTTAGGGGAAGGAATTTTTACGCTAGCAGTTAGTATAACTTAAAGTTTTTGGATAGGTGTAGACATGGCTTTTATAGTCCAGTCAAAATATGAAATGACCCACAACTAATTGCAACAGAAACGATTCCACTTGCATTTGACCCGGAAGAGCTATTGAAATAACATATTAAAAGTTCCCTGAAATTCGAGTGGTGGATCAGTGTCTAATTTGCATAAATTCAAAATGGCCGCCATACAACCTATTTATGCCTATATCTCGGGATATATAACCCACAGAACGTAAATTCTGGTGTCTAAACCTATGTTTTTTAGGTCAAGGAATGCAAATATGTTATCTTTATTAACTTTCAAGCATCCCTTTATATAGTTTTTGCATATATTTGCATATAATTACATACAAAATGGCCGCCATATTGCCTGTGCAAGCCCGTATCTTCGTATATCATTAATGTAGTATACACTCAGAATTAAGTCGCTATATATCTGGACATAAAACCTGTAGAAAATAGATTTTGGTGTCTAAGCCTATGGTTTTTAGGTCAGGAAATACAATTATGATACAAGCAGTAACTTTCAAGCTTCCCTTTATACATTTTCTGCATATATTTGCATTTAATTAAATGCAAATTGGCCGCCATTATAACTCCACAGGTTTATATCTCTATCTGTAAAAGGTAGCCAGTGATGGTGTCTGTGGTCTTAATTTTACTGCTGAAAATCAGTGATGTAGAATACGTTCCACTCAGGAATAATACCTATATCTCACTAAAAATTTGCATAGCTATATCTAAGCATAAATCTATTCAAATTTTTATCGTGAATATAATTTCTGATATACGAATACGAGCTACAGAACGTTAATTGTACTGTAATTAATGCATCCAATATTTCAAGGGCAAAATTGTTAGAATTCCATTCACGACCTTAACAATTATCCTTACACCCAGTTTTATATTCTTGCATTGATTAAAAGTATTGTACTACATTAAACTCACATTTTCTTGAGATAAAGCCTCAGAACAGAAAACAACTGTAAGTACGATCAAATAGAACATATCTTTATTTAATTATAATCTCAACTTAGCTTCCAAAGTGTGCTCAATAGGTACATAACAGTAAAGTCTCAAATTATGTAGTAGGAATCGTTAAAAAGATTTTTATGATTGCATGATATTTAATGCATTATATTGTGTAATTTTACCCTCATGTTTACTGCCTATACTTGTGTCTATGTTGCAATACTTTTTTTTTTTAGGCCAAAGGGGGGGGGGGGGGGGGGGGAGGGGAAAGTCATCAAGATCATGATTATCCATAAGCTACTCTACAAAAGTTTCATGAGTTTGGACATTTGTTTAGATGATGTTCTTGTCATATTATCTCATATAGCTTTCAAAGTGTGCTTACGGTACACCAAAATTGGTCTTAAATCATTCAGCAGATTTTTTTTCAAACATCTTTTTTCTTACCTGCGATGATTTGCAGCCATGTTTAGTCGATACTTGTGTCTTTTGTTGCAAAACTTTTGGCAAAGGCATGTTTATCAATGAGCAACATATGACCGTGATAATTTGTATGGAAGTGGATTTTGTCATATTTTTGCGTGATTTCACCCAATGACTTACAGAAAAAAAGCCAGATACAAAAAAAAAAGAAAGAAAAGAAAAAGGAAATGCCTTAACATTTCTATTCCTAGTACTCTGGATTCATCAGTCGATCAATACAAACAGCATCCTTCTCATTGGCTTCAAGCTCATAAAACGCTTATAAATTCTGATAAATGTTACTTTTACCATTTTCGTGTTGTATCTGTTACATCAGGCTGTTAGCAAACTGGTAGTGTATAGTTGCAGGGCAAACAGATTTGACTGCACACAACCCATATCAGTGGCAGATGCGGGCCATTATAGATCAGACACTTGTAATGTATTTCTAAAATATCTGAGGAGTCAGATGATGCTGTTCTAATTGGTGACTAGGAATGAATAACATTCTTGAAAGACATCAACACAGTTTACAACAAATGTGAGACTTACCACTCTTCTTTTCGTCAGTATGAAATGAAGCCGGGATCCTGTTTGCTTTACATTAATCGACTGCAATTTCACACTATCCTAGTCCAGAGTTTGTGGTTTAGAACACTTTGAGTGTAAGCGAGTTTTCATGTTTTACACTTTTATCATTGATCTATATTTTCAGAGATCACATTACATACCTTAAGTATCTGTATCATCGCAAGACAGAAAATGAAAATGATGTACTTGAAACGGAAGAAAGTTTTCTTGAAATCCAATGACTTTGATTCATTAGATTTTAAATTCATCTTAGCCAAAGGTTCAAGACAGCAAAAAAGGTTCAAGCTAATATTGCAAATAGCCATCATTTATCTTCTGGCGTCCGTCGACAGTCATGCATGCATTTTCAAAAACCATTTTCAGATTCTCTTTTAAGACCCCATGTAATTACAGATCTTCAACAAACTAGGCAAGTAGCATCCCAAGGATGACAGACTATCAAGTTGTTCAAATAGACGCCATGTCCAAAAGGTCCCAGAACCCCCAAATTAAGGAATTTATCATTAAAAAAACCTCTCACACACACACACACACACACACACACACACACAAGCAGAACCAGTTATAACAGAGCTAGGTAAAAAGTACAAAGATGAATATCTTGGAGACTGCATAGTTTCGAAGTTTTATCTTCCTTCTTTTCAAAATTTTACACATTATTTATATATATATATGGTACCAGTACAGAAAATATGACGAAGTAGGGTGGTAATGCATTTCAGTCCAGCAGTGCTATTTAGTCACACCAAATTTTCGACGAATACATTCATCTTTCTTCAGAATTGCCATTGTCGACCTTCAGGAGGACAAATATATTCGTCGAAAATTTGGTCTGAATAACTAGCACTGTCGGACTGAAATGCATCACCAGTCGCCATCATATATATATATATATATATATATATATATATATATTTTTTTTTTTTTTTTTTAACGTGTGGGCACTAATGTCCCCATCTGTATCTAGAGTTGCTGCTTTTATAAAACCAGAAGAGCATCGAGTAAATACATCAGTGAGTGTATTAGCATACTTTTAAGATTGTTATGGCAGATGCAGGGGTGACCTCCTTGGGGCTAGTGCCAAATAGGTACCAATTTTCACTCTTTCATCTTAAAAAAAAAAAAAAACTGTTTAATTTGTTATCAAACTTGGCTGGTAGAATATTGGTATATAAAATGGGAACCATCCCCCGGCCACAGAATGCCCAAAGGCACCTCGAATCTGATCTAGGTGCGGCCACCTTTGGGCTGGGACCAAATTATTGGAGGCCACTTTTGATTTTTGATCCTCCTTTTGAAAACACACGGTCAAATTTACAACAAACTTAGTACTGTAAGTGCATTTATCGCTAGTGTCATGCATATATGGACATCATGCCTCCCTGGGCCCTGGAGGTCCCTAAAGGCTTCCAGATATGGCCCTATTACACAGTTTCCCAACGTCTTCCAATTTCCTTTCTCCCAAGTAATAGTCTGTAAACATGCAAGGAAGGGGAACTTGAGATGCTCGGATGACGGCTGGACCCCTGGATCTTTTATTCAGAAAGTGAGTGAGTGACATTGTACCCTGATATGACAAGATCGTCATCTAATGTCCAATGTCATGAAACTTTTGTAGAGTAGCTTATGGATATAAGCTACTCTTAATTTGAATAGATTTATGTATGAATATACGCAAATTTTTTAGTGAAATATAGGTAATTATTCCTGAGTGGAAGGTATTCTACGTACATCAGTGATTCTCAGCAGTAGAATTAAGACCACAGACACCAACACTGGGTACCTTTTACAAATGGAGATATAAGCCTGTAGAGGTATTGTGGCGGCTTTTTTGCATCTAATTAAATCCAATATATGCAGAAAATGTATAAAGGGAAGCTTGAAAGTAACTGCTTATATGATAATTGTATTACTTGACATAAAAAAACAAAGGATTAGACAAAAGAATCTATTTTCTGCGGGTTGTATGTCCAGATATATAGCGACTTATTCCTGAGTGTACTACATTACTAAGATACCTGCTTGTACAGGCAATACGGTGGCCATTTTGTATGTAATTATATGCAAATATATGCAAAAACTATATAAAGGGATGCTTGAAAGTTGATTAAGATAACATATCTGTATTCCTTGACCTATAAAACATAGGTTTAGACACCGGAATTTACTTTCTGTGGGTTATATATCCCGAGATATAGGCATAAATAGGTTGTATGGCGGCCATTTTGAATTTATGCAAATTAGACACTGATCCACCACTCAAATTTTAGGGAACTTTTAATATGTTATTTTAATAGCTCCTCCGGTTCATATGCAAGTGGAATCGTTTCTGTTGCAATTAGTTGTGGGTTAACCCACTTTTTGTCGTATTTGACTGGACTATTAGTTTTGTTATCTATGCGCACTCGTAGCCTAAGCCCTAAGGATACGTAAAGACAGCTAAAACGGTTTCAGATGTGGAATAAAATGGGAATTTCTAGGACCCTAGATGTGGAATATAAAGCAAATAATCAACTTTTAGTTTCAGGCAATGAGACAAACTATCACTTCCTCGGCGATCTGAATGTGTACACTATCTTTCCTCAGTTGCGCTTCGGAAAGATAGCTACATCCAGATCGCCTCAGAAGTGATAGTTTGTCCCATCACCTTCACCAACGTTGATTATTTGCTTAATATTACTACATAGATCCCACAGAAAAATATTAGGTTTTTAAGAGGGTCTGATTTTCATTTCATTTCGATTTGCGCATTTAACGAAGAAAGTAGAAATACATGTAGATTCTACATGTTTATAATATTGAATTCTTTCCTTAACTAGACTATTCTCAATCAATACGAAAGGTGATGAATTTATGCGTTTTTCGTCTCCGAACTTCGTCTTGCAACTAAACTAGAGCGGTGCCGAGCATGACTTCAAAGCGTATAGAACACTGTTACTACAGTGTTAGTCTAGACGTTCACAAGTTCTAGTGATACTACACACGTTGTAGTGCCATTGATAGTGGAATGCTAAACATCCCATTTAGGCATTATAACACCTTGCACCCAAACATGTGTTTGCATGAATTACGAAGAGTTGCCACTCCATCTCTGTAACACCTCCCTGCTGTGAAGTAGAACACTATTAACGTTACACAGCTTGCACACTCCGTCATTCAATAGTTTAGACATGTAAACAATACGGTACATTCTAGCTACACGCAGCCGCTGGCTTCGCGACAGCGGCTGCGTGTAGTTACGGTACATTCATGTACTGTACCAGGGAGGTGGAAGAAAGAGCTCTTTCTTCCACCTCCCTGACTGTACGTAGGCCTACGAACAAGCACGACAAGTGCTAGCCCGACCAGTATGGCAAGCCATACGGCTCACTGCGTCAGGTCACTACACGTACCTCGAAACACCTACGCGTGCCTGAGAACACGTAACGCGTGGGTACACGTCACGTTACGTGTACCCACACGTCGCGTAACGCGTGCCCACACCACACGTAACGTGTAGTGTGGGCACGCGTAACGCCAGGTCAGGCTTCACTGTACAAATTCCATAGGCGAGCCCGACCTGGCGTTACGCGTGCCCCCAACACACGTTACGTGTGGTGGGGGCACGCGTTACGCGACGCGTGGGTACACGTAACGTGACGTGTACCCACGCGTTACGTGTGGTCAGGCACGCGTAAGGTTTTGGAAGTACGTGAGGTTTCTCAAACACCTCGTGTGGTCCAAAACAACTACACGTGCCTAACCTGACGTTACGTGTACCCACGCGTCACGTTACGCGTACCCACACGTCACGTAACGCGTGGTCAAGCACGCGTAACGCGACGCGTGGGTACACGTTACGCGACGTGTACCCTGGCGTAACGCGTGGTTGTACCTGGCGCTACGCGTAGTCCACCACGCGTTACGCGTGGGGTAGGCACACGTAACGTCAGGTTGACTACACGTAGTCAAGTGTACACGACGCCACGCCAGGCTCCTGAAAAATTAGCCTTGTTTCAGGATATGTTTTTGTTTTTTAATCTGCTATAGTCGATACGTGTCTAAATATTTTTGATGAGCTGAGATAACTTGTGTAGGGGAAAAATACGTGTCTAAATAATTTTGATGAGCTGAGATATCTTGTGTAGGGGATGAATATCTAAGTTATGGAATTATGATTTCATTATTTCATTTGGAATGAGAGTGTTTTGTTTTTTTACTTTGTGTCTGCTAAAATGAAATCGATACTTTTTAGTGTAGTCTGTTGACTTTTAATGAATAGGCCTATGGCGTTGATTTCACAGATTATGATTTTTGTGATTGTTTCTTATTCTTTCTTATGCTATATATCCTATATGTGTAGGCATTTGTTTCATGTTACTTTCATTTGTTTTTACCGCTTCTTCAGTATACTGTTCTTCAGTATTACTTTGCACTGATCATTACAGTACCTGTACAGTATTTGGTCCACATAATGGTGATGAACATAGATGCCAGTTACGATATTGTTTAATTTAAGTCGTTGGCTGAGCAATTAAATTGTTCCTTTTTAATCACAACTGGAAACTGATTGTTTTAGGAGAAAATGAAACAACCGGAGAGGGTCAGTTTAGCCACAGAGAGACTGAGAAAAAAAAAAGCAGGAAAAAGAAAGGGAGAGGGAGATCGGAAAGGAGAGGAGAGAAGAGAGCTTGTGGAGCAGAGAAAGGCAGAGAAAATTTGAGCTGCTACACACTGATGGACACAGTCACTCACACCATACATACACACATAAACACACACACACACACACACACAAACGATCACATACATACAATTCAGTTTTTTATATTACTTGATTACTACTTTCACTTTAACTTGTGGATCTATGGAATATGGAATCTATCAGAAAAATTTGCCAGTTTCCAAGATTCCCCCTTTTATCACAATCACATGCATCAGATAACCATCACTGTTTTTCATGCAATCATTTCAACTCACAACAAAACAATTGTTCTCCTATCAAATTTTACAATGCTTTTTTTTAATCATATTTTCAATGAAATCCCCATTTTAATTATGTAATGCACATATCAATAAAATACAGTAATGCAATTACTGCCATGGTCCATATACTCATGCCACTTCTAGTATGTACCAATGAACATGCTTCTGATTCTTGGTCCAATTTCAGTTATATGTATTACAATGTGTACTTGAAATGTTGGTTTTGTTGCAATAACCTAATACAAGGCTGATCATTATCCTTGGTCTAGGGACAACAGTAATAGATGAACGGCCGGGTCACTGAAAATTTGTGAGTATTTCCATTGTTCTTACATGTCTTCCTTGCCTAGAAAATGGAAGGAGATCTCACGGCTCACTAATTGCATGTATTTGAGCTATCGTCAAGTGTTGGCAGATCACTATTACTATTCACAGTTATTGAAAGTTATTTCTAAATTGCTTTGTTACAGTCATTGTGTGCATGTCGCAGTCTGTAAACAGTGAAGGATAAACATGTCACTCAAGGAACCTGGCACACCATTGCATTGTTCCCCAAAATCATCCAATTGGAAACAATGAAAACAAACATATATTTGGAGAATGAAACTATTCATTAGCACCACCAAACAAAATCTGGTGAAATTTTGTCACAGCTCTTAACCTTGCGACGAATGTCCATATCTGCGACAACTTTTACTCATTAATCAAACTGCTATACTTCTGCATTGAAAATCTTTTTATTAGTATTTTTGCAGTGGTTGTTTACTTTTCTTTTAAAGATTGAATGTATCCGACATAAGCTATCTATACACACACACACACACACACACACACACACACATGTATATATATATGTGGATGTATAACACATGTACACAAAATATAGATATATGCAGTGGCAGATCCAGGGTGCGCAACTGGCCTACACCACCCCCCCCCCCTTTATTTTTCGTTAAAAACACAAGATGTAAAAAGAAAAAAATGAAATGAAACCTAAAATTGGCACCAGGAATATTAGTTGTGCCCCCTCCCCTTTTACAGAATTCCTGGATCCACCCCTGATATGTATATTGACACATACATATCTAACCCTCCCCCCCCCCCCCCCCACAAACCCCAAATTGTGGCAAGGGGGTGACCAATGTTGTAGAGAGGCGGATAAATGTTGGTCTGGTCTGTTAGCTTCTCTCTGTACTGGTCGGGGGTTAGGTAATTACATAGACACCAATCATCATCAACTTTCAATCCCAAAATTTTAAAAGGGGCCTAATATTTCTCCACAGGGGTGAGGACAAAATATAAACAAGGGTTCAATTTTATATAATTAACTCTAATGCTTCAAACAGCATATTTATTCACCGGCCTTCCCATAGGCCTGAAATAATGAATGGCTCACAAACAATTTCCTTTTTACAACTCATGACACATTTTCTGCAAATATCTACGGAACGACATTTTGTCACCCTTGCAACACTAATCAATAATACATAATATAACTGGACCTCTCTCTCGCACTCATCTCTTTAACACTCATTAACAGGAGACTCTTTACGACCATTTTACTCTACGGAAGGGGAAGGGGTTTGGTTAGTTGGGTAAATGAAATGAGTGGGGTGTGGCAATTTAGCTCGATGTCTGTTTGGTCGACGCATGAAGACCTCCGCATGTCGATCTCGTCATCGTCGATGAGCTGGGGTGTCCAGTCGGAAATCTGCCCTTATCACAAACTCATCAACTGGTTCATCACCAGGGGCGTGGGGAGTCCAGCATCAACACAGTCGCTGTTACTTTACTTTGCCCATGGACCTACTACAATAGGTCCATGCTTTGCCTCAGTCGGATGGAACGCTCCAACCATCATGACCATGACGCGAACAAACCAGTTGTTGCTCGAGTTCATTACACTCTGACTTTGGGCGAGCCGAATGAAATCATGTGAACAGTCCGATTAACATCATCGTGATGACGCTCACAGTTCTATGTCAGCGAGGTACACAGTGTCAGTGCAGGTTAATAATTAGTTTGGAGAGGACATGATGGGTGAAGGAAGGGGGTTTCCAACTCTATCTGAGTGGTCTCCAACCAAAAATCTGCTCCTGTCTCCTCAAGCTTCACACAACTCTCAAAGTTCCAAAATTCTTTGACACTCTTAATTGCTTCTCTACATAATGTGTAGGAGCTCGGTCAAATTTTGCTTGCCACTTCTCTCCTCTCAGCTCACTCATTCACTAAGCTTGACACTCACCAAGTTTTGACACTCACAACTCTCAAACATGCTCTTTTATACCTAATTAACTATTCACATTTTCTTTTCCTACCACTATTTCATTGGTTAAATCTGATCTTTGGGAGTGGTCTCCACAAAATGATTAAACCCCCATGCACATATAAACATTCTTATTCACATAATTATGTCATTTGTTATCTGTGGCTTTGGCCATGTACAAAGCACAACCACAGTCTGCATATTTGATGCAGTCACATCATTAGTCATAAAAGCACATGATTTCATTACACTACTAGTATATGAGAAATGCATTATGCCCCACTAAAAAAATCTACTTGTTGCCAAACAATCATCTTGTCCTTTTCATACTGAATGCTTATATACATTTTACACTGTAGACCAAGAACAAAGCTGCGTGCAAAATCACCATTTTATACACCGTCCCTTTAGTTAATGCTCTCAAAGTGAAAGAAATTGTCAGTTTTGAGTTATATTAAAGGTCCAGTTTACCTTTGGGAGCAGTGATTTCAAAAATGTTCAAGATATCACATTTGATGCATATGTGTAGGTCTGTTGTATCATAAAACATCCTACCATATGAAATATTTGCAATAAAACCTAAAATATAAGGAGATATCAGGGTTTTCCTCAGTAAACCGTAACTGTATACGGTTTAGTCTGGAAACATTTTTATTATAACTATTGTTCACATTTTGTGTATTTAACAACACTTCACATCAATTATACGGATTCAAATTTTGACAGTGGTTGTTTCTATCCCTAACTCACATTTTAGAACTATTTTAAAGCACTAATGCTTTCACCTGCAAATGGTAAATTATGCCTTTAAAGAGGAAATTCCAGAATGAAAGCACATCGTAAATTTGAAAAGGTAGATAATGAGAATGCATGCCTTGCTGAGTTTTGAAGAGACAGTCATATTATGTTTCTCCTCAGAGATTATCATGAAAGAGTTGTTCAATGTAAAATAGCAGAGCATGTGAAAAAGTGCTAAAATTGAAATTATTTGCAAGACCTCTAGGACAGTTGGAGTTTCAGAACTGTAGTACTTAGTATACAATTTCACTTGCAGAGACAAACAACAACAACAACAGAAATCGATATGGACCTGCTATTGTGATTAGTTGCATGGTCAGATTATTCAATATAAGGAGCCATTACTGTCACTAAACTCTCAAGAAATGTTGAAACTAAGGCTCCCATTTCTGTGCATCAACATACCCTGGACATAGGGCACAGTTAAGTGATGAGATCATTTCTTGCCACAGAAATGAACAAAGCATGGCTCTGTAACATATGTTCTATGTGGATGCTCCACACCATTCCTTGACTACTGGCTTAACCACACAAAGAATGACATTGTGCCTCATCATCTGTGTACTATACAAAGAATGAGCTCTTCCAGAAGGTAAATATCCACAAGATTCTTTGCGTGCTTAAATAGTACCACCTTCCAAGTTCAAGCTTGTCGAGTACGATGATTGAGTCAACTGAGTTATGCCTTCAAAAGAGACAAGAAATTTCAGAAAAAGAAAGTGGAAAAGAGAATGAGATTATACTTCACAAATAAAACATCTCCCAAGAATCTAACACATGCCTTGTGTTAAGATATATGCACTGAGATGTTAACCTCCCCATATTAAAGAAAAAAAAAACAACAACAAACAAATAAACAGGAAGATTTGACATAGCAAATAATTATGAAAACTCTTGTGAAGGCCTATTTCATGCATTACAATAGGCCAAAAGATATCTGAATTATGTAGACTGCTGTAGTTGATCATTATCAGAAAATGAAGAACATTTTCATCTTTTAAGCAAAGTGAGACTTAATATGAGATGATGTCTCACCTCTTTATACACAGAATATGAAATAGATTTTTAAAAAAATTTCCTTTCAATGGAGTAAATCATTATTCATAGTCAAACTGCATTGCAAAATTCCTGCATATGAACTGCCATAAAGTGTTATTGTCTCATCATTATGTTATGCATTATTATTCTTATGTATTGTAAATATGTCTGTGCAGCTCTGCATTCATTTGTAGACACGTGTGCATTTCTGCCACCATATATCTGAAATTAAAATTTGCTTACCAGTAATTCATACCTATTGTGAGAATGCCAATTGGGAAGTAAAAATTGGTATACACATGTTCTTGTGAGTTGGTTTGTGTGTGAATTCATTAAAATTATGATACATTTCCATAGCGTTGTACACTCATTCAATCATATTTCAACAGTTTAATGTATATGGCTTTCTCAACATCTTTAGATCAATAATAAATAATTACCAAGTAGCTAAATTCTTGTATGCAAGACAAATCCAATGCTCCAATAACATAATGTTGCTATCAGTGCAAGTTCTTTTTTCTTACCTAATTGGTTAAGACACCAATAGGTCCTTTAAAAAAAAATTATAACTTCAAATGCCAAACTGACACTAGCTCGTGTTCTTGCATGACACAGGTAAGAACCCAGAATATGATATAAAGTATTGGTTTTAACCCTCACTATAAACTGTCAAGGAGGGGGCTAACCCTCACTATAAACTGTCAAGGAGGGGGCTAGAAGGTCCCCCTCGGCATTCCTAGCACTGTCGTCTTTGCAGAAAAACTATGGCTGTGATGTTTCACAACTTCTTCATTTCAAGTGTCTGCCGCATTCTCCCTTTAGAGACCAAATTTTAGATACCCAGGAGGAAATTGCATATAAAATATGTACATGCATGTCAGACCAAGATATGCTCAAAAACGTGATACAGTTGGAAAGAAATTTGTGCTTTCAGTCAAATTTCACAACAGCATGATTATTTTTGCTTTTCTCGATTAAAATCAATGAATAACATCTTTTCATGCTCCGAATACTGTCAACTACAAATTGCAATCACACTGTTGAGATCTGGGGGGGGGGGGGGGGGGGCTGGGAGGAGCCTAACTAAGATTACCCCCATCCATCCCTTCCCCCTCTTTTATCTTCCTAAACAGTTGAGGTTAACACAATGATAGTACTTTGGATGAGTTCACTTACTCAATGAAACACTCACCACATAACTCCTTGTTTTTCCAGCTACAGAAGAGCAAATGCACGTCAAGGAGATTGGCACTGTCTTGTTGCAGCGTAGCTTGGCAATGGGTGGACTGATAGTCTCCCTCTGAATGTCGATCAATTCCCCAGCTGATGCATTTCTTGAGCTAATTCATAGTAATAAACACAAGAGTCAACCTTTCATAACTTCATTACACTCAACTTCAGCACAGTGGCAGGTGACAGATCACCCCCCCCCCCCCCCCCCACAACAACAACAAATAAAATACTAAACCCAGGACAATGATATTCCCTGAAAGTATGAAATAGTCAACATCCCCAAGCATCTATGACTTGAAAGCCTGAAATTCATTAAACAAATCATATTTGTAGGGGTTTTAGTGCCCTCAAGCACTAAATAAAGGAGCCTGAAGATAGAGTAATGTCTCAACCTCATTCACACACTTTGTCAAGAATATTATTTTCAATTCGATATTCAGTAAACATCACATCACAAAATGTCTGCATATGAAATTTCAGAGTTCATATGCTGATTCATTAAACATTATACATGTACATGAGTACATGAGTTTACGTACTGCAACTATGCCTTAAACCCATAAACTGCACACATGAAATTTGTAAACATGTATGCATTTCTGTCACAAGATTTGAAAATTGGTATTTGCTTAATTCATGCCTAATGAGAGATTACCAACTGGAAAGTGAAAACTTAATGTAAGCATGTACTTGCGTATTTCTTATTATTTTTTATAAATTTTAATTCATTATCATTCATACAACATAAAGTTTTGACTGAATCTTAACACAAGTAATAAACAATACTGAGTGGCTAACTCTTCCACACAAGAAAAATCTCATGGTGTAACAACAGTTCATATTTCCAGGGAGATGGGACTCACTATTGCAGGTTTCACTTTTGACCTATTTCTTTGGTAAAGGTGTCAAAAGGTGGTAAAAACAAATGAAGAAAAAATGTTATCTCAAATGTTAAACTGTTTCTTACACTGTAGCTGTTTGCTCTGAACAGAAATATCCTCCCATATTCCATGTACAAGAACCCTGAACCTCGTGTAAATTTAGTTTTACTTACTGTATAAATTCATTAGAAATTGTGACTCATAATACATTATATCAGTTGATGTACTTGATGACATACTCACCACTTAGCTACTTGCTTTTCTAGATTTTAATGAGCAAAACACACATGAGGAAGATTGGCAATGTCTGGGTGAAGCATGGACTGACAGTCTTCCTCTCAAGTCATGTCAATACAGTCCCAGGCACTTCTTGAGCTACATCATGGTGATAAGACACAATAGAAACTTTGATAATTCGATTGGACACAACTTCAGGACAGTGGTAAATGACAGATCACAACCCTTTGCCCAAACAAAAAAATAACAATCACTGTGGAAACTGAAATTCCATGAAAGTATCAAATAGTCAACATCCTCAGACAGCAACAACTTGACGTCCAAAAAATCATCAAGGCAAAGGATTTTGAGGAGTTAAGTGATTTAGAATAAGGGTAAAAGATCTAGATTAACCTTACAAAGTAGCATTCAAGGTTTATTGGCTTTGACTTGTGCCTACTGACTTAAGGATCACACACTACTCAGTCAACCTGAATGAAAAAGAAAAGCTTGTTTACTTGCCCATAACCGTCTATGATCACCTGTCATATGACATTTTTGTGTGAGTGGGAGAGGGTTGTGGGGAGAAGGAATGATCACAGATTGTTTTGTTACGAGAAATAGGAATGGGAAAGTGAAATGTGATGACCAAGAGGAGTATGATATTAGTTACTGACCAATGATAAACTTCCAATTGGGACACACATACATAATACGTCTACATTCATATCCACTTTAGATATTCTGCAGACACAACATACTGTTTATAGTTTAAGAACTGATTCAGCCATCAAAGTGAAGAAAAATAAAACATGTTACAAATATGCCACCTGACAGAAATTTGAACACCTCAAGATCCAATTTCATCATCTTGTGAGTAAATGCAGTTCACTGTATATTTTGATTTTCTGATTTTTCCTTTTTAATGGCATACATATTGGTAACACACTAACAACTGTTGTCAGCCCAAGATATCTTTAACATTTATCTTATCTTTTCTGACATGACGTACTGCTGCTATGATCCAGGCTAACATCACAATCTTCTTTGACTTTAATACAGCAAAGTGGTTCCCAACCCTTTCTAATGTATTGATTTTAACTTCACATTTTTA
Organism: Diadema setosum; assembly: GCA_033980235.1. Lineage (NCBI taxonomy): Eukaryota > Metazoa > Echinodermata > Echinoidea > Diadematoida > Diadematidae > Diadema > Diadema setosum. The sequence continues at coordinate 37,101,811 of CM067068.1, read as the reverse complement.
AAAATGTGATCATACACAGCCATGTCGCTGTAAATGAAGTTGCGATGCCATATAATGCTTTGCACGGCGTCTGTTCAGGCTAGTGATCAGTAAAATAGTCTAGGCTAGGAAGATTACAGTGCTTATCAATTGTTTTCTTTGCCTAAGAATTCAAAACATAAGTGAACTGGGGGGGGGGGGAGTAACGTGGCCCATGTGCATTGTATGTCATTAATTATGTGAAAATAAGCAATGTGTGAAGAATTAAAAAAAAAACAAAATATTATGCCTTTGCTAGTAATACAGTATGCTGGGGAAATACTCCATGTCTATTACATTCGTGTTCCACGAATCTCCAACGTACTGATCAACATACCTATATCATACATATTTACATATATATATATACATGGATTCTATGATTCCAAAATATTACAGAATGACTATCCCAGTGACCTGTCATTAGCCAATTTTCCATGTCCAACCATAGATACGGCCAACATAATTTGTACTGGTGCCTCTGTTCCTTTTCATCATTGTTTAGCCTTGCATTGACTATAATTTTCAAGTCTCACCTTAAATATGCACTTTACAAATTTGATAATTTTCAGAATTATGAGGGTAAATACTACGTATAGATTCTACTGTACTGTCCAATTAGTCTTTTGCATACTCTTATACTGTATGAGTGTAACGTTAAACAGAATAGACTCCAGCAATATTTAGGCATATTCCTAGTCCTACTTGTTCACAATAAGTAGGTCTAACGCTAGGTCTACTAGTCTATTTATAGGAGCCTACTACTAGTACAAAATAAGGCGCTGATGTAGTTTGGTTCTGTGTAATTATTGAGATTTGGTCATGGATACGACGGTAGATCATCAGCGTCTATAGTATAACCCACAAGGCCACATATTCATTCATGGCAATCACGACGGGCGCGCTCCCCCAGAGCTTCGGCGGGCCACTCCGTCAGGAAAAGTGAAAGTACAACTACTACAAGGCTGGTACTTGGAAGACGGACAAGTCGAGTAATTTTGGAGTGCATTTTCTAATCGTGTACCTACAGTTTTCCTATTAACTGCAGTTCTGTATGACATGAGACACATTAGTGTAGTAGACAAATAGTTTGTATTGCTATTAATCAATATCAAAAAATCAAATGAACTTACTGTCACAGAGGGGTGCAATTCAATGTCGAGTACATTCAGAGTAGGCCTAGCTAGGTCGGATACTTCGCGTGCGGTGCGGTACAGCGTACGTCTACATTCTTCAATGGGCATGCAGTCTGCCACAGCCAACGTTTAATAGCTTACTGTATATCATATGAAAGGTAATTTATTGTCAATGGTGATGAAAATTATAAAAAGGCACGATTTGTAACAATGATAGATAAAAGATAATGATAATGTACTGTTGTCTGTAGACTGACTACTAAAGTATAGACCTGTATTACAATTTTTATTTTATTATTTTTTTAAAGGATATAAAGCCTTGCGCAAGGCTAACTTTCCAGTAGCCTGGCGGCCCGTTAGGGTACACTTGACTACGTGTAGTAACAAGCCGTTACGTGTGCCTACACCTCGCGTAACGCGTGGTGGAGTACGTGTAGTGCCAGGTACAACCACACGTTACGCCAGGGTACGCGTCGCGTAACGTGTACCCACACGTCGCGTAACGCGTGCCTCACCACACGTAACGTGTGGTGTGGGTACGCGTAACGTCAGGTCAGGCTTCACTGTGCAAAACCCATAGGCGAGCCCGACCTGGCGTTACGCGTACCCACACCACACGTTACGTGTGGTGAGGCACGCGTTACGCGACGTGTGGGTACACGTTACGTGACGTGTACCCTGGCGTAACGTGTGGTTGTACCTGGCACTACACGTACTCCACCACGCGTTACGCGAGGTGTAGGCACACGTAACGTCTGGTTACTACACGTAGTTAAGTGTACATTAACGCCACGCCAGGTTACTGGAAAGTTAGCCTTGTTTCAGGCTAAAAGTCTCAGTGCATATCTATTTAAAATAATGTTTTCACCAGAGCAGATATTCTGTCGGATAGGGGTGATATGATTGCTGGAAATCTGTTTATTCCGATTATGGCATGGTAACGGCAGGCCTCAGGGGCATAAAGAAAGGATGGGGGCCGGGGTGTTTTTATGAAAATCTGTTGATCCATGATCTATAAATAATAGGAAAACTTAAAAACAGTTTAACAAAAGCAATACCAGTTTGCCATGGTGACTTGTATATTGTCATTTAATTGTTTTAACAGACTGCAATTCTCCCACAGTAGTAATTACCAAGTAAATGAGAAATGATTCTACCACAAACATTTATTTATAAAAGTATCATACTTTACAAAGCTTCCTGAATTCCCATGCACAATAAATATGACAAGTCGTCTTTGTTATAGGCCCTATATACCTCCTTGCTTTATATGACAAAGTAATGCCTACCACAAGCCCTATGCTATCACAGTGTGATTGTAGTTCCTTTATCGAAGTGAGTAAAAAAAAAGAGGAAAATGAACATAAAATGACATAATATTAAATGAAAAGTAAGAATTTGGGCTAAGCTTCTGCCCGCGGTCTATACAATCGGGATCGGAAATTATACAGGATTGAAATGGGGAAACTAGATATAACCAGACATAATATATGCCATGACAATGTAAAGGGCTCGTGCTTATTACACCATGATCAGGGCGTGGACAGAAGGCTTGCACTCAAACATACACTAGGCAGGGATGCCAAGTTAAAAAAAAAAAAAAAAAAAAAATTATGAGTGAGATATTCATTAATCGGCATCTCGGCATGCGAATATGCGCGCGAGCAAGGGTGTGGGAGGGGATTTGCCCCGGCCCCTCTGTGGCCAGAGTAGGGAGCTTTTTCAATTTCATCAGCTAGGTGCATACTTATAAGTGACTATCTTTTACTTATTTTGAAAGACAAAAGGGAAATATACCTTCATTTGCAACTATCACTTTAATCTTTTGAGCTATACTCATTATTATAGGCCCAAGTTCCAGACTTGGCCCGATGCGTGAGAAAAATGGGTGCCATGCGTGAGATTGTGAGATTGCCCCTAAATGATTGAGTCTCACGCATGCTTGAGACTTGATGGTAGCTCTGCATATAGGCCTAACATAACCGCATTATTCAAGATGGCACAACCAAAGAGTTTAGTCAGGAGAGATTACACATTACATTCGTATAAGGAATCAGAGTGTATACTCTTTGGGCACAATTTAACACACTGATTCCATATACGAATGCAATGAGTATGCGTTAGGCTGCGTTCACATAGAACTATTCGGTATTCGATATTCGGTATTCGCTATTCGCTATTCGCTATTCGAGCACCGAATATACACCATCACCCGCACCGTCAACTCACCATCCCATGTAGTGAGGATTTCTTCCTCCTACATCGCAGCAAATCTTATTAACAATTTCTAAACTGCATCAGAATGTCAGTCTACATGCTTATTTTTGCTAAAGGGCAAATCCAGACCAAAAACTGTCATTATTTTATAAACGAGAGACGGTATACGCTGCAAGAAAATCGAACAAGCTCGATTCCCACTTTGCTATACTTTTCGCAGCTATTCGTACTTTCGAATAGTGCCCTCTTATGTGAACCGGTGTGAGGAAATCGTTAGATTCAAGCTATTCGCGTGCCCTCGAAAAAAGAGCCCGAATACCGGAATAGTATACTTCTATGTGAACGCAGCCTTAGACCTGACTGCATAGCAGATCACAATACAGTAATACAACGTAACGTCTTGTGAATAGCACCCTCTTGTGGCCACAGACGCATGATTGTACGCATACGGACTGTTATGCCATGAACCAGACACAGGCAGTGCAGTAAGGATATGCATAACCTTTCCAAAAACATCACATTCTGGACACATGGACAATTGCACAACATCCACTATTGACCTGGACATACACATACAACTTTACATATTGCTTTATTCCTATATACTTTCACCACCAGTTGTGGGTATATTAAATCACTAATTGGGGAATTCATCAGAATAATATGCCTGTATTCGAAATTCTCCCTCTCATCTATACCTCACGCTTAGATTATCCGAACTGGGATGTAATAAATCACCATAATCCCGTGCATCATAATTATATCAGTAGCTATCTGTCTTTTTTCTTCTTTTTTTTTTTTGCAATCACATCCGCTCACAGCAAACAACACTAAAACGAAAGAATTTTTTCTCTCAACACTGACAACGTATAGTTTTGCTTTGACAGCGTTTATGTGTGAGACTGTACTTGAGAAATGCAATATGTGGTCATATCACGTCCTAAGAATAGAGTAATGCAATAATTACCTGAAAGTTCATAATGCTAAATGACAGTGGTTGCATGCTGGAGCCCATCCTTAAACTGCAGTCTAACTAATGTTGGTCCAACTTTATCTATTTTATTCTTCTAAACTGGTGCAACGCATCATACAAGGCTGGACATTACATTTTCGCCGTGGCCCGGGGACAACAGAGAAAGGTGATCGGGTCACAGAAATCTGTATTTGCACATCTTTCTTGCAAAGAAAATATGAAGAACAACACAGAGGTCACATACTGCATGCATTCCAGCTAGATGCTTCTCGACAAGACCAATGTTACCAGAGCACCATTAGTCTCCCATGGCCATAAACCTCGGTCTGTTGTGATACAGCCAAACCCGCTATTCCTTTTTTTTTCTCTAATGGCCAAATTGGACAATAAAATTTATCTATCAATGACAAAAATTGACGTATGTATACCCCCAACGTTAATAATTTTCATGAACATAATGTGTCATGGGAAAAAACAAAACCTGTTTATATCTCAGTTCATCATTCATTGATGTGGTATGACTTTATGAACTTTGTCAAAGTGAATGTTATTCGAATTATGTTAATGACGCCATTTAAGCACTTTTTCATAGTAATATACTTATACCATTATACCGTACCTGCCAAAATTGACATTATTATCGTGGTCCATAAATTGCATTATTTCTTCATGAATTTCACTTCGTAGGTATATGGCTTTCTTTCTATCTTCAAACTCACAAACCATTTATGAAACCCTTTGCTATACCTGCAGTCTCTTCACGTAATTTTCATGACTTTTGACTGTTTTGATATTTGATGACATTTTGTTTTCTTCCTGATTTTTCGTCATGTTTTGGGGCATTCAAAATATTAAACTTGATGCAACAAGAAACATTTATGTTCAGCCTTCCCTAATGGACGCAGGTACACTGCAGTCATTGTGTACTGTCTACTTGTAGAAAATAAATGTGACCGTGCATCACAAAAACCAAAAAAAGGTCGCAACCCTTAATTTTACATCAGGACTCACTGAAACGCTCATCTGTTTCACCATTCAGTGCTGAAACAGGCAAACCAGATCAATCTTAAGTCTTTCTTCTTCTTCACTACTGTATATTTCTCATAAGTTTCGGGTCATTATACATGCATGGTAAAGTGTGTTTTAAGCAGTTTTTCTACAGCCTCTTTTTTTGTTGTAAAGTGAGGGAGATCAAGTATATTATGTTTCAGCATGGAAATCCCATATCATCTTCCAAACCCTTAGACACACTCTTCACTTTGAAGTAACAAGGAATGCTACTGCTTGTAAAGTTGGCATCATAGCCTGGACAGAATATGTTACTAGAGCATGCTCTATTTCAGCTTAATCTGATAATCCCTTCGTTGCTGTTGATCCTGTGTTTTAGATCCCGTTTTTGTCCCATACACGGCACAGCTATGCATACTGTTTGGTGAAGATTTAAAAAGCGCATGAATACACCCAGTACTTCAGATCCTCTTTCCTCAGTTCACACTTTTCAACAATGTGTGATTTCTTTCCAATAGTTAGATTAGTTAGGAGAGTCCATTTGAATTGAATACATCATTTAAAGCTCAGAGTGTGTTCTTTTAGAATTTGCCCTAAACCTAAGAAATTCATGTCTTGTGACTTTTTGTCGGTTTTGAGATTCAGGGTCTCAAAAAGATAAATGAAAGAGAAACACAAAAGAAAACCGATATCATTATCTATGTCTCGTATTTATCGCATTTGAATTGTGCTTCGATATCGTATATCATTCCTGCTTAATTACAATAAAGAATATGTCACTGTTTTTCTTCGATGGATAGATTCATGTTTGGTAGACATGCCGATATCAATGTACACAGGAGCGGATCCAAGAATTCCATAAAAAGGGGGGTTCATTGACTGACGTTGTCTTTTTATTTCTATCGTTTTAACAAAAAAAAAAATAAAAGAGGCGGGACACGCTCTGTGCGCCCACCTCTGCTGGATCCCTAAGAGGTACATTAATGTAGATTGAATTGATGAAAATGTTCGGTTCTTTTCAAGTGCTAGTAGAAAACCTGCAAGGGCTTCAATCTCTTGGCTTGGGCCTGTTTTTACAAAGCTAAAGCCCTCATTATTATAATACAACTGCTATACAGATGACATAAGCAGATGCCACTGTCGGCATCTAATGACAAGAATTCGCCATGATAGGATGGAGTGGTATGAAAGAAGCTTTCTGAATAGCCAGCATCAACGCAGACACTGTTATGGTGCGTGTGTTAAAAACGGAAGAATGAGTGATTTTTCAGCACCATCGTCGAAGTTATGGATTGTTTTGTCCACTTTTTTTTTTTCGTATATATACGGAGCCCAGGGAGAGACATGTGAAAAAATATTTCTATTTCATCAAAGCAAGATATAATTATCTCTTATCAGATGAGACATTGTGTCATTTTGATGAGATATTTTCTTAATTTCATGAGAGTAGCAAGTCAGTTCTTTTTAAATGCGATTATTGACAATACAGGTATTAAGCTACACAGAAATTGAGTAGTTCCATGACATGGGTCCAAAAAGAAAGAATTTCGACCTTCTGCCGGAATTAAACTGACCTGAAAGAAAAACAATAACTAGCAATCTGCCAAATAGAGATTCAAATTGGCAAGTGTTTATTATGTTAGTTATGATTAGGACGTATACAGAAAACTTCAGTTGATTGTTGTTCACATGTATACCACATAATACATGTACATGACGGCACAACTCAAAATTATTACCAAAAAATATACACAAAAATGAACGAATGCAAATCATAATCTCTGCAGGCAGCACATGCACCATACATAATAGTATTACAACTTGAATTTCTACAGTGCATTTAGAATAAAACTTTCATGTTATCATTTTCATCAACAAATATTTGTGGAAGAAGAATTTGTAAACGGCTTTATAATTATTATTGTGCGTGAATTACAATCCCAAAATACTGAATGATAGACGTGCCACTCCATGGTACCGTTTCATGAAAGTTGTCAGAGCTGACAAGTTGTCAAGGCTAACTAAATTGATGAAACATCCCCCAGGAACCCATACCATAGTTATGTTTTTTTTTAATTTATCATCCAATTAGAAACAATAATAGAAAATTAAATGGTTCAAAGACAGAATCTCCCGCATCACATCACCTACACAGGATATCTCAGCTCATGAAAAATAATTAGACACGTATAGTCTATAGCAAATAAAAAAAAAGACATGTCCTGAAACAAGGCTAATTTTTCAGGAGCCTGGCGTGGCGAAGCGTACACTTGACTACGTGTAGTCAACTTGACGTTACGTGTGCCTACACCTCGCGTAACGCGTGGTGGACTACGTGTAGTGCCAGGTACAACCACACGTTACGCCAGGGTACACGTCGCGTAACGTGTACCCACACGTCGCGTAACGCGTGCCCACACCACACGTAACGTGTGGTGTGGGTACGCGTAACGCCAGGTCGGGCTCGCCTATGGGTTTTGCACAGTGAAGCCTGACCTGGCGTTACGCGTACCCACACCACACGTTACGTGTGGTGTGGGCACGCGTTACGCGATGTGTGGGTACACGTTACGCGACGTGTACCCTGGCGTAACGTGTGGTTGTACCTGGCGCTACACGTAGTCCACCACGCGTTACGCGAGGTGCAGGCACACGTAACGTCAGGTTAACTACACGTAGTCAAGTGTACACGACGCCACGCCAGGCTACTGGAAAGTTAGCCGTGCGTAAGGCTTATAGCCTTTTAAAAAATAATAAAATGAAAATTGTAATGCAGGTCTATACTTTAGTAGTCAGTCTACAGACAACAGTACATTATCATAATCTTTTATCTATCATTCTTACAAATCGTGCCTTATTATCAATTTTATCACCGTTGACAAATTACCTTTCATATGAAATAAGCTAACGTTGGCTGTGGCGGACTAGACTGCCGATTGAAGACACGTATAACGTATAACGTAACTACAGACAGACGTATGGCAGGATTGTACCGCACGAATTGCGAAGTAACGGATCTACTCTGAGTGTACTCGACATTGCACCCTTCTGTGACAGTAAGTTCATTTGATTATTTTTCGCCCATGATATTGATTAATAGCAATACAAACTATTGGTATACCACACTAATGTGTCTCATGTCATACAGAATTGCAGTTAATACGAAAACTGTAGGTACACGATTAGAAAATGCACTCCAAAATTACTCGACTTGTCCGTCTTCCAGCCTTGTACTTTCACTTTTCCTGACTGTGTAGCCCGCCGAAGCTCTGGGGGAGCACGCCCGTCGTGATTGCCATGAATGGATATGTGGCCTTGTGGGTTGTGTATAGGTATAGGCGCTGATGATGTACCGTCGTATCCATGACCAAATCTCAATAATTACACAGAACCAAACTACATCAGCGCCTTATTTTGTACTAGTACTGTAGTAGGCTGCTATATAAATAGACCTAGACCTACTTATTGTGAACAAGTAGGAATAGGCCTAAATGTTGTTATTCTATTTTCAGCAAGTGTAATACAATGTAACGTTAGATCTACATGTTTGACGTACGACAGTATGCAAAAGACAAATTAGACAGTACAGTAGAATCTATACCTAGTATTTACCCTCATAATTCTCAAAATTATCAAATTTGTAAAGTGCATATTAAGGTGAGACTTGAAAATTATAGTCAATGCAAGGCCAAACAATGATGAAAAGGAACAGAGGCACCGGTACAGATTATGTTGGCCATCTATGGTTGGACATGGAAAATTGACAGGTCATTGGGATAGTCATTCTGTGATTTTTTTTTCTTTTTTTGGTAATTTCCATGATCATGGAATCCATGCATATATATGTAAATATGTATGATATATGTATGTTGATCAGTACGTTGGGGAATCTTGGAACAGCAGAACAATTTCCTTATCAACTGATAGACATGGAGTATTTCCCCAGCATTACTAGCAAAGGCATAATATTTTGCTTTTTTTTTTTAATTCTTCACACATTGCTTATCTTCACATAATGACATACAATGCACATGGGGCATGTTACTTTTTCCCCCCAGTTCACTTATGTTTTGAATTCTTAGGCAAAGAATATCTATTGATAAGTACTGTAATCTTCCTAGACTTATTTTACTGATCACTAGCCTGAACAGACGCCGTGCAAAAATGTAAAGCATATGGCATCGCAACTTCATTTACAGCGACATGGCTGTGTATGATCACATTAAAAAAATGTGAAGTTAAATTCAATACAGTAGAAAGGGTTGGGAACCACTTTGCTGTAATAAAGTCAAAGAAAGATTGTGATGTCAGCCTGGACCATAGCAGCAGTATATCATTTCAGAAAAGATAAGATAAATATAATGATATCTTGGGCTGACAACAGTTATTAGTGTTTTGCCAATATGTATGCCATTAAAAAGGAAAAATCAAAAAATTAAAATATACAGTGAACTGCATTTACTCAAAGATGAGGAAATTTGATCTTGAGGTGTTCAAATTTCTGTCAGGTGGCATATATGAAACATGTTTTATTTTTCTTCACTTTGCTGACTGAATCAGTTCTTAAACTATAAACAGTATGTTGTGTCTGCAGAATATCTAATGTGGATATGAATGTAGAGGTATTATGTATGTGTGTCCCAATTGGAAGTTTATCATTGGTCAGTAACTAATATCATACTCCTCTTGGTCATCACATTTCACTTTCCCATTCCTATTTACCACTGTCCTGAAGTTGTGTACAATCAAATTATCAAAGTTACTGTTGTGTCTTATCACCATGATGTAGCTCAAGGAGTGACTGGGACTGTATTGACATGAATTGAGAGGAAGACTGTCAGTCCATGCTTCACCCAGACAGTGCCAATCTTACCGATGTGTGTTTTGCTCATTAAAATCTGGAAAAGCAAGTGATAGCTTAGTGGTGAGTATATCATCAAGTACATCAACCGCTATAATGTATTATGAATCACAATTTCTAATGAAGTTATACACTAGGTAAAACTGTATTTTTACGAGGTTCAGGGTTCTTGTACATGGAATATGGGAGGATGTTTCTGTTCAGAGCAAACAGCTACAGTGTAAGAATCAGTTTTACATTTGAGATAAATCTTTTTTTATTTCTTTTTTTTTTTGCACCTTTTGGTGCCTTTACCAAAGAAATGGATCAAAAGCCAAGCCTGCAATACTGAGTCCCACCTCCCTGGAAATGTCAACTGTAGGTTGTTACACCATGAGATTTGTCTTGTGTGGGAGAGTTAGCCACTCAGTATTGTTTGTGACTTGTGTAAGGATTCAGTCAAAACTTTATGTTGTAGGAATAATAATAAATTAAAATATAAGAAACAATAAGGAATACACAAGTATATGCCTACATTAAGTTTTCACTTTCCAGTTGGTAATCTCGCAGTAGGCATGAATTAAGCAAATATCAATTTGCAAATCTGGTGACAGAAATGCACACATGTTTACAAATTTCATATGCGCAGTTTAAATGGGTTTAAGGCATAGTTGCAGTACATGAGAATGAAATGCACATTACATTCTCATGTACTCATGCACATGCATTGTGTTGAATGAATCACCATATGAACTTTATGAAAGTTCATACGCAGACATCTGGTGATGTGATGTTTAATGAATATCAACTTACCTCGTTTAAAATGATATTCTTGACAGTAATGAATCATAGTGTGTGAATGAGGTTGAGACATTACTACATCTTCAGGCTCCTTTTCATGTTCAGGCTCCTTTATTGAGTGCTTGAGTGCACTAAAACCCCTACAAATATGATTTGTTTGATGAATTTCAGGCCTTCAAGTCATAGTGCTTGGGGATGTTGACTATTTCATACTTTCAGGGAATTTCATTGTCCTGGGTTTAGTATTTTATTTGTTGTTGCTGTGGGGGGGGGGGGGGAGGGGTTGATCTGTCACCTGCCACTGTTCAATCAAGTTATGAAAGGTTGTCTCTTGTGTTTATTACCATGAATTAGCGGAAGAAATGCATCAGCTGGGGAATTGATCGACATTAAGAGGGAGACTATCAGTCCACCCATTGCCAAGCTACGCTGCAACAAGACAGTGCCAATCTCCTTGACATGCATTTTGCTCTTCTGTAGCTGGAAAAACAAGGAGTTATGTGGTGAGTGTTTCACTGAGTACGTGAACTCATCCAAACTACTATCATTGTATTAACCTCAACTGTTTAGGAAGATAAAAGAGGGGGAAGGGAGGGATGGAGGTACCAGGTAATCTTAGTTAGGCTCCTCCCAGGCCCCCTCCCCCTTCCAGATCTCAACAGTGCGATTGCAATTTGTAGTTGACAGTATTCGGAGCATGAAAAGATGTTATTCATCGAAAAAAAAAAAATAATAATCATGCTGTTGTGAAATTTGACTGAAAGCACAAATTTCATTGCAACTGTACCACGTTTTCGAGCATATCTTGGTCTGACATGCATGTACATATATTTTATATGCAATTTCCTCCTGGGTGTCTAAAATTTGGTCTCTATAGGGAGAATGCGGCAGACACTTGAAATGAAGAAGTTGTGAAACATCACAGCCATAGTTTTTCTGCGAAGACGACATTGCTAGGAATGCCGAGGGGGACCTTCCAGCCCCCTCCTCGACAGCTTATAGTGAGGGTTAAAAGCAATGCTTTATATCATATTCTGGGTTCTTGTGTATGTCATGCAAGAACACCAGCTAGTGTCAGTTTGACATTTGAAATTATTATTTTTTTAAAGGACCTATTGGTGTCTTAACCAATTAAGAAATAAAAAACTTGCACTGATATCAACATTATGTTATTGGAGCACTGGACATGTCTTGCATACAAGAATTTAGCCACTTAGTAATTGTTTATTATTGATCGTAAGATATTGTGAAAGCCATATACATTAAACTGTTGAAATATGATTGAATGATTGTACAACGCTTAATAGAAATGTATCACACAAATTTAATGAATTCACACACAAACAAACTCAAAAGAACATGTGTATGCCGATTTTTACTTCCCAATTGGTATTCTCACAATAGGTATTGGTAAGCAAATATTAATTACAGATATATGGTGGCAGAAATGCACACGTGTCTACAAATGAATGCAGAGCTGCACAGACATATTTACAATACATAAGAATAATAATGCATAACATAATGATGAGAACATAAAACTTTATGGCAGTTCATAGGCAGGAATTTTGCAATGCAGTTTGATTATAGATAATAATTCACTCTATTGAAAGGACATTTTTTTTTTTTAATTTCATATTCTGTGTATAAAGAGGTCAGACATCATCTCATATTAAGTCTCACTTTCCTTAAAAAATGGAAATTTTCTTTATTTTCTGATAATGATCGACTACAGCAGTCTACATAATTCAGATGTCTTTTGGCGTATTGTAATGCATGAAATAGGCCTTCACAAGAGTCTTCATGTTTGCTATGTCAAATCTTCCTGTTTGTTTGTTTGTTTGTTTGTTTGTTTTCTTTAATATGGGGAGGTTAACATCTCAGTGCATATATCTTAACACTAGACACATGTTAGATTCTTGGGAGATGTTTTATGTGTGAAGTATAATCTCATTTTCTTTGTCCACTTTCTTTTTCTGAAATTTCTTGTCTCTTATGAAGGTATAACTCAGTTGACTCAATCATCATACTCGGCAAGCTTGAAGTTGGAAGGTGGAACTATTTAAGCACGCAAAGGATGAGTAGCTCGCTGTCGACAGTCAGTGGAGATAAAAGAAGGCAGTAATCTTTCTGAAGACATTTCATCAGGCTGGGGTCATCACTCTCTGCAAGCAAGGGAAGAAAGTCATGAGCAGACAGTGGTCAGAGGCTGCAACACTCACAAATTCATCACAACTCATCGAAGTATTGGTGCTTGACTATGATTTCAATTAGAAACTTGTGGATATTTCCCTTCTGGAAGAGCTCATTCTTTGTACAGTACACAGATGATGAGGCACAATGTCATTCTTTGTGTGGTTAAGCCAGTAGTCAAGCACTGGTGTGGAGCATCCACATAGAATATATGTTACAGAGCCATGCTTTGTTCATTTCTGTGGCAAGAAATGATCTCATCACTTAACCGTACCCTATGTCCACGGCATCTTGATGCACAGAAATGGGAGCCTTAGTTTCAACTTTTCTTGAGAGTTTAGTGACAGTAATGGCTCCTTATATTGAATAATCTGACCATGCAACCGTAATCACAATAGCAGGTCAATATCGATTTCTGTTGTTGTTGTTGTTGTTGGTCTCTGCAACTGAAATCGTGTACTGCAGTTCTGAAATTCCAACTGTCCTAGAGGTATTGCAAATAATCTCATTTTTAGCATTTATTCACATGCTCTGCTATTTTACATTAAACAACTCTTTCATGTTATCTCTGAGGAGTAAGATAAGATGACTGACTCTTCAAAACTCAGCAAGGCATGCATTTTCAGTATCTGCCTTTTCAAATTTACAATGTGCTTTCATTCTGGAATTTACTCTTTAACATAACTCAAAACTGACAATTTCTTTCACTTTGAGAGCATTAACTAAAGGGACGGTGTATAAAATGGTGATTGTGCACGGAGCTTTGTTCTTGGTCTACAGTGTAAAATATATACAAGCATTCAGTATGAAAAGGACAAGATGATTGTTTTGCAACAAGTAGATTTTAGAGGGGCATAATGCATTTCTCATATAGTATATGAAATCATGTGCTTTTATGATTAATGGTGTGACCGCATCAAATATGCAGACCGTGAAAGTGTTTTTTACATGGTGAAAGCCACAGATAACAAATGACATATGTGAATAAGAATGTTTACTAGTATATGTGCGTGTATGTATGTGTCAATATACATATCAGGGGTGGATCCAGAAATTCTGTAAAGGGGGGGGGGGGGGGGGGCAACTAATATTCCTGGTGCCACTTCCAGGTTTCATTTCATTTTTTTCTTTTTATATCTTTTGTTTTTAACCTAAAATAAAGGGGGGGTGGTGTGGGCCATTTGCGCCCCCCTAGATCCGCCACTGCATATCTATATTTCGTGTATATATATATATATATATTATATATATATATATATATATATATATATATATATATATATATATATGTGTGTGTATATGTGTGTGTATATAGATAGCTTATGTCGGATACATTCAAACTTTAAAAGAAAAGTAAACAACCACTGCACAAATACTAGTTGAAAGATTTTCAATGCAGAAGTATAGCAGTTTGATTAATGAGTAAAAATTGTCGCAGATATGGACATTTGTCGCAAGGTTAAGAGCTGTGACAAAATTTCACCAGATTTTGGTGGTGCTAATGAATACTTTCATTTTCAAAATATGTTTGTTTTCATTGTTTCCAATTGGATGATTTTGGGGAACAATGCAATGGTATGCCAGGTTCCTTGAGTGATATGTTTATCCTTCACTGTTTACAGACTGCGATATGCACACAATGACTGTAACAAAGCAATTTAGAAATAACTTTCAATAGCTGTGAAGAGTAATGGTGATCTGCCATCACGTGACGATAGCTCAAATACATGCAATTAGTGAGCCGTGAGATCTTCTTCCATTTTCTAGGCAAGGAAGACATATAGGAACAATGGAAATGCTCACAAATTTTCAGTGACCCGTTCATCTCTTACTGTTGTCCCTAGACCAAGGATAATGTTCAGCCTTGTATTAGGTTATTGCAACAAAACCAACATTTCAAGTACACACTGTAATACATATGACTGAAATTGGACCAAGAAGCAGAAGCATGTTCATTGGTACATACTAGAAGTGGCATGAGTATATGGACCATGGCAGTAATTGCATTACTGTATTTTATTGATATGTGCATTACATAATTAAAATGGTGATTTCATTGAAAATATGATTCTCAAAACAAAAATTTGTAAAATTTGATGGGAAAACAATTGTTTTGTTGTTGTGAGCCGAAATGATTGCATGAATGACAGATGATGGTTATCTCATGCTTGTGATTGTGATAAAGAGCAAGGTAGATAAAAGGGGGAATCTTTGGAAACTGGCAAAGTATTCTGATAAATTCCATATTCCATAGATCCACAAGTTAAAAGTGAAAGTAGTAATAAAGTTATAGAAAAAACTGAATTGTATGTATGTGATCGTTTGTGCGTGTGTGTGTGTTTATGTGTGTATGTAAGGTGTGAGTGACTGTGTCCATCAGTGTTTAGCAGCTCAAATTTTCTCTGCCTTTTTCTGCTCCACAAGCTCTCTTCTCTCCTCTCCTCTCCTTTCCGATCTCCCTCTCCCTTTCTTTTTCCTGTTTTTTTTTTCTCTCTCTGTGGCTAAACTGACCCTCTCCGGTTGTTTCATTTTCTCCTCAAATAATCAGTTTCCAGTTGTGGTTGAAAAGGAAGAATTTAATTGCTCAGCCAACGACCTAAATTAAACAATAACGTAACTGGCATCTATGTTCATCACTATTATGTGGACCAAATACTGTACAGGTACTGTAATGATCAGTGCAAAGTAATACTGAAGAACAGTATACTGAAGAAGCGGTAAAAACAAATGAAAGTAACATGAAACAAATGTCTACACATATAGGATATATAACATAAAAAATAAGAAACAATCACAAAAATCATAATCCGTGAAATCAACGCCATAGGCCTATTCATTAAAAGTCAACAGACTACACTAAAAAGTATCGATTTCATTTTAGCAGACACAAAGTAAAAAAACAAAACACTCTCATTCCAAATGAAATAATGAAATCATAATTCCGTAACTTAGATATTCTTCCCCTACACAAGCTATCTCAGCTCATCAAAATCATCTAGACACGTATTTTTCCCCTACACAAGATATCTCAGCTCATTAAAAATATTTAGACACGGATCGACTATAGCAGATAAAAACAAAAACATATCCTGAAACAAGGCTAATTTTTCAGGAGCCTGGCGTGGCGTCGTGTACACTTGACTACGTGTAGTCAACCTGACGTTACGTGTGCCTACCCCACGCGTAACGCGTGGTGGACTACGTGTAGCGCCAGGTACAACCACGCGTTACGCCAGGGTACACGTCGCGTAACGTGTACCCACGCGTCGCGTTACGCGTGCTTAAGCACACGTTACGTGACGTGTGGGTACACGTAACGTGACGTGTACCCACGCGTTACGTGTGGTCAGGCACGCGTAGGTGTTTCGAGGTACGTGTAGCTACCTGACGCAATGACCCGAACGGCTTGCCATAGACCAGACGCTGTTAATACGCGCTACGTATGTACAGCGGCGACTGGGCTGTGTATAGTTAGACAAGTGCATGCATGATGTTACCGGTGCCCGGTGTATTAAGTTTACATTAATTTGTAAAGTAGCACTGCACCAAAACACTAAAAAGCAGGTTAAAAAGCAATGACAAGCAAACACAATAATGACACTTATATAAATCCTGAAAGAAGACAAGCCTCACCCACTGATGGTGACATTGTTGTCGTGCCGGTCGAGTCTCTAGATGGTGATATCTTGACTTTCACAAAAACAAAGAGATTACTAGTATACCAAGCCGACACCTGTGTGGTGAATGCGACCCGTCCGTGTAAGCGAGCGCGAGCATCCCCTCAACACATCACAGCGACTAGCTAACTACCGCATCGCAATTATTCACAGACCGAACTGCGCGAGCGCCATCTAATAGTTTCAGTCTGTCACTGTTAATGAGATACTAAAAAGCTTATTAAGAACTCACCTAACAAATCATGTGAACTTGATCCAATCCCAACAGATTTTGTTAAGAAGTGTGGCAGAGTTTTAGCACCCGTTATCACAAGAATCATAAATGCTAGCCTGAGATTAGGTGTAGTTCCACAGGTGTGTAAAAAAAGCAGTTATTCATCCAACTTTGAAAAAAGCAGGCTTAGATCAGGAGTGTTTAAAGAATTACCGTCCAATTTCAAATTTACCTTTAAATTGCTTGAAAAGGTTGTTTTCTCACAACTGACAATGTATCTGCAAGATAATTGCTTGATTCATTTCAATCAGCGTACAAGCCTGGTCATAGTGTAGAAACACTGTTAGTCAACTTATCAGATATTGTGTTCAGAGAATTAGTGGTAACATCACTGCTCTTATCATGCTTGATATGAGCTCAGCTTTTGACACAGTCGATCATGCTATTCTGATTCAACGATTGAGATATTTGGGCATCAAAGGAACTGTTCTTGATTGGTTTATATCCTACTTATGTGATCGATCTCATTATGTCAGAATTGGTGATTCTACCTCTTGTAAAACTATGACAATGTTTGGTGTACCTCAAGGTTCTGTTGGAGGCCCGCTGCTTTTTTCTCTGTATATGCAACCAATTAGTGTTCAGTATTTCGCAAGCATTGTATTAGTTATCATTGTTGTGCGGATGATATACAACTTTATTTGTCTTTTAAACCCACTCCGTCTTCATTGTCATCCGCCATTGTAAAACTCGAAGCATGTTTGCAAGACCTGAAAATTAATTTTGGCTTACATCCAATGGCCTTAAACTAAATGATGATAAATCTGAGTTTCTGTTATTGGGATCAAAGCATAAGTTAAGCAAAGTTGATTATCAGTCATGTCATGTCAACATCGGTAGCACTTGCATTACTCCGTTGAAAACAGCCCGTTAGGTGTCATATTTGATCAGGAAATGTCATTTCGAAGTCATGTAACTCATATTCAGCGGAATGTTCGATATCAGTTGCGTAATTTTAGTTTCATAAGGAAATATTTGTCTAAATCTGCAGCTGAGATACTTATTCATGCTTTGATTTCTTCTCGGTTGGATTTTTCGTATTCATTGTTGTGTAATCTTTCAAAAAAAGATGTTACAAAACTTCAACGGTTGCAAAATTCTGCTGCCCGATTGCTAACTTTTACTAATAAGTTTGATTCCATGTCACCAGTTCTCCGTTCCTTACATTGGTTACCTGTAGAAAAAAGGATTATTTTCAAGATTCTGTTATTAGTACATCATTCAGTTCATTCTTTTTCCCCAATATACATAAGTAATTCTGTTCAAAAATACAATCCGACACGAAGGCTACGTTCATCATCAGATGCATTCTTACTCCAAACACCCAGAGTAAAACATGGGTATGGTGATCGTGCTTTTTCCGTTATGGGACCAAAATTGTGGAATCGGTTACCTCTTCAGTTAAGGGAACTGTCATCTACAGAGTCATTCAAATCCAAACTTAAAACTTATCTGTTCCTTTCATACTGAGGACTGTAATTGCTGTATGTCATTAATATTGGATCAATATTGTATTTTTAATTGATATAATTATGTTGTATTCTTTATTTGGTATATATTTGCTTTTGTTTACCATTTTCTTCTTTGTTGAAATGTTTGAATATGTATATGCATGTAAATATATGATTTTTTTTTCATTTTTGAAGCGCCATGAGCACTGAAAAGTGGACCTGTGCGCTATACAAGTAGCCACTATTATTATCATTATTATTATTATTATTATCTATCCTACTACACGTACTGTACATAGTAACATCGATAGCACCGGTAGGCGGTACAGTAATCCGGATTGTATACATGACAATGTACAGCTAAACAGGTTTTATCACACATATTTATTATGCACAAAATTTAATAAGCCGCCGCACAGTGTACCCAACACTGCAGTCGCACGCGTACGTCTCGTGATTAGCACGCGTCACGATCTGTGGTCACGATGTACACATTGTACCCAGGGAGGTGAGACAAAAACCTCCCTGATGTACCATAGAGTTCATGTTTTGAAAACATGCGGAAACTCACCTTACCAGGCCGCGCCGCACCACACCCCTCCCCCACCCAACATCCTCGTCCACCCGACCCCAATCAATGTTTACATCTTGCTCATAACGAGGCTTGTACTAGTATACACACGTGTGTTGTTGTTGTTGTCATTGTTTTTGTGTTTGAGGAGCGTTATTTATTCGCTTTTGAATATTTGCGCCTTTTGTATCATTAGGCCTACTTTGCATAAAATTAATTTCTCACAAATTAAACAAGAATTAATATTTCCCAATGATACATTTTGTATTACGTCATGACGTGTGTCCAGTAGTCTGGTTTCCAGACCACCTGCCAAGGCTCTGATACAGGATATCACTGACGCCCTCAACGTTAAAAACTGGTGTAGGTTTAGGTGGATGTGTCCTTCGACAACGGCTAGGCGGCGGCGACGAAGCCGCGGAGTCCAGCTGGCAAAGGGTCTGGAAACCAAACTACGTAAGTAGACCAGGGATGTGAGATGACACCTCCCGGAGTAGAGACCATTATAGGACCTATTATGTAGGCCCTACATGACCTGGAAAAAGTAAGTTTTTTTCTGTTGATCAGTGTTCTAAAAGGGTAGGCCCTAGTGAAATAAAAATTCAACTTGGTTGCCACCTTGGCAACCTTGGGCAACTCCTTTTTTATATATCAGCCTAATTAGCATGATTACTTAATTACAATTTGTAAAATATGTAGACCTAATTGCTCATTTTGATACAGGAAGCCAGAAAACGTATAGGACGTACAACTGTTATAGGGTTTACTGTAACGATGAATCCATTTATTTAAAATACCAGTTTCCAATTATTTCAAATTATGCAAATGTCTTGAGTATCGAAAGTAGCATAATGAGTTTATTTACACGGGTCTACGGCAATTACTCCCGGGGCAATTACTCCGGACCCTTCCCCTTGCCCTAATCCTAACCCTGTACCTAATCCTAACCCTAACCGTAACCCTAATCCTAACCCTTTACGAGGGGGGGGGGGGGGGGGGTAATTGCCCTCTGGGGGTAATTGCCCGGATACGATTAGCTTATGTACAATAGCGAAGTACATGGTACATGCCATTGAATGTAATCGGAAAAAAGTTACTTAAACAATTTGTCTGTTTGTCTGCTTGTTTGTTTGTTTGTTTTTATGTTGATATATTCATATCATTTATTTGATTGTACAAACAATAAAAACTTTAGTTGGTTTTATAGGTGGATGCCCACGCCTTCACATTGCCTGTCACCCCTCCCCAAAACTGACGGTCACAAATGTATTCCTGTTCATAAAAAGAAACCTTGAAAAATGTGCTGTCCTTGTTTTCAAGCTTTCTTGAATTGTATCAAGTATTTAAAAAAATATTATTAGCTAATTCGATTTTTATGCCAATTAGGCTACTAAATTGTAATTGCCTAAGGTTACCAAGGTGACAACCGAGCCCAATGTCTCCTTCAGTACAAATCTAAAGAAGCTCGAACAGTCATAGGCCTGGTATACATGTATGAGTTTTCATGCTTCCAGGATTAAGAGAAACAACGTGCGTGCAAATTAGCTAAACGTGCTACATTCTATTCACATATAGTCACATATACCCATGCATCATATGTAAAAAAGTCAGTTACAAATAATCAAAATAGTATTCTTTGTGTTAATGTTTGCACTGGTGTCATGTGAAATGTGGAGTATCACTAAAAACCTTTCAAAGTGAGAAGGATTGGATTTGTTCTCTTTGTACTTTTCAGGAATTACCCTTTTTCAATGTATCTTATGAGAAACAGACAGAGTCAATTCGGACCACAGTAAACTCGTCCCCACCTTGTGATTATCATACTGAAGAAAACATATTTGGGTGTAATAATGGTCTCAATATTTCTCACCTTATAATGTTCGAAGTTTAAGGGGTAAAGTCGACGACATTTGTCAGTATCTCATGTCAAATCCGTTTGACGTATTTACAATTTCTGAAACGTGGTTAGATAATGATGTATGTATTGATCTGTCTGTTGATAGTTATGAATTAGAGAGGAGAGATAGAAATTCTCAAGGTGGGGGTGTTTGTTGCTACATATAATTATCCCTGTCATAATATGTACGCAGATTAGACTTTGAAAGTGACGGACTTGAACTTCTTTGGATAGAATTACAAATAAAAAATGCAAGTTCTTTATTTATCTGTGTCCTTTAAGGGGCTCCGAATTCTCCAGCTGATTATTTTGCAAAATTGGAGAGGAATATTGATGAAGTTAATTTGATGACAAATAATATAGTGATTTTGGGAGATTTTAATTGCAATATGTTGGTGAAAGTAGACTGAGTCAGAATATTAATGATTTATGTACATTATTTCAATTGGATCAAGTAATCAATGTACCCACTAGAATTACACCTAATAGCAGAACATGTATTGATTTGATTATATTACCTAAATGTAAACGTTTCACCAGAAAAAGTGTTATATCGCTTGTAATAAGTGATCGGATCTCTTTTTTTTTGCAATTAGATTTCAGGGTTTTTTGTTTTGTTTTGTTTCGTTTTTTAAGAGGGGACTGCATGCTACAAGCCTGCTCCGCTTGGGCCATCTATAGGTACCGCTCAGCTCGAAGCTGATGACGTAAACAAAAGGACTTTATCATTTCTACAGGGCCTAATAGTATTAGGAAAATTGATTTTTTTTTTCGTGCATACCTATATGAGTGGAAGTCACTGATCTCTATGGAAGAATAAGATCAGTGGTGTAAATGAGCTGCTTGGCGGAAGCCTGCGCTCTCAGTTTGCTTAACTATAGTTATTATTATTATTATTATCATTATTATTATTATTATTATTATCATTATTATTATTATTATCATCATTATCATAATAATGATAATAATAATAATAATAATAATTATTATTATTATTATTATTATTATTATTATTATTATTATTATTATTATTATCATTATCATTATTATTTTTATTGTTATTATTATTATCATCATTATTATTATCATCATCATCGTAGTTATTATTACTTTTATATTCTTACACCACACTTCCTTTGCTTCGCACAAGGGGTTCAGCACCCTGAACGGAAAAATAAAATGTTGTTTTTATCCCTAATGTTATCTTAAAGGAAGGGGATACCTTTTACAGACCTCCCAAAATGCAACAAAACATTAAATATGAACCTCAGGGGACTTGTTTAGGCCACTGCTGAGAAATTTGGAAGTCAACAGTTATCTACAATTTGAATAATGCACAAAACTCAACTACTCAGTAGTTCTGTGTGTCAGCCACACTTAAGCCTTTTTGTTGCAGTCTTCTGTATTTTTTATCTATAAACACAAATCTAAAAGTATAAGAGCTGATGTAATAACATATAGAGTGTGTGGCAAGAATGTATATAGAAATGTTTGTAAGTTTTGATGAACTTTCTTCACAAAATATACATGATGGACACACATGCAGTGCATGGGTCTGCAAAGGTAGCCTAGTAATGTACTGGAATTTACGGTGAGCCCCGAAAAAAATTTCAATTCAAAATCTAACGGTCAATAAAAATGTACTAAATGTTACCTTCCACTTTCAATACTTTATGGGAGTTTCTAAAATGATGCTCTCTTCAACATACCACTGTATTTATACAACTCTTCATTTAAGGCATGCAAATAGGATTCCCTACCTTTAAACTCGTATCCAGCTGGCAAATACAGGGAACTAATTCAATTCAATTCAATTCATTTATTTCATTCTTTCTTTTTCCAACAAAACATAACACATGAAAAAATCAGGAGTTATAACATAATCGATAGGCATGTGTTCAACTTTACATGATAGATAATAGTTAACAATAAAAATTATACATTCATACCGGCAAAATACAAAGTTATGTTTGGAGGGGGAAAAAGAAGAAGAGTATATTGAGAGGTCCACTGAAAAGGATGCTTGTATATTGTGAAAAACTCAAAGGATTCTTATGAACATATTTGTTTACAAAAACAGGACGAAACAAGAGACAGGAGGAAATTGAGGTGCTTTGGAGCTCAAGCAGCTGAGCAACGTGTATACAAATAAGATGATGTAATAAATTACACAGTGATGAGTTCAATGATTGACGATAAACCCTTAGGTCAGTAGGTTGTAGAGACGAGCTATAGCTAATGAATAGTGACTGTCCTATCGGAATTTAACAAAAAAGAGTTTCAACTTGCGCTTAAACGAATTCAATGATGGAGGATTTTTTTTTTATATCACAGCTTGAAGAATTTCAGAATCTATGGCCGATGTATGTAATGACAGATTACAGGGCCGAGCCCCCCCCCCCCCCCCCCCCTCAATACATACACACTTTTTTCTTCTCTTTTTTTTTTTTCAGGAAGCACAGATTCAGGTTTTTTTTTTTTTTTTTTTTTTTTTTAGTTTTTAGTTTTTCCTCATGGGCGGGGGGTGCTGCTTGTCAGTAATGAAGTGTAACAGAATAGTGTGGGTCCTATATAATTAATGTAAAGACACCTCTCTCTCTCTTCTCGTAAGACCCACACTATTCTGTCACACTTCATTACTGAAGTAAAAATAACTGGTTTTAATATGAAGAAACCTTAGCCATTACAATGCAAAAAACAATATGACAACTTAGTAGGTCTATAACCAGTCGGTATCAACGGCGTAAATCCGTACTGAGGAGTGGGGGGGGGGGGGGGGATGATCGGCGATAGTCACCATCACCACGATTACAAGGTCATAACCGGACCGGCACAGCCTGGGGGGGGGGGGGGCACACATACACACACTTTACATTGATCGAATGTTTGCATCCTCCACTCTTATTCATGAAATATTAAGTGGGAGGGAAGTGGCAGCAAAAATATGAAGAATTTTGTTCTTGTTTGTTTTTCTGTTTGTTTGTTGTTTTTTGCTTGTCAGCCGACATTCGGCGGAAACTTTAAAAGTATTCTAACTTTTAAATTGGTGTTTCTCTTGTCTTTTGATTTTCTTTCTTCTTGACTGACAGGCGATTTTGACCACCCCCCCCCCCCACTCTTTTTCAAACGTAGCATCGC
Organism: Diadema setosum; assembly: GCA_033980235.1. NCBI lineage: Eukaryota > Metazoa > Echinodermata > Echinoidea > Diadematoida > Diadematidae > Diadema > Diadema setosum. The sequence goes on along the minus strand of CM067068.1, from coordinate 37,077,617 downwards.
CCTGAATGGGGGAGGGTGTGGGAGGGGGTGTCTCCCTCCCATATACGGTGAGAACTTTTTGCATTTTGTTGTTGTACATGGTGCAATTTGATGCATGTTTTTGTGCGTTTTGTCGAGTTGAAATATAGTCCTACTTGTTTAGGGTAGCAGTATATTTTGATGTCGATCGTTATTACACAATTTCGCTAAAAAGTTGTATCAATTAAATAAACTTTTTGTATTTATTACACTGAATATCATGAACGCGACCGAGCTCGAGCGACCGGAGCGAGCGGAGCGAGCGAGGGGGCGGGGGAGTGTTTGGGGATGGGAGGGGGTGTCCCCCTCCCACGGTGAGAACTGTTGGATTTTGATGTTGTAAATGGCAATTTAATGCATGTTTTTGCGCGTTTTGTCGACTTGAAACAGTCCCACTTGTTTAAGATAACAGTATATATAATGTCGATCATTATCAAACATTATCGCGATATAATGGTATCATTTGAATAAACTTCTTGTATTAACTCTTACACTGAATATCATAAACGCGACCGAACCCGAGCGAGCGGAGCGAGCGGGGGGGGGGGGGGGGGGGGGGGGGAGGAGGGGAGGGTGTGGGAGGGGGTTGTTGTCCCCCCCCCCCACCACCACCACCACCACCACCACGGTGAGAACTTTTTGCATTTTGATGACGTAAATGGTGCAATTTGATGCATGTTTTTGCATGTTTTATCTACTTGACAAAGTGCCACTTGTTGAAGGTTGCAGTATATTTTGACGTAGATTATTAAACAATTTGCCAATAAAATTGTATCATTAATATAAACTTCTTGTATTAATTATTACACTGAATATCATGAACGCGACCGAACACGAGAGAGCTTTTTATATATGCCTCTGCCACGAAGTGGTGCCGGAGGCATTATGTTTTCGGGTTGTCCGTCCGTCCTTCCGTCCGTCCGTCCGTCCTTCCGCCCGTCCTTCCGTCCGTCCGTAATGATTTTGTGGACAGCGTAACTAAAAAGCTTTTTGAGGTATCCTAATTAAACTTGGCATGTATGTGTATTAGGGAATGAAGTTGTGTCTATCAACTTTTGGGTGCATATGCTCAAGGTCAAAGGTCAAAAGTCAAGGTCAAATACGTAAAATTTCACTATTTCCACAATATCTATGCAATGCCTGAAGATATTTTCTTGAAACTTAATGTATACATGTATTACCCAACTAAGATTCTCTGGTGAAAGTTCGGGGTAATGAGGTCAAAGGTCAAAGGGCAAAGGTCAAGTAAAGATATTTAAACTTCAGTTTTTTCTCCGTACCTTGGGAAATTGTTCAAGGTATCTTCATGGAACATACATGTACTGACTGGCAGTGATTATCTAGACAATTTAGGGTTCATGGGGTCAAAATTCAGGGGTCAAAGGTCAAGGGCAACGCTTCAAAATTTTACTATCTCCTTCATGTTTATGCAATGCCAGCAGGATTATTTTTTTTTTTTTTACGCTTGGTGTATGCATATAACCTAATAGAGATTCTCTGGAAAGTTTTTTTTTTTGCCTCAAAGGTCAAAAGGTCAAAGATCAAGTGAAGTGCTGAACTAAGTTTTTTCATCCATATCTCGGAAGTGGCTCAAGTTATCTTGAAACTACATATTTATGCATGTTCTGCCTGACAGTGATTATCTTATGAATTTTAGGATCAAAGGCCAGATGAAATGGTAACAATTTACTATTCAGTGCAGAAATTGCACTTTTTCTCCATACCTTGAAAATCACTCAATGCATAAACGTATATGAATGGGTCAAAGTCAAGTTAAAGTCCTTAAATCCCCAAATACATGCTCTCCTATTCATCCAATTAAAGCTAGGTCAAGGAAGGTGAATATTCAACACATTTGTGACAAACTTGTCATTTTGATATTTTGCCAATTTTGTGAAAATGTAATCACACATTGTCCACATGTTCTATCTAGACCTTTACACTAATATTAGGAGAATCATGCATTATGGCGGAGGCATACCAGTCGCCATAGCGACATTTCTAGTTGCATTTTGAAGTTGTAAATGGTGCAATTTTTATGCACGTTTGCGTGTTTTATCCATTTGAAACAGTCCCACTTGTGTGAGGTAGCAGTATATTTTGATGTAGATTACATTGAACAATTTGCCTATAAAGATTATTCAAATAAATGTATTGTATTATTATTCTTACAATGAATATCATGAACGCTGTCTGTTAAGGAATCAAACAGATAAAGCAAGCACACGAGGGTGTAGATAAGGTGCATTTCTCTTCCCACAAGTCTTCCCACAAGAAGGTGATTTTGCATTTTCAGACCTGAAATTCAGCGATCTGGTGCAAACTTTTGGTGCCAAAAAAGTAATAATGGAATAAATAGGGCTTTTTCAGGAAAGTTTTAAAATCACAGAATTTATCTCTTATTCCGAGTCTGCATCATCTCTGTGTATGTATCAAATCTAGTGAGGTAGAGCTTAGGAGGAGGGTGTGGGAAGGAGATTCCTCCTCCCGCTCGACGGAGCTTTTGCGTTTTTAGAATAGAAATAAAGCGATCTGAAGCACACTTTTTGTGGAAAATTCGGAAAATGTTATTCCCCAAAGTGTTCTAAGTCTGTATAGAGGGGACCAAGCAATTGGAGGGTGGCAAGATACCTTTCCCATATTCGACGGAGTTTTTTTTTTCAGTTTTAGAACTGAAATTCAACAATCTGGCGCACACTTTTTGTTGGAATATCTGGAAATTTGTCAATCAGAGAAGGTTTGAGGGGAGAGGCCCTATTCCCCCCCTCCTACACGAGGGAGATTCTTTATCTGATTGCATTTTAACATTTTGGTGCACCCATTTTGTGGCATATTTGGAAAATTGTCTATGTTCAAAGTGTAGCCACAGTCTACATGTATGCATAGGGCGGGGGGGGGGGGATGGGTGAGCAGGGAGAAGGCTATCACCACCCTTCCCGTACGAGGGAGCTTTTGGCTTTTCAAATTGAGATATCTCGCATAAGCGTATTGATGGAATATTTGGGAAATTATCAACAAAAAAAACAACAATAACAACAACCCACTGATCTGGGGGAACTGAGCGAGGAGAGTGTTGATTAAGAGGGGATATTCTCCTTGTACATGAGGGAACATTAATATTTTGAATCTTCGGAATTAAAGTGATAAGTCTTGTGCACTCAGGATTATTCTGATTTTTTTTTTTTTTTTTGTGGTAAATCTGAAAAGTGTACGAAGGCTAGGGAAAGGGGCACAGAGGGGGAGTGCTTAGGAGTATCCCCCTCTCAAGCACGAGAGATTTTGCATTTTTTAAAATTGAAATTCAACGGTCTGGTGCACACTTTGAGTGAAATGTTGAAAAACTTATGGTCTTGCTTAATGAAAGGTTGAAACCAAGCGGGGAAAAGATTGATTGAAAGAAGATATCACCTCCCACCCGCGGTGGATGTTTTGTGTGTTTTTTTTTTTTTTTTTTTTTTTTTTGTAACTGAAGTGACAGACCTGGTGCACACTTAGAAACATTTGAAAATCTGTCAATCTAAAAAGAAAAAAAAAAAAAAAAAGGAAAAGGACCGAAAGGGGGAGGAGGTGGAAGGAGGTATCCCCTTCCCACGCGAGAGAGATTTTTTTTTTTTTTTTTTTGGTCAGAATTGAAATTCTGCAATCTGTTGTATACTTTGGATAAGATGTTTCGACAGTTTTCTAAAAAAAAAAAATAGAAGATATCCCCTCCCACCCGCGGTGGATCTTTTGTGTTCTTTTTTGTAACTAAAGTGACAGACATGGTGCACACTTAACGGAGACCTCCAAATGATTTTCAGATTTTTACATTTGAACAACTATAAATTAGTTATACTGAGGACAGAGTTTCAGAATTTGTGATAATTAGGATGAAGAATAAGAATATTTTCAAAATTTAGAACAAATTGTAATGAACAAGGATGATGACATGGCAGAGTCACCATAAGAATGCATGAGTTGAGGCTCAAGGAAACAGAACAAAAGAAGAAGGCATGCATAGATTATTCACAGGTGAACTTGCTAGCAAGCGGTATTGTAATGGAATTACACTGCTACATTTCTGAAATAATATGTGAACCTCCTGTGTCATCATCCTTGTTTAGTGTAATTTGTTTAAGGTTTTTCAAAGTATTGTTTCTCTGCTCAAGAACCACAATAAATTCCACAAATCTATTCATGGAGTTGTCGATTTACGTACAACATAATGTGAAATTATGAAAATCGCCTGGAATGTCCCTTTGAGATAAAACATTTGGAAATCTGTCTATCTAAAAAGAAAAAAAAAGGAAAAGGACTGACGGGGGAGGAGGTATCCCCTTCCCACGCGAGAGAGATTTTTTTTCCAGAATTGAAATTCTGCAATCCGTTGCACACTTTGGATAAGATATTTCGACAGCTTTCTATAAAAAAAAAACGCTAGAAAATTTTCCTCATTTCGGGAATCATCGGGATCAGAATGATACGTCCCCCCCCCCCCCGTCCGCGCCCTCCGTCCTCAAGGATCGACGCCCCTGCATATGAGGATGCTTTTGCATTTTTAGAATCAGATGAAAATATCTCGTAAATACATTTATGATGTAATCTGGGAAGATTTCAATCCCAGAAGTGTACTTTTTTTTTTTTTGGGGGGGGGGGGGGGGAGGGGAACCCTCCGTTAATTGAAAGTATCTAGATATCTCCTCCCACCCATGCACGGAACCTTTGCTTTTTTTTTTTGTTGTTGTTGTTGTTGAAGTAACAGACCTGGTGCATACACTTTAGATGAAACATTTGGACATCTGTCAATCTAAAAGTGTATTAAGTATAAAGGACTGAACGGGGAGGGTATATGAAGGGGGTATAGGCCTATCACCCTCTCACGCGATTTTTTTTTGTTTTTGTTTTTGTTTTGTATTTTCAGAATTAAAATTTAGCCATCTTTGGGTGTAATATTTAGACAGTTTTCTATCAAAAAAAGTAAGAAATGTCCACACCTCGGGAGTGACGAGGAGGAGCAAAATATGTTTGTCTCCGTCTTATATTGGAGAACCCCCCCCCCCCTCGACGCCTCTGCCACTGATGCCTCGATGATGAAATATTAGGAAATGCGTCAACCTCAAATTGTACAAAGTGACAAAGGGACCCAGTAGTGGAGCTTTTGCATGTTTATGATTGCAATTCAACGATCTGGTCCATAGTTTTGTCGTTATTTTGACAATTTTCCATAAAGAAAGTTCGACATTTGTCCTCATCTCGGGAATTGCTTGGGGGACAAATGATTTGTCTGCCCTCAACATTTCCGTAGGGGCGGGGCGCAAATGCCCCTTTGCCTCTCCCCCCCCCCCCCCCCGATAGAATCAACGTCCCTGATCATGTCTATGCCCATATAGATGTATCCTGACTGAGTCATCAGAGTCATCATCGTTTCAGGAATGATTCAGGAAATGGGGGGGGGGGGTCAATTATGGCGGTATAGTTTTTTTTTATATAGTTTGTTTGTTTTAATTCGTACATAATTTACGGATAGCCCCGAGTTGCTCGCGTCATGTAGCATGTTTAGATGTAGGTCTATACTATTTGACGTTGTCACCGTTTGGACCATACCTTATGTCGATATTACTTTCTTCGCGAGCGAGCAAATCGAGCGAGCGCTTGAAAAAATATGTACACGAAAAAAAAATTACCCGAGTTAGTTGACTCATTTTAAGTCAAATCTACTGAGTCATTGCTGTTGTGAAACATCTTTTAAGTTCCTCTGAGTAAAAAGACTCGTTTTATCGGATCTAACGAGTGAAATGACTGACACGGAATTACAATAATGAGTCACGAAATCGATGACTCATATTGCATCATCTCTCTTTGACTCAGTAACTGTTATAGATGAGTCAACCGACTAATTTTATGTGACAAGCGAGTCCAATGAGTCGATTATATCGATCATGTAATAACTTCAAGCAAAAGAATTAACTAGTTTTCAGAAAATATTTTCTAGAATATATTTCTGATGTTGTTGCGGATGGTAAATTGTATTATTTTCAAATATTTATGAATTACAATTTATGAAATATTCAACTCTGTTATCAGAAGATAAGTCTTGAATAAATGAATAGATATTCTATTTCAAAACAGTAACCACATACATAAATACAATTTTACGACATGGGTATATAATTATTAGAAGCATTGTCTTGTTATATGTAGTTAGGTGTTAGGAATAAGTTAGGAATAGGTTAGGAATAGGATTATATAGGCTACCGCAAGATATATGATGTGATTCCCTATTCGGTCTACCGTCGTGCTGCATGCGTAGGTCAGTGATTGGATCAGCATGCTGAACAAGAAACGTTTCTATCATTTTGCGTTCCGATTCTCACACAGTGAGTCACTTGACTCAGCATACTGAGTCACTTGACTCATTTAGTGACTTTACTGAGTAAAAAGACTCAATATTTGGCAAAAGTGTCACACCACACGGACAAACTGAAGACTCACGCAAATGAGTCATTTGACTCAGCTGTTTGACTCAGCTGTTTCACTACTGAGTCAAGTGACTCAGTAAGAGTGAGTGAAAAAACTCAATAATTGGAAAAAGTGAGTCGCCTCAAGGACAAACTGAAAACTCAGGCAAATAAATCATTTGACTCATATTTTGTGTGTGTGTGTGTGCGCTTATCCTACAAGACAGAATACTGTTCAGCTCTGTTACTTCTCTGAAGGTGGGCGTACGAACGTCATGCAATATGCCAAACTTGATGATTCAAAACAAAACAATGAAATGAATGCCTGCTTAAATGTCATCTGATGGTCTATTCTGGTCACCTGGTTTGAACGCAAGTTCGTTTATTGTTTGAACACGAATTTCATAAGCAGCGTTACGTCGGGCAAGCGAATGCATTATGCCGCTTCCGCTTTGAAAACGAGCGAAGCGCCTAACCACGTAGGAAAAAGAAAGGTCATTTGTTCCAATGTGTACATGAGCTAATTACGAAATGGCTTGAGTATTCAGCAGCCATACGAAAACTGAATGCCTGCCATTGACAACACTTGCGATGTCACACTTTATAAGTATAGTTACTGTAGTACCTTTTTCAATTGCCGATGGTGGCTATCTGGCCGATGGTCGGATACCGATAGAGCGCCAGCTTTCGATGAGGTATGCATTAACAGAAGAAAAACAAACAATCAAACAAACAAACGGCGATATTCGTCCAGAGTAAATTCTTCTTTGTTTTATAGGCCTACCTTCGCTTCCAAGGAAAATATCTCGTTGCTATGGTTGCAATTGTTCTCAATTAAAGAAAAATACATATCAACCATGAAGACATTATTTTTTTTCTCTTTTTCAGCTATAGGGTGAGGTATACAAGTCCTATACGCCACGGCAATGTATACAGATCTAACCTTCAGAACATTCATCTTTGAGATAACAACAACAACAACAACAACAAATAATGACGAAAGTCGTTTGGAGTTCTTTGGTTAGTATATTTTGTTGATGTTATATATAAATTAATTTCTGTTGACATTCAGCATACTAGTTAAATTATGTCTTAAGTGACCCCCGTCTTACAAGACCCTGCTTTTCAGTGGTCCATCTTTTCTTTTTTTTATTCTAACACTTATTTTTATTATCATTATTATTATTTTTTTTTTTTGGGGGGGGGCCAATACACATGTACTTTACTATTTTGGTTTTTTAATGAAATTGTATATAACTTATAATATTTCATGAAACTTTTATCATGTATTTTCTAGAAAATGATAAAATGATCATTGTATAAAGTATACTTTCTATTTCTTACAGATCCTGTGTGTGTGTTTGTGTGTCACCGATTGGAATGGGAATAAATGGTAATTGAATTGAATTGAATTGATCTGAATTCAACCGAATTGAATTGAATTTTATTGAATTGAATTAAATTAATTAAATTAATAAAATTGAAGTGAAGTGAAGTGAACTGGCCTGAATTGAATTAAGTTTATTGGGATGTGCTGGCTGACTTATTGTCTGGGAGGGACAAAAGAGCAAACGGGGATTTACAACTAGGTAGGGACGACCAGGTTATTTTGAAACTTGGCCTACAGCTGTTCTAATCAGTTCCGTGACATTTACTTTCTTACTCCTGGTCCATTTCACATTACATAACATCATGTTCGAATCGAATCAAATCAAATCAAAACGAGCAATCGCGAGTTTCATCAGAATTGGAAAGATGGTATGAGACATCTACCAGCAGTGACTAGTATGTTATTTCTCAATATTTTGTTATCTTGAAGCAGTGAAATCCATAGAGGCAACATTCAATTTGATTTGTTTCATGCTTCTAGTATACCAAAGTTGCATCAAGAATAATGACACAATTTATTGTCAATAATAAACACAACAAACCATATACATGCATAACGATATACACTGTACTTATAATGATATCTGATCGAAGTTCGGGTTGTATGCAGAAGAAGTATGACAGGACCTACACGATAACAAGCTTGTTTGGCTTTAAAAGGAAACCAAAACACAAAGAGAAAATTTTGGATTGATTGAAAGCAGCAACATTGTTAGTAGCACAATTCAGTAAAAGTTTGAGGAAAATCGGACAATTGATGCAAAATTTATGAATTTTTACAGTATTCGTGTTGGAACCGCTGGATGAGGAGACAACTATAGACGTCAGGTGTGGACAACAATATAAAGAAAATTCAAACGGAATCCCCCCCCCCAAAAAAAAAAAAAAAAAAATTATAGCATAATGATAGAGCACTTGACTAACCGCTTTCAAAAAGTATGGGGAATAGCTACCCTTGTCATTATCAAGTTAATTGAATGTGTAATTTTCATGAAAAAATGAATGTTTGTGGAACAATTATTATACACTTTAGAACGCACAAGACTGTTGTTCCATTAGAACTGTAACAAGACACAATATAAAGCATAAGAACAAAATTGACATGTACAATTTTTGCGCCGTAAGGTGCCCGCTATGAAGGGATAGAGAGAGAGAGAAGGAGAGAGATTTCGATCTGTAGTGTGTTGACAAAAAAAAAAAAAAATATGGTTAAAATGAGGCCTCACATATTTGAAGCTTAATCGCTTATGATGGCGGTCATTCAATTATCCTGCATTCAAATATCTATGTTATTTACTGAAAAAAAAATACTGTTTATTTCATTTTATGTTTCTGTGTATGTACTGCTCAATGCAATTGCTTATGCGTATCTATTTGGGCCCTATTATGGGTTTATTTCACTGCATTTGTTATTCTTTGGATTTGTGCTTTTGACATTTGTATTCAAGTTGTATCTGATTGAATGCGGTAGTAAATCAAATCAAATCAAAATCAAATTAGATGTAAAACAAAACAGTACTTCAGAAGTTACAAATTTATTCAATGTCTCTAAAATATGAATTCAGTAAAATCTCTTGTAATTTGCGTTTAAAAGAATATAAGGACGAGCATGCAGCTTATTATTTTCGAGGAGAGATAATTCCAGCATCTAAACCCTAATACGTCACTTTGGCTGGGAGGATAATCATATCATTGTTATAATGATATAATTATAATAATATAATTTTTTCTTTGTTTTGTTTTAATTAGCATACGAGTAAAAGCATCCAGATAAACTCATTGGCAGAAAATCTCGCCGACATTATAATTAAACGGATCTGTTGTTTCCTGTATTTTGCTTATGGAGAAGAGATTCATGGAAATTGGATAAAGTGGTGTTGTTATGGTTCCAGTGACCTTTTATTTACATAAGCAATAATCCAAAAAAAATCACACCCACACAATAAATCTGACATGACTTAAAGATAATGATTATGTATCATGTGCATTAGGAGCTCCTGTGTTGCAATAAATTATAGCAATGACTCTTAGAAGAGCAAAGGGTTAAATATGCTTGATTATGGACCAATTTTTTGTTCAAACCAACTCTATACCGTCATCACCATATTCCATTTTGCATGATTTATGTGGTTCCGAACCAAGTCACATTTTTTTTAAAACATGTGTCTTTATCATTCCCTCTCTCTGATTTTGGCAAAACTTCTACCATGAAGATTATCATCATTTGTCTTTACTCAATTCTTTCGAGTCAACTTTATCCCTGCGTAGGTTAATTTGCAGATTTGCATTATGTTTCATCCTTTAGTCGAATGGTAATAAACTATAATCTAATTTTTTTATTGAATCAAATCGAATTGAATTTATTTCTATTGAGATTATCAAGTTGAAAGATAACTTCACGTTTAGGCCAATAAGTATTCCTTGTTGAACCCACACAATTTTTAGGCCTACTGGAAAATTGGCATGTGCGAGGTTTTGTGGGTTTCATGATGCAGGCTAACAAACTAGTAACATACCCACAAAATGAAGACTATGCAATGCACCTGACAACGAAATGAGAATTAAAGGTCAGAGGTCACACCATATTTTGTAAGAGATGAAAAAATTGCCTTTGTCTCGCCTCACATACAACGCCGTGCTCACAAAAAGTCACACCTATGAAATCTATTAGTACAATAATAGCATAACAACACAATCAATGATGATGATGATGATGATGATGATGATATTAGAATGATAACGATAAACAATGGTAATAATATGGTATTAATCCAGGGCAGCCTCTTCTGATTTTTTGTACGAAAATCAACAACTTTGTCATTTTAGATATAATTCAAAAAATTCCTTCAGGTTTCATAAATTTTCCAGTTTTGAAATTTTGTGTTTATTTTGTATTTCGTGTGTAGAGTGTGTATATTACTTTTTTGTCATGATATGTTTTTTATACACTGATACTCTTTGTTCAAAATGAACAGGAATTAATCATATATGAAATGAAACAGTGTAGGCCTGATTTAATGGTAATGTTCTCAGTTGGTTATTTGAAATAATGAGACATGGCATAAAAACAAGCAGTAATCACTTATGGAGCTATAGCTCCATGCTTATTTAGGTCAGCATGTTTAGGAAAGGCGCCTTATAAATAATTGTTGACAACGTTATAAGTTAGTAAGGTTTTCGGGTGATATGGAAAGAAAGGAAAGAAAAAGAAAGAAAGAAAAAATTCTGTGATCATCATTCATTTATGTATGGTGATGAATAATGTTATGGACTATAATCGAAACATACCAATTTGTATGAAAAGATGCAGTGTAAAGAACAGTCACCTGTTTTAACTATGTGGATATTAGAAAGATTTAAATTTCCTTCTCTGATTCAATTCTCTTCAACTTTTGGAAAAAGAAAACAACGAGATAAATAATTTCGAATCTTCATCAAGTAATATTTGGACTCAAGTATTGGTTCATTCACTTTTCATACAATGTCCTTATGATGATTGTAATACTGCCAGTCGAGCCTCTTGGATTTCAGCTGATGAAAAGAAAATACGTTAGAGGGATCGTACATAGTTTTGGTTGAGACCTAACTTCAGGTTTTTAACATTTTTTTTTTTTAACATGAGAAATATCTTGTAAAATATTAAAAACCATGTAATTCCAAGAGGGATTCATTGTTTACGGTTTATTTGATGAAAATTGGTTTTGAAATGGCTGAGATGCCCAAAACAGAGAAATCATATTAAAAGGTGGGACCCACCATTTATTAGGATCGTTTTGTTTTACATTTCTTATTGGATGTCTCAGCCTTTCCCCTGAGAATGGTATGCTCTGTATCATTTCATACCTGAATTCTTGGTATCTCGCAAAAAGTTAAAAGCCAAAGCCTAATCTCCACCAATACTATACTATCCCTTTAAGCATTATTATTGTTTTACTCGTGAGGATTACTTCTCTGTTCTTTTACTTCCCCATTTTTTTTTTCATATTTTATTCATTCTTTGTTAGGTGGTCATATAAGAAACAAGTATTAATAAAACTGGTCAAGCTCGTCATGTTGATGCATTGTTTTTTACTGTTATATGTAAACATTCAATACGTTGAATGCTTGCACATTAATATTGATATAAGATGTTATGTATATGATATTTGTTCCATTATGTTTTATAATGTTGGCAAAATGATTCCTCTCTTTTATTATTATATTATTTCATTTTTCAATATCTTTAATTATGTCATTTAAATGTTGTTTATGTAATTGTATCGCATTTTTTAATGGAAAAAAACATGTGGACAAATCAAATATCCATGAGATGGACAATAAATGAAATGAAAAAATGATAACAATTATGATAGTCATTTAACGATTAAAAAAACGCAGAACATAATATGTACATACATATTCTTGGCTGCAAGAACTCCTGAAAATCGTAACGATTGTGAACAGTTCAGTGGATTGTTGTGTTTTTAGCTTTAATTCCAAGAAGTAAAGTTGGAGATTTTCTGATTTCTAACATACTTTTTCTATCCAAGGTTTTGATTCTCGATGTCTATTTAACCATTTCCAATCTCTTTATACCTCTCTTTCCATTTCGTTTTGCTAACCATCTCCATCCAGCATTAAAGCCTCAAATCGATATCTTCATGGAAAAAACGCGAAATATTTTTACTTTTCTCTCCCGTGACTGGTGGCTCTTAGAGAGTCTGATCTTTTGTGTGTGTGAAAATTCATGATAAAACATGCAGGCTTTAACCAAATGACCTGCCAGAACCTTATTGGTCCCACGCAAAATCTACATGAATGTCAGATTCTCGGTAGGAAAGGGTTGATGCTTGCTCACTTGTGGGAGAAATAGACAATTACTTTTGCGCGTTTGAAAAGAATGAGAAAATGAGAGAGAAAGAGAAAGAGAGACTCAGAGAGAAAAACTGAGAGAGAGAGAGAGAGAGAGAGAGAAGAGAAGAGAGGGAGAGAGAAAAACTGAGTGAGTATCATTGTCTAGAGCAAGCAATACTACCAGCCAAAGTGAACTTTTAAAAAGTAGCGAGGAAGTGTTTACTTCAAACATATCGATCATCACGTTTGATCAATATTGACGTACTAATGGAAATATCATGTTCCTGAAGTGCACAAAGAATCTATCCCATTCTTCCCACTCCACCCGACCCTTGGCATTCCTTTTCTACCTGAATACACAATTGCAATAGAAATCATCTTCAATGGAACAAGGGTGTGACTATCTCCAAGTCGTGATTAAGTTCTTATAAGATGTAGTCTATTGACTATCAAAAGTATGAACCATGAAGAATCCATTAGATAAATACTAGGTGAAAGAAGAATTTTGTATGGAAATCACGATCGAGATCAATATGTTTCCCTTTTTAAATAGAAATAAGGCTAAAGTGGTATTCTAGCCTCCCTAAGGCAGTAAAAAAAAATCCATCTCAGAACCCTGGTTGTATGCCTGATGAAAAGCGCAATCGTATTAAAACCTTTTCTTGGAAAACAAAAAACATCTTCGTCATTGCACTACTTCGGTAATTTCAAAGAGCTTTTGAGCTAAACACGCAGCTTTGAAGCTGATTATTATGTTTTTTTCCATGTCATTTTTTTTTCGTTAACATCGTGCGCTTTCTCACACAGGTTTCGCCTGTGGCAGCAAATAAAAAGCGCACACGTAGAGTGTATAGAAGAACGTTAGGAACGGAAAGTTGGGCAAGTTCTAGTATATTGTAACGCGCAGTTTAAAATATTACCAAACTCTCAATAAAAGTATTTTAGGTTTATTTGTTAGTTTTTTTTTTTCTTTTTGATGCTAAGCGTTAAAATGTTCCCGATTCACTTTCTGGACCGTAAACGGTCACTGGTAATCATGGAATTTCACGCCACTGGTTTTTAAAACAAGAAAATGTTTGAAAGTCCATACGATGTTTAGTTTTGCATCAATAGATAAATAAAGTCACAGAAACAAATAAATACATGCATGTCTTATCAAGATGACATTATTAAGGAAAAAGTTGTTAAATTCAAGAGTTCCCATGTTCCCCGAATTACGATTGAAAACAATCACATAATTAGATCATTATGCAAATCAGCGTACATCAAACAACATTGTGATAGGTTGCACTCAAACAAATAAAAAAGTCTTTGTTCGATGATTAACATATCTATCCTCTTTGTTCTATAAATAAGAGTCACTAATGCACAAGTATTACCCCAAAAATGATGCAAAAAACAAACAAACAAACAAACAAACAAACAAACAAACAAACCCAAGTTGATCTTTTCGAATAAGTATGTCAAAGAGATGACCTTTTGTGTGTAGGTCGTCGAAGGACTGTGAGGTCGTGGCGAAATTACTTCCACTTATTGGCAAATTGGGTGGTACTTTGTGAAAATGCATGGAACTTTAAAATTTCTGGACTTTCTTATTGTGATAGATCTGTTTGATTTCCCTCATATTACTCAAGAAAACTTGAATAAAGTGTGAAACTTAAGTTTACATACTTGTCCTTACCTGTTTCCTGTGCGTTTTCAAGTGTCATCCAATACTGGATCTGGATATAACTAAAAAAAAATGCGTGAAAGTAGTGTGTGTGTGTGTGTTTGTGTGTGTGTGTGTGTGTGTGTGTGTGTGTTATCGATGTTAAAGTTTAATGCGTATAGTAATAGTGATGGTACTGTTTAGCTCTCATGAATAGAATATTTGAGTCAACATCTTGAAGAGAAGGCATTTTTACCCCAAGCCCATGTCTTTTTCCTTTGTATAGTAAGATGATCTTCTATAGAGTGAAAAAAGGTACAAAAGCCTTCTTTCACCACTTCCTCAACCTATCTCAGTCCTATCATGCCTATTTATTGAATGTTTTGTGAAGATACTCGCTTCAATTTTCTTTTCATTGGGTACTTATGGTGCGTATGTTCTTTCTGCGTGATTGTGCATGAGTGTAGGTAGTGTATTACCCTGTAGATGGTTGTGTGAAATATCAATGGCACCCACATTCACAGGTAAAGAAACACACACACACACACACACATATATATATATATATATATATATATATATATATATATATATATATATATATATATATTATATATCATAAGTGTATATCATAAGTGTATATCTTTTTAGCGTTTGTGTGTTACATGTGCACAAGCATATTAGTGCCATAAATTACTTGTGTGTGTGTGTAAAGGTGTAAGTAGGCGTAGGTGCTGTGGAATGGCTATCACAATGTTCACAATGCTATACTTTTGTTGGAAGTGAAATAAGAAGAAATGGAATAAAAAATGAAATGAAGAGTCAGTTAGTAAAAGCAAAATGCAATTGCCTTCTCGGGACAAAGTTTGACACGAAATGCATTGTTTTCCACAAGTTCTGCAAAGACTTTTATTTGTAAAAGCTTGCAGCTGTTTGGACACAATGAAATTTGTTGAATCTTATGTTTTTCTTTGTCACGTGCAAGTATTTTTTCAGTGCAACCAACAGAAATTAGGATATAAATTTTGTAATGTATTTACTTTCTTCACTGTATGATGTGTATGTGTACCTATGTTGTTGTGGTTTAATCTGTTATGTTTAAATAAAGTTAGAATGACGAATTATATCTAGTTTTGATTTATACCTGTTTAGTTGATATGTCTAATCCGTATGTATATATACGTATATATATAAATATATATATATATATATATATATATATATATATATATATATATAAATATATATATATATATATATATATATATATATATATATATATATATATATATATATTATATACATACAAAGCTAGGGTTAGGTGGACTTCTGTATGAGACCTGTGTAGGTTGACTCGTACTTCCCCCTACTTTTATGAAAAATGACAGTATGTTTCAGATGAGAAATTGTCTCAGGAAGCTATATATCGTTATATAGCGCCTTAATTCTAGCATGATTTTCGGTGACATGCCATTTTATGCGTCTGTATGATACCTGGTTAGGTTGCCATTGGTCCTCCTAGACAGGTTATATATTAAATCGTCCACATAGACAGGTGTATATTAAATTGTCCACGTAGACAGGTATATAATTAACTTGTCCTCATAGACAGGTATAAACCAATCTGTGCCCATATCATGGTATAGATCACGATTACTTTACCCTGAATAACTTAAAATGAGTGACTTAATCTTATTTTATGTACTACCAGTACTCCTAGATATCATATGAAACTGTACCAGTAAAAATCTCGCTCCGTGATCCATCCACCATATAACATGGTTCTATATACCAATATGTCTAGAGTACGTCAATAGCAATGTGAGACGACAGTTTCACATGTTTGGCAAAATATTAGAATGACATTTAGGAATTTGAGCACTTTAAGTATATATCCTACTTCAATCCTTAACCATTAGAATCCATTTTTGTGACAACATTTACAGTTTTTTTTTCAAAATAAAGGAATAACGATTGTACCATTCTAACTTTTATACTTGGCATTTAATCCCATGGCATATTTTTTTCCTTTCGAAATCATCATGTTTGATCAAAATGCACCCAGTAATTTCCAAGATACGGAGAAAGATTAATTCTAGCATCACATAATACTTTAAGCCTTTTAATGTGACTTTTCGCCCAATGAACCTGAATTCCCGTGAGAAACATCGCCAGGATGTATATGCATATATCAATTTCATGAAGATTCCTTGAGCCGTTTCGCAGATATGGAGAAAAAAATGAATTATAACATTTCAGTTCACTTGAACTTCAACGTTTCACTTAGAGCTCTAGAGCTCATGACCAAAAAATGTCCGTAGATAATCTTTACCCGGTAATACACGAATAGATACAGGGGAAATACTGACTTTTGCAGAATTTGGTCTTTTGCCTTATACCTTTGACTTTGAACATACGCACCGATAAGTTTATAGGCCCACTTTGTCCACGCATGCATACAGTTGTACATATACCGGACAACAAGAAAACTTAACTCCTCCGAAGGCACTTCGTGATGTAAGTATACAACTGAATAAGAAATAAATCTTACATAAAGTATGTGTTTAGCTCTTAGTAAGCCTGGATATCAATAAAAACATAACAATACAAAATTTCAAGGCTAGGATGCTCTTTGCCCGTATCAGTCCATGGGCTAAGACCCTAAAAATTGGTTATTGGTACCACCTGAAGTATATAGCAAGTTCTAGTTGTACATTTTGATAATTTATAGCATATATTTAAGGGTTATATTTTGCTATGATAGCATTTCTGGAGTAGTGCGTAGCTTGGTGATAGATTTCAGCCATTATCCCGACCAATACCAAATAACGGTTTTTGACGCTCTGTGACCAAAGACAGGCAAAGCGTGACTTTCATAATTTCAAGATTTTTCATCCAATTCCTCTGAAATTTTGCACATATAGTCAGCATAATTATGATGACACCATCAAAATTTCGCCAAATGCCGGATTGGAGTACACTCAGTCAAAATACGCTACAAACAAAGAAAAATATCAAAATAGTATTCAACCACTTTGTTCTAAATCATGAATTGTGCATGCGAGGTAAAACAGAATCAAATTGTGCTGTTATTTCAAATCTATAAAGACAAAAGAACATTATATATGAGCCTTGTTTTGACAAATTTAGTGCATTTAAAGGGCCAAATCTTACAAGAAAGAGGTGATTACCAGATAAGAAATAAAGACAAAATTAAAGAGGGCGCTATAACCGTTTTGATAATTAATGAATATTTCCTTAAAGTAACCTTTGTTGTGGTTCCGACTGTACATTATTGCTTTGAAGCAGATTAGCAGGCGCTATCACAACTGTTATGGAGACGCTGCTGTGAAATAGTATTACAATTAGGACAAATATTACCTCGAAAAATGTAAAATCAAAGTGCACAGAAAAAAAACAAACAAAATTTATCTACTAGTAATCACATTTCATATTTCATGTGACGAAATTATATCGAGCCATGCTAGAGACTTCTCCCAATCATACATCTTTGGGAAAGCATTAAAAACTATTCACAGCTTGATTTTGTATGCTGGTTGCAGTGATAACCAGAAAGGGTCAACACAAATTAATCATATTTTGTTTGAAATTTGGAGATTATCGGATAAGAACCTCAGCAATGGATGTATAGTGTAAAATGGAGATGTTCTTCTCACCTCCCTAGGGAGCCCCTCACTTTTTGGCTTTTCAAGATCAATATAATATCAGCGTACTTTAAGTGAGAAATCCGAACCTAATAGCGGCATTGAAATACAAATCTTAGCACACAAATTCATACGACATGCTGGCCCACATATTATTTCCAATAAACGTTCACTTGAGTTAAGTAACACCAAGTCTATTCATTAATTTAAAAAAGCAGTAAAAGAAAATGATGATCTCACAGTACCAGTGCTACATTATCTACACTAGGCAAAAAGAGAAAGTTAACACTTTTTTGAGGTCATATTTTTCATTGAAGATTTTTATGAAATCAATGTCTTATTATATACCTTATTAAAGGTAAATTGATTAGATATTTTAGCTAAAAGGTTAATTCAAAAGAAAACGTTACGCATGAGTGAGCACATTCCTTTTTGTCCTCCAAGGCGCAAAATTAAAAATTGCAAAAATTGGCATGTTCTCTTTCATTTGCAAATGCCCTTCACGATAACATTGACAACAAAGGACCAGTTTGACACAATGAGAGACATGAATGAAATGAGGAAAATAATTTTTTGTTCTTTTAATCTCTTTATAACCTCTAAGAAAAACGAAGTGGTAACCTAAAGGGGAAATATAAGAATTTTCTGTCACGTCAAACTTCAATTGACATAGGGAATAATAAGCATAAATGTGCAAAATTTATCTATTTATTTATTTTGTTCTAGTGATTTCAAATCCACGTGACAATTTCAAGAACCAAACATTATTAAGCCTGTTGAGAATGAACTTGAACACTTCGGGTTTAGTGGCAACTTAACGCCCGTATCATTCTCAACAGACGAATTTCCTTATTTAAAAACACCTCAAATTTCTATCATTTTGTTAGTGATTACTTCTTCTCTTATTTCATTTAAATGTAGATTGTTTGACATGAGATAAAAGTTGTATTTTTGCAATTTAATTCATGTTTCTTTAAGTGTGAAATTTGTTGTTTATTCTTATTGTTCTATGGAAGCGCACATACGTATGAATGACAACTTGTTCAGCTTTGCAATTTTTACTTGTGTGCCCTAGAAGAGAAAAAAAAAAACAACGGTGTTCACTCATGCGTTAGGTTTCCGTATTTGTTGACCTACCAGGTTTATAGCCAATTAAATTACCTTTAATATGGTATATAATACATTAGCTTTCAGGCAAATGTTCTATGAGAAATCTAAACTTGACAAAGCGTTGACTTTCTTTCTTTCTTTTTTTTTTTTTTTGCTGAGTGTAGAAACCCCTAAAAACTCATTCTTTATTCATTGTTGTATCTATTATGTTTATTTCCGAGTCTCTGCGGATGCACCTGCAGTTTTACTGTGCTCCTCTGATCTTAGTGGGATTCATCTCTTCTCTGTTGTTCATTGTTCTTTTTATATTGGGTAAATCATGATTCTCTATAACGTCATGCCCTGAAAGGGCACATAGAATGTTATGCTTCGTAGATGATTGCTTTTGTTTTCTTTCTCTTCCCTCTCTCTCACTCAACGTGACTATCATGTTACTTTTACGTGACAAAAGCAACACTTATATGAATGCATCACTGTAACTTCAAGTATGAGCAGTCATGCTGTATGCAAATTATTATGTCCATTGCCGCGCAGTGCGATTGTATCCCCCGGCACTATAATAGCAGCAACTTCTGCTTCATCTTCACGTTTGAGCGAGGGACAAAGATCCCCTCCCGTCTTCAAACATAAAGGTGAATGTTGTGAAGACTATGATTTTCTTTCTTTCTTTCTTTCTTTGTTTGTTTCTTTCTTTTTAAGCAGATCTATCTTTTGAAGACACTATGCTCTTTTACAATTATTATTATTTATTATAATTCATTGAAGTGTACCGGTACATTGTAGTTTCATTATGTTTCGTTGTTGGATGGAAATAAAGCGACAAATTGGCGTGGCATTCGCGTTTTCACCTGAAAATGGTGAATAATTGGAAAAACAATCAAATTACGAAAAAGATACAAGAGGAACTGTTTGTTTGTTTGTTTGTTTGTTTGTTTGTTTGTTTTAGATAAAGGGATATACACTGTATCCTAACCTTTGGATACTCCCTTCGCTGTAAAATGATGAATGATTAAAAAAAAATTCAAATTACGGAAAAAAAATGTAAGAGGAATTGTTTGTTTGTTTCTTTGCTTGCTTGCTTGTTAGTTTGTTTTAGATAAAGGGATACACTGTATCATAACCTTGAATAAAGACTAAGCACACCGTGTTTACAACAGAAGACCCGTGGGCATCATAACCTTTGGATATTTCCTTCGTTGCCGTGAACAAAGACTAACAGAACACCTGTGGACATACCAAGACAAGGCTTCTGTTGTTGTTGTTATTTGAATTTATTTGGCGTTTATCATTTCTCTAAGAATATTTACACGAAATCTATATTCATTTAGTTACTTTAAATATTTAAATTTTACCTTAAATTATTTTCATTTTGTTGAAAATAATTCAAATATTATATATTACATCAAATAAATCTACCTCACTGGCCTCCGTTCGAGCTGCCCAATCGACGATCGTATTTTGTGGCCAGCCCGGCTCGGTACTTTGAGCAGACTTCTCAGCAAGGAGAGACCGTGATTGGCTGTCCGCCTGCCTAGGCCACTCCAATACACGAGAGGGGCTCGATCGATTCTCGTGATTATTTGGGAGTATTTAACGCGAATTTTATCACAAATTTACATGAATTAGAAAACAAAACAACACTAAGATATAAAGCAAATATGGGCTGTGTGCAGTGTGCAGAATAATTAAATCAAAACATACTTATCTCACAAAATTATG
Source organism: Diadema setosum (assembly GCA_033980235.1). NCBI lineage: Eukaryota > Metazoa > Echinodermata > Echinoidea > Diadematoida > Diadematidae > Diadema > Diadema setosum. The sequence goes on along the minus strand of CM067068.1, from coordinate 37,056,798 downwards.
TGTTAGAGTGAATCTTCTAGTCCTCTGGACATACTGAATAAAAGCACGGATATGCTTTAAGTAAGTACTTCCTACAAACAGCAAAATGTGACGCTCATCAGTGATATCTATTTCTGCTAATAACATACTCTTTTTCTATTATATACTTTGGACATTCACATAAAAAAAAAAATGGGTCACTCTTTCAAACATTACTTTTGTGAACAATTCGGACACATCCCATTTTCATGCATATTCAATCTAAACAGATCATCATTTAAAGAAATGTTTCCCATTCTCAATTTATTCATAATAGACTTTTCCTTCTGGTTGCTTAGCGAACTGGGTTTTTTTTTAATCAACTTCAGCGGATATTCTGATGTTTACATTATAACATATTCATTTTCAATAATAACATCAATAACATTTCGAAATAAAGCAGCTTTTGCCTCTCTGTCCGCAACCTCATTTCCATTAATACCATAATGACTGGGTATCCATTCAAAATTTACATTTATTAAATCCTTTATATTTCAATCCCGTAAGTCTCATAACAATTTCACTTACAAAAGTTTCCGGCTTATTTGAATTAATAGCCTATAAAACACTGAATGTATCGCAAAAAATAACCACTGATCCAGCGTACAGATTCGAGACTTGTTCTAACCAGATCAGAGACATGACAATGGCAATCAGTTCTCCTCTGTATACACAGACGTAAAGTCTTGTATGCGTTTTGCTTGTGCATACTTCCAATGAGGAATATAAAATGCAGATAAAGAGTTTCTGAGCCATCGGTGTATACATGAACATAATTTTACCATTTCCTGTCTTTCAATTCAAGAGAGATTTGCTGCTGATGTATAACATGATCACACTTTGACAGCATCATGTCTGATCTTAACTCCGTGGACACTGATGGCATCTGCAGTGCCCAAACGGTTGATGAAAAGGTTGCACTTTTCCATATATTGCGAAAATGATATGTCTTCACTTTTCATGGACCTTTCACCAAAAGGGGTGTGGGGATTTCCATTTTCGTAGAAATCAGATTGTCAGCATTTTTTTATATCCCGTTTTAAAGGGGATGGCTAGTAACCGATCAGTGGGAATCAGTGGGAATGCTGAGGGAAGATTGTTCCAATCCTTGTGGGATTTATTAGAGTACATTATATATCTACTGTTGTGTGAAAATTATTTGCTTCAGAACGGTCTCATATTCAAGTAATGTGCAGATTAATGCCCCGTCACTGACCAGGAACGCTTACCTGGAAACATTCAACTGCACATTACTTGAATATGAGACCATTCTGAAGCAAATAATTTTCACACAAGAATAGATATACAGTGTGGGTGTAAATATTACTAAGTTGTGACACCAAGTTTATGTATTTCATAGTTTTGATATATTATTGTTTCTTTCATTTGTAGGGCGTTCAAACATGGTACGTGACAGCTATCACAGGTCTGTTCAGTAACATGTGTGTGTGTGTGTGTGTGTGTGTGTGTGTGTGTGCATTTGTGACCCCTTAGGTGTTTCTCTTGTGTGGAACAAACGGGTTTGTGATCCCATCAGGACACACTTTATTGATACCTTGCACCCGATTAAAGTTTGCATCGTTTGATTCGCCATAATAGTTAACAGTAGAAAGGGGATGCATGTAGTGCTTGACAGCTTTTGTACAGGTGGATCAGCAACGTTATTGTTCTCTGTCCATGTGCTAAAAGAATGTTCTCATTGTAGTATTGTAGGCTCTACAAAACTAGTGGGAGGAATGTGTTAACGGGTGTATTTCATAGGCAGGTGTGTCAGTACTGTTAGCCCTCCTAACTAGGTGAAGGCAGTTAAATGTCATGAGTCTTTTGTCCACGTGGTCTGAGGAAAGAGACACCATCCTCTAGTCATAACCTGCAAATTTATGGAAATAAGGAATAAAATTCGTGATATTGACTTTGAGAAGTATTCATGTGAGGTAGATTAATGTTCAGCTCTTTGACAATTGCCACGCCCTTCAAAGCCATGAAAATATGGTTCGGTGTAAGAATGGCAGAGGTAAAAATGGCAGAGGTAAAAATGGCAGAGGTAAAAATGGCAGAGGTAAAAATGGCAGGGGTAAAAATGGCAGGGGTAAAAATGGCAGGGGTAAAAATGACAGAGGTAAAAATGGCAGAGGTAAATGGCAGAGGTAAAAATGGCAGAGGTAAAAATGGCAGAGGTGAAAATTGCAGGGGTAAAAATTTCAGGGGTAAAAATGGCAGGGGTAAAAATGGCAGAGGTAAAAATGACAGAGGTAAAAATGGCAGAGGTAAAAATGGCAGAGGTAAAAATGGCAGAGGTAATAATGTCAGAGGTAAAAATGTCAGAGGTAAGTAATTATCATGTCAGTGGTGAAAAAGTCAGAGGTAAAGTTGTCAGTGGTCGTAATGTCAGCGGTCAACGGAGATAAAAATGCCATTGATAAAAATTTAGTCGTAGAAATGCAAGAGGACGAGGTTAAAGTGACAGAGATTTTTTTTCTTCATGTTTCTGACACTTTTCTAGCAATACGCTCTTTTCGTGCCTTCTCCTGAAATAAAGCACGGGGGAGACCGAGGAGAAATATGGGACACTCATGTAACTTGAAAAATGCTCGGCCAGTCAACAATCCAATTATATCAGTGAAAAGATGAGCCTCGGTACACCTGAAAATGGACATATTAACCACTATACAGCTCTACAGGTATCTTGTCAGTAAAATATCAAACTTACTATAGATCTGGTAGGTCCTATAGGTATTTTAATAAGTGTGCAAACTTCTGAAAATAAAATTGCTTGATAACAGACATGCAGGTATGAAAAATTCACAGGGATCTTTTACTGTTTCTGTTACCACTGGGAGAAATTTAATAGGGCAGTGTTACATTTCTCCCCGCGGCACATGTACAGTGTAAATCCTACTTTGGTCATGATGGTTATCCAATTTCTCTCCAGGTTGTCTCATTTCTCCCCGCTTGATGTCACATTTCCCCCAAAATTAGGGGTTAAACAAATCATTAATTACACGAAAATGTTTATATACATATAAGGGTATCACTATCAAAGTACTCTACTATAAATTTCAGAACCTATACCGGTACTACATAATTATGATTATGACCTATGTAGTTTGACAAAATATTTTAAAAGTTACATGGAATCTTTCATAATGATGCAAAAATGTCCCATTTCTTCCCGGTCTCCCCTTCACTTTCGTGCATGCTTTTTTTCTCACGGATAAACTCTGCGTTTTAATGGAAAGGACCAAACCTCCCACTCAGCCGCCAACGTCTCTAAACTATTGCAAATGGAGCATGTACAAAAATTGTCCAGAATGAAAACTGTATTCCTTCACGATCAGTAGGGCCTACGTACATTTACAAAATATTTCCCTCGTTTTCCTCACTTACAGATAGAATGCATATCGCCTCACCTGGCCTCATTCTGGTTTATTCGAAACATTTTCATCGGGTTATGATATAAAAGTGCATAAACCGTGACGTAAATGATGTACGTTATTATAAACATTAAAACGAAAAAAAAAGTATACATGTGCATAATGATGTGCATAATAATCACAATCGATCTTTCTCAAGGCAGCACAAAAAGAAGAACTTATTCACATTCAAAGACAGTGTGCGTGTAAACTTGCATGATAAATATGGGGTTGGTTCATGCAGAAAAGAAAGTAGGCGTATACTTCATATTTGTCCAGCACCCGGGGGTTGGATTGTTTAACTGTTGGCTTCCTTTTCACTGTGTTATTAGTACATTAAATTCAGCATGACTCCAAAGTCTTCAAAATAGAAAAATCATGCACAACACCAATTCGTAATACCCATGTTAATTCAAACTTTCACACCCTCTCGAACGAGGGAGGGGTAATTACCCCATCCAATGATGACTTTAGATTAAAATAGTGACAGCGAACTGCCTGCAAACAGGTTTTCTTACATGGTTATTTCATGTTATTTTCTGTGACCCGCGTGTATCAAAGGATATCCTTTTTGTGAGAAATTTGTCATTTGTATTATATCTAAGGAGCCTTATTTTAATCAATAATGAAAAAATAGCTTTAATTCATTTTCCATGATTACTTCTCATGCAGCAGTAGTGTTGTAATCGATCTCATATATCAATGCAGGACAGAGCTCTGAATTTGCTACACGAGCAAACCCCGGAAATGAGTATTCAAACTGAACTGCCAATAGAATAAAGACTTCTCCACCAAATTGATTCTGATGTTATTTCAATGAAGAATGGATGCTCCACCCAACAAGCTAAACTACTATCGCATTTTATCCCAGGAAAGTCCTAAAAACCTGCTGTTCAAATTTTTTTTGGGCCACCCTGTATAGTGTATGCTCACCGTAATATTGTCGTTGATCTATTTGCATCTAATTATCAAAGTGCCACAGTTTTCGTAGCATTGTGGTCTTTCCAAGCAAGTGTAAATGACCCTATATAATGTATAGTACAAACTCTGCCAAATTTAGCGACTTCCCATGAAAACGAGTAGCATTAGTTCTCACCTTTAAACTGACATGGTGCAATCTGTGTAGTCACTGTAAACAGTTTTTGAATGCATACATTATAAATCAAAATATGGAAGTCAATCACGAGCCCCAAATGTTCTTACACTCCTGTGTAACATACTACTTAACTACCCCCCCCCCCTCCCGAAAAAATAAAATGTTTGTCAATCTAATGAAATGCTTTTAACGATCAGAATCGTAAAATCTTCGTTTGACACCTGCGTATATCCACATTTATTAACGAATTTTGAGTCTGTATATTTTTGTTACTCCCCTTTTATAATAATTTCAGCTGAAAGATTCGTTTTACTTTTTAGTGAAGTTTTCTTACTGTTGTTGTATAACGAGGGAACAACGTCATTTTCGGAGGCTGAATCTACCAATCTTCACCAACACACCATGTTGATAAATTTACTACGTTAATCATAATGGAATCTGACTTTGCACCTTTGCTGACCTCATTACGGTGCCTCTCTTGTGTGAACAAGAGCTTGTGAAACCATCAGCACACATTCTATTGATACCTCTCATCTGATCAAAAGTTTGCATTGTTCAATGTCACTTTTACCTGTGAAAATGGAATACATGTAATCCTTGACTGCTTTACATTAGCTGGTTCACCAACTTGTGACTTCCCTGTCAACGCTGTAAAAGAATCAAGATTTTGTAGCTTTGTAGACTCTCCCAAATACTAGCAGAAGAAATGGGTAAACAATATCATTTTCCATTCAGGTGTGTCAAGATTTTTGGATGGTCAAGTCCTCATAGGCAGGTGTATATACTGATAGCCCTCCTAACATGGTGAAGGAAGGTAAATGTCAAGCATCTTTTTTCCATGCGGTCAGAGGAAATAGAAACCATCCATTAGTCATAACCTGCAAATTTAGGGAAATAAGGAATTAAATTCAGCTGTAATGTCAAAATAACTCTAGAAATGTCCCTATGTGCTATTAACTTTGGTTAGTATTCGTGTAGGGTAGTTTAATTATCAGCTCTTTGACGATTGCAATGCCCTACAAAACCGGAAAAACATGGTTTGTGTGATAGGGCTTGAAATATAGTGTAACATATATAATAGGACATTTTAGCTTGCGACCTTGTTCTATGACATTACACCATGCTGATCAAGTTCATATAGCCGAGTCATCATAGGCAGGTGTAAATGGCTTTAGTCCTCGTAAGCAGGTGTAAATATTACTAAGTTGTGACACCAAGTTTATGTATTTCATAATTTTAATAAATTATTGTTTCTTTAATATGTAGGGCGTTCAAACATGGTACACGACAGCTATCACAGATCTAGTGCTCAGTATGTATTTATTATTATTTTTTTTTTTTGCATTTGTGACCCCTTAGGTGTTTCTCTTGTGTGGAACAAACGGGTTTCTGAGCCCATCAGGACACACTTTATTGATACCTTGCACTCGATTAAAGTTTGCATCGTTTGATTCGCCATAATAGTTAACAATAGAAAGGGGATGCATGTAGTTCTTGACAGCTTTTGTTCAGGTGGATCAGCAACCTTATTGTTCTCTGTCCATGTGCTAAAAGAATCTTCTCATTGTAGTAATTTAGGCTCTACAAACCTAGTGGGAGGAATGTGTTAACGGGTGTATTTGGATACTCAAGTCCTCATAGGCAGGTGTATATACTGCTAGCCCTCCTAACTAGGTGAAGGCAGGTAAATGTGATGAGTCTTTTGTCCACGTGGTCTGAGGAAAGAGATCCATTCTCTAGTCATAGCCTGCAAATTTATGGAAATAAGGAATAAAATTAAGCTCTAATGTCAAAATGACACCAAAATGTCCTTACGTGATATTGACTTGCGAAGTATTCATGTGAGGTAGATTAGTTATCAGATCTTTGACAATTGTCACGCCCTTCAAAGCCATGAAAATATGATTTGTTTAGTAACGACTTTACAATCTGTGATTGTACAGGTTTGCAGACCAATTTGTCAAATAAGATATATGCTGATCATTTCAATATACCCAAGTCTTCATAGGCAGGTATATATGCCCTTAGTCCACGTAAGCATGTGGAAATATTACTAAGTTGTGACACCAAGCACACAAATTTCATGATATTACTATACTCATTGTTTCTTTTGTAGGGCATTATGACAAGGTACGTGACAGCTTTCAAGGCTCTGCTCAGTAGAGTTGCACCTTTGCTGACCTCATTAAGGTGCCTCTCTTGTGTGAACAAGAGCTTGTGAAACAATCAGCACACACTCTGTTGATACCTCGCATCTGATCAAAAGTTTGCATTGTTCAATGTCACTTTTACCTGTGAAAATGGAATACATGTAATCATTGACTGCTTTACATTAGCTGGTTCACCAACTGTCAACGCTGTAAAAGAATCAAGATTTTGTAGCTTTGTAGACTCTCCCAAATACTAGCAGAAGGAATGGGTAAACAATATCATTTTTTATTCAGGTGTGTCAAGTTTTTTGGATAGTCAAGTCCTCATAGGCAGGTATATATACTGATAGCCCTCCTAACATGGTGAAGGCAGGTAAATGTCAAGCATCTTTTTTCCATGCGGTCTGAGGAAATAGAAACCATCCATTAGTCATAACCTGCAAATTTAGGGAAATAAGGAATTAAATTCAGCTGTAATGTCAAAATAACTCTAGAAATGTCCCTATGTGATATTGACTTGAGAAGTATTCATGTGAGGTAGATTAGTTATCAGCTCTTTGACAATTGCCACGCCCTTCAAAGCCATGAAAATATGATTTGTTTAGTAACGACTTTACAATCTGTGATAGTACAGGTTTGCAGACCAATTTGTCAAATAAGATATGCTGATCATTTCAATATACACAAGTCCTCATAGGCAGGTTATATATGCCCTTAGTCCACGTAAACATGTGGAAATATTACTAAGTCAAGTTGTGACACCAAGCACACAAATTTCATGATATTACTATAATCATTGTTTCTTTTGTAGGGCATTTTGACAAGGTACGTGACAGCATATGTAATAGGACATTTTAGCTTGCCAACTTGTTTCATCACATTACACCATGCTGATCAAGTTCATATAGCCAAGTCTTCATAGGCAGGTGTATATGGCTTTAGTCCTCGTAACCAGGTGTAAATATTACTAAGTTGTGACACCAAGTTTTATGTATTTCATAGTTTTGATATATTATTGTTTCTTTCATTTGTAGGGCGTTCAAACATGGTACGTGACAGCTATCACAGGTCTGTTCAGTAACTTGTGTGTGTGTGTGTGTGTGTGTGTGTGTGTGTGCATTTCTGACCCCTTAGGTGTTTCTCTTGTGTGGAACAAACGGGTTTGGGATCCCATCAGGACACACTTTATTGATACCTTGCACCCGATTAAAGTTTGCATCGTTTGATTCGCCATAATAGTTAACAGTAGAAAGGGGATGCATGTAGTGCTTGACAGCTTGTGTACAGGTGGATCAGCAACCTTATTGTTCTCTGTCCATGTGCTAAAAGAATCTTCTCATTGTAGTAATGTAGGCTCTACAAACCTAGTGGGACGAATGTGTTAACGGGTGTATTTGGATACTCAAGTCCTCATAGGCAGGTGTATATACTGCTAGCCCTCCTAACTAGGTGAAGGCAGGTAAATGTCATGAGTCTTTTGTCCACGTGGTCTGAGGAAAGAGAAACCATCCTCTAGTCATAACCTGCAAATTTATGGAAATAAAGAATGGAATTCAGGTCTTATTAAAAAATGACACCAAAAATGTCCTAACGTAATATTGACTTGAGAAGTATTCATTTGAGATAGATTAATTATCAGCTCTTTGACAATTGCCACGCCCTTCAAAGCCATGAAAAGATGATTTGTTTAGTAATGGCTTTACAATCTGTGATAGTACAGGTTTGCTGACCAATTTGTCAAATAAGATATATGCTGATCATTTCAATATAGCCAAGTCATCATAGGCAGGTATATATGCCCTAAGTCCACGTAAGCATGTGGAAATATTACTAAGTTGTGACACCAAGTTTATGTATTTCATAGTTTTGATATATTATTGTTTCTTTCATTTGTAGGGCGTTCAAACATGGTACGTGACAGCTTTTTGTAGCTTTGTACACTCTAACAAATACGAGCAGGAGGAATGGGTAAAGAATATCATTTTCCATTCAGGTGTGTTAATAAGTTTTTTGGATGGTCACGTCCTCATAGGCAGGTGTATATACTGCAAGCCTTCCTAACAAGGTGACGGCAGGTAAATGCCAAGCATCTTTTGTCCATGTGGTATGAGCAAGTAGAAACCATCCTGTAGTCATAACCTGCAAATTTAATGAAATAAGGAATTAAATTCAGGTGTAATGTCAAAATAACTCCAGAAATGACCCTATGTGCTATTAACTTCAATAAGTATTCAGGTAGGGTAGTTTAATTATCAGCTCTTTGACGATTGCAATGCCCTACAAAACCGGAAAAACATGGTTTGTGTGATAGGGCTTGAATATAGTGTAACATATATGAAAGGACATTTTAGCTTGCGAACTTGTTCCATGACATTACACCATGCTGATCAAGTTCATATAGCCGAGTCATCATAGCCAGGTGTAAATGGCTTCAGTCCTCGTAAGCAGGTGTAAATATTACTAAGTTGTGACACCAAGTTTATGTATTTGATAATTTTAATAAATTATTGTTTCTTTAATATGTAGGGCGTTCAAACATGGTACGCGACAGCTATCACAGATCTAGTGCTAAGTATTTTTTATTTAATTATTATTTTTTTTTTTTGCATTTGTGACCCCTTAGGTGTTTGTCTTGTGTGGAACAAACGGGTTTCTGAGCCCATCAGGACACACTTTGATACCTTGGACTCGATTAAAGTTGGCATCGTTTGATTCGCCATAATAGTTAACAGTAGAAAGGGGATGCATGTAGTGCTTGACAGCTTTCGTACAGGTGGATCAGCAACCTTATTGTTCTCTGTCCATGTGCTAAAAGAATCTTCTCATTGTAGTAATGTAGGCTCTACAAACCTAGTGGGAAGAATGTGGAAAGGGGTGTATTTGGATACTCAAGTCCTCATAGGCAGGTGTATATACTGCTAGCCCTCCTAACTAGGTGAAGGCAAGTAAATGTGATGAGTCTCTTGTCCACGTGGTCTGAGGAAAGAGATCCAATCTTCAGTCATAACCTGCAAATTTATGAATAATTAATAAAATTCAGCTCTAATGTCAAAATGACACCGAAAATGTCCTTACGTGATATTGACTTGAGAAGTATTCATGTGAGGTAGATTAGTTATCAGCTCTTTGACAATTGCCACGCCCTTCAAAGCCATGAAAATATGATTTGTTTAGTAACGACTTTACAATCTGTGATAGTACAGGTTTACAGACCAATTTGTCAAATAAGATATATGCTGATCATTTCAATATACCCAAGTCCTCATAGGCAGGTATATATGCCCTTAGTCCACGTAATCATGTGGAAATATTACTAAGTTGTGACACCAAGCTGACAAATTTCATGATATTACTATAATCATTGTTTCTTTCGTAGGGCATTATGACAAGGTACGTGACAGCTTTCAAGGCTCAGCTCAGTAGAGTTGCACCTTTGCTGACCTCATTAAGGTGCCTCTCTTGTGTGAACAAGAGCTTGTGAAACCATCAGCACACACTCTGTTGATACCTCACATCTGATCAAAAGTTTGCATTGTTTAATGTCACTTTTACCTGTGAAAATGGAATACATGTAATCCTTGACTGCTTTACATTAGCTGGTTCGCCAACTTGTGACTTCCCTGTCAACGCTGTAAAAGAATCAAGATTTTGTAGCTTTGTAGACTCTCCCAAATACTAGCAGAAGGAATGGGTAAACAATATCATTTTCTATTCAGGTGTGTCAAGTTTTTTGGATGGTCAAGTCTGGATGGAAAAGATGGTTTGTGTGATACGACTTGAAATATAGTGTACCATATGTAATAGGACATTTTAGCTTTCCAACTTGTTTCATCACATTACACCGTGCTGATCAGGTTCATATAGCCAAGTCATCATAGGCAGGTGTATATGGCTTTAGTCCTCGTAACCAGGTGTAGATATTACTAAGTTGTGACACCAAGTTTATGTATTTCATAGTTTTGATATATTATTGTTTCTTTCATTTGTAGGGCGTTCAAACATGGTACGTGACAGCTATCACATGTCTGTTCAGTAACTTTTGTGTGTGTGTGTGTGTGTGTGTGTGTGTGTGTGTGTGTGTGTGTGTGCATTTGTGACCCCTTAGGTGTTTCTCTTGTGTGGAACAAACGGGTTTGTGATCCCATCAGGACACACTTTATTGATACCTTGCACCCGATTAAAGTTTGCATCGTTTGATTCGCCATAATAGACCAGTTCGTAATTCCACTTTGCGCATGAGCAGAAAAAGGTCATTTGTACCAACATATATTTTGGTTTGTTATTTCACTGAGATAAGCATCTGAGATGTGATGATTATTCATGTGATCATTATCTAAATGGCGCTTGCCAGCACATCCACCTGACAGCAGCCCTGGTATTTAACAATATGAAAAGAAAAGGTTGGTATTGCATCCAATACAAAACAATGAAATGGATGCCTTTAAAATGTCAACTGACGGACTATTCTGGTCACGTGGTCTAAACGCAAGTTCATTCTTTGTTTGAACACGAATTCCATAAATTGTTACGTCGGGCAAGCTTATGCATTATGCCGCTTTGAAAACGAGTGAAGTGCCTAACCAATTGAAAAGAATGAAAGGTCATTTCTACCAATGTGTACATGATCTGATTACGAACTGGCTCATAGTTAACAGTAAAAAGGGGATACATGTAGTGCTTGACATCTTTTGTACAGGTGGATCAGCAACCTTATTGTTCTCTGTCCATGTGCTACAAGAATCTTCTCATTGTAGCATTGTAGGCTCTACAAAACTAGTGGGAGGAATGTGGAAAGGGGTGTATTTGGATGCTCAAGTCCTCATAGGCAGGTGTATATACTGATAGCCCTCCTAACATGGTGAAGGAAGGTAAATGTCAAGCATCTTTTTTCCATGCGGTCAGAGGAAATACAAACCATCCATTAGTCATAACCTGCAAATTTAGGGAAATAAGGAATTAAATTCAGCTGTAATGTCAAAATAACTCTGGAAATGTCGCTATGTGCTATTAACTTTGGTAAGTATTCATGTAGGGTAGTTTAATTATCGGCTCTTTGACGATTGCAATGCCCTACAAAACCGGAAAAACATAGTTTGTGTGATATTACTAAGTTGTGACACCAAGCTGACAAATTTCATGATATTACTATAATCATTGTTTCTTTCGTAGGGCATTATGACAAGGTACGTGACAGCTTTCAAGGCTCAGCTCAGTAGAGTTGCACCTTTGCTGACCTCATTTCAAGGTGCCTCTCTTGTGTGAACAAGAGCTTGTGAAACCATCAGCACACACTCTGTTGATACCTCACATCTGATCAAAAGTTTGCATTGTTTAATGTCACTTTTACCTGTGAAAATGGAATACATGTAATCCTTGACTGCTTTACATTAGCTGGTTCGCCAACTTGTGACTTCCCTGTCAACGCTGTAAAAGAATCAAGATTTTGTAGCTTTGTAGACTCTCCCAAATACTAGCAGAAGGAATGGGTAAACAATATCATTTTCTATTCAGGTGTGTCAAGTTTTTTGGATGGTCAAGTCTGGATGGAAAAGATGGTTTGTGTGATACGACTTGAAATATAGTGTACCATATGTAATAGGACATTTTAGCTTTCCAACTTGTTTCATCACATTACACCGTGCTGATCAGGTTCATATAGCCAAGTCATCATAGGCAGGTGTATATGGCTTTAGTCCTCGTAACCAGGTGTAGATATTACTAAGTTGTGACACCAAGTTTATGTATTTCATAGTTTTGATATATTATTGTTTCTTTCATTTGTAGGGCGTTCAAACATGGTACGTGACAGCTATCACATGTCTGTTCAGTAACTTTTGTGTGTGTGTGTGTGTGTGTGTGTGTGTGTGTGTGTGTGTGTGCATTTGTGACCCCTTAGGTGTTTCTCTTGTGTGGAACAAACGGGTTTGTGATCCCATCAGGACACACTTTATTGATACCTTGCACCCGATTAAAGTTTGCATCGTTTGATTCGCCATAATACACCAGTTCGTAATTCCACTTTGCGCATGAGCAGAAAAAGGTCATTTGTACCAACATATATTTTGGTTTGTTATTTCACTGAGATAAGCATCTGAGATGTGATGATTATTCATGTGATCATTATCTAAATGGCGCTTGCCAGCACATCCACCTGACAGCAGCCCTGGTATTTAACAATATGAAAAGAAAAGGTTGGTATTGCATCCAATACAAAACAATGAAATGGATGCCTTTAAAATGTCAACTGACGGACTATTCTGGTCACGTGGTCTAAACGCAAGTTCATTCTTTGTTTGAACACGAATTCCATAAATTGTTACGTCGGGCAAGCTTATGCATTATGCCGCTTTGAAAACGAGTGAAGTGCCTAACCAATTGAAAAGAATGAAAGGTCATTTCTACCAATGTGTACATGATCTAATTACGAACTGGCTCATAGTTAACAGTAAAAAGGGGATACATGTAGTGCTTGACATCTTTTGTACAGGTGGATCAGCAACCTTATTGTTCTCTGTCCATGTGCTACAAGAATCTTCTCATTGTAGCATTGTAGGCTCTACAAAACTAGTGGGAGGAATGTGGAAAGGGGTGTATTTGGATGCTCAAGTCCTCATAGGCAGGTGTATATGCTGATAGCTCTCCTAACATGGTGAAGGAAGGTAAATGTCAAGCATCTTTTTTCCATGCGGTCAGAGGAAATACAAACCATCCATTAGTCATAACCTGCAAATTTAGGGAAATAAGGAATTAAATTCAGCTGTAATGTCAAAATAACTCTGGAAATGTCGCTATGTGCTATTAACTTTGGTAAGTATTCATGTAGGGTAGTTTAATTATCGGCTCTTTGACGATTGCAATGCCCTACAAAACCGGAAAAACATGGTTTGTGTGATAGGGCTTGAAATATAGTGTAACATATATAATAGGACATTTTAGCTTGCGAACTTGTTCCATGACATTACACCATGCTGATCAATAGCCGAGTCATCTTAGGCAGGTGTAAATGGCTTTAGTCCTCGTAAGCAGTGTAAATATTACTAAGTTGTGACACCAAGCTTATGTATTTCATAATTTTAATAAATTATTGTTTCTTTTATATATAGGGCGTTCAAACATGGTACGCGACAGCTATCACAGATCTAGTGCTTAGTATTGTGGGTTTTTTTTTTTGCATTTGTCACCCCTTAGGTGATTCTCTTGTGTGGAACAAACGGGTTTCTGAGCCCATCAGGACACACTTTGATACCTTGCACTCGATTAAAGTTTGCATCTTTTGATTCGCCTTAATAGTTAACAGCAGAAAGGGGATGCATGTAGTTCTTGACAGCTTTTGTACAGGTGGATCAGCAACCTTATTGTTCTCTGTCCATGTGCTAAAAGAATCTTCTCATTGTAGTACTGTAGGCTCTACAAATCTAGTGGGAGGAATGTGTTAACAGTTGTATTTGGATACTCAAGTCCTCATAGGCAGGTTTATATATTGCTAGCCCTCCTAACTAGGTGAAGGCAGGTAAATGTGATGAGTCTTTTGTCCACGTGGTCTGAGGAAAGAGATCCATTCTGTAGTCATAACCTGCAAATTTATGGAAATAAGGAATAAAATTCAGCTCTAATGTCAAAATGACACCAAAAATGTCCTTACGTGATATTGACTTGAAAAGTATTCACGTGAGGTAGATTAGTTATCAGCTCTTTGACAATTGTCACGCCCTTCAAAGCCACGAAAATAGGATTTGTTTAGTAACGACTTTACAATCTGAGATAGTACAGGTTTGCAGACCAATTTGTCAAATAAGATATATGCTGATCATTTCAATATACCCAAGTCCACATAGGCAGGTATATATGCCCTTAGTCCACGTAATCATGTGGAAAATTTAATATTACTAAGTTGTGACACGAAGCTCACAAATTTTATGATATTACTATAATCATTGTTTCTTTTGTAGGGCATTATGACAAGGTACATGATAGCTTTCAAGGCTCAGCTCAGTAGAGTTTCACCTTTGCTGACCTCATTAAGGTGCCTCTCTTGTGTGAACAAGAGCTTGTGAAACCATCAGCACACACTCTGTTGATACCTCACATCTGATCAAAAGTTTGCATTGTTTAATGTCACTTTTACCTGTGAAAATGGAATACATGTAATCCTTGACTGCTTTACATTAGCTGGTTCACCAACTTGTGACTTCCCTGTCAACGCTGTAAAAGAATCAAGATTTTGTAGCTTTGTAGACTCTTCCAAATAATAGCAGAAAGAATGGGTAAACAATATCATTTTCTATTCAGGTGTGTCAAGTTTTTTGGATGGTCAAGTCTGGATGGAAAAGATGGTTTGTGTGATAGGACTTGAAATATAGTGTACCATATGTAATAGGACATTTTAGCTTTCCAACTTGTTTCATCACATTACACCATGCTGAATGATCAGGTATATATAGCCAAGTCATCATAGGCAGGTGTATATGGCTTTAGTCCTCGTAAGCAGGTGTAAATATTACTAAGTTGTGACACCAAGCTTATGTATTTCATAATCTTAATAAATTATTGTTTCTTTTATATATAGGGCGTTCAAACATGGTACGCGACAGCTATCACAGATCTAGTGCTTAGTATTGTGGTTTTTTTTTTTTTTTTTTGCATTTGTGACCCCTTAGGTGTTTCTCTTGTGTGGAACAAACGGGTTTCTGAGCCCATCAGGACACACTTTGATACCTTGCACTCGATTAAAGTTTGCATCTTTTGATTCGCCTTAATAGTTAACAGCAGAAAGGGGATGCATGTAGTTCTTGACAGCTTTTGTACAGGTGGATCAGCAACCTTATTGTTCTCTGTCCATGTGCTAAAAGAATCTTCTCATTGTAGTACTGTAGGCTCTACAAACCTAGTGGGAGGAATGTGTTAACAGTTGTATTTGGATACTCAAGTCCTCATAGGCAGGTTTATATATTGCTAGCCCTCCTAACTAGGTGAAGGCAGGTAAATGTGATGAGTCTTTTGTCCACGTGGTCTGAGGAAAGAGATCCATTCTGTAGTCATAACCTGCAAATTTATGGAAATAAGGAATAAAATTCAGCTCTAATGTCAAAATGACACCAAAAATGTCCTTACGTGATATTGACTTGAAAAGTATTCACGTGAGGTAGATTAGTTATCAGCTCTTTGACAATTGTCACGCCCTTCAAAGCCATGAAAATAGGATTTGTTTAGTAACGACTTTACAATCTGTGATAGTACAGGTTTGCAGACCAATTTGTCAAATAAGATATATGCTGATCATTTCAATATACCCAAGTCCTCATAGGCAGGTATATATGCCCTTAGTCCACGTAATCATGTGGAAATATTACTAAGTTGTGACACCAAGCTCACAAATTTCATGATATTACTATAATCATTGTTTCTTTTGTAGGGCATTATGACAAGGTACGTGACAGCTTTCAAGGCTCTGCTCAGTAGAGTTGCACCTTTGCTGACCTCTCTCTTGTGTGAACAAGAGCTTGTGAAACCATCAGCACACACTCTGTTGATACCTCACATCTGATCAAAAGTTTGCATTGTTTAATGTCACTTTTACCAGTGAAAATGGAATACATGTAATCCTTGACTGCTTTACATTAGCTGGTTCACCAACTTGTGACTTCCCTGTCAACGCTGTAAAAGAATCAAGATTTTGTAGCTTTGTAGACTCTTCCAAATACTAGCAGAAGGAATGGGTAAACAATATCATTTTCTATTCAGGTGTGTCAAGTTTTTTGGACGGTCAAGTCTGGATGGAAAAGATGGTTTGTGTGATAGGACTTGAAATATAGTGTACCATATGTAATAGGACATTTTAGCTTTCCAACTTGTTTCATCACATTACACCATGCTGAATGATCAGGTATATATAGCCAAGTCATCATAGGCAGGTGTATATGGCTTTAGTCCTCGTAACCAGATGTAGATATTACTAAGTTGTGACACCAAGTTTATGTATTTCATAGTTTTGATATATTATTGTTTCTTTCATTTGTAGGGCGTTCAAACATGGTACGTGACAGCTATCACATGTCTGTTCAGTAACTTGTGTGTGTGTGTGTGTGTGTGTGTGTGTGTGTGTGTGTGTGTGCATTTGTGACCCCTTAGGTGTTTCTCTTGTGTGGAACAAATGAGTTTGTGATCCCAATAGGACACACTTTATTGATACCTTGCACCCGATTAAAGTTTGCATCGTTTGATTCGCCATAATAGTTAACAGTAGAAAGGGGATGCATGTAGTGCTTGACAGCTTTTGTACAGGTGGATCAGCAACCTTATTGTTCTCTGTCCATGTGCTAAAAGAATCTTCTCATTGTAGTATTGTAGGCTCTACAAAACTAGTGGGAGGAATGTGGAAAGGGATGTATTTGGATGCTGAAGTCCTTATAGGCAGGTGTATATACTGCTAGCCCTCCTAACTAGGTGAAGGCAAGTAAAGGTCATGAGTCTTTTGTCCATTTCTTCTGAGGAAAGAGAAACCATCCTCTAGTCATCACCTGCAAATTTATGGAAATAAGGAATAAAATTAAGCTCTAATGTCAAAATGACACCAAAATGTCCTTACGTGATATTGACTTGCGAAGTATTCATGTGAGGTAGATTAGTTATCAGATCTTTGACAATTGCCACGCCTTTTAAAGCCATTAAAAATATGATTTGTTTAGTAACGACTTTACAATCTGTGAGAGTACAGGTTTGCAGACCAATTTGTCAAATAAGATATATGCTGATCATTTCAATATACCCAAGTCCTCATAGGCAGGTATATATGCCCTTAGTCCACGTAAGCATGTGGAAATATTACTAAGTTGTGACACCAAGCACACAAATTTCATGATATTACTATAATCATTGTTTCTTTTGTAGGGCATTATGACAAGGTACGTGACAGCTTTCAAGGCTCTGCTCAATAGAGTTGCACCTTTGCTGACCTCATTAAGGTGCCTCTCTTGTGTGAACAAGAGCTTGTGAAACCATCAGCACACACTCTGTTGATACCTCGCATCTGATCAAAAGTTTGCATTGTTCAATGTCACTTTTACCTGTGAAAATAGAATACATGTAATCATTGACTGCTTTACATTAGCTGGTTCACCAACTTGTGACTTCCCTGTCAACGCTGTAAAAGAATCAAGAATTTTGTAGCTTTGTAGACTCTCTCAAATACTAGCAGAAGGAATGGGTAAACAATATCATTTTCTATTCAGGTGTGTCAAGTTTTTTGGATAGTCAAGTCCTCATAGGCAGGTGTATATACTGATAGCCCTCCTAACATGGTGAAGGCAGGTAAATGTCAAGCATCTTTTTTCCATGCCGTCAGAGGAAATAGAAACCATCCATTAGTCATAACCTGCAAATTTAGGGAAATAAGGAATTAAATTCAGCTGTAATGTCAAAATAACTCTAAAAATGTCCCTATGTGATATTGACTTGAGAAGTATTCATGTGAGGTAGATTAGTTGTCAGCTCTTTGACAATTGCCACGCCCTTCAAAGCCATGAAAATATGATTTGTTTAGTAACGACTTTACAATCTGTGATAGTACAGGTTTGCAGACCAATTTGTCAAATAAGATATGCTGATCATTTCAATATACCCAAGTCCTCATAGGCAGGTATATATGCCCTTAGTCCACGTAAACATGTGGAAATATTACTAAGTCAAGTTGTGACACCAGGCACACAAATTTCATGATATTACTATAATCATTGTTTCTTTTGTAGGGCATTATGACAAGGTACGTGACAGCATATGTAATAGGACATTTTAGCTTGCCAACTTGTTTCATTACATTACACCATGCTGATCAAGTTCATATAGCCAAGTCATCATAGGCAGGTGCATATGGCTTTAGTCCTCGTAACCAGGTGTAAATATTACTAAGTTGTGACACCAAGTTTTATGTATTTCATAGTTTTGATATATTATTGTTTCTTTCATTTCTAGGGCGTTCAAACGTACGTGACAGCTATCACGGGTCTGTTCAGTAACTTGTGTGTGTGTGTGTGTGTGTGTGTGCATTTCTGACACCTTAGGTGTTTCTCTTGTGTGGAACAAACGGGTTTGTGATCCCATCAGGACACACTTTATTGATACCTTGCACCCGATTAAAGTTTGCATCGTTTGATTCGCCATAATAGTTAACAGTAGAAAGGGGATGCATGTATATAGTGCTTGACAGCTTGTGTACAGGTGGATCAGCAACCTTATTGTTCTCTGTCAATGTGCTAAAAGAATCTTCTCATTGTAGTAATGTAGGCTCTACAAACCTAGTGGGACGAATGTGTTAACGGGTGTATTTGGATACTCAAGTCCTCGTAGGCAGGTGTATATACTGCTAGCCCTCCTAACTAGGTGAAGGCAGGTAAATGTCATGAGTCTTTTGTCCACGTGGTCTGAGGAAAGAGAAACCATCCTCTAGTCATAACCTGCAAATTTATGGAAATAAAGAATTTAATTCAGGTCTTATTAAAGAATGACACCAAAAATGTCCTAACGTAATATTGACTTGAGAAGTATTCATTTGAGATAGATTAATTATCAGCTCTTTGACAATTGCCACGCCCTTCAAAGCCATGAAAAGATGATTTGTTTATGCCCTAAGTCCACGTAAGCATGTGGAAATATTACTAAGTTGTGAAACCAAGTTTATGTATTTCATAGTTTTGATATATTATTGTTTCTTTCATTTGTAGGGCGTTCAAACATGGTACGTGACAGCTTTTTGTAGCTTTGTACACTCTAACAAATACGAGCAGGAGGAATGGGTAAAGAATATCATTTTCCATTCAGGTGTGTTAATAAGTTTTTTGGATGGTCACGTCCTCATAGGCAGGTGTATATACTGCAAGCCTTCCTAACAAGGTGACGGCAGGTAAATGCCAAGCATCTTTTGTCCATGTGGTATGAGCAAGTAGAAACCATCCTGTAGTCATAACCTGCAAATTTAATGAAATAAGGAATTAAATTCAGGTGTAATGTCAAAATAACTCCAGAAATGACCCTATGTGCTATTAACTTCAATAAGTATTCAGGTAGGGTAGTTTAATTATCAGCTCTTTGACGATTGCAATGCCCTACAAAACCGGAAAAACATGGTTTGTGTGATAGGGCTTGAATATAGTGTAACATATATGAAAGGACATTTTAGCTTGCGAACTTGTTCCATGACATTACACCATGCTGATCAAGTTCATATAGCCGAGACATCATAGGCAGGTGTAAATGGCTTCAGTCCTCGTAAGCAGGTGTAAATATTACTAAGTTGTGACACCAAGTTTATGTATTTGATAATTTTAATAAATTATTGTTTCTTTAATATGTAGGGCGTTCAAACATGGTACGCGACAGCTATCACAGATCTAGTGCTCAGTATTTTTTATTTTATTTTATTTTTTTTTTTGCATTTGTCACCCCTTAGGTGTTTGTCTTGTGTGGAACAAACGGGTTTCTGAGCCCATCAGGACACACTTTGATACCTTGCACTCGATTAAAGTTTGCATCGTTTGATTCGCCATAATAGTTAACGGTAGAAAGGGCATGCATGTAGTGCTTGACAGCTTTCGTACAGGTGGATCAGCAACCTTATTGTTCTCTGTCCATGTGCTAAAAGAATCTTCTCATTGTAGTAATGTAGGCTCTACAAACCTAGTGGGAAGAATGTGGAAAGGGGTGTATTTGGATACTCAAGTCCTCATAGGCAGGTGTATATACTGCTAGCCCTCCTAACTAGGTGAAGGCAGGTAAATGTGATGAGTCTCTTGTCCACGTGGTCTGAGGAAAGAGATTCATTCTCTAGTCATAACCTGCAAATTTATGAATAAGGAATAAAATTCAGCTCTAATGTCAAAATGACACCGAAAATGTCCTTACGTGATATTGACTTGAGAAGTATTTATGTGAGGTAGATTAGTTATCAGCTCTTTGACAATTGCCACGCCCTTCAAAGCCATGAAAATATGATTTGTTTAGTAACGATTTACAATCTGTGATAGTACAGGTTTACAGACCAATTTGTCAAATAAGATATATGCTGATCATTTCAATATACCCAAGTCCTCATAGGCAGGTATATATGCCCGTAGTCCACGTAAGCATGTGGAAATATTACTAAGTTGTGACACCAAGCTCACAAATTTCGTGATATTACTATAATCATTGTTTCTTTTGTAGGGCATTATGACAAGGTACGTGACAGCTTTCAAGGCTATGCTCAATAGAGTTGCACCTTTGCTGACCTCTCTCTTGTGTGAACAAGAGCTTGTGAAACCATCAGCACACACTCTGTTGATACCTCACATCTGATCAAAAGTTTGCATTGTTTAATGTCACTTTAACCTGTGAAAATGGAATACATGTAATCCTTGACTGCTTTACATTAGCTGGTTCACCAACCTGTGACTTCCCTGTCAACGCTGTAAAACAATCAAGATTTTGTAGCTTTGTAGACTCTCCCAAATACTAGTAGAAAGAATGGGTAAACAATATCATTTTCTATTCAGGTGTGTCAAGTTTTTTAGATAGTCAAGTCCTCATAGGCAGGTGTATATACTGATAGCCCTCCTAACATGGTGAAGGCAGGTAAATGTCAAGCATCTTTTTTCCATGCGGTCAGAGGATATAGAAACCATCCATTAGTCATAACCTGCAAATTTAGGGAAATAAGGAATTAAATTCAGCTGTAATGTCAAAATAACTCTAGAAATGTCCCTATGTGATATTGACTTGAGAAGTATTCATGTGAGGTAGATTAGTTATCAGCTCTTTGACAATTGCCACGCCCTTCAAAGCCATGAAAAGATGATTTGTTTAGTAACGACTTTACAATCTGTGATAGTACAGGTTTGCAGACCAATTTGTCAAATAAGATATGCTGATCATTTCAATATACCCAAGTCCTCATAGGCAGGTATATATGCCCTTAGTCCACGTAAACATGTGGAAATATTACTAAGTCAAGTTGTGACACCAAGCACACAAATTTCATGATATTACTATAATCATTGTTTCTTTTGTAGGGCATTATGACAAGGTACGTGACAGCATATGTAATAGGACATTTTAGCTTGCCAACTTGTTTCATTACATTACACCATGCTGATCAAGTTCATATAGCCAACTCTTCATAGGCAGGTGCATATGGCTTTAGTCCTCGTAACCAGGTGTAAATATTACTAAGTTGTGACACCACGTTTTATGTATTTCATAGTTTTGATATATTATTGTTTCTTTCATTTGTAGGGCGTTCAAACATGGTACGTGACAGCTATCACAGGTCTGTTCAGTAACTTGTGTGTGTGTGTGTGTGTGTGTGTGTGTGTGTGCATTTCTGACCCCTTAGGTGTTTCTCTTGTGTGGAACAAACGGGTTTGTGATCCCATCAGGACACACTTTATTGATACCTTGCACCCGATTAAAGTTTGCATCGTTTGATTAGCCATAATAGTTAATAGTAGAAAGGGGATGCATGTATATAGTGCTTGACAGCTTGTGTACAGGTGGATCAGCAACCTTATTGTTCTCTGTCCATGTGCTAAAAGAATCTTCTCATTGTAGTAATGTAGGCTCTACAAACCTAGTGGGACGAATGTGTTAACTGGTGTATTTGGATACTCAAGTCCTCATAGGCAGGTGTATATACTGCTAGCCCTCCTAACTAGGTGAAGGCAGGTAAATGTCATGAGTCTTTTGTCCACGTGGTCTGAGGAAAGAGAAACCATCCTCTAGTCATAACCTGCAAATTTATGGAAATAAAGAATGGAATTCAGGTCTTATTAAAAAATGACACCAAAAATGTCCTAACGTAATATTGACTTGGGAAGTATTCATTTGAGATAGATTAATTATCAGCTCTTTGACAATTGCCACGCCCTTCAAAGCCATGAAAAGATGATTTGTTTAGTAATGGCTTTACAATCTGTGATAGTACAGGTTTGCTGACCAATTTGTCAAATAAGATATATGCTGATCATTTCAATATAGCCAAGTCATCATAGGCAGGTATATATGCCCTAAGTCCACGTAAGCATGTGGAAATATTACTAAGTTGTGACACCAAGTTTATGTATTTCATAGTTTTGATATATTATTGTTTCTTTCATTTGTAGGGCGTTCAAACATGGTACGTGACAGCTTTTTGTAGCTTTGTACACTCTAACAAATACGAGCAGGAGGAATGGGTAAAGAATATCATTTTCCATTCAGGTGTGTTAATAAGTTTTTTGGATGGTCACGTCCTCATAGGCAGGTGTATATACTGCAAGCCTTCCTAACAAGGTGACGGCAGGTAAATGCCAAGCATCTTTTGTCCATGTGGTATGAGCAAGTAGAAACCATCCTGTAGTCATAACCTGCAAATTTAATGAAATAAGGAATTAAATTCAGGTGTAATGTCAAAATAACTCCAGAAATGACCCTATGTGCTATTAACTTCAATAAGTATTCAGGTAGGGTAGTTTAATTATCAGCTCTTTGACGATTGCAATGCCCTACAAAACCGGAAAAACATGGTTTGTGTGATAGGGCTTGAATATAGTGTAACATATATGAAAGGACATTTTAGCTTGCGAACTTGTTCCATGACATTACACCATGCTGATCAAGTTCATATAGCCGAGACATCATAGGCAGGTGTAAATGGCTTCAGTCCTCGTAAGCAGGTGTAAATATTACTAAGTTGTGACACCAAGTTTATGTATTTGATAATTTTAATAAATTATTGTTTCTTTAATATGTAGGGCGTTCAAACATGGTACGCGACAGCTATCACAGATCTATTGCTCAGTATTTTTTATTTTATTTTAATTTTTTTTTTTGCATTTGTGACCCCTTACGTGTTTGTCTTGTGTGGAACAAACGGGTTTCTGAGCCCATCAGGACACACTTTGATACCTTGGACTCGATTAAAGTTTGCATCGTTTGATTCGCCATAATAGTTAACAGTAGAAAGGGCATGCATGTAGTGCTTGACAGCTTTCGTACAGGTGGATCAGCAACCTTATTGTTCTCTGTCCATGTGCTAAAAGAATCTTCTCATTGTAGTAATGTAGGCTCTACAAACCTAGTGGGAAGAATGTGGAAAGGGGTGTATTTGGATACTCAAGTCCTCATAGGCAGGTGTATATACTGCTAGCCCTCCTAACTAGGTGAAGGCAGGTAAATGTGATGAGTCTTTTGTCCACGTGGTCTGAGGAAAGAGGTTCATTCTCCAGTCATAACCTGCAAATTTATGAATAATTAATAAAATTCAGCTCTAATGTCAAAATGACACCGAAAATGTCCTTACGTGATATTGACTTGAGAAGTATTCATGTGAGGTAGATTAGTTATCAGCTCTTTGACAATTGCCACGCCCTTCAAAGCCATGAAAATATGATTTGTTTAGTAACGACTTTACAATCTGTGATAGTACAGGTTTACAGACCAATTTGTCAAATAAGATATATGCTGATCATTTCAATATACCCAAGTCCTCATAGGCAGGTATATATGCCCTTAGGCCACGTAATCATGTGGAAATATTACTAAGTTGTGACACCAAGCTCACAAATTTCATGATATTACTATAATCATTGTTTCTTTTGTAGGGCATTATGACAACAGACAAGGTACGTGACAGCTTTCAAGGCTCAGCTCAGTAGAGTTGCACCTTTGCTGACCTCATTAAGGTGCCTCTCTTGTGTGAACAAGAGCTTGTGAAACCATCAGCACACACTCTGTTGATACCTCACATCTGATGAAAAGTTTGCATTGTTTAATGTCACTTTTACCTGTGAAAATGGAATACATGCAATCCTTGACTGCTTTACATTAGCTGGTTCACCAACTTGTGACTTCCCTGTCAACGCTGTAAAACAATCAAGATTTTGTAGCTTTGTAGACTCTCCCAAATACTAGCAGAAGGAATGGGTAAACAATATCATTTTCTATTCAGGTGTGTCAAGTTTTTTTGGATGGTCAAGTCTGGATGGAAAAGATGGTTTGTGTGATAGGACTTGAAATATAGTGTACCATATGTAATAGGACATTTTAGCTTTCCAACTTGTTTCATCACATTACACCATGCTGATCAGGTTCATATAGCCAAGTCATCATAGGCAGGTGTATATGGCTTTAGTCCTCGTAACCAGATGTAGATATTACTAAGTTGTGACACCAAGTTTATGTATTTCATAGTTTTGATATATTATTGTTTCTTTCATTTGTAGGGCGTCCAAACATGGTACGTGACAGCTATCACATGTCTGTTCAGTAACTTTTGTGTGTGTGTGTGTGTGTGTGTGTGTGTGTGTGCGTGTGTGTGTGTGTGTGCATTTCTGACCCCTTAGGTGTTTCTCTTGTGTGGAACAAACGGGTTTGTGATCCCATCAGGACACACTTTATTGATACCTTGCACCCGATTAAAGTTTGCATCGTTTGATTCGCCATAATAGTTAACAGAAAAAGGGGGATACATGTAGTGCTTGACATCTTTTGTACAGGTGGATCAGCAACCTTATTGTTCTCTGTCCATGTGCTACAAGAATCTTCTCATTGTAGCATTGTAGGCTCTACAAAACTAGTGGGAGGAATGTGGAAAGGGGTGTATTTGGATGCTCAAGTCCTCATAGGCAGGTGTATATGCTGATAGCCCTCCTAACATGGTGAAGGAAGGTAAATGTCAAGCATCTTTTTTCCATGCGGTCAGAGGAAATAGAAACCATCCATTAGTCATAACCTGCAAATTTAGGGAAATAAGGAATTAAATTCAGCTGTAATGTCAAAATAACTCTGGAAATGTCGCTATGTGCTATTAACTTTGGCAAGTATTCATGTAGGGTAGTTTAATTATCGGCTCTTTGACGATTGCAATGCCCTACAAAACCGGAAAAACATAGTTTGTGTGATAGGGCTTGAAATATAGTGTAACATAATTATATAATAGGACATTTTAGCTTGCGAACTTGTTCCATGACATTACACCATGCTGATCAAGTTCATATAGCCGAGTCATCTTAGGCAGGTGTATATGGCTTTAGTCCTCGTAAGCAGGTGTAAATATTACTAAGTTGTGACACCAAGCTTATGTATTTCATAATTTTAATAAATTATTGTTTCTTTTATATATAGGGCGTTCAAACATGGTACGCGACAGCTATCACAGATCTAGTGCTTAGTATTGTGGGTTTTTTTTTTTTTTGCATTTGTGACCCCTTAGGTGTTTCTCTTGTGTGGAACAAACGGGTTTCTGAGCCCATCAGGACACACTTTGATACCTTGCACTCGATTAAAGTTTGCATCTTTTGATTCGCCTTAATAGTTAACAGCAGAAAGGGGGTGCATGTAGTTCTTGACAGCTTTTGTACAGGTGGATCAGCAACCTTATTGTTCTCTGTCCATGTGCTAAAAGAATCTTCTCATTGTAGTACTGTAGGCTCTACAAACCTAGTGGGAGGAATGTGTTAACAGTTGTATTTGGATATACGATACTCAAGTCCTCATAGGCAGGTTTATATATTGCTAGCCCTCCTAACTAGGTGAAGGCAGGTAAATGTGATGAGTCTTTTGTCCACGTGGTCTGAGGAAAGAGATCCATTCTGTAGTCATAACCTGCAAATTTATGGAAATAAGGAATAAAATTCAGCTCTAATGTCAAAATGACACCAAAAATGTCCTTACGTGATATTGACTTGAAAAGTATTCACGTGAGGTAGATTAGTTATCAGCTCTTTGACAATTGTCACGCCCTTCAAAGCCATGAAAATAGGATTTGTTTAGTAACGACTTTACAATCTGTGATAGTACAGGTTTGCAGACCAATTTGTCAAATAAGATATATGCTGATCATTTCAATATACCCAAGTCCTCATAGGCAGGTATATATGCCCTTAGTCCACGTAATCATGTGGAAATATTACTAAGTTGTGACACCAAGCACACAAATTTCATGATATTACTATAATCATTGTTTCTTTTGTAGGGCATTATGACAAGGTACGTGACAGCTTTCAAGGCTCTGCTCAATAGAGTTGCACCTTTGCTGACCTCATTAAGGTGCCTCTCTTGTGTGAACAAGAGCTTGTGAAACCATCAGCACACACTCTGTTGATACCTCGCATCTGATCAAAAGTTTGCATTGTTCAATGTCACTTTTACCTGTGAAAATAGAATACATGTAATCATTGACTGCTTTACATTAGCTGGTTCACCAACTTGTGACTTCCCTGTCAACGCTGTAAAAGAATCAAGAATTTTGTAGCTTTGTAGACTCTCTCAAATACTAGCAGAAAGGAATGGGTAAACAATATCATTTTCTATTCAGGTGTGTCAAGTTTTTTGGATAGTCAAGTCCTCATAGGCAGGTGTATATACTGATAGCCCTCCTAACATGGTGAAGGCAGGTAAATGTCAAGCATCTTTTTTCCATGCCGTCAGAGGAAATAGAAACCATCCATTAGTCATAACCTGCAAATTTAGGGAAATAAGGAATTAAATTCAGCTGTAATGTCAAAATAACTCTAAAAATGTCCCTATGTGATATTGACTTGAGAAGTATTCATGTGAGGTAGATTAGTTATCAGCTCTTTGACAATTGCCACGCCCTTCAAAGCCATGAAAATATGATTTGTTTAGTAACGACTTTACAATCTGTGATAGTACAGGTTTGCAGACCAATTTGTCAAATAAGATATGCTGATCATTTCAATATACCCAAGTCCTCATAGGCAGGTATATATGCCCTTAGTCCACGTAAACATGTGGAAATATTACTAAGTCAAGTTGTGACACCAGGCACACAAATTTCATGATATTACTATAATCATTGTTTCTTTTGTAGGGCATTATGACAAGGTACGTGACAGCATATGTAATAGGACATTTTAGCTTGCCAACTTGTTTCATTACATTACACCATGCTGATCAAGTTCATATAGCCAAGTCATCATAGGCAGGTGCATATGGCTTTAGTCCTCGTAACCAGGTGTAAATATTACTAAGTTGTGACACCAAGTTTTATGTATTTCATAGTTTTGATATATTATTGTTTCTTTCATTTCTAGGGCGTTCAAACATGGTACGTGACAGCTATCACGGGTCTGTTCAGTAACTTGTGTGTGTGTGTGTGTGTGTGTGTGCATTTCTGACACCTTAGGTGTTTCTCTTGTGTGGAACAAACGGGTTTGTGATCCCATCAGGACACACTTTATTGATACCTTGCACCCGATTAAAGTTTGCATCGTTTGATTCGCCATAATAGTTAACAGTAGAAAGGGGATGCATGTATATAGTGCTTGACAGCTTGTGTACAGGTGGATCAGCAACCTTATTGTTCTCTGTCAATGTGCTAAAAGAATCTTCTCATTGTAGTAATGTAGGCTCTACAAACCTAGTGGGACGAATGTGTTAACGGGTGTATTTGGATACTCAAGTCCTCGTAGGCAGGTGTATATACTGCTAGCCCTCCTAACTAGGTGAAGGCAGGTAAATGTCATGAGTCTTTTGTCCACGTGGTCTGAGGAAAGAGAAACCATCCTCTAGTCATAACCTGCAAATTTATGGAAATAAAGAATTTAATTCAGGTCTTATTAAAGAATGACACCAAAAATGTCCTAACGTAATATTGACTTGAGAAGTATTCATTTGAGATAGATTAATTATCAGCTCTTTGACAATTGCCACGCCCTTCAAAGCCATGAAAAGATGATTTGTTTATGCCCTAAGTCCACGTAAGCATGTGGAAATATTACTAAGTTGTGAAACCAAGTTTATGTATTTCATAGTTTTGATATATTATTGTTTCTTTCATTTGTAGGGCGTTCAAACATGGTACGTGACAGCTTTTTGTAGCTTTGTACACTCTAACAAATACGAGCAGGAGGAATGGGTAAAGAATATCATTTTCCATTCAGGTGTGTTAATAAGTTTTTTGGATGGTCACGTCCTCATAGGCAGGTGTATATACTGCAAGCCTTCCTAACAAGGTGACGGCAGGTAAATGCCAAGCATCTTTTGTCCATGTGGTATGAGCAAGTAGAAACCATCCTGTAGTCATAACCTGCAAATTTAATGAAATAAGGAATTAAATTCAGGTGTAATGTCAAAATAACTCCAGAAATGACCCTATGTGCTATTAACTTCAATAAGTATTCAGGTAGGGTAGTTTAATTATCAGCTCTTTGACGATTGCAATGCCCTACAAAACCGGAAAAACATGGTTTGTGTGATAGGGCTTGAATATAGTGTAACATATATGAAAGGACATTTTAGCTTGCGAACTTGTTCCATGACATTACACCATGCTGATCAAGTTCATATAGCCGAGACATCATAGGCAGGTGTAAATGGCTTCAGTCCTCGTAAGCAGGTGTAAATATTACTAAGTTGTGACACCAAGTTTATGTATTTGATAATTTTAATAAATTATTGTTTCTTTAATATGTAGGGCATTCAAACATGGTACGCGACAGCTATCACAGATCTAGTGCTCAGTATTTTTTATTTTATTTTATTTTTTTTTTTGCATTTGTCACCCCTTAGGTGTTTGTCTTGTGTGGAACAAACGGGTTTCTGAGCCCATCAGGACACACTTTGATACCTTGCACTCGATTAAAGTTTGCATCGTTTGATTCGCCATAATAGTTAACGGTAGAAAGGGCATGCATGTAGTGCTTGACAGCTTTCGTACAGGTGGATCAGCAACCTTATTGTTCTCTGTCCATGTGCTAAAAGAATCTTCTCATTGTAGTAATGTAGGCTCTACAAACCTAGTGGGAAGAATGTGGAAAGGGGTGTATTTGGATACTCAAGTCCTCATAGGCAGGTGTATATACTGCTAGCCCTCCTAACTAGGTGAAGGCAGGTAAATGTGATGAGTCTCTTGTCCACGTGGTCTGAGGAAAGAGATTCATTCTCTAGTCATAACCTGCAAATTTATGAATAAGGAATAAAATTCAGCTCTAATGTCAAAATGACACCGAAAATGTCCTTACGTGATATTGACTTGAGAAGTATTTATGTGAGGTAGATTAGTTATCAGCTCTTTGACAATTGCCACGCCCTTCAAAGCCATGAAAATATGATTTGTTTAGTAACGATTTACAATCTGTGATAGTACAGGTTTGCAGACCAATTTGTCAAATAAGATATATGCTGATCATTTCAATATACCCAAGTCCTCATAGGCAGGTATATATGCCCGTAGTCCACGTAAGCATGTGGAAATATTACTAAGTTGTGACACCAAGCTCACAAATTTCGTGATATTACTATAATCATTGTTTCTTTTGTAGGGCATTATGACAAGGTACGTGACAGCTTTCAAGGCTATGCTCAATAGAGTTGCACCTTTGCTGACCTCTCTCT
Organism: Diadema setosum; assembly: GCA_033980235.1. Lineage (NCBI taxonomy): Eukaryota > Metazoa > Echinodermata > Echinoidea > Diadematoida > Diadematidae > Diadema > Diadema setosum. Next base: position 37,026,760 of record CM067068.1, on the reverse strand, counting down.
TGTGTGAACAAGAGCTTGTGAAACCATCAGCACACACTCTGTTGATACCTCACATCTGATCAAAAGTTTGCATTGTTTAATGTCACTTTAACCTGTGAAAATGGAATACATGTAATCCTTGACTGCTTTACATTAGCTGGTTCACCAACCTGTGACTTCCCTGTCAACGCTGTAAAACAATCAAGATTTTGTAGCTTTGTAGACTCTCCCAAATACTAGTAGAAAGAATGGGTAAACAATATCATTTTCTATTCAGGTGTGTCAAGTTTTTTAGATAGTCAAGTCCTCATAGGCAGGTGTATATACTGATAGCCCTCCTAACATGGTGAAGGCAGGTAAATGTCAAGCATCTTTTTTCCATGCGGTCAGAGGATATAGAAACCATCCATTAGTCATATCCTGCAAATTTAGGGAAATAAGGAATTAAATTCAGCTGTAATGTCAAAATAACTCTAGAAATGTCCCTATGTGATATTGACTTGAGAAGTATTCATGTGAGGTAGATTAGTTATCAGCTCTTTGACAATTGCCACGCCCTTCAAAGCCATGAAAAGATGATTTGTTTAGTAACGACTTTACAATCTGTGATAGTACAGGTTTGCAGACCAATTTGTCAAATAAGATATGCTGATCATTTCAATATACCCAAGTCCTCATAGGCAGGTATATATGCCCTTAGTCCACGTAAACATGTGGAAATATTACTAAGTCAAGTTGTGACACCAAGCACACAAATTTCATGATATTACTATAATCATTGTTTCTTTTGTAGGGCATTATGACAAGGTACGTGACAGCATATGTAATAGGACATTTTAGCTTGCCAACTTGTTTCATTACATTACACCATGCTGATCAAGTTCATATAGCCAACTCTTCATAGGCAGGTGCATATGGCTTTAGTCCTCGTAACCAGGTGTAAATATTACTAAGTTGTGACACCACGTTTTATGTATTTCATAGTTTTGATATATTATTGTTTCTTTCATTTGTAGGGCGTTCAAACATGGTACGTGACAGCTATCACAGGTCTGTTCAGTAACTTGTGTGTGTGTGTGTGTGTGTGTGTGTGTGTGTGTGTGTGTGCATTTCTGACCCCTTAGGTGTTTCTCTTGTGTGGAACAAACGGGTTTGTGATCCCATCAGGACACACTTTATTGATACCTTGCACCCGATTAAAGTTTGCATCGTTTGATTAGCCATAATAGTTAATAGTAGAAAGGGGATGCATGTATATAGTGCTTGACAGCTTGTGTACAGGTGGATCAGCAACCTTATTGTTCTCTGTCCATGTGCTAAAAGAATCTTCTCATTGTAGTAATGTAGGCTCTACAAACCTAGTGGGACGAATGTGTTAACGGGTGTATTTGGATACTCAAGTCCTCATAGGCAGGTGTATATACTGCTAGCCCTCCTAACTAGGTGAAGGCAGGTAAATGTCATGAGTCTTTTGTCCACGTGGTCTGAGGAAAGAGAAACCATCCTCTAGTCATAACCTGCAAATTTATGGAAATAAAGAATGGAATTCAGGTCTTATTAAAAAATGACACCAAAAATGTCCTAACGTAATATTGACTTGAGAAGTATTCATTTGAGATAGATTAATTATCAGCTCTTTGACAATTGCCACGCCCTTCAAAGCCATGAAAAGATGATTTGTTTAGTAATGGCTTTACAATCTGTGATAGTACAGGTTTGCTGACCAATTTGTCAAATAAGATATATGCTGATCATTTCAATATAGCCAAGTCATCATAGGCAGGTATATATGCCCTAAGTCCACGTAAGCATGTGGAAATATTACTAAGTTGTGACACCAAGTTTATGTATTTCATAGTTTTGATATATTATTGTTTCTTTCATTTGTAGGGCGTTCAAACATGGTACGTGACAGCTTTTTGTAGCTTTGTACACTCTAACAAATACGAGCAGGAGGAATGGGTAAAGAATATCATTTTCCATTCAGGTGTGTTAATAAGTTTTTTGGATGGTCACGTCCTCATAGGCAGGTGTATATACTGCAAGCCTTCCTAACAAGGTGACGGCAGGTAAATGCCAAGCATCTTTTGTCCATGTGGTATGAGCAAGTAGAAACCATCCTGTAGTCATAACCTGCAAATTTAATGAAATAAGGAATTAAATTCAGGTGTAATGTCAAAATAACTCCAGAAATGACCCTATGTGCTATTAACTTCAATAAGTATTCAGGTAGGGTAGTTTAATTATCAGCTCTTTGACGATTGCAATGCCCTACAAAACCGGAAAAACATGGTTTGTGTGATAGGGCTTGAATATAGTGTAACATATATGAAAGGACATTTTAGCTTGCGAACTTGTTCCATGACATTACACCATGCTGATCAAGTTCATATAGCCGAGACATCATAGGCAGGTGTAAATGGCTTCAGTCCTCGTAAGCAGGTGTAAATATTACTAAGTTGTGACACCAAGTTTATGTATTTGATAATTTTAATAAATTATTGTTTCTTTAATATGTAGGGCGTTCAAACATGGTACGCGACAGCTATCACAGATCTATTGCTCAGTATTTTTTATTTTATTTTAATTTTTTTTTTTTGCATTTGTGACCCCTTACGTGTTTGTCTTGTGTGGAACAAACGGGTTTCTGAGCCCATCAGGACACACTTTGATACCTTGGACTCGATTAAAGTTTGCATCGTTTGATTCGCCATAATAGTTAACAGTAGAAAGGGCATGCATGTAGTGCTTGACAGCTTTCGTACAGGTGGATCAGCAACCTTATTGTTCTCTGTCCATGTGCTAAAAGAATCTTCTCATTGTAGTAATGTAGGCTCTACAAACCTAGTGGGAAGAATGTGGAAAGGGGTGTATTTGGATACTCAAGTCCTCATAGGCAGGTGTATATACTGCTAGCCCTCCTAACTAGGTGAAGGCAGGTAAATGTGATGAGTCTTTTGTCCACGTGGTCTGAGGAAAGAGGTTCATTCTCCAGTCATAACCTGCAAATTTATGAATAATTAATAAAATTCAGCTCTAATGTCAAAATGACACCGAAAATGTCCTTATGTGATATTGACTTGAGAAGTATTCATGTGAGGTAGATTAGTTATCAGCTCTTTGACAATTGCCACGCCCTTCAAAGCCATGAAAATATGATTTGTTTAGTAACGACTTTACAATCTGTGATAGTACAGGTTTACAGACCAATTTGTCAAATAAGATATATGCTGATCATTTCAATATACCCAAGTCCTCATAGGCAGGTATATATGCCCTTAGGCCACGTAATCATGTGGAAATATTACTAAGTTGTGACACCAAGCTCACAAATTTCATGATATTACTATAATCATTGTTTCTTTTGTAGGGCATTATGACAACAGACAAGGTACGTGACAGCTTTCAAGGCTCAGCTCAGTAGAGTTGCACCTTTGCTGACCTCATTAAGGTGCCTCTCTTGTGTGAACAAGAGCTTGTGAAACCATCAGCACACACTCTGTTGATACCTCACATCTGATGAAAAGTTTGCATTGTTTAATGTCACTTTTACCTGTGAAAATGGAATACATGCAATCCTTGACTGCTTTACATTAGCTGGTTCACCAACTTGTGACTTCCCTGTCAACGCTGTAAAACAATCAAGATTTTGTAGCTTTGTAGACTCTCCCAAATACTAGCAGAAGGAATGGGTAAACAATATCATTTTCTATTCAGGTGTGTCAAGTTTTTTTGGATGGTCAAGTCTGGATGGAAAAGATGGTTTGTGTGATAGGACTTGAAATATAGTGTACCATATGTAATAGGACATTTTAGCTTTCCAACTTGTTTCATCACATTACACCATGCTGATCAGGTTCATATAGCCAAGTCATCATAGGCAGGTGTATATGGCTTTAGTCCTCGTAACCAGATGTAGATATTACTAAGTTGTGACACCAAGTTTATGTATTTCATAGTTTTGATATATTATTGTTTCTTTCATTTGTAGGGCGTCCAAACATGGTACGTGACAGCTATCACATGTCTGTTCAGTAACTTGTGTGTGTGTGTGTGTGTGTGTGTGTGTGTGTGCGTGTGTGTGTGTGTGTGCATTTCTGACCCCTTAGGTGTTTCTCTTGTGTGGAACAAACGGGTTTGTGATCCCATCAGGACACACTTTATTGATACCTTGCACCCGATTAAAGTTTGCATCGTTTGATTCGCCATAATAGTTAACAGAAAAAGGGGGATACATGTAGTGCTTGACATCTTTTGTACAGGTGGATCAGCAACCTTATTGTTCTCTGTCCATGTGCTACAAGAATCTTCTCATTGTAGCATTGTAGGCTCTACAAAACTAGTGGGAGGAATGTGGAAAGGGGTGTATTTGGATGCTCAAGTCCTCATAGGCAGGTGTATATGCTGATAGCCCTCCTAACATGGTGAAGGAAGGTAAATGTCAAGCATCTTTTTTCCATGCGGTCAGAGGAAATAGAAACCATCCATTAGTCATCACCTGCAAATTTAGGGAAATAAGGAATTAAATTCAGCTGTAATGTCAAAATAACTCTGGAAATGTCGCTATGTGCTATTAACTTTGGCAAGTATTCATGTAGGGTAGTTTAATTATCGGCTCTTTGACGATTGCAATGCCCTACAAAACCGGAAAAACATAGTTTGTGTGATAGGGCTTGAAATATAGTGTAACATAATTATATAATAGGACATTTTAGCTTGCGAACTTGTTCCATGACATTACACCATGCTGATCAAGTTCATATAGCCGAGTCATCTTAGGCAGGTGTATATGGCTTTAGTCCTCGTAAGCAGGTGTAAATATTACTAAGTTGTGACACCAAGCTTATGTATTTCATAATTTTAATAAATTATTGTTTCTTTTATATATAGGGCGTTCAAACATGGTACGCGACAGCTATCACAGATCTAGTGCTTAGTATTGTGGGTTTTTTTTTTTTTTTGCATTTGTGACCCCTTAGGTGTTTCTCTTGTGTGGAACAAACGGGTTTCTGAGCCCATCAGGACACACTTTGATACCTTGCACTCGATTAAAGTTTGCATCTTTTGATTCGCCTTAATAGTTAACAGCAAAAAGGGGGTGCATGTAGTTCTTGACAGCTTTTGTACAGGTGGATCAGCAACCTTATTGTTCTCTGTCCATGTGCTAAAAGAATCTTCTCATTGTAGTACTGTAGGCTCTACAAACCTAGTGGGAGGAATGTGTTAACAGTTGTATTTGGATATACGATACTCAAGTCCTCATAGGCAGGTTTATATATTGCTAGCCCTCCTAACTAGGTGAAGGCAGGTAAATGTGATGAGTCTTTTGTCCACGTGGTCTGAGGAAAGAGATCCATTCTGTAGTCATAACCTGCAAATTTATGGAAATAAGGAATAAAATTCAGCTCTAATGTCAAAATGACACCAAAAATGTCCTTACGTGATATTGACTTGAAAAGTATTCACGTGAGGTAGATTAGTTATCAGCTCTTTGACAATTGTCACGCCCTTCAAAGCCATGAAAATAGGATTTGTTTAGTAACGACTTTACAATCTGTGATAGTACAGGTTTGCAGACCAATTTGTCAAATAAGATATATGCTGATCATTTCAATATACCCAAGTCCTCATAGGCAGGCATATATGCCCTTAGTCCACGTAATCATGTGGAAATATTACTAAGTTGTGACACCAAGCTCACAAATTTCATGATATTACTATAATCATTGTTTCTTTTGTATGGCATTATGACAAGGTACGTGACAGCTTTCAAGGCTCTGCTCAGTAGAGTTGCACCTTTGCTGACCTCATTAAGGTGCCTCTCTTGTGTGAAAAAGAGCTTGTGAAACCATCAGCACACACTCTGTTGATACCTCACATCTGATCAAAAGTTTGCATTGTTTAATGTCACTTTTACCTGTGAAAATGGAATACATGTAATCCTTGACTGCTTTACATTAGCTGGTTCACCAACTTGTGACTTCCCTGTCAACGCTGTAAAAGAATCAAGATTTTGTAGCTTTGTAGACTCTTCCAAATACTAGCAGAAGGAATGGGTAAACAATATCATTTTCTATTCAGGTGTGTCAAGTTTTTTGGATGGTCAAGTCTGGATGGAAAAGATGGTTTGTGTGATAGGACTTGAAATATAGTGTACCATATGTAATAGGACATTTTAGCTTTCCAACTTGTTTCATCACATTACACCATGCTGAATGATCAGGTATATATAGCCAAGTCATCATAGGCAGGTGTATATAGCTTTAGTCCTCGTAACCAGGTGTAAATATTACTAAGTTGTGACACCAAGTTTATGTATTTCATAGTTTTGATATATTATTGTTTCTTTCATTTGTAGGGCGTTCAAACATGGTACGTGACAGCTATCACATGTCTATTCAGTAACTTGTGTGTGTGTGTGTGTGTGTGTGTGTGTGTGTGTGTGTGTGCATTTGTGACCCCTTAGGTGTTTCTCTTGTGTGGAACAAATTAGTTTGTGATCCCAATAGGACACACTTTATTGATACCTTGCACCCGATTAAAGTTTGCATCGTTTGATTCGCCATAATAGTTAACAGTAGAAAGGGGATGCATGTAGTGCTTGACAGCTTTTTTACAGGTGGATCAGCAACCTTATTGTTCTCTGTCCATGTGCTAAAAGAATCTTCTCATTGTAGTATTGTAGGCTCTACAAAACTAGTGGGAGGAATGTGGAAAGGGGTGTATTTGGATGCTGAAGTCCTCATAGGCAGGTGTATATACTGCTAGCCCTCCTAACTAGGTGAAGGTAGGTAAATGTCATGAGTCTTTTGTCCATTTCTTCTGAGGAAAGAGAAACCATCCTCTAGTCATAACCTGCAAATTTATGGAAATAAGGAATAAAATTAAGCTCTAATGTCAAAATGACACCAAAATGTCCTTACGTGATATTGACTTGCGAAGTATTCATGTGAGGTAGATTAGTTATCAGATCTTTGACAATTGCCACGCTCTTCAAAGCCATGAAAATATGATTTGTTTAGTAACGACTTTACAATCTGTGAGAGTACAGGTTTGCAGACCAATTTGTCAAATAAGATACATGCTGATCATTTCAATATACCCAAGTCCTCATAGGCAGGTATATATGCCCTTAGTCCACGTAAGCATGTGGAAATATTACTAAGTTGTGACACCAAGCACACAAATTTCATGATATTACTATAATCATTGTTTCTTTTGTAGGGCATTATGACAAGGTACGTGACAGCTTTCAAGGCTCTGCTCAATAGAGTTGCACCTTTGCTGACCTCATTAAGGTGCCTCTCTTGTGTGAACAAGAGCTTGTGAAACCATCAGCACACACTCTGTTGATACCTCGCATCTGATCAAAAGTTTGCATTGTTCAATGTCACTTTTACCTGTGAAAATAGAATACATGTAATCATTGACTGCTTTACATTAGCTGGTTCACCAACTTGTGACTTCCCTGTCAACGCTGTAAAAGAATCAAGATTTTGTAGCTTTGTAGACTCTCCCAAATACTAGCAGAAGGAATGGGTAAACAATATCATTTTCTATTCAGGTGTGTCAAGTTTTTTGGATAGTCAAGTCCTCATAGGCAGGTGTATATACTGATAGCCCTCCTAACATGGTGAAGGCAGGTAAATGTCAAGCATCTTTTTTCCATGCGGTCAGAGGAAATAGAAACCATCCATTAGTCATAACCTGCAAATTTAGGGAAATAAGGAATTAAATTCAGCTGTAATGTCAAAATAACTCTAGAAATGTCCCTATGTGATATTGACTTGAGAAGTATTCATGTGAGGTAGATTAGTTATCAGCTCTTTGACAATTGCCACGCCCTTCAAAGCCATGAAAATATGATTTGTTTAGTAACGACTTTACAATCTGTGATAGTACAGGTTTGCAGACCAATTTGTCAAATAAGATATGCTGATCATTTCAATATACCCAAGTCCTCATAGGCAGGTATATATGCCCTTAGTCCACGTAAACATGTGGAAATATTACTAAGTCAAGTTGTGACACCAGGCACACAAATTTCATGATATTACTATAATCATTGTTTCTTTTGTAGGGCATTATGACAAGGAACGTGACAGCATATGTAATAGGACATTTTAGCTTGCCAACTTGTTTCATTACATTACACCATGCTGATCAAGTTCATATAGCCAACTCTTCATAGGCAGGTGCATATGGCTTTAGTCCTCGTAACCAGGTGTAAATATTACTAAGTTGTGACACCAAGTTTTATGTATTTCATAGTTTTGATATATTATTGTTTCTTTCATTTCTAGGGCGTTCAAACATGGTACGTGACAGCTATCACAGGTCTGTTCAGTAACTTGTGTGTGTGTGTGTGTGTGTGTGTGTGTGTGTGTGTGTGTGCATTTCTGACCCCTTAGGTGTTTCTCTTGTGTGGAACAAACGGGTTTGTGATCCCATCAGGACACACTTTATTGATACCTTGCACCCGATTAAAGTTTGCATCGTTTGATTCGCCATAATAGTTAACAGTAGAAAGGGGATGCATGTATATAGTGCTTGACAGCTTGTGTACAGGTGGATCAGCAACCTTATTGTTCTCTGTCCATGTGCTAAAAGAATCTTCTCATTGTAGTAATGTAGGCTCTACAAACCTAGTGGGACGAATGTGTTAACGGGTGTATTTGGATACTCAAGTCCTCATAGGCAGGTGTATATACTGCTAGCCCTCCTAACTAGGTGAAGGCAGGTAAATGTCATGAGTCTTTTGTCCACGTGGTCTGAGGAAAGAGAAACCATCCTCTAGTCATAACCTGCAAATTTATGGAAATAAAGAATGGAATTCAGGTCTTATTAAAAAATGACACCAAAAATGTCCTAACGTAATATTGACTTGAGAAGTATTCATTTGAGATAGATTAATTATCAGCTCTTTAACAATTGCCATGCCCTTCAAAGCCATGAAAAGATGATTTGTTTAGTAATGGCTTTACAATCTGTGATAGTACAGGTTTGCTGACCAATTTGTCAAATAAGATATATGCTGATCATTTCAATATAGCCAAGTCATCATAGGCAGGTATATATGCCCTAAGTCCATGTAAGCATGTGGAAATATTACTAAGTTGTGACACCAAGTTTATGTATTTCATAGTTTTGATATATTATTGTTTCTTTCATTTGTAGGGCGTTCAAACGTGGTACGTGACAGCTTTTTGTAGCTTTGTAGACTCTAAAAAATACGAGCAGGAGGAATGGGTAAAGAATATCATTTTCCATTCAGGTGTGTTAATAAGTTTTTTGGATGGTCACGTCCTCATAGGCAGGTGTATATACTGCAAGCCTTCCTAACAAGGTGAAGGCAGGTAAATGCCAAGCATCTTTTGTCCATGTGGTATGAGCAAGTAGAAACCATCCTGTAGTCATAACCTGCAAATTTAATGAAATAAGGAATTAAATTCAGGTGTAATGTCAAAATAACTCCAGAAATGACCCTATGTGCTATTAACTTCAATAAGTATTCAGGTAGGGTAGTTTAATTATCAGCTCTTTGACGATTGCAATGCCCTACAAAACCGGAAAAACATGGTTTGTGTGATAGGGCTTGAAATATAGTGTAACATATATGAAAGGACATTTTAGCTTGCGAACTTGTTCCATGACATTACACCATGCTGATCAAGTGCATATAGCCGAGACATCATAGGCAGGTGTAAATGGCTTCAGTCCTCGTAAGCAGGTGTAAATATTACTAAGTTGTGACACCAAGTTTATGTATTTGATAATTTTAATAAATTATTGTTTCTTTAATATGTAGGGCATTCAAACATGGTATGCGACAGCTATCACAGATCTAGTGCTCAGTATTTTTTATTTTATTTTATTTTTTTTTTTTTGCATTTGTGACCCCTTAGGTGTTTGTCTTGTGTGGAACAAACGGGTTTCTGAGCCCATCAGGACACACTTTGATACCTTGCACCCGATTAAAGTTTGCATCGTTTGATTCGCCATAATAGTTAACAGTAGAAAGGGGATGCATGTATATAGTGCTTGACAGCTAGTGTACAGGTGGATCAGCAACCTTATTGTTCTCTGTCCATGTGCTAAAAGAATCTTCTTATTGTAGTAATGTAGGCTCTACAAACCTAGTGGGAGGAATGTGTTAACGGGTGTATTTGGATACTCAAGTCCTCATAGGCAGGTGTATATACTGCTAGCCCTCCTAACTAGGTGAAGGCAGGTAAATGTGATGAGTCTCTTGTCCACGTGGTCTGAGGAAAGAGATTCATTCTCTAGTCATAACCTGCAAATTTATGAATAAGGAATAAAATTCAGCTCTAATGTCAAAATGACACCGAAAATGTCCTTACGTGATATTGACTTGAGAAGTATTCATGTGAGGTAGATTAGTTATCAGCTCTTTGACAATTGCCACGCCCTTCAAAGCCATGAAAATATGATTTGTTTAGTAACGACTTTACAATCTGTGATAGTACAGGTTTGCAGACCAATTTGTCAAATAAGATATGCTGATCATTTCAATATACCCAAGTCCTCATAGGCAGGTATATATGCCCTTAGTCCACGTAAACATGTCTAAATATTACTAAGTCAAGTTGTGACACCAGGCACACAAATTTCATGATATTACTATAATCATTGTTTCTTTTGTAGGGCATTATGACAAGGAACGTGACAGCATATGTAATAGGACATTTTAGCTTGCCAACTTGTTTCATTACATTACACCATGCTGATCAAGTTCATATAGCCAACTCTTCATAGGCAGGTGCATATGGCTTTAGTCCTCGTAACCAGGTGTAAATATTACTAAGTTGTGACACCAAGTTTTATGTATTTCATAGTTTTGATATATTATTGTTTCTTTCATTTGTAGGGCGTTCAAACATGGTACGTGACAGCTATCACAGGTCTGTTCAGTAACTTGTGTGTGTGTGTGTGTGTGTGTGTGTGTGTGTGTGTGTGTGCATTTCTGACCCCTTAGGTGTTTCTCTTGTGTGGAACAAACGGGTTTGTGATCCCATCAGGACACACTTTATTGATACCTTGCACCCGATTAAAGTTTGCATCGTTTGATTCGCCATAATAGTTAACAGTAGAAAGGGGATGCATGTATATAGTGCTTGACAGCTTGTGTACAGGTGGATCAGCAACCTTATTGTTCTCTGTCCATGTGCTAAAAGAATCTTCTCATTGTAGTAATGTAGGCTCTACAAACCTAGTGGGACGAATGTGTTAACGGGTGTATTTGGATACTCAAGTCCTCATAGGCAGGTGTATATACTGCTAGCCCTCCTAACTAGGTGAAGGCAGGTAAATGTCATGAGTCTTTTGTCCACGTGGTCTGAGGAAAGAGAAACCATCCTCTAGTCATAACCTGCAAATTTATGGAAATAAAGAATGGAATTCAGGTCTTATTAAAAAATGACACCAAAAATGTCCTAACGTAATATTGACTTGAGAAGTATTCATTTGAGATAGATTAATTATCAGCTCTTTGACAATTGCCACGCCCTTCAAAGCCATGAAAAGATGATTTGTTTAGTAATGGCTTTACAATCTGTGATAGTACAGGTTTGCTGACCAATTTGTCAAATAAGATATATGCTGATCATTTCAATATAGCCAAGTCATCATAGGCAGGTATATATGCCCTAAGTCCACGTAAGCATGTGGAAATATTACTAAGTTGTGACACCAAGTTTATGTATTTCATAGTTTTGATATATCATTGTTTCTTTCATTTGTAGGGCGTTCAAACGTGGTACGTGACAGCTTTTTGTAGCTTTGTAGACTCTAAAAAATACGAGCAGGAGGAATGGGTAAAGAATATCATTTTCCATTCAGGTGTGTTAATAAGTTTTTTGGATGGTCACGTCCTCATAGGCAGGTGTATATACTGCAAGCCTTCCTAACAAGGTGACGGCAGGTAAATGCCAAGCATCTTTTGTCCATGTGGTATGAGCAAGTAGAAACCATCCTGTAGTCATAACCTGCAAATTTAATGAAATAAGGAATTAAATTCAGGTGTAATGTCAAAATAACTCCAGAAATGACCCTATGTGCTATTAACTTCAATAAGTATTCAGGTAGGGTAGTTTAATTATCAGCTCTTTGACGATTGCAATGCCCTACAAAACCGGAAAAACATGGTTTGTGCGATAGGGCTTGAATATAGTGTAACATATATGAAAGGACATTTTAGCTTGCGAACTTGTTCCATGACATTACACCATGCTGATCAAGTTCATATAGCCGAGACATCATAGGCAGGTGTAAATGGCTTCAGTCCTCGTAAGCAGGTGTAAATATTACTAAGTTGTGACACCAAGTTTATGTATTTGATAATTTTAATAAATTATTGTTTCTTTAATATGTAGGGCATTCAAACATGGTACGCGACAGCTATCACAGATCTAGTGCTCAGTATTTTTTATTTTATTTTTTTTTTTTTTTGCATTTGTGACCCCTTAGGTGTTTGTCTTGTGTGGAACAAACGGGTTTCTGAGCCCATCAGGACACACTTTGATACCTTGCACTCGATTAAAGTTTGCATCGTTTGATTAGCCATAATAGTTAATAGTAGAAAGGGGATGCATGTATATAGTGCTTGACAGCTTTCGTACAGGTGGATCAGCAACCTTATTGTTCTCTGTCCATGTGCTAAAAGAATCTTCTCATTGTAGTAATGTAGGCTCTACAAACCTAGTGGGAAGAATGTGGAAAGGGGTGTATTTGGATACTCAAGTCCTCATAGGCAGGTGTATATACTGCTAGCCCTCCTAACTAGGTGAAGGCAGGTAAATGTGATGAGTCTCTTGTCCACGTGGTCTGAGGAAAGAGATTCATTCTCTAGTCATAACCTGCAAATTTATGAATAAGGAATAAAATTCAGCTCTAATGTCAAAATGACACCGAAAATGTCCTTACGTGATATTGACTTGAGAAGTATCCATGTGAGGTAGATTAGTTATCAGCTCTTTGACAATTGCCACGCCCTTCAAAGCCATGAAAATATGATTTGTTTAGTAACGACTTTACAATCTGTGATAGTACAGGTTTACAGACCAATTTGTCAAATAAGATATATGCTGATCATTTCAATATACCCAAGTCCTCATAGGCAGGTATATATGCCCTTAGTCCACGTAATCATGTGGAAATATTACTAAGTTGTGACACCAAGCTCACAAATTTCAAGATATTACTATAATCATTGTTTCTTTTGTAGGGCATTATGACAAGGTACGTGACAGCTTTCAAGGCTCTGCTCAGTAGAGTTGCACCTTTGCTGACCTCATTAAGGTGCCTCTCTTGTGTGAACAAGAGCTTGTGACTTCCCTGTCAACGCTGTAAAAGAATCAAGATTTTGTAGCTTTGTAGACTCTCCCAAATACTAGCAGAGGGAATGGGTAAACAATATCATTTTCTATTCAGGTGTGTCAAGTTTTTTGGATGGTCAAGTCTGGATGGAAAAGATGGTTTGTGTGATAGGACTTGAAATATAGTGTTCCATATGTAATAGGACATTTTAGCTTTCCAACTTGTTTCATCACATTACACCATGCTGATCAGGTTCATACAGCCAAGTCATCATAGGCAGGTGTATATGGCTTTAGTCCTCGTAACCAGATGTAGATATTACTAAGTTGTGACACCAAGTTTATGTATTTCATAGTTTTGATATATTATTGTTTCTTTCATTTCTAGGGCGTTCAAACATGGTACGTGACAGCTATCACATGTCTGTTCAGTAACTTGTGTGTGTGTGTGTGTGTGTGCATTTATGACCCCTTAGGTGTTTCTCTTGTGTGGAACAAACGGGTTTGTGATCCCATCAGGACACACTTTAATGATACCTTGCACCCTTGCAACCTGCAAATTTAATGAAATAAGGAATTAAATTCAGGTGTAATGTCAAAATAACTCCAGAAATGACCCTATGTGCTATTAACTTCAATAAGTATTCAGGTAGGGTAGTTTAATTATCAGCTCTTTGACGATTGCATTGCCCTACAAAACCGTGAAAACATGGTTTGCGTGATAGGACGTGAAATATAGGGCACCGGTAATAGGCCATTCTAGCTTGCCAACTTGTTTCATGACATTACACCATGCCGTAAGCATGTGGAAATATTACTAAGTTGTGACACCAAGCTCACAAATTTCATGATATTGCTATGATATAATCATTGTTTCTTTTGTAGAGCATTACGACAAGGTACAGGACAGCTTTCAAGGCTCTGCTCAGGAGATTTGCACCTTTGCTGACCTCATTAAGGTGCCTCTCTTGTGAGAACAAGACCTTGTGAAACCATCAGCACACACTCTATTGATACATCATATCTGATCAAAAGTTTGCATTGTTCAATGTCAATTTTACTTATGAAAATTTAATACATGTCATCCTTGACTGCTTTATACCAGCTGGCTCACCAACTTATCCCTATCAGCGCTCTAAAAGAATCTTCGTTTGTAGTTTTGTAGACTCTCCATAAAACTAGCAGGAATAATGGAGAAGAATATCATTTTATATTTAGGTGTGCCAAATATGTTTTTTGGATGGTCAAGTCCTCATACGCAGGTGTATATACTGCTAGCCCTCCTAACAAGGCGAAGGCATGTAAATGTCGAGCATTTTTTGTCCATGTGGTCTGAGGAAATAGAAACCATCCTGTAGTCATACCCTGCAAATTTAGGAAAATAAGGAACTAAATTCAGCTGTATAATGTCAAAACAACTATAGAAATTTCCCTATGTGCTAATATTATATAATAGGATTCATGGTGGGTAGTTTATTTATCAGCTCTTTCACGATTGCATTGCCCTATCTTCTAAAAGCGGGAAAGCATGGTTTGTGTGATAGGGCTTGAAATATAGTGTACCATATGTGATAGGACATTTTAGCTTGCCAACTAACTTCGTGACATTTTACCATGCTGATCAAGTTCATATATCCAAGTCATCATAGGCATGTGTATATGGCTTTAGTCCTCGTAAGCAGGTGTAAATATTACTAAGTTGTGACACCAAGTTTATGTATTTCATAATTTTGATAAATTATTGTTTCTTTAATTTGTAGGGCGTTCAAGCATGGTACGTGACAGCTATCACAAATCTGTTCAGTAACTTGTTTGTGTGTGTGCGCATTTGTGACTCCTTAAGTGTTTCTCTTGTGTGGAACAAACGGGTTTGTGAGCCCATCAGGACACACTTTATTGATGCGTTGCACACAAATAATGGTTTCCGTCGTTTGACTCGCCATAATGGTTAACAGTGGAAAGGGGTGCATGTATAGTGCTTGACACCTTTTGTACAGGTGAATCAGAAACCTGATTGCTCTCTGTCCATGTGCTCAAAGAATCTTCTCATTGTAGTATTGTAGGCTCTCCAAAACTAGTGGGAGGAAATTGTTAAGGGTTGTACATTTGTATTTGGATACTCCAGTCCTCATAGGCAAGAGTATCATAGGGCCTACTGTTAGCCCTCCTAACTAGGTGATGGCATGAAAATGTCATGAGGCTTTTTTCCATGTGGTCTGAGGAAAGAGAAACCATCCTCTAGTCATAACCTGCAAATCTATCGAAATAAGGAATAAAATTCAGCTCTTATTCAAAAAAGAAAATGATCCCCAAAAATGTCCTAACATCATATTGACTTGAGAAGTATCCATGTGAGGTAGATTAATTATCAGCTCATTGACAATTGCCACGCCCTACAAAGCCATGAAAATATGATTTGTTTAGTAATGGCATTACAATCTGTGATAGTACAGGTTTGTAGACCAATAATTTGTCAAATAAGATATATGCTGATCATTTCAATATACCCAAGTCCTCATAGGCAGGTATATATGCCCTTAGTCCACGTAAGCATGTGGAAATATTACTAAGTTGTGACACCAAGCTCACAAATTTCATGATATTACTATAATCATTGTTTCTTTTGTAGGGCATTATGACAAGGTACGTGACAGCTTTCAAGGCTCTGCTGAATAGATTTGCACCTTTGCTGACCTCATTAAGGTGCCTCTCTCGTGTGAACAAGAACTTGTGAAACCATCAGCACACACTCTATTGATACCGCACATCTGATCAAAAGTTTGCATTGTCCGATGTCACTTTTGCTTGTCAAAATGGAATACATGTTAATCCTGGACTGCTTTACATCAGCTGGATCACCAACTTGTGACTTCCCTGTCAATGCTGTAAAAGAATCAAGATTTTGTAGCTTTGTAGACTCTCCCAAATACTAGCAGGAGGAATGGGTAAAGCATATCATTTTCTATTCAGGTGTGTCAATAAGTTTTTCGGATGGTCAAGTCCTCATAGGCAGGTGTATGCGTATACTGATTGCCCTCCCAACAAGGTGAAGGCAGGTAAATGTCAAGTATCTTTTGTCCACGTGGTCTGAGGAAATAGAAACCATCCTGCAGTCATAACCTGAAAATTTAGGGAAATAAGGAATTAAATTCAGCTGTAATGTCAAAATATTTCGAGAATTTTCCCTATGTGCTTTTAACTTTAATAAGTATTCATGTAGGGTAGTTTAATTATCAACTCTTTGACGATTGCAATGCACTTCAGAACCGGGGAAGCATTGTTTGTGGGATAGGGCTTAGAATATAGTGTATCATATGTAATAGGACATTTTAGTTTTCCAACTTTTTTCATGACATAGCACCATGCTGATCAAGTTCATATAGCCAAGTCATCTTAGGCAGGTGTATATGGCTTTAGTCCTCGTAAGCTGGTGTAAATATTACTAAGTTGTGACACCAAGTTTATGTATTTCATAATTTCAATAAATGATTGTTTCTTTAATTTGTAGGACATTCAACCATGGTACGTGACAGCTATCACAGATCTGTTTAATAACTTATTTTTTTTTTTTGCATTTGTGACCCCTTAGGTGTTTCTCTTGTGTGGAACAAACGGGTTTGTGAGCCAATCAGGACAAACTTTGATACCTTGCACCCGATTTTTAAAGTTTGCATCGTTTGATTCGCCATAATAGTTAACAGTGGAAAGGGGATGCATGTAGTGCTTGACAGCTTTTACCCAGGTTGATCAGCAACCTGCGTGTTCTCTGCCCATGTTCTAAAAAAATATTCTCATTGTATTGCAGGCTCTCCAAAACTACTGGGAGGAATGTGTTCAGGGGTGTATTTGGATACTCAAGTCCTTATAGGCAGGTGTATATACTGCTAACCCTCCTAACTAGGTGAAGGCAGGTAAATGTAATGAGTCTTTTGTCCACTTGGTCTGAGGAAAGAGAAACCATCCTCTCGTCATAAGCTGCAAATTTATGGAAATTAAGGAATAAAATTCAGCTCATATGTCAAAATGACACAAAAAATGTCCACAAGTGATATTGACTTGAGAAGTATTCATGTGAGGTAGATTAACTATCAGCTCTTTGACAATTGCCACGCCCTTCAAAGCCATGAAAATATGATTTGTTTAGTAACGACTTTACAATCTGTGATAGTACAGGTTTGCAGACCAATTTGTCAATATCTTTTGCTGTTCAATTCAATATAGCCAAGTCATCATAGTCAGGTATATACGCCCTTAGTCCACGTAAGCATGTGGAAATATTACTAAGTTGTGACACCAAGCTCCCAAATTTCATGATATTACAATAATCATTGTTTCTTTCGTAGGGCATTATGACAAGGTACGTGACAGCTTTCAAGGCTCTGCTCAGTAGAGTTGCACCTTTGCTGACCTCATTAAGGTGCCTCTCTTGTGTGAACAAGAGCTTGTGAAACCATCAGCACACACTCTGTTGATACCTCACATCTGATGAAAAGTTTGCATTGTTTAATGTCACTTTTACCTGTGAAAATGGAATACATGTAATCCTTGACTGCTTTACATTAGCTGGTTCACCAACTTGTGACTTCCCTGTCAACGCTGTAAAAGAATCAAGATTTTGTAGCTTTGTAGACTCTCCCAAATACTAGCAGTAGGAATGGGTAAAGCATATCATTTTCTATTCAGGTGTGCCCATAAGTTTACAGGTGTACATACTGCTGGCCCTCCTAACAAGGTGAAGACAGGTAAATGTCAAGCATCTTTTGTCCATGTCGTCTGAGCAAATAGAAACATCCTGTAGTCATAACCTGCAAATTTAGGGAAATAAGGAATTAAATTCAGCTGTAATGTCAAAATAACTCTAGAAATGTCCCTATGGGCTATTAACTTCAATAAGTATTCATGTAGGGTAGTTAAGTTATCAGCTCTTTGACGATTGCAATGCCCTACACAACCGGGAAAACATGGTTTGTGTGATAGGACTTGAAATATAGTGTACCATATGTGATAGGACATTTTAGCTTGCCACGTTGTTTCATGACATTACACCATGCTGAGCAAGTTCATATAGCCGAGTCATCATAGGCAGGTGTATATGGCTTTAGTCCTCGTAAGCTGGTGAAGATATTACTAAGTTGTGACACCAAATTTATGTATTTCATGATTTCAATAGATTATTGTTTCTTTTATAGGGCGTTCAAACATGGTATGTGACAGCTACTACAGATTTGTTCAGTAACTTTTTTTTTTTTTTTTTTTGCATTGGTGACCCCTTAGGTGCGATCTCTTTGTGTGGAACAAACGGGTTTATGAGCCCATCAGGACACACTTTATTGATACCTTGCACCCGATTAAAGTTTGCATCGTTTGATTCGCCGTAATAGTTAACAGTAGAAAGGGGATGCATGTGGTGCTTGACAGCTTTTGCACAGGTGGATCAGCAACCTGTGAGTTCTCTGTCCATGTGCTAATAGAATTTTCTCATACATTGTAGTATTGTAGGCTCTCCAAAACTAGTGGGAGGAATGTGGTAAGGGGTGTATTTGGATACTCAAGTCCTCATAGGCAGGTGTAAATACTGCTAGCCCTCCTAGGTGAAGGTAGGTAAATGTCATGAGTCCTTTGTCCACATGGTCTGAGGAAAGAGAAACCATCCTCTAGTCATAACCTGCAAATCTATGGAAATAAGGAATAAAATTCAGCTCTAATGTTAAAATGACACCAAAAATGTCCAAACGTGATATTGACGTGAGAAGTATTCATGTGAGGTAGATCAATTATCAGCTCTTTTACACTTGCCACGTCCTACAAAAGCCATGAAAATATGATTTGTTTAGTAAAGGCTTTACAATCTGTGATAGTACAGGTTTACAGACCGATTTGTCAAATAAAATGTATGCTGATCAATGTAATATAGCCAAGTCATCATAGGCAGGTATATATGCCTTTAATCCACGTAAGCATGTGGAAATATTACTAAGTTTGTGACACCAAGCTCCCAAATTTCATGATATTACTATAATCATTGTTTCTTTTGTAGGGCATTATGACAAGGTACGTGACAGCTTTCAAGGCTCTGCTCAGTAGAGTTGCACCTTTGCTGACCTCATTGAGGTGCCTCTCTTGTGTGAACAAGAGCTTGTGAAACCATCAGCACACACTCTATTGATACCTCACATCTGATCAAAAGTTTGCATTGTTCAATGTCACTTTTACTTGTGAAAATGGAATACATGTAATCCTTGACTGCTTTACATCAGCTGGATCACCAACTTGATTCTCTGTCAACGCTCTAAAAGAATCTTCTTTTGTAGCTTAGTAGACTCTCCCCAAAACTAGCAGGAGGAACGGGTAAAGAATATCATTTTCCATTCAGGTGTGTCAATATTAAAGTTGGCCAAGTCCTCCTAGGCAGGTGTATATATTGCTAGCCCTCCTTACAAGGTAGAGGCAGGTAAATATCAAACATCTTTTGTCCATGTGGTCTGAGCAAATAGAAACCGTCCTGTAGTCATAACCTGCAAATTTAGCGAAATAAGGAATTAAATACAGCTGTAATGTCAAAATAACTCGAGAAACTTCCCTATGGACTATTAACTTTAATAAGTATTCATGTAGGGTAGTAAAATTATCAGCTCTTTGCAATACCCTACTAAACCGGAAAAACATGGTTTGTGTGATAGGGCTTGAAATACAGTGTACCATATGTGATAGGACATTTTGGCATGTCAACTTGTTTCATGACACCATGCTGATCAAGTTCATATAGCCAAGTCATCATAGGCAGGTGTATATACCTTTAGTCCTCGTAAGCTGGTGAAAATAGTACTAAGTTGTGACACCAAGTTTATGTATTTCATAATTTTAATAAATTATTGTTTCTTTTGTAGGGCGTTCAAAAATGGTACATGACAGCTATCACAGATCTGTTCAGTAACTTTTTGTTGTTGCGTTTGTGACCCCTTAGGTGTTTCTCTTGTGTGGAACAAATGGGTTTGTGATCCCATTAGGACACACTTTATTGATACCTTGCATCCGATTAAAGTTTTCATCGTTTGATTCGCCATAATAGTTAACAGTAGAAAGGGGATGCATGTAGTGCTTGACAGCTTTTGCACAGGTGGATCAGCAACCTGTGAGTTCTCTGTCCATGTGCTAAAAGAATCTTCTCATTGTAGAATTGTAGGTTCTCCAAATATAGTGGGAGAAATGGGTTAATGGGTGTATTTGGATACTCAAGTCCTCACAGGCAGGTGTATGTACTGCTAGCCCTCCTAACTAGGTGAAGGCAGGTAAATGTCATTAATCTTTTGTCCATGTCATCTCATGAAAGAGAGACCATCCTCTAGTCATAACATGCAAATTCAGGGAAATAAGGAATTTAATTCAGCTCTAATGTCAAAATAACACCAGAAATGTCTGCATGTGTTATTGACTCCAGAAGTATTCATGTGAGCTAGTTTAAAGTGGATGGCTTGTAACTGATCAGTGGGAATCAGTGGGAATGCTGGGGGATGATTGTTCCAATTCTTGTGGGATTCAGGTTTTGATGTCATTAGCCATTTAAGAGCTGGCATATCAATACAATATGTAAAGTATATTGCAAGTCTTCTCATGTAGAAAATTACCTCTGATATTTGAATGGAGTAAGAAAGATTGGTAGTTACACATATCTTTATTTGACACAAAGAAACAGTTTTGTTTTTTATTGATACCTCATAATGAAATTTGTATCATTTTATATTGTAAACTGACTGTTTTGGGTGCACCAGGTGGGTTGGGGAGGATGGTGTGAGGGCCCAAGTCATTTAGTTGACTCTTTTTAGATCCGGGCTGCCCAACGTGGTGCACCCTTACCACTCCAGTGTATGTTCTGATTTCGAAAAATGTAATATTGATATTTGTGATTGAAAGCTGAATAAGATACTAATAATACTAATACTACGGCTAATAATAATAATAATAATAACAACAATAACAATAACAATAATAATGATAATGATAATAATAATAATAATAATAATAACAATGATGACAATAATAACAATGATAATGATAAAACATCTCGAAGGAAGAATTTCATGAATCTGGACAAGTTCTCTTTAGTTTTGAAGAGGACTATTGATCAGAAAGTGGAAAGACGGGTTGTCTGGTATTACTGCAAACAGCCCTACTGGTAAACTTTATATTCAATTTGTGGTTGATCTGAAAATAGCAAACATTATTAATCCATTACCAACCTGTCCTCCTCTGCCAACCTGAAAAAAAAAAATTATATTGATAATTTGGGTGCATTGAAGGTGCTTGGAGAATTGCGGGAGGAATGGGTTAAGAAGCTCACTTTCTCTTGAGGGCTGGCAATAAACTTAAGTTGTATATTCAAGTCTACATAGGCAAGTATGTACTCATGTAGTCCACTTTATTTTTCAGGTAAAAGCAGGTTTGTCTTATGAATCTCATATCCACTTTTTTAAAAAGGAAAGAATCATACTGTACTCCATACTGTCAATTCAAGGATACAGTATATTGAAGTCACTTAAGATGTAAAAGTATCTTTTCGCTAATTTTGTAATGTGTTAATCTGCTTATGTTTCTATTATACATGTAGGCCTATAAGATCACGAAATCATATTGGCAAAAACGAGACCAGCGGGTCTAGCGCTCACCTGAGTATCGCAAGTTCACCTTTCATGCAGTCACTAATCTAAATTATTCACAGCTCTACTAAAATTTGACCAGGCATTCTCAAATAGAAGATGAAAATGTACAATAAGGGCCCAAATTTTTAAAGATTCCTTGGGGGAATTGGGGCCCCCTTGGGCCCTCGTGGTGGGACATGGTGCCCATTTTTTATAAATTGAGATCCTGACCCCCTAGGGATGCTACCTGCCAAGTTTGACGAAAAGCCATCAAGAGGTTTTCAGGAAGAAGATGAAAATGAACAATTCAGGCCCCTATTTGAACCTTCCCCCCCCCCCCCTGCCCCCAAGAGGGGCACCCCTGGATCTGCTATGAACAAACTTGAAACTACAGTCATTAATGTACTCACTCATAGTATTATCTTAGCTCTATAACTTCTGATACTAGAGAATTTATTTTTAAAGATTCCTTCATTTTCTTTTCTTTTTTTTTTTTGGGGGGGGGGGGGTTGGGCCCCCCAGGGGGCCCCCTGGGTGGGGCATGGTGCCCATTTTAACAAATTGAGTTCCTAACCCCCTAGGGATGCTACCTGCCAAGTTTGGTGAAAATGGGTCATGGGGTTCTTAAAGGGGAAGGCTAGTAACTGATCAGTGGGAATCAGTGGAAATGCTGGGGGATGATTGTTCCAATCCTTATGGGATTCATTCAAGAGTTCATTGTATATCTATTGTTGTGTGAAAATGATTTGCTTCAGAACGGTCTCATATTCAAGTAATGTGCAGATTAATGCTCCGTCACTGACCAGGGACGCTAACCTGGAAGCATTAAACTGCACATTACTTGAATATGAGACCATTCTGAAGCAAATCATTTTCACACAACAATAGATATACAATGAACTCTTGAATGAATCCCATAAGGATTGGAACAATCATCCCCCAGCATTCCCACTGATTCCCACTGATCAGTTACTAGCCTTCCCCTTTAAGAAGAAGATGAAAATGTACAATTTAGGCCCCATTAGGACCCCTCCCCACCCCCTCCCCTGGGTCCCAAGGGGGGCACCCCTGATTCTGCCATGAACAAACTTGAAACTACAGTCATCAATGTACTAACTCATAGTATTAACTTAGCTCTATCACTTCTGGTTCTAGAGAAGAAGATTTTTACAGATTCCTTAATTTTTTTTTTTGGGGGGGGGGGGGGGGGTTTGGGCCCCCCTGGGGGCCCCCTGGATGGGGCATGGTGCCCATTTTAACACATTGAGTTCCTTACCCCCTAGGGATGCTACCTGCCAAGTTTGATGGAAATCGGTCTTGGGGTTTTCAAGAAGAAGATGAAAATGTAAAAAAGTTTACGCACGACGGACGACGCACACGCTCGACGGACACCGGACGAAGGGCGATCGCAATATAGCTCACTTGAGCCAAAAAAAATAATTTATGTCAAGAGTACAATTTGAAATGAGCTTTTCTGTGGTATTGACTTATGAAGTATTAGTGTCACAATGTGGTGATTTACAGACCCCCTGGAGTCTTGCCCCAGTGACCTACTGTATTCACCATATAGGCTATTTAGTAGGTCTTAATTTTAATGAAAGGGGACTTCCCGACGATTTTGCAAGTCGTTATATTCATAATGGTGGAGTTTTGTACTGAATAAAGAAATGTACACATGTGCGTTACATCCATATCAGGATCAGAGTCAGCATTTTCGTGTGTCTTTTATTTTGCGAATAGCACCTGACTTGCGAAATTCGTGGAAATAAAAACCTCTCGAAACATTTGGCATATCATGCTGACTAAATAAGTCTTACCACCCCAGCAATAATGCTCTCAAAAAACAAAGAACACATATCAATGCAATACACATTGGGTGATAAGCCTGCTAATGAGAACTTTTTCGTTTGAACTTTCTTTTCTTTTTTTTTCAATTTGCTTGAAAGGGTACCTATATACAATCATGGCTTTATCTTACAAATATCTTTTTTTTAATATATATATCTGACAAATAACAGCTATTCAGTACTTATAATAGATTATCAAGGATGTCACTAGAAATTGCCCATTCTAATAATATGTTTATCATATTTTAGACTCATTCACCTTTGACCACAATTTAGGCCAGAAATTACCAAGATCTTCCACATCATATACAGTAGATGAGAATTACCAAGGATGTAGTAGGTGAGCTCCTCCTTGGAATTATATGCAAGAAAAATTATTGCATACTATGTACTACCAACATGCACAATTTCTAATTCAAAACAGAAAAAAAAAGTCCCCTAACAGCGGGAACACCCTTCTCCCACCTATTATCACTTTTCTTCCTCTATCGCAGGCACTTGAGAAACTTGGCATGTCTGCACGCATGCATGCAGGGCCTACATTACATTATGTTTGTAATGTATGAACTAGCATAATTCATCACTGGGGTGGCAAGACCTTGTATCTGCAATTTTGGTGAAAATGACTTTGTTAGATTAAAGGTCTAATAATCCTAACTGTCTTACTCCAAAAATGAAGCCACCAGGGTATGTCAAAGGAAAGGCTCTCCCATTCGCCACAGTGTTTTGGCCACCATGTTTTTTGGCTCTCCTGCACATTTGACATTTTGTAGATACGGGGTGTTGTCGCCCCACCGTGGACAGCGACACTTAATGTGCATCCTATGAGAGAGAAAACCCTCAATCCAGCTCAACATATTCTCATTAATGCCAGGAATCCTGTTATAGGAGACACAATCAAAAGCCTTTGTCTTCAGAAGAACTGTCACCACTGTCAAGGACTCTTGACAAGAGCTTCATGCAATTGTTGAAGAGAACATGCGCATAATTGGAATAAAAACCATATACATGTACATACTGTATACTCTAGATCAAGGTGCTTCATAAAATAATCATGAATAATGGATTCACCATACACATCAGGTCAGACTGACAGGTCTGTAGTAATTAGACCAGGATCAGGAGAATGGTGTACCCCCTTTCGTATGGACTGGTATTTGGGATGCTCCACACTCATGCTCACACTATGGTAGTTTTCAATTGAATCTATATTACTTGAGCTAACGGATTCCATCCAATTTCTTGGCGTTAATTTGGATAGGAATCTTTATAGGAAAAAATATTAAATATATTAACATATTATTCTTTGTAATTCACTTGTACTTCCACATAGGCCTACTGTGTATTTCCCATTGTAATATAGTTTGGGGGAATAGCTCTTTATTGAGTACAAATTACATTTACAAAAGAAAGCCCTTTGTTTCTATAGTATACGGGCTCCCATTATTTTGATAACATGGATAATCTGTTCCATCAACTCAGCACTTTGTCTTATAAAAGTATTTTTTTAAAAACAATTTTGGGGTACAGGATACTACTGGAGCTGAGCTGACTTATTACAGTTTATTATGTTCAAGGAGCAAATTAGAAGCAGCATCATATACATACAAATACTGCTTGAAATTACTATTTGGGAATATTATTTTGATGTCTTACAGTAGGGAAAGGTATAGATGAGAAATACAAGCACATGCATGCTTGAGATAAACCCATTATTCTAATGTCCACCACCTCCCTAGTATTACTGTGATTGTGACGTGCATTTCTTCAAAAGCCCTCCAGTATATTGGCCCTCCAGTGAACTGGGAGTATGTGTGCACAACAAGCATATGGGCAGGGAGGTGAGACTCACATCCCTGGTCAAGGCCAGCCAACATTCTTCATGGTGAAACAGCATTCTCTTATTCTTTCACTGCACTTCCCTACCACTCTCTGGTACACGCTTGTTTAGCTGTTAGTAGTCTGGTTCTCAGACCAACTGTTTTTCTCGTTTTGCCCTTGCAACAGTTGTGTTGATAAATCACCAAAACTGTAGGGTTGTTGTTTCATAGGCACAAGTAGCTTCACATTTGAAAAAAAAAACAACAACCCAAGTGCAACAGTCACATTTTAAAGATCCCTGTTAATATTTGCACAAGCCTCATGCACAGACGGGGTGTGCCAGTCAGTCTAATCTTACACCGTAGTGGAAGGGAATACTATACATGGTTCCTCCAGGGAGGTGGAAGGTTTCTTCCACCTCCCTGGTTCCTCCTAGTGCTATAAAAAATAGGTGATCCAAACCAGTCAGGAAGATTACCTTCATACCCCTCAGTCAGGAAGATTACCTTCATACCCCTCACAATGGTCCCAATATAGTACCGAGGTACAAGAGCAGGATGGTTTCAAAGATCCCATATAAAAGAATGGTACAGTTTTGCCATTACATATGCAAATATTTGTTGTTCATTGGATATACATCAAACATAAACCCCATCAGAGATATGCAAAAGGATCAAGAGAATGTAGGTCTGTACGCTCCACATAGCTTCATTATACCAGTTTACCTGCTAAAAATATTTTCGTATGGTAGGCCTATATTGAAAAAGAGTGATCATCATTCCTTTTCAAAGAGAAAGTGTTGATGAGGAGATTACTTCCATCACCATTGAGAAGAGAAAGATGTCCGGTCATCTGATACACATCAGTAAAAAGTACAGATTGATAATTATTGAAAAGGGTTTGTACAGTTCTAGTCGAGGCACATTTTAACATTTTGCATACATTCTAGCTTTTAACATTTTGCGAGATATTCAGAAACCAATCTATGAGTTATCAAAGAGCATGCCATTCAAAGGGGTATCCAAAGTTTATTGATGAAAATCACTTTTGAAATGGCTGAGATATCCAAAAACGAGGTGAAACAAAGAGATCCTAATAAAAGCCAGGCCTGTAGTCTTTCATTTTTATCGCTTTTGGGATATCTCAGCCGTTTGAAAACCAATTGTCATCAAATAGGCCTATAAGTTGAATTCTTCTCAAAATTTTATGCTCTCACTTTCATATTTCATAAGAGGTTTCTCATTATCTCACTTAGGAATGTAAAAATGTGAATCCCAGCCACCTCAACCAGTAGGCCTACTGTACAGCCCCTTTAAAAGTCATTGCATACAATGAATTTTTCTGGAGTTTAGGCCCTATATTTTTCATCTTGTTCAAAATATAGTGAAGAAATTAAGATTATGTCACCTTTCATTTTCCAGATAAGAAGAACAGCTTGACACTCCCATTTGTTGGTGGTTGTATAGTTGTGTATTAAAACGTGTGTATGTTTTCTATCAACAAATATAGGTACAGGACAATATAGGCCTAATATATTGGTTCTAATAGAGCTGTATATTTCCCTCATGATGAATATTGTATACAATTTTTTTTTTTTTTTGGTTATACACACAAGAGCAGACTTGCTGACCACTGACAAGGAGGATGGACTGATTTTGCTACAACACGCACTTCCCATCATAGACACCTGCCCAAGTAATGTATACTCGCATGGACATTTTATGATCATATCTAAGGATTTTTGGACCTATTTCCTCTCAGAACAAAAAATGTAACATGCGAAGAAAAGCCTACAGATTTGATTGTACCTCATAATTATGTTCATTAGCGAACCCTTAATTTCTATTTCTAATCCTAACCATAACCATTAACCTTGCCATGTTTCAGAGTAGATGCAATCACTATGCTGCTAAGTCATAATTTATGAATACTCAGACAACTCAATGCAAATGACTGGATTTTTCGTAGGGTCAGGCACCATGAAGCCAAATTGCATCCAAAATGTAATTTAAGGGATGGTGGACCCTATAGCATTGAGGATTGAGTTTTCAACTTTTTGTATGATAGTACTGCAAAACCACTTATGAAATGTTACAGAGCATACAATTCTACGAGGAAATCTAAGGTTCTTTGATTCAAATTGGTTTTGAAATGGCTGATATATCCAAAAACAAAGTAAAATAAAGCAATCCTATAAGGAAGGTGGGTTCAACCATTGATTAGGATCCCTTTGGTTTGAATATCACAGCCATTTCAAATGTATCAGGGCAATTACCTGTTACCCCCCCCCCCCCCACACACACACACACACACACACACTGGTTGGTGGTAAAGTTAGAATAAAGACTAGGGTTAGGGGTAGTTTTGGGATTTAGAGTTTTGGTTAGGGTTGGGATTATGTTCAGGATCAGGATTAGGTTTGGGTCAGGGGAAGGGTCTGTTTTAATCGTGCCCATTGAGTAAATGCCCTAGACCCATTTCAAAATGCATTTTTCATCAGATAATCTTTGCATTCCTCTTAAATCACATGCTCTTTCATATTTCATAAGATGCTACTCATCATCTCACAAAAGAACTTCGAAATCTGAAGCCCAATATCACCCAAAACTATACTGTCCCTTTAAGGTTATGTAAGTTATCCTGTAGTGTCAACATGAAATTTGACAATTCTTGTTAATGAATGAATTAAGGTCATATTTTCTGACACAATTATATCCCCCCCCCAAAAAAAAAAACAACAACAACAAAAACAACATGAATCCCTAACAATGCACCAGGTGTCATTTCTTATTTTGTTTTTATACTGATGTGGTCAGATCTGCTGAATTAAAAAAGGAAAGCATTCCAAAGATAAATTGATGTAGCCTTGAAAATTTTGAGCTTCTGTGATTGAAACTGGGCAATCTCTTTTACCACTTGCTCAGTAACCTTGTGAGCTCATGAATAGTCTATATGGCTGTGTGTGTGTGTGTGTGTACATTTTTTTTCAAAACCAATATTGTTTATTGTTTATTGTGTTCATACATTCAAGATGAATGTATTACATATCATGTGAAATTATACAAATCAAATAAAAATTACAGAAAAACAATAAAAAACATACATGTGGTCATACAATCTGTACAATATAGGTGCACATAATGCCTTCATGCTACTTTATGATTATGCATTCAATCCAGCTACCTTCTTTCAAAAAAAAAAATCAATGTATGATACAACATATGCGCGCAAAGAGTAAAGCTCTGGGCTAAAGTACAATATAAATGTGCCAATATACAAGCCTGTAGCAGTATAATTATGCATTACAAAAATAACTCTTAATGTGCCACTTCTGCACGCAAATTCAGTCGATGGCGTGACAAGTTCTGCACAAATCACAAACTTGCCCAAACTGACCAATTGATCTTCAAATGTTACAATATAACTTAAAAGCAATTTTTGCGATTCCATTCCTGTGCACGAGTAGTTTGCATGTTACATGTATGTGGTGACTTACGGGGGGATTCTTGGAGTTTCGTAAAAGGGAGGTGCTTTTACCGAATCAAAAGTCCCATTTTTTTATTTTCTGTTGTTTTGACAAAATATAAAGAGAGGCCGTGTGCACCCAGTATGCCCCCCACCCTATCCACCCTAACTGACTATCAAGCAATGTTCCCTACTAGATTTGCAAGTAAATTATAAATTTCAGTCACTATACTTTTTGCAAATTAAAGTCATATAATGGCTCTATAACAATGCTGCTATAACTGGTCCTTCTAATGAAAAATAATCATAAATTTCCATGATAATTCATGATCAAAGCAAAGCTTGTCATATGCCCCAGATCTTTGCTTATTATGTCCTTATGTTTCAATAACATTTACAAACAAACCTATATGATTCTGATAGAATATTTTCCCAAAGCATGACTGCACATGCTAGCTCACCGAGTATGTGGCACAAAAAAAAAAAGGTGATTTACTCTGTGGCACGTAGGCCTACATGCATAAAGAGTTCAATCAGCAATGGAAAAACAGTTTCCTACTAAAAAGTAGAGATTGTGGACATGGATCATTAAGCAAATATGTAATACGGAAGTAATAAAATACCCCGAATGTATCCATGTTGAAAAACATGTCACGATGATTCAGATTTTTGACATTCAGTAGGCCCATGTGTCTGTGCAGTATGGGATTACAAATCCCTCTTTTGGAAGAAAGTGAATAAAGAAAATCATCATTTGTATATAAATACAACTATGTATCTGAGATATTAAAATATGGGATAGACGTTAATGTTCTTTTCAAGAAATTGTTCATTGAATGGTTCACTTTATGGGTAGGCCTGTGTAACATACAGTACTACATTGTTTACCACTCAGGGTGGCTGGTATACAGAAAACTGTATGTCATCAAGGGGGAAATTAGTAAATTAATCAGCATCTTATATACAAATACTACTTATAAATGTATTCTGAGGTCTAAGATCAGGGGAAGGGTTTGGTGAGAAATGGGTGCTTTGATTAACTCTTTATGTGCCACGGTGGAAACCCCCTGTGTGCCACGTTATTCTGAGACAGGAAGGTAGTCATGCTTTGAGAAGGAATTCTGTTTTTCCAATGTGTTTAAATTCTACAGATTTCTGTTAAGATGGGCATAATAGTGCTCAGCCAAAGTTAACCCATTGAGGACGGACTGATTTTGCTACAACACGCATTTCCCATAGGCCCCTGCCCGAGTATACTCGGGACTCGTCCTCAATGGGTTAAAGAGGAATGCCAAGCTTTGTTTGGATATAAATTATATGACGAATCTATTTTCAATTTTCTTTTAAATGACCACTTGCTACATTACTGTAAAGGCATGACTTATGCACGTTAAACCGTGACAGTATAATGTACGAGCAAATCTGGTTGGGAACACGGCTTGATAGTCAATCACCACATAGAATGCAAGCCGTATATGAGAGAAACAAAAGCACGAGATATGCTTTCATTGTGCCACGGGATTAGCAGTGATCGATTCGCCGATTTATCGATCGGTTTTGGCGGCTTTATATGTTGAGCAGAATATGCGAAGTTGGCACGCCGTCGACTGAGTCGGACGTGCGAACGTGGCATGTAAAGAGTTAACAAGCATGCTCAAAATGATCCTTAAAGTACAGTTGTAATACATGCACATAGTTATATTGGTCCTCCAGTGAACTGGAGTATGTGTGCACAACAAGTCTATGGGCAGGGAGGTGAGACTCACATCCCTGGTTAAGGCCAGCCAACATTTCAGTGGTTTATACCAGGCCCATCTCTCTGTTAAAGGGATGACTCAGTCAGCATTGATGGAAATGAGAATTTGGCTTTTAACTTTTAGCAAGATAGCAATAAAACACTGATGAAATAGGACAGAGCATACCATTTTGAGAGGAATTCAAAGTTTATTTGATGAAAATCAGGTTTTGAATAACTGAAACATTAAAAAATAGTAATAAAATACCAAGAATGTATCATACTATCCATGTTGAAAAACATGTCACGATGATTCAGATTATTGACATTGAGTGAGCCCATAATATGTGTCTGTGCAGTATGGAATTACAAAGTTCCCTCTTTTGGAAGAAAGTGAATAAAGAAAATCATCATTTGTATACAACTATGTATCTGAGATATTAGAATATAGGATAGATGTTAATGTTCTTTTCAAGAAATAGTTCATTGAATGGTTCACTTTATGGGAAGGCCTGTGTACATCAAAGGTACTACATACCACTTGGTGCAGCTCCTGATCAAGGGGCAAATTAGATTAATCAGTATAATATACAAATACTATTTACAAATGTATTCTGAGGTCTAAGATCAGGGGAAGAGTTTGATGAAAAATGCCACTGTAATCAACAAGCATGCTCAAGATGATCTAAGTACAGAGACTTTGTAATATGGTACATGTATATTGGTCCTCCAGTGAACTGGAGTATGTGTGCACAACAAGACTATGGGCAGGGAGGTGAGACTCACATCCCTGGTCAAGGCCATCCAACATTTCAGTGGTTTATACCAGACCCACCTCTCTGTTAAAGGCACAATTTACCTTTTGCATATGAAACAAAAACCCAGCATTAGTGCTTTAAAATAGTTCTAAAATGTGATTTAGGGATAGAAACAACCACTGTAAAAATTTGAATCCGTGTAATCGATGTCAAGTGTTGTTAAATACACAAAATATAAACAATAGTTATAATAAAAATGTTTCCAGACTAAAGCGTATACAGTTACGGTTTATTGAGAAAAACACTGATATCTCCTTATATTTTAGGCTTTATTGCAAAAATTTTATATGGTAGGATGTTTTATGATACAACAGACCTACACATATGAAACAAATGTGATATCTCGAACATTTTTGAAATCACTGCTCCCAAAGGTAAACTGGACCTTTAAAGGGATGACTCAGTCAGTATTGACGGAAATGAGAATTTGGCTTTTAACTTTTTGCAAGATAGCAACACAACATTGATGAAATATGACAGAGCATACCATTTTGAGAGGAATTCAAAGTTTATTTGATGAAAATCAGGTTTTGAATGACTGAAATATCTAAAAAAAAAAAAGTAAAACAAAGCGATCGTAATAAAAGGTGGGTTCTATCCACTTTACTAGAATAGCTTTGTTTTGGATATCTCAGCCATTTTGAAACCGACTTCAGCAAAGAAATGTTGAATTCCTCATGGAATTACAATCCTTTAATATTTCATAAGAGATTACTCATTATCTCACCAAAACAGTGTTAGAAACCTGAAATTAGGTTTCAACCAAATCTTGAGATCCCTTTAACCCCCTGAAACAGCACTCACTCACTTCCCTACCACTCTACCTTGCTTAAAGGGAAGGTAAACCCAAAGAGCAATGTGGATTGAGTGAAAGCAGCAACATTAGTAGAACACATCAGTGAAAGTTTGAGGAAAATCGAACAATCGATGCAAAAGTTATGAATTTTTAAAGTTTTGGTGTTGGAACCGCTGGATGAGGAGACTACTAGAGGATATGACGTATGAGTGGACAACAATACAAAGAAAATATAAAGGAAATTCAACAAAAATTCACTTTTCTAGAATTATGAAAGAGCAATGGACCAACCTCTTTCAGAAAGCAGGGGGAATAATTGCTACCCTTAACATATGTCAATATCAAGTTTATGGAATTTGTAATTTTTATGAAAAATTGATTTTTGTAGAATTTTCTCTAGGTTTTCTTGGTATTGTTGTCCACTCATATGTCATAACCTCTAGTAGTCTCCTAATCCAGCGGTTCCAACACCAAAACTTTAAAAATTCATAACTTTTGCATCGATTGTCCGATTTTCTTCAAACTTTCACTGATGTGTTCTACTAATGCTGCTGCTTTCACTCAATCCACATTGCTCTTGGGGTTTATCTTCCCTTTAAGCCCTTTTTACACTTGTGTCTCTTAACCCCGGACTTTCTCTGTCCCAGGACTATCGTTAGTCCTGTACCAATTTTTTCAGCTTTTTACACTTGCCAATTAGTCCCGTACTATCTCTTGTCCGGGGCTAAGGAGAAAACTGACCTTTTTACACTCGTATTTCTTATAGCCCCGGACTTTCCAAACCACATGAATATAAATTCATGATCACGCTGTGTACTGTACATGTACACGCACGCACCGGCAGCACTTGATTACCTCATTTCTGATTGGTCAGTGAGGGTCGGACTTCGTCTCCGTCGCTTAGCCCAGGATTATTTTTTCGTTCTGTTTACACTAACTTGCTTGGCACCGCAATTGTGGTGCTAACCCTGCTATTTTGCAGGGCCAGATATAGTACCAGACTATCGGTGGGGCTAGCCCACTTTGGCAAAAACGAGTGTAAACAGAAAGTGGGCTAAGGATAGTCCCGTACCAACGGTGGGGCTAAGGCCCCCCCCCCCCCCCCCCCCTCTTAGCCCCACCGTTGGTACGGGACTAAGCAAAAATTTACAAGTGTAAAAAGCTGTTTAGCTGTTAGTAGCCTGGTTCTCAGACCACTTCCCTGTTTTTGATTCAGTGTAAAGACAGCCTACATGAACTTGATCAGCATGGTGTCTTGAAAAAAAAAATTGACAAACTAAAATGTCCTATCACACCAACCATGTTTTCACGGTTTTGTGGGACATTGCAATCATCAAAGAGTTGATTTAATTAAACTATCTCACATGAATACTAAGTTAGGAAAGTTAATAGCACATAGGGATATTTCTAGAGTTAATTTGACATTAAATCTGAATGTAATTCCTTGTTTCCCTAAATTTGCAGGTTATGACTACAGGATGGTTTCTATTTCCTCAGACCACGTGGACAAAAGATGTTTGACATTTACCTGCCTTCACCTTGTAAGGAGGACTAGCAGTATATACACCTGCCTATGAGGACATGACCATTCAAAAAATTATTGACACACCTGAAGAGAAAATGATTCTTTACCCATTCCTCCTTCTGGTGTTTGGGAGAGCCTACAACACTACAAAAGAAGATACTTTTTGCTTGTTTACAGGGAATTATAAGCTTCACAAGTAATAGTGACATTGAACAACGCAAACTTGTGATCAGATGTGAGGTATCAATAGAGTGTGTGTTGACGGTTTCACAAACTCTAGTTCTATGCGAGAAAGGCACCATAATGAGGTCAGCAAAGGTGCAAATCTACTGAGTAGAGAATTATCAAAAAGCTGTCGTGTTCCTTACCATTATGCCCTACAAATCCCCAACCCCCCCAAAAAAAACAACAAAAAACAAACAAACAAACAAACAAACAAACAAACAATGATTATAGTAATATGAAATTTGTTAGCTTGGTGTCACAACTTAGTAATGTTTTCACATGTTTACGTGGACTATAGGGCATAAATGTATGTTTGCCTATGATGACCTGGCTATATTTAACTGATTCAGCATATAAACCTGTACTATCACAGATGGTAAAGCATAATTTAACAAACTATCCAAGGCTTTGTAGGGCATGGCAATTGTCACAGGGCTGATAATCAAACTACCTCACATTAATACTTATTAAAGTTAATAGTAGATAGCGAAATTTCTAGAGTTACTTTGACATTAAAGCTGAATTTAATTTCTTATTTACATAGATTTGCAGGTTAGGACTACAGGATGGTTTCTATTTCCTCAGACCACATGGACAAGGGATTCTTGACATTTACCTGACTTCACCTAGTTAGGAGGGCTAGCAGTATCACACCTGACTATGACCATGCACTTGAGCATCCAAATACACCCATTAACCCATTCCTCCCACTAGATGTGGAGAGCCTACAGTGCTACAATAAGATGATTCTTTTAGCACATGGACAGAGAACTCACAGGTTGCTGATCCACCTACCAGGTGCAAAAGCTGTCAAGCACTGTATGCATCCCCTTTCTAGTGTTAACTTTTATGGGCAATCAAACAATGTAAACTTTAATCAGGTACAAGGTATTAAAGTGTGTCCTGGGGCCCATTGCATAAAAGTTACAATTATGGTAACTTTGCCATCCAGTGGTAACTACCATGGCACTGTAACAATACTCAACGGCCAATCAGAATCAAGAATTCCATGGAAGTTACCACTGGATGGCAAAGTTACCATAATTGTAACTTTCATGCAACGGGCCCCAGATGGGCTCATAAATCTGTTTGTTCCACACAAGAGAAGCAACTAAGAAGTCATGAATGACAAAAGTTACTGAACAGATCTGAGATAGCTGTCACCTACCATGTTTGTATGCCCTACAATAGCAACAATAATTTATTAGAATTATGAAAATACATTAACTCGGTGTCACAAAGTTCTTAGTAATGTTTTCACATGCTTACGAGGACTATAGACATATCACACCTGTCTTTGATGACTTGGCTATTTATGTATTTGATCAGCATGGTGTCATGAAACAAATTGACAAGCTAGAATGTCCTATCACATATGGTACACTGGTCAATTAGCCCTATCACACAAACCATGTTTTCGATGGGTTTGTAGGATATTGCAACCATCAAAGAGCTGATAATTTAATTACCTCACATGAATACTTTTTTAAAGTTAATAGCACATCCAGGGAAATTCATAGAGTTATCTTGATATTACAACTGAATTTAATTCCTTATTTCATTAAAATTTGCATGTATTCATGACTACAGGACAGTTTCTCTTTCCTCAGACCACATGGACAAAAGATGCTTGACATTTACCAGCCTTCACCTTGTAAGGAGGGCCAGCAGTACTGTAAAACAAGGAATTTTCGCGTGCATTTTAATTTCGCGAATTTCGCGAGCGCCAAAATTCGCGAAATTAAAATGCACGCGAAAGTTTTTGTCTACACTACATGCATTGAACGCCAGTGGCAATTCGCGAAAATTTCATGCCGCGAATATATCATGTTTTACAGTGTCCATACACCTGCCTGAGGGGACTTGACCATTCAAAAAACAAATGACACACCTGAAGAGAAAATGATATTCCTTACCCATTCCTCCCGCTAGTGTTTGGGAGAGCCTACAAAGCTACAAAAGAAGATTCTTTTAGAGCGTTGCCAGGATATTCACAAGTTGGTGATCCAGCTGAATGTAAAGCAGTCAAGGAGTACGTATTCCATTTCCACAATAGGGACATTGAACAATGCAAACTTTTGATCAGATGTGAGGTACAAATAAAGTGTGTGCTGATGGTTTCACAAGCTCTTGTTCACACAAGAGAGGCACCTTAAAGAGGTCAGCAAAGGTGCAAATCTACTGATCATGAGCAGAACCTTGAGAAAGCTGTCATGTACCTTGTCATAATGCTCTAAAAAAAAAAATGATTAATGAGTTAACATCATGAAATTTGTTAGCTTGGTGTCACAACTTAATGTTTCCACATGCTTTTAATACGTGGACTAAGGGCATACCTGCCTATGATGACTTGGCTATTTAGATTGATCAGCATATATTCTACTTGACAAATTGATCTGCAAAGCTGTACGAAAGCCTTTACTCAACAAACCATATTTCCATGGCTTTGTAGGGCATGGCAATTGTCAAAGAGCTGATTATCAAACTACCTCACATGAATACCGTACTTCTTAAGTCAATATAACACATTTCCTGGACATTTCTGGTGTTATTTTGACATTAGACCTGACTTTAATTCCTTATTTCCATAGATTTGCAGCTTGTAACTATAGAATGGTTTCTCTTTCCTCAGAAGACATGCGGGTGACATCAGATAAAAGATTCACGACATTCCTGGCTGAGTGATACCATGCTACGCCAACACAGCCTCCGGATACCGGATGTGTATGGATAAGTTCAAGCCAGTTCGGGTTAGCTCACGGGCACATTTGTACTAAAAAATGACCTTTCTTTTTTCTCAATTGATTAGGCACTCCACCACTACAACTTTCAAGCGACAGAAGGCAAAAGCTTGCCTGATGTAACAATTTATGGAATTCATCAGTCATGTTTAAACAAAGTAAAAAAAGAATGAACTGGCATAGACCCGGTGACCAGAATTCAGAAGAATGATCCATCATACAGTAATGACTTAGCACTTTGAAAAACATCAGTAAATTTCATTATTTTGCATTTAATGTATTAAATACTTTTCTATTTATTATTATCAAATACTGCTTTTGCTGTGTCAGGTGGATAATATAATGCCGAGAAGCACCACTAAAGGGCAATTCCACGGTAACTGACGTTACGCGTAAGGATTTTCACGAAATTTTTTAAGTTGTAGTTTTGTAAATGAAAGCACCTGGGGCTTGCAATTGGCATTGATGAATGAGTTCATTAGAATGAAGAAATAGGTGGAAAGTTTTTCTCTCAAACTGCATTTCTTATCACATAGCAAGTGAAAATGTGTCAGTAACTGACGTTACGGAAAAAGGACATGGGAAATTATGGTGTAGATTTAAATGGAAATATCTCATGTCCCTGACTTCTAGCCTTTATGTGTTTAATATGGCAATACACCTAGGTTCTTAGGAACAGGTGTGCAAAATAATGTGCACTTTAGATATATTCCTTTTAGCACCATGCCAATTTCAGTGAAGGCATGACTGTAACTGACGTTACGCTTACATTTGCCATAGGGTTTACACATGCAAAATCATGATTGGGAATAGTTTTGTGATATATTTTATAATTCTGACCTTTCAGAATGATTTGTTTGATATGGCATCATACCTTGGTTCATCAATTATAAATACACAAATGATATGAAACATAAGTCCATTTTCTTTGTGCTCTATGAAAACTTAAAGGTAAACATGTCAGTAACTCATGTTACACATACTTTTGCTATGGGGTTTACAGAGAACAAATTTATTTAACAGGTTATTATATTGCTGCAGTATACCAGTAACAATCCCAGGCAATTACTTAGCAACAAATTAAAACAAAATCCAAAGACACAAATGGGGTGGGGCCCTTAGGGGGCAAGCCCCCCCCCCCCCCATGTTATAGCACAGATGGGCATAAATAATGTAATGTAATAAAGTATTGTAACTGTTTTTCTCTTCCTTTTCACTGATGTATCAAGGCTTGCAAATACATCCCAGATACCAAGAAATAGGACTTTGCAATGAAAAAAATCCATTAAAGATCAATTATATGAACAAATCTTCCTGTTCATAATTTCAATTATCATGTACCATTACAAAATGTCCTTGCATGAATGAAATAAATAAATAAAGTAATCAACAAATATGAACAATTTTTTTTTTAAACCCTAGAATCACCTCTCACTTTGAGCAACATCAATGTTAAACACTAGACTCGGAATTTGTCAACACTGACAAATTAGGTGATCCGATTTTTTTTTTTAATCAATGATTCTAGTCCTGATCGCAATAGGCATGACCATATAGGTTTCATCTGTGTGTAGAGCCATTGGCCGTGTGATATTTGGATTTTCATTTAGAAAAGAGAGTCAGGTCTGCCATCTTTGGTGCCAAATTCGGTACAGAAGATACAGAATGAAGTATATTTGACCATTGACCCAACTTTGCACAGCCAAGATGGCATCTGAGCAAAAAGTGGTTATTTTGTGAAATAATTCTTGTAACATGGTCTTTACGTGTGCAAAATATGGGAAAGATAGAACATGTATTCACCAAGATACAGGATGAAACACTTATGACTTTGACCCTAATTCACATACCCAAGATGGTGTCCGATCAAGTAGTTGTTATTTTATGAAATAATGTACGTGACATGAACTAAACATGTGCAAAATATGGGGGTGATAGGGGCTGTTTTTCTTGAGTTATTGCAAAGAAAGTTGCAGAAAGAAAGAAATATCTCAATACATCGAAGATAAGTTTGATTTCAACCAAGTTTTTTGACGTGATCTCGGCGTCGTATGAAAAAATAGAGGGTACAATCACGATAGCCCAAAGTCTCAGCTACAACATATTAAAATCTGGGAGAAATTCACCGAAGAGTAAGTGAGCTAGTGCTCCATAAAGACCGTCATGTCAATTTTCATTTCCAGAAAAATTCCCTCCCGTAGAGATAACACGTAAACTGGTTAAATTTGACAAGGTTACATTATATCCATTTTCACGAGGTGAAGACATCATCCGATTAAAACTTTGATTGAACAGAACTTAAAGAGTATTAAATTGGCTACAACATACGAAAATCTGGAAGAAATTCACCAAAGGGTAAGTGAGCTAGTCGTCGATAAAGACAATCATGTCAATTTTTACATCTAGAAAAATTCCCTCCCATAGAGATAACACGTCATAACGAAGATACAGGAAGAAGTACATATGACCTTTCACCCCACTTTGCACAGACAAGATGGCCTCTGAGCCAAAAATGCTCATTTCATGAAATGATCCTTGTAACATGGTCTTTACGTGTGCAAAATATGGGAAAGATAAGACATGTATTTACCAAGATACAGGATGAAACACTTATGACCTTTGACCCTAATTACATACCCAAGATTGTGTCTGATCAAGTAGTTGTTATTTTGTGAAATAATGTACGTGACATTAACTAAACATGTGCAAAATATGGTAATGATAGGGTCTGTTTTTCTTGAGTTATTGCAAAGAAAGTTGCAGAAAGGAAGAAATATTACAATACATCGAAGATAAGCTTTAATTTCAACCAAGTTTTTGGACGTGATGCCAACTCCGTATGAAAAAACTAAGGGCACACTCACGATAGCCCAAAGTCTCAGCTACAACATACTAAAATATGGGAGAAATTCACCGAAGCATAAGTGAGCTAGTGCTCGATAAAGATAGTCATGTCAGTTTTCATTTCCAGAAAAACTGCACTCCCATAGAGATAACACGTAAACTGGTCAAATTCGACAATGTTACTTTTAATCCCTTTTTACGAGGTGATGCCGTCATCCAATCAAAATGTTGTTATTATATGACTGAAAGACCATTTAATGAGCTACAACATATTGAAATTTGGATGAAAATCAAGAAAAGAATAAGTGAGATATGCTTGAGTGAACTTAAAATTCGATGACGTCATTTTGAAAATTTACTTTTTTTAGTTTATTAAGAAATTTGATATCTTTTCATCATTTTTCCAGCATCGCCAATCCATGAAATGACATTTACAATTCATCAGCTTTCAGAATATGTAAAAAAAATGGGGGGTCACCGTCCATCCTGACGAGTAAAATCGGATTTAAAATTGGCGTTTTTTTGCATTGTTCCGCTGTATATCGCCATTGACGCGCGCGCGGAATTTCAACTTTGACGGGCCCGTGTGACGTCATATTGAGTCAGATTGACGTGAAACTTGGTAGAAATATTCCTTGACATTTCAGACATTCGATAAGTGAGAAAAAACGGGAAATTTCTATTGCATATGAGCTGTGCGGGCGTATGTGTGCGCGCGCGTACGCGTCCGTCCAATTTTTTCAATTTTTCAAAAAATGCTCCAATTGGTCTGAAACGTGTGCAAAAAAATTTGAGCTCGATTTGAGCATAAAAATATTTCAACGCGCGCGTACGCGCACGTTTTAAGAGAAAATATGAATTTTGAGAATATGAGTAGAATGCGCATAACTTGAAATATATGTGACATAAATTTCATTGAAAAATTCTATTCCATTAATGAGATATGATTGAGAATGTGTTTTCATATAATGACGTCATAGTGACGTCACGGTCGACTGATCAGTATTATACATTAGATCTGTCGTCTTTGGGACATGATACATATATGGTATAATTTTGAAATTGATAGGACGAGGACTTTCTGAGCTAACCTCTACACAAATTTTGTCCAGAAATAAAGAAGAAGAACCAACAAAGAATCCGTACAGATACAGAAGGTGATCCGAGAGGATACTCGGATCACCTAATGAAGCTAAGCTTTGATTACTTAAGCCGAGTTTTTCGACGTGCTTTTGACGTCGTATGAAAAAACGGAGGACGTACTACGATAGCGCAAAGTCTAAGCTACAACATATTAAAATCTGGGAGAAATTCATCGAAAGGTGAGTGAGCTGGTGCTCGATAAAGACAATCATGTCAATTTTCACATCTAGAAAAATTCCCTCCCATAGAGATAACACGTCATAATGACGATAAAGAAAGAAGTACATATGACCTTTGACCCCACTTTGCACAGACAAGATGTCATCTGAGCAAAAAGTGGTTATTTTGTGATATGATCCTTGTAACATGGTCTTTACGTGTGCAAAATATGGGAAAGATAGAACATGTATTCACCAAGATACAGGATGAAACATTTATGACCTTTGACCCTAATTTACATACTCAAGATGGCATCTGATCAAGTAGTTGTTATTTTATGAAATAATGAACGTGACATGAACTAAGCATGTGCAAAATATGGTGTTGATAGGGTATGTTTTTCTTGAGTTATTGCAAAGAAAGTTGCAGAAAGAAAGAAATATTTCAATACAACGAATATAAGCTTTAATTTCAACCAAGTTTATTGACGTGATCCCGACATCGTATGAAAAAACGAAAGGCACACTTACGATAGCCCAAAGTCTCAGCTACAACATATTAAAATCTGGGAGAAATTCACCGAAGCATAAGTGAGCTAGTGCTCGAAAAGAACAG
The DNA here is from genome assembly GCA_033980235.1 of Diadema setosum. Lineage (NCBI taxonomy): Eukaryota > Metazoa > Echinodermata > Echinoidea > Diadematoida > Diadematidae > Diadema > Diadema setosum. The sequence continues at coordinate 36,985,077 of CM067068.1, read as the reverse complement.
TCATGTCAATTTTCATTCCAGAAAAACTGCACTCCCATAGAGATAACACGTAAACTGGTCAAATTCGACAAGGTTACTTTCAATCCATTTTTACGAGGTTATGCTGGCATTCAATCAAAATTGTGTTATTACATAACTGATAGAGCATTGAATTAGCTACAGCATACTGAAGTCTGGGTGAAAATTGGCCAAGGATAAGTGAGATACGCTCGAGTAAACTTGAAATTTGATGACGTCATTTTGAAATTTTACTCTTTTTGATTTATTAAGAAATTTGATACCTTTTCATCTTTTTTTCAGCATTGCCAACCCATGAAATGACATGTTCAACTCATCAGTTTTCAAAATATGTCAAGAAAATGGGGGGTCACCGTCTATCCTGGCGAGTAAACTCGGATTTAAAATTGGCGGTTTTTTGGCATTGTTGCACTGTATATCGCCATTAACGCGCGCGCGGATTTTCAACTTCGACGGGCCCGTATGACGTCATATTGAGTCGGATTGACTTGAAACTTGGCAGAAATATTCCTTGACATTTCAGACATCCGATCTGTGTAAAAAAAGTGGAAATTTCTATTGCATATAAGCTATACGTGCGTATATGCGCGCGCGCGTACGCGTCCGTCCAATTTTTTCAATTTTTCAAAAAATGCTCCAAATGGTCTGAAACGTGTGCAAAAAAAATTTGAGCTCGATTTGAGCATACAAATATTTCGACGCGCGCGTACGCGCGCGTTTTAAGAGAAAATATGAATTTTGAGAATATGAGTAGAATGCGCATAACTTGAAATATATGTGACGTAAATTTCATTGAAAAATTCTATTCCATTAATGAGATATGATTGAGAATGTGTTTTCATATAATGACGTCATAGTGACGTCACGGTCGACTGATCAGTATTATACATTAGATCTGTCGTCTTTGGGACATGATACATATATGGTATAATTTTGAAATTGATAGGACGAGGACTTTCTGAGCTAACCTCTACACAAATTTTGTCCAGAAATAAAGAAGAAGAAGAAGAACCAACAAAGAATCCGTACAGATACAGAAGGTGATCCGAGAGGATACTCGGATCACCTAATTAAGCAACATCAGTGTTAAGTTTCAAACAGTAATGACAGTACATGCCTTATGTATGTACCATAATACAAGATGTGTCACATTAACTAAACCACACATAAGTGCAAGCGAAGAAATATATATCTGTTTGTGCATTTGCCTTGAGGTAGAAACTTCAGTAAGCTTCCAGAAAAGAAGACAAATGCTAGCAAAAGCAATCATAAGTTAAGATTATAAAACTGTTGGTATACAGCTGTACACAAGCTTTTGTATAGAAAAGGTGGTTACCATGCAACCACGTCATTGATTAGGCCTACAAACTTTGGTAGCTTTATCATCCCATACATGTAGGACTGTGAATGTACTGTATAGTAATTTGAGTGCATATATATTGCACGTGGTAAACCTAAACTTCCAGATGATTTAACCTTAAAGGGGAAGGCTAGTAACTGATCAGTGGGAATCAGTGAAAATGCTGGGGGATGATTGTTCCAATCCTTATGGGATTCATTCAAGAGTTCATTGTATATCTATTGTTGTGTGAAAATGATTTGCTTCAGAACGGTCTCATATTCAAGTAATGTGCAGATTAATGCTCCGTCACTGACCAGGGACGCTAACCTGGAAGCATTAAACTGCACATTACTTGAATATGAGACCATTCTGAAGCAAATCATTTTCACACAACAATAGATATACAATGAACTCTTGAATGAATCCCATAAGGATTGGAACAATCATCCCCCAGCATTCCCACTGATTCCCACTGATCAGTTACTAGCCTTCCCCTTTAAACTTGTGCTGAATCAAAAATCAAAACCTCAAGCCCCCCCATAAGAAATGATAATTATGATCAATAAATAAATAAATGTTTAATAAAATGAAAAGAATAGATCCATGGACATACCATGGTGATGACATCATTCCCCATCAAAGGGATTGCTGCTCTTTGTTGATAACCTTTGACTTCCCATATAATGTATTGAAATGGCCTTTAAAAGTAAAAAAAAATTGCCTCAGTTATAATTACTGGTCATGGTAACTGACGTTACTACATACTCATGTATGACGTTTCGGTAACTGACGTTACACATTTTGAAGGGTTCATTTTGAATGACTCTCCAGTATGCCAAGTATCCTTATTTCCAGTATTAAAAGAAAGGCATATAGGCATACATTAGAAATCCCCAGTTACATCATACAGCTCACTTTCTTTGATGAATAAAGTTAAAAATTCCTTGTTTTTGGTAACTGACGTTACATCCATCATTGTCAAACTAATTAAAAGTTTTTATCAAATTCCTTAAAGCGACCAGCTTTTTTTTCTATCGTGTGGTAAAAGACGTCTCTGGTAACTGCATGATATACAAGATTGCTGTTTAGAGTACTAGTAAAGTGGATATAATACAGAGAGTAAGTTATGTGACAATCCTCTCTTTTTACCATTGAGTATTTATAGGCATATTTTGGCAGCCATTTTGAAAATCGAAATGGCCGCTTTTATCGAAAAACATAATGATTCTTAGAACTTCAACTCAAGTATTGTCTGAAAATGTATGGTGTTTGAAACAAATATCATTTTGAATTTTTGGCACCTGTGTCCTATATACCATGGAATTGCCCTAAAAGATCACTTGAATAATCATGACGACATCACAGATACTTATCACAGTGAATTTAAAAGTCAAGTAACATGCTCTCCTGGTAGAATCCTAGTAGGTACAGCAACACGCCAACAGATGACCTTTTTTTCTGGAATTCTGACTGCCCATCCATCCATGCTCAATGACAATGTGGAACCCCGAACTGCGCGAGTTGCGTTAGTTTTTAACTAGCTTATTTCTTGGACAGATTGGCTTTGCCTTTGAAATGAAATGAAATCGTGAGATAAGGTCCATCTTCACATTTCTGACAGCCACAACATAAATGGGTAATTCCATGAAGTTGGGGCAGTGTCCCTGTAGCATCGTGATAATTTGAAATGTACATTTCAGCATAACTCAGTATTTTCATGCTATACATTTAGTGTTTGTAGGCTTTACATATGCATTGAGGCCACACATTTTCCTGGAAATTTTGTGCCATTCAGACTCAATTTTGATGAAGTTATTAAACAATATGTAATGGTGTCCTGTAGCATCGGGACATGTCCATGTAGCATCGTGATATTTTAAAATTTGGTCCTAAGAGAGATCTCAAATTTCCTGTACACATATTAATTTTAAAAGAAAATTACAAAATGTATCACGATGCTACGCGGTCTCCTTTTTTGTTACATTTGGGGGACACTGGGTAGCATTGTGACACTGTGTAATTTTCTTGTAAAAGTAAAACTGTGGAAAGGAAAGTTAAGATATTTAGCTAGCTGACTAATCTAGTATTAGTAATTATGCACATCATGTCAAATTTTGGTAAAGCTAATTGCATTAATTTGTCTTTTAGGACCAGATTTTTTGATTTATAGTATCACGATGCTACATGGACACGTCACGATGGTACATGACACCGTTACATTTTTTTAAGATAACTTCATCAAAATTGAGTCTGAATGGCACAAAATTTCCAGAAAAATGTATGGTCTCAATACAAATGTAAAGCCTATAAACATAGATCTATGTAAACTTTAGATCTAGACCCAGGTCTATAGCATAATTAGTATTGAGTTATGCTAAAATGTAACACTTTCAACTTTGTGCCCCAACTTCACGGAATTACCCAAATGCAATTTTTAATTTACACAGTACATATGGGCCTTAAGTTTAGTAATTTAACGACTGCACCAACCCATCCCAGTCTAGCTGTGCTTGCAGCTGCTATAGGGATTACTCCATCAAGACTCAAGAAATAAGAATTCTAACGTTAGAGACCGTTTCGCTCGGTTGCCGTTCGTCGGTTTACATTTACAACATATTTATACATATATGGGACTATTATATAGCATTCCGTCATGAAAACTTGTTACTGCTCCGTAATATATATATATCGAGATAATTGTGAGCGTAGATATTCACATAGATTGCTCACAATTTTTGACATACCTTCGGTAAGATTTGACGTGGAAATTTCATCATCATATCCATCACTAGGTTTATCGTGATCGTGCATTGCTCAGGCCTCAGCGGCTGCTAGCGCATCACAACCACTGCTGCATGCATGCAGTACAGTTACTGTACAGGACTGGTACTGATGTTCGACACTACACGTAGATGGCGCTGTTCATCTTGAAGGCTTTTAAAATCCCTCTTTCTCTGGGGGATGATCCCCAATTTTCGATCTTTTATTTGGAAGACTTCGGAGATCCTGACAAGAGGGAGGCAGCGAAATTATGTTCGTGCCTCTCTGTTCGTGGATTGTTCGTGATTTTGTGATGGTACATGAATGCATAGAGGAGTTACGGAGCCAACCGGCTAGGTGGACCTAAAAATGTCCACCTAGCCGGTTCGCGTCCACCTAACAAGGGGATATACCGACAAATGTCCACCTATCCCTAGTTGTACAAGCGTATACATACATACATATATATATATATATATATATATATATACATATATACATATATATGTACATATATATATATATATATATATATATATTCTTTTTTTCTTTAACAATCATCACCAAATGCATTCGTTTAAAGCAAACAAAAAATCGAATGTCATTTAGCCTTCTTAGGGACTAGTATTCAGTCATTTGCAATTTTATTTCAGTTGAAACCAATATTGTAAATAAGCTAGTTCACGCAATTTAAAGAGTTTTTGAGATTACCTTATTCATCGTCTTCTTAGAATATACACTTGTGCATACCCTGACGGAAAGAACACAGTGTTCCACAGTGTTTTCACAGTGTGTTCACAATGTGTTCACACTGTATGAGTGTGTATGTGTGTATGTATATGTATGATGATGATGATGATATATATATATATATATATATATAATTGTATATATATTATATATATATATATATTGTGTATATATATATATATATATATATATATATTATATGTATATTCATAAACTGTGGAAAGCAGCTAAAGATTACATTCTCACCATTCCATAGATAAATGCCCCAATCCTTAACTCAGAGGGTTAAAAGTTGCAGAAAGGTATATGATAGGTACCTCCTCTGTAGGTTCCACGAGTAATTTTTCACATTTATCTGCAACACCTTACCCAAGCACGACACATGACTATGCAGTACATTGTAAATTCATGAAGACGAAGTGTAATTTAAGGATGTATTTTCAAATAAAATCTTTAAGTTGTGGAACTTACGGATCTAATCGTTGTGTCTAATCAGAAGAAATAAGTGTTGTGAATAATACGGAAAAGTAAACTACTATAAATGCTTAAGAAACGAAACCGTCTATTATTGAGAAATGTTCACTGGTTGACACAAAGCTGCAAGTAGTGGAATATGATTATATAAGATATTACAAATCTTATGGGGAGATGGATCATATTTAAGAATCCACATCAAATGGCAGATACGAACTATATCATCGTGGGTTCATGAAGAAATTGATTGTAAAGTACATAATGTTCCTTCCAGACAGGTTCATGCCAGTGTACACTTTTATCATACAAATAAACCACATGATTCTTCGATAGTTTTTCATCCTTTCTCCCTCCCTTATAATCTCCCTCCATCGCGATGTATTTTCCCGGAAACAGAAGTTCAATGTCGGTTTGTGTACTTTATCGTATTCCAGTACTGGCAGAAGATCTTACACAACAGAATGATCAGATGATTCAGTGAGTGTATAATATGTATGATTCTCGTAATGTTCTTGTAAGAGAGAACAAATGGAGGTGGGTGATATAAATGTTTCATGATGATGCGTCACGACCAACAGCCAATCGTCTTGCTTTCGGGGAGCGCTTTATAATCGGCGATAAGTGTTGAGAATTCAGTACATTCATGTTATCATCGTCCGGAGAAAGCCCCAAGGACATAACAGCTTGATAGTCGAATTTCTACTATCCAGTCAAACTCTTGCCTTCTTAAGTCTACTGTAAAGCAAGCGAGAAACATTATATAGGTAAGAAATGTGTTTCACTCGTATACGCACAACAAAATGCATGATTTCACACTTAAAGTTTCAAAGTCCAATTCCAGATGAAAAGTGATAACAGTTAGATCGAGTTGTCAACAGAAAGCATAAAATTTGCCGAACGTGTCACAAGGACGTGAATTTTGCTTGCACAGGAGAAATGCGTTGCTCGTGATATTTCTGTGATATCTCCTATCTATATATTAAAAAAAAAATGATCCGGTGATCTTGATTAGGGGTCGATAATCAAATACTGCAGGTTGTTTTCAAAATGCCAGGGACAACATTAAAGTCGTGATATATACTACAATGACTACTCTGAAGCAGTTCCTTTATGTCAAACCCAGTTTTTATCTGTAGTATTTCGTTAATGTTGTATTCTATTTCACTGCGAAGGAACTGAGGACGCTTCTCTTATGATTAATTAAAGTATAGGCTTTAAATTATTCTTTGGTAGCACTGACTGCAGTTCATCTTTGATTGTGTTCAGCAGACAAGCGAATCCTGCTTCCAGCTAATTATCCTCTTGTTTGAGAATATGTGGATCTAATCTAATGTTTAGCGGTTGAAGTGATTTGCTACTCAAGCAAGATTTAACCTGAACTTCTGTAGGTTAAGATTTCGGTCCTGCACATGATGTCCATGTACTTTCACATCGATCCAGGTAGTAAATAAAGCACCGAATTAAAATCCATAATCATATTATGATTCATGAGCATTGAGGAATAATGCGTTCCAGTTTAGGTATTGAGTGTACAAGAAGGAAAACGTAAAAGCTTTTCCATAATTTTATCTAAACATAAACTGAGTTGATTTAAAGCAAAGTTGTCTTTGGATTATACGAACGAAAAATAAAAACACACAAAGAGGGTCAATTATGAGCTCTGCAGACGAAATGATATCTGGGTGAAAAGTTTGATGGTTAGAAATCAGCTCCGAACATGTCAATCTTTACCTACTTATGTTAATTATTTTGTATTATATTTATTTGAAAAAAAAATCTCTTTTCTTCCATTTCTTTTTCTGTACTACATAAGATATAACTTCGAATGTGATTGATTTATCCGGTATCTGCTTTATTCCATCCAATCTCTCAAATGTCCCAGAAGTGACAGATTTCAGGATGAATTCAACGTTTGTTGTCAACGTCAACAACCCTTATGACGACTTGGGGTTGGTTAACAGCAACAGCATTTTGGCCTGTGTAATCGCCTTGATCACGATCACAGGCGTGCTCGGCAACAGTTTCGTCATCTTTCTCGTCTCCCTGTCCCGCCAGCTCCAGACAGTCACCAACATCTTCGTAGTGAGTCTGACCCTCTCCGACCTGATCGGATGCGGCATGTTGAGTCTTGAAATTGTGGCATTATTAAACCTGGACGGTTACCCTTTACCAGAATGGGTGTGTCAAATGACAGGTGGTGTATGCATTATAGCGTTCACTGCAAGTGTGGCCCATCTTGCGCTGATAAGCGTTGATCGATTTGTCCTCATAACCCGTCCCAAAACAAGGTATATGCGATTGTACAATGGTAGAAATATCATCTTGATGGTAGCGTTGGCCTGGCTGGCGCCCCTTTTGTCGATTGTCCTGCCAACATCCTTAGGCTTTGGGCGTCTCGGGTACAACGCAAAAAACTATCTCTGTTTGTTTGATGGAACAAAGCTCCAGCTCCGTATGATGAACATCTTCGGAGCAGTACTCTTTTCCACTTCTTTTTCCATCATCATCTCTTGCTATCTGCGGATCTACCTGTATGTAAGAAAGCAGCACCGGAATCTCTTGAAGTTTTACGACGAAAAGCCCGAAAAGTCCTTGCCACCACAGTCTTCTAGCATGCGAATGACTATAGATAAACGTGAGATTGAAATCACAAAGAATCTTTTCTTGGTGGTTTGTGGATATTTCATCTGCGTACTCCCAAACTCTTTTTGTGTGCTCTTCGAATCTTGTTACATGAAACATTACAAATTCACGGCCGTCGTTTACTCCGCCAATTCCTGCATCAACCCCTTCATCTATTGTTTCAAACAGCCACTTTTCCGTCAAATCTCCCTCTGCGTATTTCGGCGTCAGTGGTCAGGTATTCCAAAGCCACATCCATGGTTGCAGCGTTTGGTGGATGTAAAGATGAAAAAAGAAGGTACAACTGGAAGAACAAGAACAGAAATTCCGAACACAGTCTCAATCTCCGCATCGGTGAAGGATGTGTAAAGTTCAAGAGCTCCGACACCCAAAAAATCAAAATTAGACGGCCAGTAAGATGAGGTCTATCGTATCACAAAGAAATCACCAAAAAAGTCAAGATCGAAATCAAAAAAGAACTTTTGAATTCTTAAATTCATGTATATCATGTTTAGAGACCAACATCCTAGTCACACTTTACTTGAAATAGTTTTTTTTTTTTTATTTTGTTCTCCATTAAAAAGATGCGCGGAATTTGTTGTGATGTATAAGTATCTTGAAATCCGCCCGATGAAGTTACCGCTTACTGGATCACATAAATTCGCTTTATAACTTTGTTTATTCACAACGTTAATCAGCCGCGGTTTACGTCTATGTCATCATCATTGTTATGTTGATATACTTGTAGCGTTCTTATTATTATATATCATTATTCATGGAAAACATGAATAATCAAAAACAATCTCCTCTCACAGACTTGATGTGACTTGATTTCTGATGTGGATGTATGTACGACAGTTCAATGTATTCTATTTGATTTGAAGGTATTTTTATGTCATTGCAATACAGTTTATCCTTCGGGCTACGAGTTTGCAATTTTTACCAAAGAAACCTTTCTACTACTAATACTACTTATTGAAAGGGGAGCACCGTATGTTTTTTCAGACTTTTTCATTTGGACAGCTATAAATCAGTTAAACTAAGTGCCGAGTTTCAGAATTTACAGTGAATCGGATGAGGGATGAAAGTGTTTTCAAAATTTATGACAAATTGCAATGAACAAGGATGATGACATGACAGCCTCACCACAAGTAAACGCATGGGTTGGGGCTCAAGAAAGCAGAACAAAAGAAAAAGGCATGCATAGATTCTTCACAGGTGAACTTGTTAAGAAAGCCGTATTCGTAATGGAATTACACTGCTACATTTCTGAAATATGTGAGGCTCTGATGTCATCAACGCTGTTCAGTGTAATTTGTTGAAGATTTTCAGTTTATTGGTTTCTCTGCTCAAGGACCACAATAAATTCCACGAATCTATACGTGGAGCTGTCGATTTATGTACTACACGATGTGAAATTTTGAAAATCGTCTGGAGTGCCCCTTGAAATCGTGACCAACATTACTTTAAAACATGCTAGTGTGCATTCCAGCAATTCATGCGTCAATGCTCTATCTACTATTTCAAGCAGCCATTTTTGTTTTGTCGAATGTCTCCTTCTAGGTCCGCATTCAATGATCGGCTCTGACACGGGTGACCTTCAGCACTTGCCGATTGTTTCATAACATTCTCCGTGATTACTTAATAGAGAAGAGCATACTTTAGTATTTGAGCTGTAATATCTATCTTTTCCAAAATTGTTATTGTGACTCTTCGCATGCAGTTTTTTTTATTTTGTTCTTGTTTTATATATGTGTGTGTGTATTTTGTTTGTTTGTTTCTTTGTTTGTTGTTTTGTTGTTGTTGTTGTTGTTGTTTTTTTTGCTTTTTGGTAATTTTGTGTCGACAGTAAGATCATAATAATTTACAATTCGCTGAAGTAGTCCAATGCTTATTTTCAGAAGTTCTTTGCACGCTTTCCAAATTATACACCTAGCCAAACCGTTACTATTATAACCAATAATCATCCCTTCCCATGTTGTTTTATTCTGCAGCTTAGCAGATGATAAAGTACATCCCTGTTTAGTTATTAGCATATTTGCATATACTGCATATAAAAATTGCACCTCGAGTGATGTTTTTTATGTTTTAGCAATAGGCCCTACCTTAGAACTCACATAATACTCATAGAGTTCTTTGTCAAGTAGAGGAAAACAAGACATTTTGTTTGACATAATGTGACCTGACAGCTACGACTCCTACATAGTTGTTTTGAGTTTGAAAGGTATTTTCAACAAAGTTGGGTGTTTGACGAACCTGTTGTCAATGTCCCTATAAACAAGCTAACATGCAGTGACGCTGATGTTGTGAAAGTTGTGTAAAAGCAAGTGCCATATAAAACGATCATTTAATGCTTAAATAAAAGTCAAAACTGTGAATGACCGGAATGACCATACTCGCTTATTTTTTTTCGTAGAAAATAGTGTTGAAATAAACAAATCGGAAACGATTTAGTAGCATGGCGATTGCTTTTTTCCCCCATAGATGACTTGATAGTTATAGCTTACCGAATAATCTGCGATAATTTCTTTACTGTTTAATTTTTTTTATATTTGAACATCACTTTATTTTACAGTTGAAGTGTTTCTTTAGAGCAGAGTTTTATCCTATTTTTGCATAGAAGAATTGTTTGTGAGAACATTGTTGAATGCACGTAAAATTCATTCAAATAATTTCACGAAAAAAGGCACCTGTCATCAAGCGAAAAAAAATACAGTGTACTTGTTAAAAAAAAATGACAGGAACTCCCCCAAATGTTCATCCACATTGTTGATCATTTCGTGTTTTCAGGCTAGTTTTGATCATTTCGCCATTTAACCTTATTACCGGAACACTACTAGTATAAATGCCGCGTTATGTGTTTATCTTATGCTAGTCTATGCATGAGATCAATCAATATTCTTTAGTCTGTGCTTAGGATCAATCAATGTTCTTATCTAGTGAGTCTAATAAGGAATTGATCCCTTCTTTTTCAAGCTTAATCGTTCACGATGATGGCCTCCTGCATTCAGTCATCTGTGTTACTTTCTGAAAAATACTACAAATCTTTTCGCATGTGTACTGCTCAATACAATCGCTTATGTTTATCTATTTGTGTAATGTTATATCATTTTAAATCACTGCACTTGTTATTCCTTGCTTTTGTGCTTTTGAAATTATATTAAATTTGTATTTGATTGTATGGGAAAATAAATCAATTCAAACAAACAAACAATGACAAATTCGCATCATTCGATTTTCAATAATTTCCTTATATTCATAACTTAAGATCGCATGTTAGAAAAAAAACCCAACCAAACAGATGTTCAGCTTTTTGGGACCAGTATTTAGTTATTTGATAATAATAATGATAAAGATAATGTAGGGTATTTTCAGGGAGCTGAAACCTCCCTGGTATTTTTAATGCCCCTATACCACTCCGTCTGAGTGTTCAAAGGGTATACGAAAACTTTGCCATTCATTCAAGTAGGTACCCATATTTCTGTAAATTAATTCAAGGTAAATGTCTTTTAAGGTTCACTTGTCAATATTCAGCGACTGCTTTGCCTGTGTGATGTATCTATACAATTGTATATATATATATATATATATATATATATATATATATATATATGTGTGTGTGTGTGTGTGTGTGTGTGTGTGTGTGTGTGTGTACAGAACCAGTGTAGCTCCTTCATTATTTATACAGTACGAGAAGAGCGGCATTCCATTATATATATATATATATATATATATATATGTGTGTGTGTGTGTGTGTGTGTGTGTGTGTGTGTACAAGTATATATGTATGTATACAATATATGCATGTATGTGTGATGTTAGTTTGTTGTATGAGTTCGAAATAAAAGCAAAATAAATCACCAATCTCATCATTGATGACGGTCTGATTATTTTCAATATAGCGTCTTGTAACTCTCCTCTGAGGATTCATAACACAAACATATATACGATAGACTCATCCTGTGCGCTACAGGCTACATTTGCCATTTCCAAATCTATTTGCAACATTTTACTCTAACATGACACACAACTTACACTAAAACGTAGAATAAAAGGAGGCAAAAGGTAATTCATGTATATATTTTCAAATAAAACGACAAGTTTTGGAACTTAGGAGTCTAAAGCAGTCGTGTTTAATTACATTGTAATTAATAAGTGACGTTTTGAGTAATAACGGCAAAGTAAATCAAAACTGCTTTTGAGAAAAAAAGGTACTATTACTGCATATTCATTTGCAGTGGACGCAAACAGCGAGAAGTTAAATCTAACGGGAAGTTGAATCATGTAAATAATGTACATCAAATGAAACATAATTTATGATACTTCTATGAAGTATGTGATGTATGTATATATATATTCCCCCAGAGAGGTTTATGTGAGTACGCACTTTAACCATACAAACAAAACATGCCCCAGTCTTCAAAAATTGTTCATCCTCTCCCAGGCCTCCGTTTTCCTCCCTCGCGGTGTGTTTTCTGGGCAAATAAGTTTAACATCGATTTATGATTGTTGCTACGGGGTACTTTATCGTTTTCCGTAGTGGCAGAAGATCTTATCTGCTTATACAACAAGCGAATGAATCCGTTAGTTTAAGCATGATTCTCGAAATGTTCGTGTAAGCCAGGTCAAAAAAGAGGCGGGGTAATTGTTTCATGTTTCATATAATACGTCACGACCAACAACCAATGGCCTGGCTTTCGTGGAGCGCTTTATAATCGGCGATGGGGGTTGATAATTCAACACATGTCATCATCGTTTGAAGAAGCCGAGAGATTTAATAGCGCGGTAGTCGAATTTCTTACTATCTAGTAAAACTCTTACCTCCAAGAATCTACTCGAAACCGTGAAACCGTGTCAGGTAAGAAATCTATTTCACTTGAATTGATACAACAAAAAGTGCAATTTCACACTGAAAGTTTTAAAACATTTCGTATAGAGGCCATGTCACATATCCAATGTGAAAAAAAAACCAGAGTTTGCCTCACTCGTCTAAAGGATGTTAATTTCGACAGGAGAATTCTTGATATATTTGTGATGTCCCGTCAAAACAAAGAAAACTTGACTTGGTGATTTTGATTAAGAGTCGGTACTCTAATGTTGAAAGATTGTTCAAAGTGTAAAGGGCATCATCATATTCGGGATATTAAACACCACATTGAAACAGTCGTTTTATCTGGCTAATCTCTATTATTCGTTAATGTAATATTTGTTACCGTGCATCACAAAACGAACAAAAAGTCGCACCCCTTGATTTTACGTGAGGACTAAAAAAAGGTGAACCGGCTCAACCACATCAATATTGAGTTTTTTATGTTTTCTGAAAAAGCTACACTTCTTCTACATTATTCTGAAGTTTGGAATCATAAAATAAATGGAAAAGGGCATTTTCAGCAGAATCTGCCCTTAACTGAAATCCATGTCTAGTGATTTTTTGTTGGTGTTGTGATGCAGGGTCACATATTGTGTTCTGTTTCACAGCGACAGACCTGATTACATTTAACGCATCCAGAGAGAGGCTTTGAATTATTCTTTGGTAGTGCTGACTGCAGTTCACTCTTGAGCATGTTTATACCATCAAAGCTTTTTTTTTAACTGTTAGCCCTATATGGGCTATTTTATTGTCCTAATATCGGCATAGTGAAAATTCATGATCTTTAATCATTGTATAGTTTCTTTTCTTAACATTTCTCTCGTTACCATTTACACAAACAAATGTTGGAGTGACTGCCACCTTTGTATGTAAAACTCATAAGAATATGAATGGAAGATGTGAGTCAGTATTTTTCTTCTACATAAAATGTATCTTCGAAAGCGATTGAATAATTTGGTATCTGCTTAAATCCATCCATTCCCTCAATGTCCAGTAGCGGCAGATACCAAGATGAATACGACGTTTGTTACCAGCATCTACGACCCTTATGACGACTTAGTACTGGCTATCGGTAATGGCATTTTGGCCGGTGTAGTAGCCTTGATCACTATCACCGGCGTGCTCGGCAACAGTTTCGTCATCCTGCTCGTCTCCCTGTCCCGCCAGCTCCAGACAGTCACCAACATCTTCGTGGTGAGTCTGACCCTCTCCGACCTGATCGGATGCGGCATGCTGAGTCTTGAAATTGTGGCATTATTAAACTTGGATGGTTGGCCTTTACCAGAATGGGTGTGTCAAATGACAGGTGGGGTATGCGTTATAGCATTCATTGCAAGTGTCGCCCATCTTGCGCTGATCAGCGTTGATCGGTTTGTTCTCATTACCGGTCCCAAAACAAGGTACATGCGACTCTACAATGGTAGAAATATTACAATGATGATAGCGCTTGCCTGGCTGGCGCCGCTTTTGTCGATTGTCCTGCCAACATCTCTAGGTTTTGGACGACTCGGGTACAATGCAAGAAACTACTTCTGTGTGTACGACGGAACTAAATTACAGCTACGTATGCTAAACGTCTTCGCAGCAGTAAGCTTTGCCATAGCTTTTTCCGTCATTATGTCGTGCTATGTGCGGATCTACCTGTATGTGAGGAAACAACATCGCAATCTTTTAAAATTTTACAGAGACAAGCCCGATAAATCTGTGGCACCACACGGGAATGAGTCTTCGAACATGCGAATGACTATAGACAAACGTGAGATTGAAATCACAAAGAATCTTTTCTTTGTTGTTTGTGGATATTTCATCTGCGTCCTCCCGAATTCTGTGTGTGTAATGACAGAATCTTGCTATCTGAAATATTTCAAATTCACGGCCGTCGTGTACTCCATCAATTCATGCATCAATCCCTTCATCTATTGTTTCAAACAGCCACTTTTCCGTCAAATCTCCATCTGCGTATTCCGACGTCGGTGGTCAGAAATCCCCAAACCATCTCCATGGTTACGGCGCTTCGTGGATGCGGAAATTGCAACTGGAAGAACCGGAAGAACAGAAGCTCCAAATACAAAAAATATGCCTTCAATATCAGCAGCGATTCAGCATGTGTAATTCATGGGAGCTCCTATTCGCTCAGGAGCTCATAGGCGCATGCCGAGCGCAAGAATCAGGGCCCCGTTTCTTAAAACTTGTTGATGGCATAGTGGATAAGACTCCCGACTCCCGATCGGACACCGATCGGAAGACCCGAGTTCGAATCCCGCCAAGTGCTTTCGTTCTCGGACAAGATTTTTTTACCCACTATGTCCCTCTCGACCCAGGTGTATTTTAAATACCTGGTGACGCTATAGGGTAATTATAACAACAGGGCCCTCTGGTAGAGCAGTGGCAACACTGAAGAGGCTACCCTGGGTAAATAAGACCTTATTATATCATATTAATAACAAGTTACGATAGTTGTTATAAGCTACTGAAATCCTTGCATCTAACTGGCTGGGAGCAAATTTTTCAGAGAAATGTGGCGGTTGTTACTGATAACAAGTTTTATGAAATGGGACCCAGAGGTTCAAACGACTATACGTTCTAGGAATTTTGTTGCATAAAATGTGGTCGTACTCTTGCAAATCCCTGTGAATAACACGATTTAAAAAGAAAATAATTCTAATAAAGGAGTGAAGAGTTAAATCGGGATTAGCGTCATTTTTAAACATTCTGTTGAAAATTAAGTCCATCATCAGATAGAGGAAATGAAAACCTTTTCATGACAACTCTCCTGCTACATGTATGCAATAGGTGAGGGGGTTCAGGTCACGAGACTGACACCCACGAGTCATACAGCCCACGAGTCATACTGCCCATAAGTTCAACACTAAGCTAACAAGGCCCACGAGACCGACACATTAAGCCCTGTGTTGTGTCTGTCGAACTCGTGGGCTTTATCTGCCTAGTGTCGAACTCATGGGCTGCATGACACGTGAGCTGTATGACTCATGAACCTCTTTTCAATGCCGAACTCGTCGAACTGGGCAGTATGACTCGTGGGTGTCGGTCTTGTGGGATGACCCCAGGACTGGTGAGGTATCAAGGAAAATTCTTGAAGCTTTGATCAAAAATACCTTTTATCTTTTTTTAATTTTCTCTTTTTTAAGCAGATTTAATAAGCATGGATTTAAATCGATTTGCAATCAGACTTTTCATATTCTGACTTCATTGGGGGTAATCATACTGAAACACTTATCTCACAGTTATGATATTTATTTAACAAAACAGCATGCTTCCTCGTTCTGACATAATTATACAAACATTGAGGAAATCTTATTTACATCTAGTTCTGAATCTGAGAATTATGCTTCGAGGGGTATTTGGATGATTTTATCAACGTCAAATTTGACTCATGATAAAGCAAGCTGTATTGCCAATCTTCATACAACAGTCACGACAGTGTCTAATAATCATTGTGTCCATCGCCTTTGATTGATAATGGACTCTGTGTTACCAATGTTATGTAAATGAGAGCTTACCACCGGGAACACCTCATTCGTAAGCCCGTTGAATCATATATATATATTATATTATATATACTCATATATATATGTATGTATATATATATATATATATATATATATATATATATATATATTATATACTCATATATATATATATATGTATGTGTGTATTTGTCTGTGTGTGTAGCTAATAATTGCAATCTGTAATGTCATAAGAAATGGCAGAATGATGTGAGCGCTTTTTGTTGGTTACAGCTCATTAATCAGAAAATGAAAGAGGGTTCGCTGCTCCAAAAACAAAGCAAAGTTCTGTTAATGAGAAATGTGTAATGATAGCGGGATACGACGTACCAAATTATCAGTATATATGATAGTGTCAGGGGAGGATTTCATGAGTTTGCATTAATTTCGTGCATAATGGCGCCGATAGGTTTCCGATTCAGAAAGTATATTATCTCCTATGGAGAGTGGAATGATAGGGATTAGAGGTTACCCGTATCCTCACCACCACTATAGTAATGATGATAATGTTAACAGAAAATAATAATAATAATAGTACAACAACAATTATTATAGGGATTACAATAATCATGATCAGGTTAAAAGTGATTATGGGATCTGTAAAAATTAAAGCATTTTGACTTGTATCACCGAAAAGTCATTTTGTACTCACCATCCCGTAAAATTGCTGTGTGTCTATAAACCCCATCCTCCCTCCCCTTCATCTGCATCCCTACAGCTTCACGTGTGAATTTTAACATAATCATAACAATTTCAGGAAAGGCAAAGTTTACTTTTGACAGTGGGATACCTATAGGCATCACTTATAACTTTCTACGAATACACACGCACACACACATTCATGACACTCATACACAAATGCACACATCTATTATTACTGAAAAAGATTGAAAACTTGAACAAAAAAGACAAAACTATCGTGATTTGCTAATATCATTATTGCTTTATTGATGAAGTTAATTGGAATATATGAAGAGTTTGTTCGCAAAAACCGAACCGAAACCGAAGTCCATTTTTGAAGTACGATCTCTGTCATAAAGTACAAAATAAGACCTTTTAAATGATATATTGGTCACTACATAAAAGCACATTTTTGAAGTTATGGTCAAAAGAAGCACAATTTTTCTTATTATTCTCTCTATTTTTCTTGACCTTTAATCGCAAATATCTCCATTTGGCAAATATGGACTTATCGCTTTTTGCAAACAAACTCTTCATATTATGTTCTCCTCCAGCCCCCTTCTTCCCATCACTCTCCACCCCTTCTCAACCCCTCCCCCCTTCATCGTCCTGATGGAACATGCGTGAAGAAAAGATTGTTTTTAAAGGATCGCTTGGAGGCTTTTTCGGATAAACGAACCCTATTTCATTTTCAATGTACCGAAACTTACTTCACATTCGGAAATATGAAACTTTGGGAAAACGAAGTTATCAGAGTAACTAACCATCAAGCCTATTTGGTAATGTGTACATAATTATGTATATGAAACTAAAGAATCATTAACATCGCAAGAATGCTATTAGTTCACCAGCCTATCAGTAGTGCATTAGTAAGTTATGTAGATTTATGAAGATGGCAGATGTAGTGTACCGTCATGGAGTCAAATATAATATTTGTGGTTAATGTGCTAGCTGGTGTTTTTGATAGACTTATATTTGATTTTAAATATTGGTCCGGGAAGCCTCAGACCAACGATGATAAACGATTTCATCGACTGTCGCTTTAACATCAATGTAAAAGTAGTAGTCATCTACATTACTTGCACCTTAACTGCTCATTCTAGCATACATTATTAACCTTGGACTGCTTAAAGCTGCGTTGTACTACATGGAGCAGGTAGACCTTCCAATGGAAGGTGTCATTATACTTATGCAGTCTGGGGGTCATCCCACTAGACCGACATCCACGAGTCATACAGCCCACGAGTTCGACATTGAAATGAGGTCCATGAGTCATTGCGCTCACGAGTCATACAGAACATGAGAGACACTAGGCAAATAAAGCCCATGAGTTAGACACTAGGTAAAAACAGCCCACGAGTTCGACAGATACAACACGGGGCTCAATGTGTCGGTATCGTGGTTCTTGAAGTTGTTAGCCTAGTGTCGAATTAATGGGCTGTATTACTCGTGAGTTGTATAACTTGTGGGCTATGACTTGTGAGCTGTATGACTTCTGCGCTGTATGACTTGTGCGCTATGACTTGTGAGCTGTATGACTTCTGCGCTGTATGACTTGTGCGCTGTATGACTTGTGAGCTGTATGACTTGTGAGCTGTATGGCTTGTGAGCTGTATGACTTGTGAGCTGTATGACTCGTGGGCTGTATGACTTGTGGGCTGTATGACTCGTGGGCTGTATGACTTGTGAGCTGTATGTCTCGTGGGTGTCGGTTTCGTGACGTGCACCCGCAGTCTGTTATCAATATTTTTTTTGTATAAAAACGTATAAAACAATGATTATTTCATGATTTGACATAGATTCTCATTGTATACTTGGTGTATGGTTGGTTATTATGGTATAACCATAGTCTCAATAAATGTCATGGAAACATGCCGGCCAGAAGACAAGTAGTATTTCTTCGTTTCTACGATAATACTTAAAGGGGACCTCCGGATGATTTTTTCAGACTTTTACATTTGAACAACTATAAATCAGTTAAACTGAATACAGAGTTTCAAAATTTATAGTGATTGGGATGAGGAATGAGAATGTTTTCAAAACTTGTAACAAACTGCAATGAACAAGGATGATGACATGGCAGCCTCACCATAGGAATGCATGAGTTGGGGCTCACGGAAGCAGAACAAAAGAAGAAGGCATGCATAGATTCTTCACAGGTGAACTTGTTGAGAAAGTGGTATTGTAATGGAATTGCACTGCTACATTTCTGAAATATATGAGGCTCTGATGTCATCAACACTGTTCAGTGTAATTTGTTTAAGATTTTCAATTTATTGGTTTCTCTGCTCAAGGACCACAACAAATTCCACGAATTTATACATGGAGCTTTTGATTTATTTACTACATGATGTGAAATTATGAAAATCGTCCGGAATGTCCCTTTAAAGGTAGGAAAAGAATATAATTTTATACGTCAAAGAAAAAATGTTCCATCATATAGTATGAGATGTTACTTCAGTTTCGATTTTTCTGCTGTCTTTCTAGGAATAAAATAAATAAACCAAAATCAAAGTAATAATAATGTAAAGCTTTTGCTAAAAACTTTTCTAAGACAAATAAAATAATATAAACACCCAATGTGTCAATAAATTATATAATGAACAGCAGAGGGCAGGTTCACTTACATTTTCTCTTTCATAACATAGTGAATACTGTTGCCAGCTGGTTGCTGGGGCCGTCAAAATGGGTGCACGTCACCAGTTCGAACCTGCAAGTCATACAGCCCACGAGTCATACAGCCCTTGAGTCGTACATACAGCCCACGGGCCATAGAGTTCATGAGTTCAACACTAGGCAAACAAGGCCCTTGAGTCTCACACTAGGTAAAAAGCCCATGAATTCGCTATTTAGCAAAAAAGACCGATGAGAATGACACATTTGTAAGCTAAGCATCGTGATGTAATGTCGGCCTTGTTTGCCTATTGTAGGACTCATGGGCCTTATTTACATGAAGTGCGTAACTCATGGGTTGTATGACTCGAGGGCTGTATGAATCATTGATAATTTTTTTATGTCGAACTCGTGGGTGTCGGTCTCGGGGGATGACCCCGTTAAAATGAACATACATTATAATACTTGATGAAATAACAGCCCTATCCTCATTACAAAAAACAAACAAACAAACAAACAAACAAAAAATGTTCTCAAAAGAAGTGGTAAAAAATTAATGCAAGTCTACTTTGCAGTGGTGAGTGAATATGAAATCAACTCTTTTGATTTTTTTCTTTGAAAAGAAGAATAATTAACACTTAACGTCTTATGCTTAAAATGATTAAATTGATTTAGATGACTGCATTCGTTTCTATGGTTGTTGTTAAAACTATACTATATTTCAAAATCTTTTGTGGGCTATTTCACTATTCCTTACACACTTACTTGATAAGAACATTGTGTTTTTTTTTTTCATTAAAGACATGCGGCATCGACAACGCGTAACACATGCTCACACACAAAGCTATACGTGACTATCTTGTCCTTGAGTGCGTGAGAATAGACATGATGACGATTGGATAAATGGCATACTAAATATCAGACATGATGACGATTGGATAAATGGCATACTAAATATCAGAGATTCTCACTTTTGGTATTTCTAACCGAGAAGGTGATCGCGTACTCCTCCCCTCCCCCTTCTCTATCTATCTATCTATCTATCTATCTATCTATCTATCTATCTATCTATCTACCTATCTATCTATCTAGTTCACACTGTATCTATTCTTAGCTTGAATGCTTCTCTTTTTATTTATTTCTTTGTGGGGGATTGATTGTGTTGTGTAGATGGTTGTTGCAGTGATTTTTCTAGCAGATGTCCTCCGAGGGCGATAGTGGGTTGATTGTTGCTGGCATCATATCATTAAAAAGAGATGCGCTCAAAAGAATCATAGCACTCACTCAAATTTATGCGTCACCTCAAACAGCCAATTAATTGTCAGAAGATCACTCTACGTAGCTGTGAGCGGGAGCTATCCTCTCTATAATGATCCTCAGGATCGCAGTAAAGTCAGGCATTCCGTAAATCAGCCCGATCAGCAGCTGATCAGGCTTGGCACCGGAGAAGAACCTTCTGCAGTACAGCTTTCAAATTCTGAATAAACACGAGGTAAGATTATATTATTTTCTCGTGACTAGTAGATATCGATGACAATTTCTTTTGACTCTAGCTGTGTCGATCACATTTTATTTCTCTTCAATAAACCCAACAGATTTCATTTCATATCATTTTATTTCATTCCCGACAATAATATAGAAAACAATATGAAATTTGCATATACATAAATTTAGAGTACAGATGCCCGGATGACTTTTATGCATTATATTGTTACGTAATCCCTTTGATTTCTCTGAGCTAACCGGTTAAGGCATTAAAATCAAGCGCTTTCCTCACTGAAAATGACGTTAAATATCTTATTCGAAACAGAAATCACGGCAAATACATTGGCAAATACACCACTTCCATATCTTTTTTTTTTTTTTTTTCAAATTCAGCTCTTGGCATATGCAACGTGTTCCGTAGATTACATAGGCATACAGCCCAATGTATGGCCATTAAAAATGATATGTATATTGTATAGAACACAGCGCTTGATATCCTCAAAATTCAACAGTTACTCAAGGTATGTTGAATATAACAAAATAACAGATTAAGTTTATTTGGGTATGCAATACCACTCAACGAAACGTGTATTGAATTACAGAATTGGCAGATGGTAAATATTACACATTGTGATTTAGGTAATTGTACTAAATAATATGAAATTAGACTAATTAATCTTTAAATTTTCTGTAAAATCTCTCATAAGATATTGATGGATCATACAGATACGTAATAACGATCTCTTCGGGACTGAATGACATCCAGAGTTTGCATCGTTCTCTCCTTTTAATGTAGTCTTTACCGATATGATATGCAATTAACGGAAAAATGATGTCACGAACCTACATCCTTCTGGATGATGTTCGTTATTCCAAAGGTTTGCTTATTCTGAAGATTTGTTAATCTGGAAATTTAAAAAGGTTCTGTAATCCGAAAATAAAAATGAAGTGCTTTCTAAAGAACGTTCAGAATTACGAACAATATTTCATTTACGGATGAACGAACCTTCTTAATAACAAACCTTATTTCATTTTTGGAATCATAAACTTCGGAAAAAACGGATTGTAACCAACTCTTCTATCGGCTTGTGCACAAAATTTCACAAAAACCCACGTTTATAGTGCAACACAACTAAAATCTGATAAGGAGTAATTAAATCAAAATTCAGAAATGAAAAACTGTGAAAAATTGATATCGTTACCTCATAAAAAGCGGAATTTGTGCTTCCTAAAGTATAATATCAGCTCTATATACCTTGCAAAGCATTCGTTGTTTTTCTCATTTTATATTCTTTCCTACAGATATTTTGTGCTATAATTTATGATTTGTACTATAAATATAAATTGTTTTTACAAACAATAATTGCCCAATATGTACTTGTATTATATATTGTGGTCTAGTTGGTTGAAATGAAATATAATCAACCTGGAACTAAAATCATAATTGAAAAAATCAGTGTTTCGTTGAAATATTTAAAACATTAAGAGTTTGATAACTTTCATATCTTGGGTACAATCTTAATGAAATCGCGACCAGTCTGTAAATACCATATTTATGATAGTCTTAATGCGGTTGGTGTGCAATTTCACTGTATACTAATAAGTATGTAAAGTGATCTTTTTCAGAAGGCTTTTAAAAAGCATAGAGGATGTTATTCTAAGTTTTCAAAAAATTTCTTGCTTAGTTCTCGCATGTAATGGCACAAATACAATCGCTACACTGCATCTGTTATATGGCATGACTAAACTGTTTTGAGTTTGTGATCATAAACCATAATAAGTACAATTATAATCAATGTAATAACGTGCTTCTACGTATGACATCCTTCTGTATATCTGGTTACAGTTTGTTGTTCCAGAGTGGCTCATTATTCCGAAGGTTCTTTAGCCCGAAAATGAAAAAAAAAAAGTTCCTGAATCCGAAACGAAATAAAGTTCTTGATTTTGAAGGTTTCTTATGACCTTCTTTTTCCTTTTGGATTTACAAACCTCATTTCATTTTCGGACCAACGAACCTTTTGAACAACGAACCTCATTTCATTTTCGGATTTGGAATGGAACTTTGAAATGACCCTTCAAATGTTCAGATTAACGAATCCTACTTCATTACTATCATCTTTTTTTTGGGGGGGGGGATGTCTTTTACGGAAGGAACGTATTCTTATAGGGACTTTGTGTATTTAGAATAACGACACTTCAGAATAACGAACCGTATTCCATTTTTTGATGAACGAACCTTCAAAATAATGAATATCCCCGTCTATCTAGGATCGATTACAAATCTTAGTCCGTATTTTGATATTCTACCAATTGCCCATTGGATGTCTTGGATGTGCAATGAAGTACCACGTCTTAA
Organism: Diadema setosum; assembly: GCA_033980235.1. Classification (NCBI taxonomy): domain Eukaryota; kingdom Metazoa; phylum Echinodermata; class Echinoidea; order Diadematoida; family Diadematidae; genus Diadema; species Diadema setosum. The sequence continues at coordinate 36,961,579 of CM067068.1, read as the reverse complement.
CGCTAATCGGGTATGACGCTGTCCAGGCTCCTAGAAAATTGAGTGTCTGCTGTATCATCAGACCTATATTTTGATTCATTTGCTGTTTGACAGACCACTACGGACATGACGGACGTCAGTTGATGAAACTAAAGAAAGAATAAATCCACGCATTTAGTAGACCCACATGCGATGAATTTCTGGGCGTTATTTCTGGGAGAGACACAGGACAGTTATGGTCTTAGGACATGGAAGACTTTGTCCTTACAGTCTGACCTTCAACAATATTCAAGAACAAGGTGTCCTTTCGAACCGTGTAGTTTTACAAGGAATAGAGAAAATGTATGAACTAGACATGGACGAAAAGGGAAACCACCAAATATAAGTGATGGTGATAAAAAAAAAAATCGTCCTCATTTTGCTGATTACGGTGTTTTTTTGTTTTTTTTTAATCTTAGAATGTCTGCGTCTGCAATGAACATCACATCAGTCAAGGACCAGGTTGATCCGTATGCTGACGAAACTCTGGTCATTACCAACACCGTTCTGGCCTCTATCATCTGCCTCATCACCATCATTGGCGTGCTCGGCAACAGTTTCGTCATCCTGCTCGTCTCACTGTCCCGCCAGCTCCAGACAGTCACCAACATCTTCGTGGTGAGTCTGACCACCTCCGACCTGATCGGATGCGGCATGCAGAGTCTCCAGGCAGTGGCGCTCTTACATTTGAAAGGTTGGCCTCTACCAGAATGGGCGTGTCAAATGACAGGTGGTATCTGCATCATTGCGTTCGTTGCTAGCATCCTCCATTTAGCCCTAATCAGTATCGATCGATTCGTCCTGATCACTTATCCAAAGATCAAGTACATGCAAATATATACACACAGAAATATCGCTATCATGATTACGTTAGCCTGGCTGGCGCCAATGTTGATGATCGTCTTGCCACCGACACTGGGGTTTGGACGCCTTGGTTACAACGCAGATAACTTTTTCTGCATCTTTGATGGCACGGAGCTACAGCTGAAAATCGTGCATATCTTTGAAGAAATCCTCTTTGGAATCACCTTTACTATTATAATATCTTGTTACCTCAAGATATTCTTTTTCGTTAGAAAGCATCATCACAACCTATTACAATTCTACAAGGTAGATTCCGGGAATTTGAAGGCAACTCATGAGAACGAAATAGCAATGCAGAAGGCTATCGATAAGCGGGAGATCGATATCACCAAGAATCTCTTCATTGTCGTCTGCGGATTTTTCACTTGCATTCTCCCCAACACGCTTTGTGTTATGACAGAGAAGTGTTATGTAAAATATTTCAAGTTCACCGCCGTCGTATTTTCCATGAATTCCTGCATCAACCCGTTCATATACTGCTTCAAACAGCCACATTTCCGTAAAATTTCTCTGTGCGTGTTAACCCGTCGATGGGCCGACATTCCTAAACCAGCACCTTGGATGCAACGTGTTCTCAATAAGACGAGTGAGAGAGGGCCTGATCCGTGTAATACTGTTTCTGGAACGATTGCCCACACACCATCGGTACAACTGTGAAAACTGTGAAAACTGCACTCACCACATCAATGGCACTGTCAATAGATCTTACTTAGATATTTGAGTATCTTTAATGCTTTTTCTCCCTCCGTTTCTCTCTCTCTCTCTCTCTCTCTCTCTCTCTAAACATATATATATATATATATATATATATATATATATATATATATGTGTGTGTGTGTGTATGTGTGTGTGTGTGTGTTCGTGTGTATTATGTTGTATGACATTCTCGGAAATGACTATGGTTGCGAGTGTAATGTCAATTTTACTCTCTCTTCATTTAATTGTAATTACAATTGATTCCCCATTAAATCTGTTTTATTTTGCTCTTTTTGCTACAAGATCTATAAGTTACGATGAGTCTCTATTGAGTAAGTTTTAAAAAAAATCAGAAAAAGAAACCCAATGGGGATAAAGCATAATGAAAATGTAGTGTAATATCAATGTCAAAAAATGCACATTCACACTACAAAACTCCGTAATAATTATAATCAAGAGGCACACGTTGGTTAGCTAAATGAAGTGATGCGTTCTCGTAAAATCAAACTGAATAATTAAAATAAACTTATACCACGAAGATAATTGTCTTAATGTCTTCAGTTTTATTTAACATAGTCTTTGAACTACACCCGTATAAAGAAAGAGAATGCATACGAAGATAATAGAAGTAGATGTATTCCAGCATGCCTTTCTCTATCTGAAAAAACAACAACATATTTTCTCGCCACCACACCTGCACAACGATCTAATTTGTCTAAGTTCATATTAAAATTTTATAACCATTTTCATGTTTCAATTCTGACCTTCATTAAAAATACAAACACAATATTTGTGTCTATGTGTGTGCGCGGGCGCTGCCCGTAGCTGTGACATAATCTAAAGATATATGTGACTCTGCACTACAAAACAAACAAAAAGTCGCCAGACATCGATTTTTAGTTAGGGACAGATTCTGAAAGAGCAGACTCTAAGCTTAAAAATGATGTATAACTTAAATCAAATGGACTCTCCTCACCTCTCTAAATATTGGAGAGAAAACACACGTTCTGGAAAAGTGTGAACAGAGAAAAGAGGCTCTAAAGTACAGGGTCTATCTGTCTATTCAAGGGCTTTAATAATCTTTACCAAACTGTGCTATAGCTGTGCGATGAATGGGACAAAAACAAAAAACACACAAAAAAGGATGTAAACCACTGGAGCAACAACATTGAAGGGATTATCAGATTAAATTGAAATTGAAAATGCCCTATTAACACATTCTGTCCATGATTAATACCAACTTTTAAAGCAGTAGCCGTAACCCTTCAAAAGTTATCAGACTTGAAAGTGAAGAGTGTGCAAAGATTTATCAAGAAATGAAAAGGGGCCTCTACAGACATACCTGATCTCACTACTCTACAAAAAAAAGGTTATAGAAAAACTACTGAAAATGCACTTCCCCATTCATTTTATGATCCCAAACTCAAGAATAATGTAGAAGGATAGCTCTTTAAGAAAATATGGAAAACCCCATATTGACTTGGCTGACCCGTTTCACCTTTTTCGAGTCCTCACATGAAATCAAGGGGTGCGACTTTTTGTTTGTTTTGTGATGCACGCTCACATATAATGAAAACAAAATACAACCAACACACACGCAAGAAGCCGTTTTCAATTTAATTGCTATGGGTATTTGCCACTGACCTGTTTCAATTACTATGATTGCATTATCAAGACTAGAAAATTGACATGTCATCTACACTGTCCAAGTAAATACATGTAAAAGTAATTTGTCAGTGGAACATTGCTCAAACAAGCCAAACAATGGTTATGAGAGTTGGTAAAGATTCCTAATTCACATTTTACATTGCCGGTGGTATGCACAGTACACTCTATTTCATAATTGAAGCTGATGATACTTGCATTTCCATTTATGTTATTGAATTTTAACACCGATGCCAAGTTTAAAATGCATTTTGCAGTTCAAACATGTCAACTGGTATCGAAAGTGACATTAAAACTCTCTCGTTTGTCATCATGGATCAATTGACACGTCTTCTGTTTGATCACTTCTTTTGTCTTTATTTATCTATTTGTGATGAAAGTGTATTCTCTCATCATATACGGCCTAAATTTCATTTTATTCTACTATTTTATTCTATATCTGCAATGACTTTTGGCTATAATATCGGTTCCCATAGCAACCGACAAAACTAATATTAGTGTCCACACCTGGAAGGAGGTTATCAAGCTGCTTTGTACTTTTATATGTATATATACATACATATATATCAAAATACTGGTATATGTTAGACAAGGCTCGACACTAACGGTGGCCCGGTGGCCCGGGGCCACCAAAAAAGAAAGTCGGGTCACCAAATTTCAAAAAAGGGCAAATTTGGTGGCCATCCTTAGGCCACCTTATTTTTTTGAAAAGTATGTCAATAAATTCGTAACTTTTTGCGCCGGAAATTAGCAGTTAAATTTGTTTAAAGGATGGATGAAAAGGACTGAATGAGTGCCTGAGAGTGAGTGTTGCGAGTTTGTTAAGGTTTATTTATGAGTAGATAGATATGTCCAACTTACAATTCTTACTATGATAAATATTTGACTCATTTAAAAAAAAAAAAGACTTTTAATGTTTTTTACTGGTTTTTTTTTTTTTCGGGTCACCAAGTTTTTTCTCGGGCCACTAAAAATATGAAATTGAGGATTTTGGTGGCCCCATCGGGCCACCAAACAAAAAAGTTAGTGTGGAGCCCTGTGTTAGATACACATATATACATGTAGGTACTTGAACTTGTTTGTTACATAATATGTATGTAGGGAGAGAGAGAGAGAGAGGGAGAGAGAGAGAGAGAAGACATACAAAGTACATCATACAATTACATTTATAATAGTACCACCGTCATTATCAATGTATCTATACAGTAATGGCAATAGCAATTCAATCCAATTCAATTCGATCAATTTGTTTCATACTTCTCATTTGTGAATATGACATCAGAAATAATCGCACAAGTTCTTTAACTTGTCAACAATGTACAAAAACAAATAATATACATGATTATAAGGCAGCAATTTTAGTGGAAACTGGTCGAAATCGAAATCGGGTTGTACGAAGAGAAGCATGACGGGACCTACATGAAAGTAAGCTTGTTTGGTTCTAAGCCCCGAGTAATCAATGTTTATGAAATAGAAACGGAGAACGGATAGAAGATTAGACTAGGCAATTTAATGGTACCAAATAAGAGAAGCAGGGAATATCTATGTGATAAAAAAACAAGAAATAAACATATACTAAAATGTGAACAAAATGTGAACAATAATGCCCTTTAAAAAAAAATCTGACAGCCAAAATTGTATAACACCTTGAAATATATCTGATAAAGTACCGAGGAATTATCTTATGTATGTATGTATGGATATATATATATATATATATATATATATATATATATATATATATAATATATATATATATATATATATATATAACTTCCTCTTTGGATAAAAACAGATATATATATGTGACCGTGCACCTCAAAACGAACATAAAGTTGCACACACTGATTTTGTGTGAGGACTGAAAATAAGTGAAATGGGTCAACCTAGCCGAACTTGACTTTTTCATATTTTCTGAAAGAGCGGGTCTTCTTTTACATTATGCTAAGATTTGGTATAATAAAACGGGCAGGAAAGTGTGTTTTTTTAGCAGTTTATCTCGAACATTTTTGGTAGAATAGTGTGATTAGGTGTGTCTTTAGAATCCCTTTTTCATTTCTGAAAAACCATGTCCACAGTCTTCACTTTCAACTCTAATAACTTTCGAAATGATAGTGCTACTGCTTTGAAAGTTGGCATTAATTATGGACAGAATGTGTTAATGAGGCATGCACAATTTCAGTTTAATCTGATAATCCCTTCATTGTTGTTACTCTGGTGGTTTACTTCCTGTTTTTTGTCCCATTGATCGCAGAGCCAGCACGGTTTGGTAAAGATTAAGCGCTTGAATAGACACTGTACTTCAGAGCCTCTTTTCTCAGTTCACACTTTTCCTGAGTTTGTGCTTTCTTTCCAATATTTAGATAGGTTAGGAGAGTCCATTTCATTTGAGTTATACATCATTTTAAAGCTTAAAGTCTGCTCTTTCAGAATATGGTCTTAACTAAAAATTCATGTCTGGCGACTTTTTGTTTGTTTTGAGGTGCAGAGTCACACATATATATATATATATATATATATATATATATATATATATATATTTGTAGCCCTTGTCGGACTTTTCATTGCAATGATGTTCAAATGGTTAAAAAAACATTCAAACATAAAAAAGTTTTCGAAGATTAGTCAGTATGGAGCCACAGTAGCTACACATAAAATTAACAAATACCACCCTGCTATTGTTAACCGCTTCCAGTTGATTTATTTAGTTTTCTACAGACATATAAATGAATAGGGTGATTCAGACAATTCACAATTTTGAAAACCATTTTAGGATTTAATGATCATTTTAATAACATATGTGTTCAAAACATCTTACAGAACATCAGAGACAATGTTTGCATGTAGGATCATTGACGTCAGGATCGTCAAACGGCCAACATTATTAAACAATGCCTTTCACACCTCAACACGACTGTGTAGGAATGATGTAGATGTTAGCCAACATATATCAAACAAAAGTCTTGTTTTCCTCTTCAGTGAAGTACCACAGAGAATATCAGAAATTTGTTTTGTTGAGATTCAACGAAATATATCTCACCAAGGAGCTATTTTCTGCGCAGGATATGCAAATATTGTGTGCCAATAACCAAATAGGCATGCAGTCTATCAGCTTCTAATCTCGAGGATGATAAAAATGGGAGTGATTGTCCATTGGTAATATCCAATTATGTCGACATGCCTGGGTCGATACTTTTACATTCAAATTTTCAAATTCAAACTTTCGTAAGCCATCAAAGACTTTCTTATGATAAACCATAAACTACTTCACCGAATCTTAAATCACGAAAGTATCATTCCCGACACAAATAAAAAGAAAACAAACTGCGGGCAAAGAATGACAAAAAAAAATATCATTGAATTATTCAACTACTGCTCAAAATGACAATACATAAATTCATGATAGGATTGATAGAGATAAAACTAAACAGTTAGATTCTCTTAAATTGGAACCACGTAAAATATTACAAAGTAATCAGTGAGCACTGGTGTCAAGTACTGGAGGTCACACGTGTCGGGGTTTACCATTAAAAATGGATACAGAATGAGATATGTGACAAACAGGTCTGCTTAAAATACCAAATGAAAGAAATTGCTGAAGTGCATTTCATTTTGGGTAGTGTTAGTCGCCCCTCTTCTTACAACACACCATGCATGAGTGAAGAGTTTGTTCTATGTCAGCTTTTTTTTTCCCGGCCAACCTAAAAAGAGATAAAGTAATGAAATGACCTTAAAGTTAATGTTGAAAGTGAGCGAAGGTATAAAGCGATAATTATCTGACGTTTAGAATTTTAACTTCATCTGACGAATTTCAGAGTACTTTATAGAATATCGCCCCATCTTGCCAACGTAGAACGAAACGGAATAAGGCGGGAGACCATGTTACGGCACATTTTGGCATATTAAAATTGGTAAATTTTAACTAGGGCGGTGGCTTAAAAACAAAAATAGTTATTACAAGCAAATATAGGCAAAAGGCCACAAAATAGGCTGTAATTTAAGTTTCTTTGTTATTTCGATCTAATCTTTACTGGTCTTTCCATTTTGAATTTGAGGGTGTCGGAGCTCTTGTCTAATATACATCTTGCATTGATGCAGACATTGAAACCGTATTCGAGATTTCTGTTCTTCCACTTGTACCGCCTTTCGTCATCTTTACATCCACCAAACGCTGTAACCATGGAGATGGCTTCGAAATACCTGACCACTGACGCCGGAATACGCAGAGGGAGGTTCGACGGAAAAGTGGCTGTTTGAAACAATAGATGAAGGGATTGATACAAGAATTGATGGAGTACACAACGGCCGTGAATTTGAAATATTTCAGATAACAAGATTCTGTCAGAACACACACAGAATTCGGGAGGACGCAGATGAAATATCCACAAACAACAAAGAAAAGATTCTTTGTGATTTCAATCTCACGTTTGTCTATAGTCATTCGCATATTAGAAGACTCATTTCTGTGTGTTGCCACAGACTTATCGGGCTTGTCCCTGTAAAATTTTAAAAGATTGCGATGTTGTTTCCTCACAAACAGGTAGATCCTCACATAGCACGACATAATGACGGAAAAAGCTGCAGCAAAGATGACCGCTCCGAAGATATTCACCATACGGAGCTGTAACTTATCTCCATCAAACACACAGAAATGGTTTTTGGCATTGTACCCGAGACGTCCAAACCCTAAGGATGTTGGCAGGACAATCGACAAGAACGGCGACAGCCACGCAAACGTTACCATGATGATGATATTTCGTCCATTATAGAGTCGCATGTACCTCGTTTTGGGACGGGTTATGAGGACAAACCGATCAACGCTGATCAGCGCAAGATGGGCGACACTTGCAATGAATGCTATAACGCATACACCACCTGTCATTTGACACACCCATTCTGGTAAAGGCCAACCATCCAGGTTTAATAATGCCACAATTTCAAGACTCAGCATGCCGCATCCGATCAGGTCGGAGAGGGTCAGACTCACCACGAAGACGTTGGTGACTGTCTGGAGCTGGCGGGACAGTGAGACGAGAAGGATGACGAAACTGTTGCCGAGCACGCCTGTGATCGTGATCAAGGCAACTACACACGCCAAAACGCTGTTGCTGATTACCAATTCGAAGTCGTCATAAGGGTCGTAAATGCTGACATGTAATGTCGCATTCATCCTGAAATCTGCCAATACTGGACATTCAGGAAATGAATAGATTGGATATCGAATTAAAATAATCAATCGCTTTCGAGGCTACGTCTTGTGTAGACGAGAGACACTGATCTTAACAACTGCTAAAGAAAAAAAAAGTGCATTAAGAATGAATAAGTTTATTGAAAATGGATCATGGTAAAGTTTTAAAAAGATAAATGATAATGTCGACGAATTTGTTCTGGTGCATATATTTTCTTTATGTAAAGATGCTTTCCCAGGTCTTTGGCTTGATAAATGAAATAACAATATTTCGGAAAGATGTGAATCATGTGATAGCTAATACCAGAAACTAAATTGATTCAGATAAAATGATTTCATTGACATCTCAATATCAAAATCAAAAACATTTTTATACTTATTTGGTTGAATTGAATGGTCCTTATCCAACAGTTTTACAAATTTGGCAAGAAACGCTGAATCTTTCAGATGAGTATGATTGGAGTAAATTGTTTGAATTTGAATATGGAAATGTATTTGATGATAGAGTAAAAGAATATGAAATTTCATTCAGCGGGTATTACGCTGAAAGGAAAGTTAGATGAAAGACACTAGGTTTACACCAGATAATGATTTGTCACTATTGCAAAGATGTTGAAACACTTGCTGTTTCGTTGTATTGCCCACATGTGAGCTCATTCTAGCAGATATCAAGCTATTTCATTAGTAATCAATTCAACATTGATGAGAAAATGTTATGAATTGGTTATGATAATGAAGTTTAAGATATGATTCTCCCAAACGTTATCCTGATGTTTGCACAATGTACAACATTTTAGTGAATATGCCATGCCAACTAACTCAAAAACCACCCTGAAAACAATTAATTGTTATCATTTATCATCAGCATTCAAACGAGAATTGATCACTAATTTGAAATTTCTTGAAAAGAGCAACAAGAGAAAGATGATTGAAGTACAGTAAAAAGAAATACAAATATTATGAATTGTAAACTGAAATTTATTTTCGATGAATTAGGCATTGTCATGCCCTCACTATAATTACGCTATTTGATGTCCTGTGTGCTCAGTTATTAATTTTTGTGTCTTTTTTTCAATAGTTTGCGAAATGGACTCCAAAGCACAACAATTGGTTTGAAAATTTCAGCCAAAACCGTTGTGGATTTTGTTATGGCTAGTGAAATATGAGTAAAACAGGTGTCTTACCGATGAAATGTTTCCCTCCCGTTTTCGAGTAGACTCTAGGACCGAAGACTTTTATCAGGTAGTAGGAATTCGACTATCAAGCTGTTACTATATGTCCTTGGAGCTTTCTTCAGACGATGATAACATGTGTTGAATTCTCAACTTGCCGATTATAAAACGCTCTACGAAAGCCAGGCGATTGGCTGTTGGTCGTGACGCATTAAACGAAACATGTATTAATCACTCCTCCTCTTTTTGACTTCGCTTAAAAGAGCATTTCGAGAATTATACCCACAAGCACTTAATCATCTGATCATACTCTCGTATAAGACCTGCCAGTACTGAAAAACGATGAAGCATACTCCTTCGCCACATTCATAAACTGACAATGACATTAACTCAACTTATTTACCGGGAAAATACATCGCCAGGGAGAAAGACGAAGGAAGAGAAAGGATGAGAAATTATTGTAAAGAATCATGTGCTTTATTGTATAGTTAAAGTGCGCACTCACAGTCATGAACCTTATTGAGAGAAACATAATCAGGTGTACATAACAGCAGTCACTATTTTTATTATAATTCTTATTATTATACCATAATACATAGACTTATCGTAATGTCATTCATATACATTTCCTTCCATTAATGCATGTCACTTGAACGATCCATCTTCCCATGAAAGTCAGTATCCCATACGTATTCCACAATTTGTTGCGTTGTGTCAACAAAGTGGGCACTTCCTAAAACAGTCATGGTGTTGTACTTTTCAATATTATTCACAACGTTACTCATTAATTTTGTTCTGATTACACGCGACTATGATTAGACCCTTAACCCACACTTTTCTGTTCGATTTCTAATATTTTGCCCAATGACTTTTCCACAATTGAATGTAGTCATGTGTCATGTTTGGATTAATTTTTTGCAAATACAGGTGGAAATGAGAAAATATAGGCAAGAGGAGGTGTTTATCATATCTGACTTTTAAGCTTTCAAACACTTTTTAACTCTGTGCAGAGTTAAATAGATGTATATTGGAAATTGTTTTACCGTTAATAGGTTTTCGGTGAAAAAATCAGCACTCATATACAACACAAAACAAAGATTAGAATTGTATTATATATATATATATTCCAATATTACTCCGAACAAGATAGCATAATCAAGAAGGTGTAGATTGAATGAACATATTCGAAATATAGGTGCCTACTTAAATAAATTGTCAATGATTGAAAATTGAACTGAATATATGTTAATTGATCCTTACCACGGTATAATGTCCATAACGTGGCATTTATCTAGTGTTCCGGTAACAAAACTGGACTCCCAATTTATGACACTTCCCCCAAAACACGTGGTGATCAACAATGCGACTGAAAATTTGGAGCCGCTGTCGAAATCCTTCTGAAACATCAATATCTGTTTAGTGGCAATTGTCTCTTTATCTGAAGTTACATGTATCTACATTACTTGAACGTGTATTCAATATTTCGCGCAAAGAAAATTTTTGAATACACCGTATTGCGCAAATGCCTAACGATTACTTCTCTCGATGTTTTATAGACCCTGTCTAACAATTTACATGAGGTAATGTTCAAATGATGAGAAAACATTCAAACTTAAAAAAAAAAAAAAAAATCGAGGATTAGTCAGTGCAAAGGGACTAGTAAGACATTTGTGAACAATATCACTATGCTACTGTTAAACCATTTTGAATTTATTTGTCTCAACATTGCATTCTACGGATAGATAAAAAAAACCTATTTATTCGTTTTAATCCATCTAATGAGTATGGTAAATTCGACCATTTTCAATATTTACTTTTTTCATATCTAACGAGAATTTTCAAAAGCACTTTCGTTTACACACATTTCTTACACAACATCTGAGGCACAGTTTGCATGTACAATAAAGTGTATGATCATTAACCTCAAATTCGTCAGACAACCGGACCCAACATGACTAAACGATGCCTTTCACTCCTCAAAACGACTATGTAGGAGTCGTAGATGTCACCTCGTGTTTTCCCTTCCATAAAGTGACAGAGAATATATCGGAACTTGGGGAATTTAAGATATCACTAAACTAGTAGGCCTATGGATGACGCCTACTAAGGCGTCATATGCACGATATGCATATGAGTTTGTTTGATTGTTTTCTATGTGTTTTTCCTACTTGCAAGCCTGAAGGAAAAAAAAAATATATATGAACGAAATGGTATGCAAGTAATGTTCTAAATACGCAAAGTTTTGAAACAATTAATCATCTCAAATTATAATTCATAATTTCTTCGGACGAATTCTACATGCTACATGTATATCATGACAAATTCATTGCATTTTTCTAAAGAAGAACAAAAAGGTCAACCCCTCCCCCGCCATTCTAAGAAAGAATTGACTAGAATGGTGGACTTAAAACAAAAACAACATTATTCAATCAACAATAAAAAAGGGTCTTTGTGATTTCTAATATTTGCTCGTACGTCGTCTAATTTCAAATGTGTGGGCGTCGGAGCTCTTGCTCCTTATACATCCTGCACCGATGCGGAGATTGAGACCGTGTTCGGAATTTCGGTTCTTTCAGCTGTACCTCCTTTCTTCGTCTTTACATCCACCAAACGCTGTAACCATGGAGATGGCTTCGGAATATCTGACCACCGACGTCGGAATACGCAGAGGGAGATTTGACGGAAGAGTGGTTGTTTGAAACAATAGATGAAGGGGTTGATACAGGAATTGATGGAGTACACGACGGCCGTGAATTTGAAATATTTGAGATAACAAGATTCAAAGAGCACACAAAAAGAGTTTGGGAGTACGCAGATGAAATATCCACAAACCACCATGAAAAGATTCTTTGTGATTTCAATCTCACGTTTATCTATAGTCATTCGCATGCTAGAAGACTGTGGTTCCTGGGAATTTTCGGGCTTGTTGTCGTAAAACTGGAGGAGGTTGCGATGCTGCCTCCTGACATACAGGTAGATCCGCACATAGCACGATATAATGATGGAAAAAGTCGTGGCAAACAAAACCTCTTCGAAGATGTGTACCATCCGGAGCTGAAGCTTGGTTCCATCAAACACACAGAAGTAGTTGGCGGCATTGTACCCGAGACGTCCAAAGCCTAAGGATGTCGGCAGGACAATCGACAAAAGCGGCGCCAGCCATGCGAAGGCTACCATCATGATGATATTTCTACCATTGTACAGTCGCATGTACCTCGTTTTGGGACGGGTTATGAGGACAAATCTATCAACGCTGATTAGCGCAAGATGGGCGACACTTGCAATGAACGCTATAACGCATACCCCACCTGTCATTTGACACACCCATTCTGGTAAAGGCCAACCATCCAAGTTTAGTAATGCCACAATTTCAAGACTTAGCATGCTGCATCCGATCAGGTCGGAGGTGGTCAGACTCACCACGAAGACGTTGGTGACTGTCTGGAGCTGGCGGGACAGGGAGACGAGCAGGATGACGAAACTGTTGCCGAGCACGCCTGTGATTGTGATTAAGGCGACCACACAGGCCAAAATGCTGTTACTGATAACCAACTCTAAGTCGTCATAAGGGTCGTAGATGCTGGCGATAAAGGTTGAATTCACCGTGACCTTTGCCATCCCTGTATAGTGAAGATTTAAACCCGTTAACTTTAATACTCAAACGCACTCGAATCTAGAGGACAGGAAACAAAACAATTACTATGGTACTTCACATCATGTCCTTAAGCCAGTTGAAAGTTGAGCATTATTATCTTAACCACCAGAAACTGATAATCCATGTGATATATCATAACAGAAAAAAAAAAACTGGACATGAAAATGCACAACAGTCTCCATCCAACAAAATTTGGTCGTTTTATTTGTAGTTTTAAAGCACCTAAAAAATCTAGAGACCATCGATATCATATTAATCAAGGAAAGTCCAGTGATATCATATTCATGACGAAGCAAATATAGCAGGTCTGTACATAGTAACTTTATCACGTGCAGAGAAGCATATCAGCACTGTTCAAACGCTCCCTTTTTACATAGAAAGCTAAAAAAAAAATGTATTTCCAGCACTTTCAAAGATAGGTTTTACGCAATATATCAAAAAACATTACGTTGTATAAGAAATTCAAACATTTCTAAAATTCAAAAATTCATTGGCCACAAACTGATCACAGCGATTTCGAGATTTTTATACATATATCACAGAAATATTACAAGAAACTTCTTTTCCCCTGCAATGAAATATCAAATCTTGAAAGGTCAAATCCGTAACTCTCTCCAAATTCTACTTGAGATACTCTTTCTCAATTTGTTTCCTTTCATGAAATGGTATCTTGATAAATAATATCTTTCATTATTCGTGTGAGTACCAGTGAAGCATACTTCTTACCTAAATATTCTTCTTAGTTTTCGAGAAGACTATCGGCTGTAACAATTGTTAGTAGAAGATGATAGAAACTCAACCGACGAGCTGTTTGATCTCCAGCAGTTGCCCTCACAATTGCTGCAAGTCTGAATGTCCAACCCCTGTTACCCGAAATATTATAAGGTTCGCTCCCGAAGACATGCGATTGGCTCTTGGCAGTGACGCATGTGACTTGAATACGCGAACTAGCTGTATCTGTATACACACGGAAACTGTGAACTTCTTGAATCAAATGACTTGAAAGCATAGTCACTGTGGAAAAAAAAAATTGTGAAAAAGAACTTAACGCCACATTTAACAAAGAGGTATTCCTTAACTACAAACTTTTTATGAGCAGATCGTACTGAAGAAAGAAAAAAAGGAAGAAAAGTCTCGATAGAAATCGACAGAGATCGAGAATCTACGAATCACGTGACCATTTGTGTACAGCCGAGGTTCGCCTTTGACTAATGTGAGGGGGAAATGGCTAGATGGTATGACACGTCTTGGCTTGTAAGTCCACTTCATTATATGATTTGATATGATTTAATGCTGCAATTCATATGTTATCATTACAGTACTATGAGCTGTCGTAGAAGAATGTTTGTGCCGTATTTTGGCACCACGCTGAGTTCATATTACTTCTAGTCATTAAATGATCAGTCTGTACAATTCAGTTCAATTCAATTCAATTTGATTTAATTCACGTCATGTCAGTTAAGGTAAATACCATCAAAAAAATGTAAAACAATACAAAGCAAACGTTTTACAAGTCATGTTGTTTTGATACAGTTAGAAATGCGTTTACAGTGGTATAAAGTAAATCATTAAAATTTATTTCAACAGCAGGTGTAAGATCGTGAAGCAAAGAGTTCTTCCATTAAAGGGATGGTACAGTTTCGGTTGAGATGAGGCTTAAGTTTTCTAACCTTTTTTATGATGATTTTTAGGGAGATGAGAAACCTCTTCTGAAAAAATGAAAGAGTATATAAATTCTAAGCGAAATTCAAAGTATATTCGATGAAAATTGGTTTTAAAATGGCTGAGATATCCAAAACAAAGCGATCGTAATGGAAGGTTGGTCCCACCTTTCATTGGGATCGCTTTGTTCTATTTTAATTCAATTTTAATTTCTTTTTGGTGGGGTTGTCTCAGCCATTTCAAAACCGATTTTCATCAAATACACTTCGAATTCCTCTTAGAATTGTATGCTCTTTAACATTTCATTAGGTGGTTCCTAAGTATCTCGCAAAAAGTTAAAAGCTGAATCCTCACCTCAAACCAATACTATTCCTTATGCCTTTAAACCGTAAATGTTCTTTCCTTTTCTAGGTTCATCTATATTTATTCATTACGACTGCTCGACGTGACAGAATGTAAATTCCAATCAAATTCTAATCAAATCATGTTTCTTATAGACAATGCTGAATTATAGATACAATAATACTTTTGCCTTCGGGCAAAGGCTATTCTCAATCTTGAAATATGATAATGCTTCGGGACGTCAGATTTCTAGGAACAATCTATATACCGTATATATACACTAGCTGTAGCAACAAAATTTGAATGCTGTGATTACTCTTATCTATACTGTTTTGTGTTATCCAGATTTCTTCTCCTAAATCGTCGTCTGCTGACCAGATGAAGTCATCCATTCGATACATTATCCTCTGAATAATTGTCAATGGTTCAACCGAGACTAAACTCCATTTCCTCATTCATTCTAGATTACAGTGACAGAATGTAGGCAATCTTGCAGCTTTGCGTTCAGACAGATCCTCTCCCATGCTCCACACAATACTGCAAAACCGTTATCAACAATGGCTATTGGAGGTGTCAATTTACCTCCCTGATGTTAACCCTATGCTAACAAAAACTGGGCGTGGGGGTATCCAGTATGAGAAGATTGCCATAGCTCGCATATACAACGAATTAGATTTACAGGCGTTCTCACGAATGTACCCAATTGCACTTAGATCTGAGTGGTCCACAAAGTCTGTACTCTTCTAAAGCAGGATATTTGAGCTGATGGCAGAATAAAAAAACCATTTCATTACAAGAAGATGATTTAAAATGAAATGGAAAATTCATCACGCAGATTATTTTCGTCCAATAGACATATATTTTAGAATTTCACATGTCTCGTTCATGACTTCAGCATTAGCTTACGTAGTATACAAGACGTAGTCAATAATTCATCTCATCAAGACATGGTAATGTGAAAATCATTTTGGGTGTAAATATGTGCTTCAGATCTAAGCAACGAAAAGAAAAGAACCCTTAATTATCATTCATTTGCATCAATTGATGTTCCCACTAATCACCAAATTGACAGTTTGCGTCCAATATTAGAGGCGTTATTTTCCCACCCTCAACTATTTATCTTCTTAAAATGACACTGATGTTTTATTTCAATAAAGTATAAGGCAGCACAAATTTACCCATCACTGGAGCTGTGCCATTGATGCCGAGCTGGTGGTTGCCATTGAAGTCGAGCGGTCGGTTGTCATTGATGACGAGTTTGGGATGTCCGCACCCGTCATGATTTCGTCTGTCGGCCTTTTTGCTATGATAATACGCTGTAACCATGGAGAAGGTTTAGGAATCTTTGACCAGCGACACCGGAACACGCAGAGATTTGACGAAAAAGCGGCTGCTTGAAACAGTAAATGAATGGGTTGATGCAGGAATTGATGGAGTACACAACAGCAGTAAATTTGAAGTACTTCAGGTAGCATTTCTCCGTCAAGACGCAAAGCGTGTTGGGAAGGATGCACGCGAAAAACCCACAAACTACGATAAAAAGGTTCTTGGTAATATCGACCTCACGTCTGTCGATGGTCATACGCATTTTGATCTCGCTTTGCTCTGGTGCATTTGACTTGCCGGAGTTGTTCTTGAAGAGCTTTAAAAGATTGTGATGCTGAGTCTTAACGTAGATGAAGATTTTCAGATAACAGGTGCTGATTACCAAGAAAGTCGTTACAAAGAGGACCTCTTCTATGACGTACACAATCCTTACTTGGAACTCGTTACCATCAAACGTGCAAAAGTGATTAGCAGCATTGTATCCCAGACGTCCAAATCCCAAAGCTGGAGGGAGAACAATAAAGAAGAGTGGACATAACCAGGCGGATGCGACCATAACAAACACGTTTTTGCGGTTGTAAATCTCCATATATCTGTTTCTAGGGCGAGTGATAACCATGAATCTATCCACACTTATGAGCGCCAGATGAACAATGCTTGCTTTGAACGCGATAAGTAGGACTCCGCCTGTCATTTGACACACCCATTCTGGTAGAGGCCAACCTTTCAAGTGTAAGAGCGCCACTGCCTGCAGACTCTGCATGCCGCATCCGATCAGGTCGGAGAGGGTCAGACTCACCACAAAGACGTTGGTGACGGTCTGGAGCTGGCGGGACAGTGAGACGAGCAGGATGACGAAACTGTTGCCGAGCACGCCAATGATTGTGATGAGGCAGATGATCGAGGCGAGAACCGTGTTAGTAATGACCAGAGTTGGATTAGAGTATGGATTATCTCCTCTCCCAATGAGTGTTGAATTTGTTGTAGTGTTGGTAGACATACCATTGGATCTCACCTGTAAAATGAGGAAGAAAAATACATTGAAAACAGTGTCGATAGCATCAGTTACCATGGTTACACTGTTCTTTTAACATTTCGCTCAAACAAAGATGCACTTTAAACCATTTTTTTTTTCTTCTTGTCGTTGAAAAATTTGTGGAAAAGATAAACCATATTAAGAACATTCACAACTTAGTTTTCGATGTTAGACATACTGAATATGAAATCAATGATTAAGTGAGTTAATTTTTAAAGACCTCATGATTACTAGCATGACTAGTGTGATACAATGAGGTTTACATCTTGGGGACATGCATCTCAAAAAATATCCATGAGAATGTCAGCACATTTCCATTCAGTATAAGTTCATTTTTTTTTTTCTTCCTGATCTCTTGGAAGAGAAAGTTCAAGCTCCCTCTCTCTCTCTCTCTCTCTCTCCCTCTCTTTCTCTGGCTCATGGAAGTGATATTGTATAGTTCTTTAAAATTTCTCAACTAATTCGTACGGAAATCTTTAGGAAAGTTCCTTCACATAAGTCACTTCGATTAAAGGAGTGCATTACTGAAAAACAACAACAACAACTCATCTTGCTACTTATCTGACTGGTCCGGAAAAAAAGGCACCACCTTACTCGATGTGTGAAGACACAGCAGAGCAGGGATAAAATGTTCAGGTTTAATTACCGGTCTTGTGGTGCTGAGCCCTTTAGAGATAGAGTACGGTTAAATCGTGATGCATGGACGATTTATAAAGGGATGGCAAGTCTGCACATTGTCGCTGCAAACTCATCCAATGAGCGATTACCACAATCCCAAAAAGGTATGCGCATGCTCGTCACGCGACAACATGAATGAATGAATGGTTTATTGATCATCAAACTTCGCAGCCGAATGGCTGAATTGCTTCTGATTTACATCCATAAAATATGACATATTGTGTACCGGTCGCATCATCACCTTAGAACTGCGACATTCGGAGTTCCATTACAGTATGCAAAATATATTATTTATATGAGACCTTGGTAATTTATGGTATAACTTAAATGACATGAAGAGTGGCGAGGAATTTGATTTGCTTCTTAGTAGCGGAACAATTTCAATAAACTCCCAATGTAAGACTTATAAAAGACCGGCACATGACGATAATGGTACGGATTGTCACTGGCGCATATAGCGTGGTATCCTGTTTTTGTTGCTTTTCTTGTTATTTTTTTTTTTAGGGGGGGGGGGCGTTGCTTTCGATGTCATGTGATCTATTATTGCGAAAGACTGTGTTTGAAGACGCAGGTGTAAAAAGGACTGTACACATAATTATAGTTTATTTCACACAAACGCACATACAAAATTACATTATATTAAAGGACAAGTTCAACTTAACATACATGTGGATGAGTGAATGTAGAGCAATATCAGTTGAACACTTCAGTAAAAGTTTGAGAAAATTGGACAATCCTTTCAAAAGTTATAACTCTTTAAAGCTTATGTGCAGTCGTTGCGCGGGTGTACTACAGTGTGTGATGTCACATGCATAGAACTATTTAAAGAAAATATAAAGGGAATTCCACCAAATTTCATTTTTCGGAAAAAGTGAAGAGTTTGTTTGCAAAAACTGATAAGTCCATTTGCCAAATGGAGATATTTGCGATTAAAGATCAATAAAAATAAAGAGAATAATAAGAAATTTTTTGCTTCTTGACCATAACTTCAAAAATATACCTTTATATGTAGTGAACAATATGTCATTTAAAAGGTATTATTTTGTACTTTATGACAGAGATCGTACTTCAAAATCTTCAAAAATGGACTTATCGGTTTTTGCAACAAACCCTTCAAGTATACATTCCCTCTACTTGCTAGTGACGTATGTTAAGAGTAACATTATCCCCCTCCTTTCTGAGAGTGGCAGGTTAAGTGCTCTTTTTTATGCGAGAAAGGTGAAAATATGTTGAATTTTCTTTATATTTTCTTTGTATTGTTCTACACATGTGACATCACAAACTGTAGTAGTCTTTACATCCAGCAATACCGTCACTGAAACTTCCAAACCTCATAACTTTTAAGCGGATTGTCCAATTTTCCTCAAGTTTTCAATGATGTGTGCTATTGATAATGATGCATTCACTCAATCCACATGTATATCAGGATGAACTTGTCATTTAACTATCCACTACATGACATATCCGCATCACACTGTCAAGCCAGCAGCATTCTAAAATTGATATGAATCGAATAAATTCATATCTCAAAAATGGTTCCAATGCAAACAAACAAACAAACAAACAAAATAGAATGAATGTTATTCATGTTACTTTATGCTGCCATGATAGATGACTTTTAATCCGACCATCCAACCCCATCCAATCCATATGGAGTGTAATGGAGAGAGCTCAATTTTTAGAACAGATCATGCACGAATGTCTGTTATTGTCAAATTACACAAAATACATCACCATTATTACATAATGTGTTTACATCACGTTCCCAGTTAAGATGTGTCTGTTTGTCTTCTCAGAAAACTTTAATAAGTATACTTTAATTGCATTTGTATAATGTGCAGTCGTGTCCATGAGTTTACCATCTACACTGGACGTATACATTAACATATCTATCAAGAAATATTACAGATAAACAACAGTTAATTACAATTACGATGTCAATCTTACGAAAAGTTCTAAACACTTTCTCATACTATATTAATTATATTGCGCTAGGAATATCTGGGGCAACGATTGCTCCCAAAACAGTTTTAGTTCAGGAATATATATTATGCTTAGCAAGCTAGAGAGAAGTAGGTATACGTACTATTCACATAAAATGTTAATGTTTGAACGTATTGCTTTTTATGAAGGAGAATTTCATAGATCATAGATAAGATTCTCATACTGGTTCTTGTATAATATGCTATCAAAGCTAGTAGAAAATTTCACGATATACATACAGGACATACACAAGAGAAAACGGGAAATGCCATCATGGTTTGTGCCTGGAGATAATGTTTTCTCATATAAAGTGAAAAAAAACACTGTTCCTGTGAAAATGAGTATTTTCTACCACAAAAATACATTCATTTTTCTGACGTGTAACAATAAATAAGCCTTAATAGCAGCAAAGACAATTTCACTAATATTGCACACTGCTCACAGTTCTTCGTGCAACCTTTAACAAATTAAATCAAGTTAAAATCAAACACTAGATCAGGACTAGACAATCTTATGATAGGTCGACCACAAAGCTATGCGGATCTTTTTTTTTTTCTCAAAATGTTGATACCTTACTTTCTCATCAAGTTTAAACTTAAAAAGTACTCGCGTTCATATCATGAGCATGCTCTGGATCCTACAAGATGGACATTTTATCAGATGACTATTTCACAGGTTTTTTCTTTTTCTCACGTTTTACATACATATTACAAAGCTAGATTTAAAGTATATGGATATATAACATCATCCAATTTTCTTTTTTCATCGTCAGATTATCACTTGATCACAATTTATTATTGTTGACTGAAGTTTGAATGAGTCTATTTAGTATCAAATTCAATTAGATGTGCTTCTAGTTGATGAATATAATCACAACAACTTTTCATCCCCAAATTTGTTATTTTCTTGAACTTATATTTAGGTAGTTTGTTTCGACATTGGCAGTTCGCTAGTCAAAATCACAGACACATTATTAGATACGTCATCATTTTTCACCATTTCTGTCTTTTTGTTCATTGCTATTAGGCGCTGTAACCACGGAGAAGGTTTGGGAATCTTTGACCAACGACACCGGAACACGCAGAGGGAAATTTGACGAAAAAGCGGTTGCTTGAAACAGTAGATGAATGGGTTGATGCAGGAATTTATGGAGTACACAACAGCAGTAAATTTGAAGTACTTCAGGTAGCATTTCTCCGTCAAGACGCAAAGCGTGTTGGGAAGGATGCAAACGAAAAACCCGCAAACTACGATAAAGAGGTTCTTGGTAATTTCGATCTCACGTTTATCGATGGTCATACGCATTTTGATCTCGCTTTGCTCTGGTGCCGTAGACTTGCCGGAGTTGTTCTTGAAAAGCTTCAAAAGATTGTGGTGCTGGGCCTTGACGTAGATGAAGATTTTCAGATAACAAGCGCTGATGATAGAGAAAGTTGTGACAAAGAGAACCTCCTCGATAATGTACACAATCCTCAGCTGCAGTCTCGTCCCATCAAACACGCAGAAATGGTTATCTGCGTTGTACCCTAGGCGTCCAAATCCTAGAGCTGTCGGGAGGACAATTCCCAAAAGCGGACAAAGCCAGGCGAAGCAAACCATGAAAAACACGTTTCTGCTATTGTATATTTCTTTGTACTTCATTCTCGGGCGGGTGATGACGATGAATCTATCGACGCTGATCAAGGCAAGGTGGACGATGCTGGCTTTGAAGGCGATGAGGGTGACCCCGCCCACCATTTGACACACCCAATCAGGCAACGGCCATCCCTCAAGCGTCGTTAGTGCCACCGCGTCGAGGCTTAGCATGCCGCATCCGATCAGGTCGGAGGTGGTCAGACTCACCACGAAGATGTTGGTGACGGTCTGGAGCTGGCGGGACAGGGAGACGAGCAGGATGACGAAACTGTTACCGAGTACGCCGACGATGCTAATGACACAGACGATGGAGGCGAGGATCGTGTTACTGATGACCAGAGTCGAATCAGAGTATGGATCATAGACGCTTCCGTCTAGGCTTGAATTAATCGTAGGCATGATGTCAAATGTAATTCCTGAAATACAACAAAAAATAGACGTCTTCAGTGAGTTAGTGATCAAGCTTGCTTCTGAAGTGCCAATTTTTTTTGGTCTTTTAGGTTTTTTTTTTTTACCTCACATAGATCGATAATGAATGTAAAAGTTTGATAGGATGAAAATCTGATATATACGCAGTGTGGTTTTCATCTGCATCGCAGAACAAATAAAGTTGCACTGGGCCATTGTTGGGATAGGTTGGCTATGTTCGTGGATCAGCCGTGCTGGGTTCCTTGTTTAACATGTATCTGAGCAAGACCTTGGTAGTCCCTCAAGTTTGTTTGTCAGAAATTTGAACATAACTGGAAGTACCGTTTTGCTGATTTTCTTTTCGCTTTACATTTTTAAGGCTATACCTCTTTTCTGTGACGTCTTTCTCAGTTGTCTCACTTATTGTGCGCATTGAAAATGACGATTCTTCTCTGTTTGTTTGGGGGTTTTTTAAGGAAAAATCCAGTCCATAAGTTAGTCTGATAAGAAAGAGTAAAATATTCCGAGTTCAGTGGTAAAATTTTGATTGAAATCGGATGAAAAATAAGGAAAAATAAGGAAGTTATGATATTTTGAAGTTTCGCTTAGTTTTGTGGAAACAGTTCTTGAACAGTCAATATGAATATGGAAATGGCAAAGTGAGCATGTCATCCTCTCACAACTTGCCATATAGTTTGTACATAAAATTTTGAAATTTCCAATTTTCATTCAAACGCAATTATGCCCGATGCTCAAATACTGATATATCTATCTATCAATTTTGGCCTCGCATTTGGCCTTTTGCGCCTTTACACTGAAATAAAGGCGGGCCAATTTTAGTCTGGCTTCCAAACCCTCTGCCTGTACTATTTCGCTATTCAGGATGTTAAAGCCCCTCAACGTCGAAAACTAGTATAAATTAAGGTGGTTTTGTCCTGCAAAGGATTTTTCCTTCGGCAAAGGCCTTTGCCAGAACGGCGACTTCGTCGCCACGGAATTCAGTTGGCAAAGCGTCTGAAAACCAGACAATACCAAATTGCGTTTGTTTACAAGCAGAGCGCCACTACGACAAAATATTGAAAGGTTTGAATCAAAAGCGCGGCCGAGCCCGGCAGTGTAAACGGACAAAATTGCGGGGCTCGGCCTCGCAATTGAGGTTGGGCTTGGCCGCGGCTCGATCCAGCCCTGCACTGTAAACGGGGTCAAAGAAGAGGTACTGCCACGAGATTTCCGTCTTGTTTTTTTTTTTCCTTTTTTTTTCAGAAAAAGTCCTGATATCATGGTCTTCCTTACCTTCCGACAATCTCTTTAGTGTTTTATTACATTAATCCAGTGGGCCCTAGCACTTCGGCTATAAATGCCCATACAGATGTAATTTTAAAGAGGTAGGCCCCATATTTCAATTCAATTCAATTCAATTCATGCTTTATTTCATTTTTCGAAAAGAACATAAACATTTCACTTTCTTTGGTAACAGAGAATAAGGTTGCATAGTCAAGACAAAGTAAATTGAGAAAAATAAAATCGAGGAACCTTGGAATAAGAAATACGTTGTAATGAAACTTGACTGAAGTGATAAGGACGACATAATACGTAAGACATCGAAAAATGGAGGGACCCACTAAAAAGACAATGCTTGTAGAATGTGGGCCCCTCAAGTACAGAATGTCAATAGAAATTGAACGGATGCAAAAAGGGGAAGAAAGACTGGGAATAAAGTAAAAAAGAAAAAAGTCTGGAAGCCCTCTAGGAAGATAGAGTATCAAACAGACATACATACTCAGGCGAGTAAACAGAAAACGAAACTGGGACGGCGAAACTAATAAAGGGGGACTCATAGACAAGACAGAACGAGACAAGACAGAACGAGACAAGACTAATATAACAGGAAGACAATACAACGGACAGAAAGACAGAACAGATCCAGTGATCCTCGACAGAATTCATTGAAAAAAAAAATGATGGGATGCGTGAAAAGGATACCATTATATAGAAAAGTATAGAGAAATAGATGCAGAAATAATATAAATGAAATCAAACCTACTCTGTAGGTGTCTCAGGACAAGAGAGACGAGAAAATACGGTATATCACTTGTAAGCCAAGTTCTTCGAAAAGGAATTGAAATAAGCCAACAGGCTAATTCAATTCTGTGGGATCATAAAATTGCAATAAAAAAAACTTTAATCTTCTTTTAAATGAATATATAGAGGGGGAATCTTTTATATCATTATTCAGGGAATTCCAGTAAGTTGGGCCAGTGTAAATAAGTGTGTTCTTAGCAAACATCGTTCGTAAAAGAGGTAAATGAAATTCATTGGAGCGTCGAGTGGGATACTCATGGAATGATTGATTTCTTTGAAACATAGAAGCAAAAATGGACGGGAGTGAGTCGTTGCTGTACATGTACATAAATTGCCCCAAATTATATAAAAACAAATCTTTAATTTTTAATAGCTTATTGGAGGAAAATAACAAATTTGAGTGGGAGGGTATGGAAGGATAACAGATGATACGGAGAGCTTTCTTTTGTAGAAGGAACACTCTATCCAGTAGATTCTGATGAGTGTTACCCCATACTAAAACACCATAATTAAGATAAGGCAATATCAATGAAGAATATAACATAAGTAATGATTTTTGTGGAATATACGAATTCATTCTATTTATAACGCCTATATTACGCGAGATTGTGTTGGATATATAATCAATATGTAACTTCCAGGAAAGTTTGTCGTCAACAATAATTCCAAGAAATTTAAGATGTGAAACTCTTTCTAACTGAATATCATTCAAAACTATAGCTGTACTCAGAGTATCAACAGTATTACTGAAAATCATGTATTTCGTTTTTTGGGCATTCAAGGATAGTTTGTTGGCTCTTACCCAATTACTCACTTTTTGTAATTCAGAATTAACTTTTTGAACAAGAAAATTAGCATCATTGTGGGCAAAAAATACATTAGTATCGTCAGCAAAATGAATGAAAGAAAGTACTTCAGATGCCTGACAAAAATCATTAATATAAGCAATAAATAACAGTGGTCCTAATAAACTTCCCTGCGGAACACCACAATTTACTTCTCTTATCACTGAACAATTATCTTTGATTATAACAAACTGCCTTCTATTTTCCAAATAACTCTTGAACCACTCCAAGGCCTTCCCACGTATTCCGTAATGTGATAACTTGTGGAGTAGAATATCGTGATCAAAAGTGTCGAAGGCCTTGGAGAAGTCCAAGAAAATACTAATTAAATGAGAATGATTATCAATTGCGTGAGCCACTTTATCAATAAAATATAAAAGAGCATGAGTTGTATTATGCTTCTCTCGAAAACCGAATTGCGAATTAGTAAAAATATTATGCAACTTCAAAAAACCAATAGTTCTCTTATAAATGAGTTTCTCTAAAACTTTGGATAACGATGATAATAATGAAATTGGACGATAATTACTGACATCAGATTTATCACCCTTCTTAAATAATGGAATTACTTTGGCCAGTTTCATCTTGTCAGGAAACACACCGTTAGAAATTGACAAATTGAATATATGAACAAGTGGATCAACAACTGAAGATATAACACCTTTAAGAATGAAATTATCTATGTCATCATACCAAGAACTCCTCTTGTTCTTAAGAGAAGATACAATATTAATAATCTCATGTCTATTAGTTGGAGTAAAATAAACAGAATTGGAATTGCGCTGGCCTAAATATTCAGTAAAATGATGCTCTGACGCAGGAATATTTTGGGCGTAACTTTCACCTATCTTTGAAAAGTAAGAATTGAAAGCATTTGCAATGTGAACAGGGTCACTGATGATTTCATCATTCAACTTAATGTTGTCGAAACCAGATTTTTTACTCGAGACATTCATAGCTTGCTTTAACACATTCCAAGTATTTTTCATATCAAACTTGTATCTTTGCAATTGCTTGAAATAGCATCTTTTCTTCTCAGAACGTAAAATCATAGTTAGAGTATTTTTATATAAAGTGTATTTACGTTTTGATCGCTCATTTTTTTCCAATTTGTATCTATAATACAATCGATTTTTCCTGTTAATCGACCGAAGAATTGATTTTGTAATCCACGGCAACCTAGGTGTCTTTTTATAATCTGGTTTATTTTTTTGTTTCGGAATTACATTATCCAAATGATAATTAAATGTTTCCATGAAATAATCAAAAGACAAATTAATGATACTTTATTGGCCAAATATGATACTTTATTGGCCAAACACTCTTGTGCACCCAATTTCTACACCTAAATAAAGAAGGACAGTTAGGGAACATTTTTGCCAAAGAATATAACCACAAGACAAAGAGCCCTAACACTGGACCTTTCTCGGAAGTAAAAAACCATTACACGTCACATATAATTCACGTCGAGCACATCTCTATAAGTTTGGGGACAATGTTTTAACAAAATCTCTTTCAATTTCAATTTCAATTTCAACTTCAATTTACTAGTATTTTCCTATTTATCGATGGAAAATACATGATATATCACAAAATATATTAATACAGAATGTCCAGCTTGGATATATACATAAAGAAATAGGAATAAGAAAATAGGAATTTTCCCTTTTTTCCCCGTTTCCCTTTTCTCCCTACCCTTCCATATCTCTCTCTTTCTTTCTCTCTCTCTCTCTCTATCCCCTATTCTATCGAGATAGCTAAGCATAGAGTCTCCATATACCGTCAAGCATCGGCTTATTTTGGAGACCCTTCTGTTTAAGTTCCCTAAGCTGTTTGTATTTGTTTTGTATAATTGTACTAAAAACTATGTGTCGATACACTGTTTGTCATAAATGGCTTGTACGTAATATCTGATGTAACGGAATTAAGCAGAAATAAATCAAATCAAATCAAAATCAAATCAAATACAAACATAATACATAGCGGTCGATGTGTCGTTTTCAATCAAAGTAAAGGATGCAAAGAGAAATACGATGGAACCTATTAAAAAGCAAAGCTTGTTGAGTGTAGGTCCCCACAAAAGCCTAGTGCAGGGAACAGGATGAGGAGCACGGATACAATACCAAAACTAAGGATAAGCAAAAGAGAATGACTATTAATACTCGAGGGTACAGAAGATTCTTCTCACATATATTTATGTATGTGATAAAATGAGAGCAAGTAACCACATGCTGCACACTATAGCAGTTGCTTTAATAGCAATTTTGACATGGGAGTGATAATATGAATACGACATAATTTTAGGGTTTAAACATTCCGGCTTCCATAGACACGGGGAAAGATTCGAAAAATGGAAAACATGAGTAAAATGCAATTCCTATATGTGATAAAGCAGCCAGCTGTAATGATGCATGAAGAAAGAAGGAGAGAAAAAAAAGGGGGGGGGAAATTATGATGCTATGCGACACGACCGAAGGTCTTGCTATAAGTGGAAGGAAAAACACCAATGGGCAGGAATTTGAGAGAGCATGCGACTAAATGTATATATGCATAAGCCTGTTCACATGGCAACAACCGTACAGAACAGCCATGAGCATAATAAAAAGGAATGTTAGTCCACTTGTGTGTTGTAGCTATTCAATACATGCTGTCTGAGCTTGCGCTTAAAGGATGATAATGAAAAACAACTTTTAGCTTCTGTTGGGAGATCATTCCAATATTTTGGACCTGCAAACATAATTGTGTTATTAGCGAAAATTGTTCGAGTGCGTGGAAGGTGATTAAGCGTCACTCTGGTGAGTTGGATAGTGGTGGACAGAATTGTTTCTTATGAATATCTGTAAAAAAAAAAAAACAAAAACAAAACAAAAAAACAAACAAACAAAAAACAAACATCAGGAAGATCTTTTGAGGAAAATGTATACATAAAAATACCTAAGTTATAACCAAACAAATCTAACAATTTTAAAATCTTATTTTTCTGAAATAAGGTGCTTGTGTGAGATAAATACCCAGCATGGTTAATAGTTCTGATCGCTCGCTTTTGAAGAAGAAAAAGCGAATCCAGCAAGTATTTGGATGCGTTACCCCACGCAATAATTCCATAGTTAAGATATGGGGAAATCATGGTTGAATATACAATCTGCAAAATATGGTTGGATAAAAAAATGTTTCAGTTTGTTTAGGATTCCTGTGTTTTGTGACAAAATTTTGCTTAAAAAATTAAAGTGAGTTTTCCAGGAGAGATCGCTATCGATGTAAAGTCCTAAAAACTCGGTACTATCTACTCGGGTTAGATTAACATCATTAATCTTAACATCATCAGGAATAACTTGCAGGGAATTGCTAAATAACATATGATATGTTTTATCAACATTTAATGATAACTTGTTAGCGTAAATCCAGGAATGGACAGATTTCAATGCATTATTCATTATACTAACAAGGGTATTGGGATTGCGGTGAGACAAAATAAATTTGTATCATCAGCGAAACAAATAAAAGAAAGAATCTGTGACGAATTTTGGAGATCGTTAATGTACAGAATGAATAAAAGTGGGCCAAGAAGAGAACCCTGGGGGACACCGCAAGAAGTTGACGTCATACTTGACTCATAACCATTTATGTAAACAAATTGTTTTCTGTTTGTGAGATAGTGGGGGAAAGCCCTCCCACGGATACCGTAATGTCTTAACTTATAAAGCAAAATATAATGGTCAATGGTATCAAAAGCCTTCGAAAAATCGAGAAAAACACCGATGGTGTGGGAAGCATCATCTAAAGCATGAGCTACTTTATCAATGAAGGCTAATAATGCGTGAGTTGTGCTATGTTGTTTTCTGAATCCAAATTGGAAATTGGAAAGAATATTGCAATTAACAAGAAATTATAAACAAGCGTTTCCAGAATTTTCGAAACTGAGGTTAAAAGAGATATCGGGCGGTAATTATTCACAAATTCTTTTGGACCCTTTTTGTATATGGGAACAACTCGAGCGATTTTCATTTTATCTGTGACTTTGCCACTAGATAAAGATTGATTGAAAATATAAGTGAGTGGAGAAATTATTTCATTTATTATGTTCTTCAAAAGAAAAGCTGAAATACCCATACTTTTCTTAATATTTAGGTTATCAACAATTTCTTTGATTTCTTCTTCAACAATAGGAATGAAAAACATGGTTTGTGCATTCCTGTCTTTTAAAAAAGAATGAAAAGTTTTCTGGGTATTTGGTATTTTGCTGGCAAGATCAGGTCCTAAGTTAACAAAGTAATCGTTAAATACATCGGTCATTTCCTGTGGATCATCAGCTTGATGACCGTCATTCAGAATATGAGTAGGGGAATTTGTAACAGTGCTGGATTTCAAAGCTGTGTTTATCACCCTCCACGTACTCTTAATGTCAAACTTACATTTTTCAAACTGATTAGCAGAATACACTTTCGACGAAAATCTGAGTAATTTCACCATAGAACCACAAACATTTATGTTCCTGGATTTAACATAGCAGGGAAGGACTATTAAGATTTCGATGATCATTATTACTCTTTTAATGTTTGGTCTGTCAATATCTTCACTTTTAAGGGAGTTTTGAACAAAACATCATCAGGAAGGGGAACAATTAAACAAATTGAGAGAACTAAACAAATCAACGATATTACGCTTATTTGAAGAATAGTCAACACAAAGAAGAAAATCGAAAACTAAATTCTAAAAAGTCTCGTTCTCACCTGACGGCTTTGTGGGCTAACGCAGGAAGTCGAAATAATATTCTCACTAGAGATCAAACCTGAAGCTACGCTTCATGCTTCACGGACGTCTTCGTTGTGGCATGTTGTGCAGGTCCCTTATATCCGGACACCATTCCATAATTTTCGCTGTTATGCAAAATTAATTCGTGTTGCGTCCAATGAACGACCGTCATGGAGCTGCTCCATGTTATGATGGAACGACATCATCTCTTCCTTCTCCTGCGCGCATGCGTGTCAGTGGATAAAATGAATTAAAACAGAATTGTACTGGCTGTTCGTTGTGGTATTGATTATGTGTTGTATAGAATCCGTTCTGGTGATTGATTTAGCAAGTGAATTTATCTGGCTACCTTTCTTTTTCTCTGCCCATATCTCTTTATTTCTTTCAGTGACAAGCTTTAAACATCCATGGATAATTTTTTTGTTTTCTTTTTTTTTTGCAAGGTCTGTACGTTTTTGAACGACGTGATATACAATATATAATCACAATATACAATCACAATATACAATCATGCTTTTTAGTGGACTTCTCATTTGCATGTGGATTATCTTTATCTGTTAACTCTCATTTATCCTTTGCACAGTCAAATATATGCCTATGATATAATTCCTGATTTATTGTGTTATGTTTTGTTGGAAAAAGTGGAAAAAATTAATTGAAATCGAAATTGAATTGATTGTGTTAATGTAGAATAAACAGTTACAGTTTGAGTGTCAGTTTCAATTTGTCTTATTTCTCCAGATATACGAATGAAATCACTATGACAAATAATCAGTGTTTACATCAAAATATAAATGAGTAGGCCTACTTGAAAGAAATGGAGCGATACCTGTACACACGATTATTTCGTCTCTTAAAGGTACAGGAACAAGAAACTTATCAATGAGCAATCTGCTTGAGGGGAATAACGAATTCTGGGCGATATAGTGTCTTATAATTCCCTGTTATTCATTGCTACAGGGAGCAAACACACACACGCACGTAGCCTACACACACACACACACACGCACACACACACACACACACACACACACACACACACACACATACACAAAACTTTGAACCTTGCGAGTATTTTCAGTATCATTTCGCCGAGAAAGATAACACAAAGGGGATGTAACAAAACAGATACGAATACAAGAGGACATGGAAGGGGATACCTGAATGGGGGGGGGGGGGGGGGGGGGTGAGAGAATCGAAGGAATAGTATTAACAGTGATAAGGAGTTTGAAGTTGTATTGTAATCACAAAACAAACAAAAAATCAACTGACTACTTAAAGGGAAGATAAACCCCAAGAGCAATGTGAGTTGAGTGAAAGCAGCAACATTAGTAGAACACATTAGTGAAAGTTTGAAGAAAATCGGACAATCGATGCAAAAGTTATGATTTTTTAAAATTTTGATGTTGGAACCGCTGGATGAGGAGACTACTAGAGGTTATGACGTATGAGTGGACAACAATGCCAAGAAAATATAAAGAAAATTCTGCAAAAATCCATTTTTCATGAAAATTACAAATTCCATCAACTTGATATTGACATATGTTAAGGGTAGCAATTATTCCCCCTGCTTTCTGAAAGCGGTTGGTCCATTGCTCTTTCCTAATTCTAAAAAAGTGAATTTTTGTTAAATTTCCTTTATATTTTCTTTGTATTGTTGTCCACTCATACGTCATATCCTCTAGTAGTCTCCTCATCCATTCATAACTTTTGCATCGCTTGTCCGATTTTCCTCAAACTTTCACTGATGTGTTCTACTAATGTTGCTGCTTTCACTCAATCCACATTGTTCTTTGGGTTTACCTTCCCTTTAAGAATTTCTGTTTTAAGCTTACAAATGAATGAAGTGTTATGAGGTAGGCAACGATTATGGTTTGTGATATGAATGTGAATCAGTGAGTAAGATTACTATAATTGGAATGATACATTGCGTGTAGTACTTTTTTGTACGATGATTTAAAACACTTCAAAGATGATGAACCTTCAGACTTACATAAGTATACAGGGTCTGGTTGTCGGCTTTAAATCCCTGGCCCCCGAAAATGGATAATGATACAGGCAGCAGCAGGGTCGCTGTGAAGAGAGTTATAGCTATAGGCGAGTCCGCGTTATACATACAGTATTCCTGCCTTTTTAACTCGTGGATACTTCCGTCGATAGGCAGGTTTAGCGATTGCCACTAAGCGGACCAAGATGGCCTCCGAGGCCACTTTGATGGCCCCATCACAGCCGAGGGTGATCGTCCCTGAACTGTCCTGCTAGTGCTTTAGGAAAAGTCCATCATGATACCCAATTTCTTCGCACCAGGAATGATACATACGGGGTTATAAAAAGATATGTCGAAGGTGTCAAAAGTATTCCCAGCGAGATAGATAGATCAAAGATAGATAGATAGATAGATAGATAGATAGATAGATAGATAGACAGACAGACAGACAGAGAGATAGATACATAGATAGATAGATAGGTAGACAGACAGACAGAGAGATAGATAGATAGATAGATATAGACAGACAGACAGACAGACAGATAGATAGGTAGACAGACATACAGACAGATAGATAGATTGATAGACAGAGAGATAGATAGATAGAGAGAGAGAGCGAGATGGAGAGAGAGAGAGGGGGGACAATTGCAATAAGATTTGCATCCTGCTGTTCACGTGGAGTGACGCGGCATACTTGGACGTGCGCTACCTTTGATTCCTACGTATAGAACGGAACCTCATGTTTCCATCTTATTCGTACAATGGAACGTTTGGCTTCTGAACATACTGAACGGTATTATAACACACAAAACTCCTCTGCTGATCTGTATCTTGTATTTTTAACACGAGTTTCTGTCATGATAAGGTTTGGATTGTAAGTTTGTGACTGCCAGGCTGTGAATTCAATTACATGGCCAAACCCAAATGGGCCGAATTCACGAAGGTGGTTTAAAATTAAAAGCCCATGCATGGTTTAAACAGGGAGGTGGAAGTCCACCTCCCTGGTTTAAATAAGCGTGAAATAGCCATACCTTTGACATGCGTGTATCAACGTGCGTTTGTTACCGGACGTCTGATGAGGCACGCAATCTGTCAATCGCATTACGCAGAAGGAATTTGCATATTAAAAACATGGTTATATTTCGTCGCTGTCACCACGAACTGGCATTTTTGTTAAAAATGGTTGGATTTCACGTTTTCGAGATTTTCACTTTTTTCGATAGTACTATAGACCCTTTACATTCCTGCTAAATTTGGAGACTCATATTTCAATGGTTACGTAATTATGACGTTCACATCAAACGACATTTAGCTAAACACGCGGATTCAGATATCACAAAAGAGACACTTTATTTCATTTCATTTCATTTCATTTCATTTTATTTCATTCTCCTTTTTCCAACAAAACACAACACAGTATGAATTAGGTTATCATCACAATCGTATACACACAACTAACAAGTGATATCAAATGATACAATAATTAAGTAACATATGTATACGCAAAATAATACAAGACTTTGTTTCAGTTGAAAAAAAAAAAAAAAAAAAAAAAAAAAAAAAACGCGCGCTGAAATGTCTCTTTGTGAAAATTAACTTTGTAACTAAATCCACTGATCAAGATATCACAAAAGAGACACTTTGCAACGCGCACTAAAATGCCTCTTTAGTCCAGGCCAGAACGAGGCACCTAAAATTGTTATATTTATATATATATATATATATATATATATATATATATATATATATACATATATATATATATACATATACGTACAATGTTTTTTAATGGTTTCTTGTCAATTCGAGGGTTCTGTTTCCAAATCTGATTGATGCCACTCGCGAAACCTTGAGCATTTTCGGCAAAATGCAAAAATCCAAAATGGCCACCAAATATGCTAATTTGGCCGTGATAATCACAAAAAAAAATGTGCATTCTATGACCAATTATTCCACTAAAATTTGTACATTTATGGTCTAGAGTTACTCCATCTGCATTTGCAGGAGAATTTTCATTTCATATAGGTTCATTTAGTATTTAAAGTTCATTTTCAATTCAAAATGGCCGCCATTTGTATGCTCTTGTACAATATGAATGGCAAAAAAATTGCATGGAAATATTGAACAAATTTACTGTACTTCCAGTCCCGTACCTACGCTGTTATAATGTGTTGCGTGTGCAATAGAAAAGTATTGGGTGCCACTTACAATATAGAGGGCCTATCGTATTTTTATTCTTTTAAATTAAAAAATTTAAAATGGTCGCCATGGTGTATAAGATGTATAACAAAAATATATGTGGAAATAGAAAACCAATTTGCTTTTTTTTTTCTGACATGCAGCTACATTGTTTATTAACATTTAGTGCTGATCATATATCTGAAGAATGTTCTGAACAAAAAAAAAAAAATATTCTTTTGTGATTCAAAAGTCCTAATTTACCACATAAATTAGGATTCTTACTAGGAATTGTGAATGGAGTTTTGAGCATTTAATATTCATAAGCCTTACGATGTTTAACACAATTTCATATATCTTTTATTTTGTTTCAACAAAGATAAAAAGTGCACTTAACATCACGCAAAGAAAAATCAATAAACCGTCATGCTCTACATGCAGGTTGAATATAAAAATGTCATACTCACACAAAATATTAAGAGGCCCAGGTGCATGGTATTTATCAAATAATGTTAAAAATGAAGGGGAAGCTCGGAAGCAAAGCTTCTAATATGCATTCCCCTAAAACCATTATTAATAAGGTACAGAAAAATCCTATACAGTAGATACAGAGATACATGGTTGCTGACAAAAACACATTGGACATTAATGACAAAACTAAAAACCCTTTACAATGTAGCTTTTTTTCAGCAAGGAGTGGGGGGGGGGGGGGGTCCCGAGGCGATTTTGAAATGGATCATAACCTCCATCACTGCGATATGATATAATTTAGGTGTACCGCCTTGATATTATCGAGCAAACTTGATTTTCTTCTTGAATTAAAACAACAACAAAAACTGGTGAAGTCATAAACGAAACTGTCCAAACGCAATACTGTACAAACTATTTATTAAACATCAACCAAGGAGCAATGTGAGGTACCGCTTTTAATTTTCGAAACTGTCCAAACGCAATACTGTACAAACTATTTATTAAACATCAACCAAGGAGCAATGTGAGGTACCGCTTTTAATTTTCTTAAAGTCCCCAGGTGTTGATTTATACACTTTGACATCTTGAGGTCATTCATTCTTGTCTTAAAACTAAAACTGTCCTTTTTTATTGTTTTCAAAGATCTCTTTAATTTGATGTTTGGCAGCAGGCGACATCACTGAGCCCCAAATTTGCAGGATTCTCAGGCTAAAGATGCATATCAATTCTGTAATTGCCTTAATTGCAACCACATATGATGGTGTTCAGCACTTCCTCAGGGGTCAGAGGGTAATCATTTGCCATAGAAACAGGATGAAGACATGAAGATTTGCTTCACCGCCCGTTGAAGCCCTTTGGCTTTGTTGCCATGCCAGAGACAGTATTGTAGGTAACTTGGGTGGTATCAGAGATGGCATCAGACCAGCATCTGCACCATCAGTTTGGGGGCCAAAGCTTTCAAGCATGCATGTCAAGTGATGGGAGGGAAATCTAGGTTGGCTTGTGGGATTTCAGAGGCATTGATGGCAGGTTGTTTAGGGGGGCATTTCACGAAGCATTTTGTCAATTTTTTTTTTTTTTGACAAAGCGTTATAAGCTACTCCAATCCTTGAATATGATTGGCCGGGAGCAAATTTGGCAGACAATTTGGCAGACAAAACGCTTCATGAAATGCAACCAGGTTATCGTGATTGGAAGGTCAGGGTACGCGTAGACGACACCGGTGACACTTGCCATCCTTCGTTCCTTTCCAATGGAAACAAAAATCTAATATTTCACCAATAGGGTGCATCAGATGTCTGAATATCAAGTCTGAAAATGCAAAATCTCCCTCATGTGGGGGGGGGGGGGGGGGGTGATCCCCCTTCCATACCCTCCCGTTGCCCGTTTCTCTGAATACCACTTTATATTTTTCTTACTCTTTGATGGAAACAATTCAATATTTTACCAAACGTGTCCACTACCATGTCATGCATGTTTCATCTTCAAGTCTAAAAGAAAAATCCCTCGTGTGGGAGTGGAGTATCCCTTCTCCATGTACCAATAACTAATTCTACATGAAATGAATGAAATAATTTAATCACTATGTTTTTAGGTGGAGTAATAGACGGCATGTGATAAATTGCACATTATTTTGTGGCACATTACACTTATTTTGAACATGTATGTAGTACAGATACCAAACAGTCAAAAAGAACTGTTTTTACTTCCTAAGTGATAACTGACAGTTTCAAATGCAACTCACCTTATGGTAGACATTAAATGCGTTGGTTAAAAAAGAAAGAGGCTAGCACTAAATGTTCATCTCATGTGCTGGGGGTGACGATGATAGACCATGTGGTAAAAAATATCGCCTTCTAGTAAGCTGTCTGTTTAGCAACAAAACTAATGGTGAAATGTTTCTCTCGTTGCAAGGACACACTCCTTGATTTTAACATTCGAATCTTTCAATTTGTATACTTTACATATAAGAACTAATTTTAATAAAAAGTTTTTGAATATTTTTCGGAAGAAAAATCACATGTTAATCATCATTATACTGATATGTATTTACATAATAGTATTGTGAGATAAAATTGTTATTGCCGGCCATTTTACACGCCATTTTGCATGCTAGGAAATGTTCGAGCGGTTTTATCGGTACTTGCGTGCTTAAAAATCTCTTAATATGTATTATAATGTGTTCTCCATGCTTCACAAGATATATTTAGACATTTAAATTTTGTATTTGGGTTACCTGGTTGAAAGGTAATAAAGATACCCAGGAAATGGCTGCCATTATGGACGCCGTCTTGGATTACGGAACTTGTGTGAATCAACATCTCATAATGTATTTCATTGAGTTCTTCATGTTTGGAAACATGATATATTTAGACACTTAAATTTTATATTGGGTTGCCTGGTTGAAAGGTAATAAAGATATTCAGGAAAAGGCGGCCATTCTGGACGCCATCTTGGATTACGGTACTTGTGTGCATCAACATCTCTTAATATGTATTTTATTGAGTTCTTCATGCTTCAAAACATATATTTAGACATTTAAATTTTGTATTTGGGTTCCCTGGTTGAAAAGTTATACGAATTTCAGGAAATGGCAGCCATTTCGGACGCCATCTTGGATTGCCAAAAACGCTCAAGGAGGATTTATGAGGACTTTTAGTCCGTTATTCTAGACATTTTTCTAGACATATTGCTTCAAAACATATATTTAGACATTCAAAGTTTGTATTTGGGTTACCTGGTTGAAAGGTATCAAAGATATTCAGGAAATGACTGCCATTTTGGACGCCGTCTTGGATTACGGAACTTGTGTGAATTAACATCTCATAATGTATTTTATTGAGTTCTTCATGTTTCGAAACATGATATATTTAGACACTTAAATTTTATATTGGGTTACCTGGTTGAAAGGTAATAAAGATACCCAGGAAATGGCTGCCATTATGGACGCCGTCTTGGATTACGGTACTTGTGTGCATCAACATCTCTTCATATGTATTTTATTGAGTTCTTCATGTTTCAAAACATGATATATTTAGACACTTAAATTTTGTATTGGGTTGCCTGGTTGAAAGGTAATAAAGATATTCAGAAAATGGCGGCCATTTTGGACGATATCTTGGATTGCGGAAAACGCTCAAGGAGGATTTATGAGGACTTTTAGTACGTTATTCTAGACATATTCCTGGACCTATCCTGAAAATATCAGCTTGTTACCAGAAATTTCCAGGTTTAAGCCTACTTTGACCTAATGCTCTTGGACTAGATTGCAGGGGTCGCGGTCGCGAGGGCTGGACAGCAGCAGAGGTGGGGGCAAGCAGGTGTAAAACAAGCCCCTTGACTAAAATGGACCCATCCCATTGTATAGCCATCATGAATCACCTGCATTGTGCTAACATTGGTAAATATTCCATAATTTCACAATTCATCACAAAAGAAAAGGTGTGAGCAAAGTATTCATCTCAAAACACAAAAATGTGTCAATTTTACAGTGGGAAGCACAAAATTAAAAATTACCTGATGTTATTTTAAGCATTTTAAGTGAAAATAGGTGCCTACTTATGAGGTCAAATCTGTTTCAGTGGGCGTAACTAGCTAGGCGCTTCCGACAGTCATGTGGGGTGAGACAGACTTTTCTCCTGATGGAAGTAGCAATGCTCCTGACAACGACTCACTCTTCCATTCAAAAAGCTGAACAATTATATATTACTATATTCATTTTATTTCATGATAACCATGTGAGCTCAGCATGAAACATTTCCCAATTCGATATACCGCAGTATAGGGAATGTGTAATAGGTGATATGCTGTTTATAGTCGTAAGAACATTGTTAACTATGTTTCTAGTTTCTCAAATTTGTTAGATGTGTAGCTCTATATTATGCTTTCACTGTCTCTGCTGTTGTGTAAATATGGAGCCCCGAAACTTTCACTTCAAAAAGTTTGTTAGGTGCTTCTAGAAGTGAAAGTAACGAATTTCATCATACTTCTCCGGGATATGGTTGTTGCAGTTTGATAAAACCTCATGGCGATGGTTTGTAGATATGGAGATAGTTATTCGTAAATTCCATTTGATATAGTGATAGCATCCGTTTAATATAAATATACTTCTGTTTCAGAAACTGATTTTTTTTTTCCTTTTGAACAACATGGTACAGCTCACAAATCACATTCTTTTCTTTAATCAAATCTTAGAAATATTCAACAATATATCGAACATATTATGCTTTTGAATTCTTTTAATGAAAAAACCACTGCCAGTGTTATGAAATAAAACAAATTTGGATATTGATGAAAATGTCATTTTCTTTCAATCATTTGCATACTTGTTTACCTTTGGGATGATGATCAGCATTCTCATATTGTTGTATTGTACCAGAAGAGTGTTTCGATCATATGTAAATGTGTTACACAATTGTTTATTGTGTCCAGGCGAGGATTTAGTGGGGGTGGGGGGGGGGGGGTGGGGCGAGCGGGCCTTGCCCCCCCCCCCCCCCGACCCAACTGTGATTTTATTTTTCAGACCATTTTTGACCATTTTCAGTGCCTCGACCCCCCCCCCAACCTTTTTGGTTTGTTTGTTTTTGATTAGTTTTGCATTTATTTTTGCATGTCGCATTTTTTCCCTTTTTTTTTCATAATATGACACGTGGTGAGGGGGGGGGGGGAGGGGGAGATGGTGAGCACCCAGAGGTCACCGAAAAGTCACCTTTTTTGTTTTAGTCGAGATGGCTGAATATGTCATACTGCATATTAGCCGTGTGAGCTTCTGTGGGTGTGTATGTGTGTTGTGTGTGAAGGTGTGTGTGTGTGTGTGGGGGGGGGGTTGTGATTGCGTGTGTTTAACTGTGTGTACCCATAATGTTTGTGTACGTCCTGTATTATAATGTGAGACTGCGCATTTATGTCTCTTTGTCAAAACCTCGGAATGTGTAGTGAAGTTTTCACAAAATGACATTTTTTTTTTGGAAGCCCATATTGGCGTACTGAGAACTGATATTTCAGCACAATTCATATCTATAGAAAGTTTGTGTGCTGTTCATTCCCATACGTGAATTTTGAAATATTTTCACTAAGTTCAAGTATAGAAATATGAACAAACAAACGATTGCCCGATTTCTTATGATTTGTGCTGGATACTCCATTGACAATGCGTATATACGCAACACTGAAAATGTCACTTCGTGGTGACTGCGCACAGGCGGGAAAACGATTTCTTTAGTCACCACGAACTGACATTTCTGTATGGAAGCTAATTCTGACGAAATTCTGGATGATTGATCATAAAAAATACTCCAATAGAAAGCCTGAGTCATGTAGATTGACTACATATCAAATTCAGTGTAATCTTATTCCATTAACGCATTCAAATATAAAGTTTAAAAATATGAAATCTTTAAACGCGATTTACTCGAAATCAACTTTCGTGCGCTAGAGCGCTAAAATGCCAGTTCGTGGTGACAGCGACGATTTAGACCCTCTTCAATTTAAACTCCCTTTGTGAATTCGTGTTTTGTATGCTCTGAATCCAACTGACACAGAAAACCCCAAAGCGTTGCACACAGCTGTCCAGAGTCCCTGCACAGCGAGTGTTGATAAGAAAAAAAAGACAACAACAACAACACAAAGGGAAACATCCCTTCACTTTTTCATTTCATTTCATTTCATTTATTTAACAAATCAGGACACAGGTTCAAAGTGTCAAAGAAGAAGCAAAGCCTAATGACCTATCAGAGCTTCTCACCAGTGATGAAAAAACAGATAACGATTGTGTCTGGCAGTGGGACTAGAACAAAACAAAAACTATGGATTAATGTACCACTTCAACCAATACTAATGGATCTAATACAGGAACAGCATCATTACATCTTTATGAATTCACTATAATATTATTCTCAATGCTCTCTCTTAAATGCATGTAGACTATATAAGCATCTTGCTTAATAGACTGTGGGAGACATCGTTAAGCCAAAATATCTTAATGTGCGAAAACTTTTAACTGGAAGTTGAATGGCTTGTTATTTTCTGCCTGTCTTGTACAGTACTCGTTTACCTCACTGTTTGTTTGTTAATTTGTGTTTACAAAATTGAAAACAAGGGATCATGGTACCACAATACACATTACAAAATACATAAACACGCAGCTGAAGTTCTTCTTCTTCCTGTTTGCATTATGTACAGTTCGCCGCTGGCGTATTATCGTACCTTGTGCTTGTCAATAAACATTGTCAGATGTACAAACATCGTGCAGTTTAGTTAATATCAAACATTTTTTTTTAATTCAGCTTTCCAAACAAAGTGTAGAATACGAATGTGGTCTTGAATTTGTTATGATTCTTATAGTGGGCTTCCGAGGAATTTGAATTCTATTCAAATTAGTCGAGATATATATATATATATATATATGAATTCTTTGTTTATGAGAAATAACCTTTAAGTTTTGAGTTTACTGTATTAATTTTTATTCAAATGAGGTGTAGAAAATGACGACACAAGTAGATACAATGATAATGGGATTTTCCTCTTCAAATTGATACGTACTTCCTCAAAGCTACAATTTGTATCTGCATTCTTCAGTATGTAAGATAAGAATACGACTGACACAAAGAGAATAAGTACTTTACTGAAATCATTGCACTCAGGCACATTTTCAGAATGAAAGAAGAGAAAATCAGAGAATGTTGAAAACTGGCATCTACCTAACATTGTGTCCATCTATTAAGGGCAGCAAATAAAGAGACATTTTTATTCGATTCTGAATTTATGCCCTTCAGCCTACTACTGGAAAGGGTAAAGTGCCCCCAACCCCAAGAAGTGCATAGCATTGTTACTGAGATAGGATCCGGAAATTCCCGAGGATTCTACAAACATGGCCAAAAAAAAAAAAAAACCCAC
The DNA here is from genome assembly GCA_033980235.1 of Diadema setosum. Lineage (NCBI taxonomy): Eukaryota > Metazoa > Echinodermata > Echinoidea > Diadematoida > Diadematidae > Diadema > Diadema setosum. The sequence continues at coordinate 36,920,042 of CM067068.1, read as the reverse complement.
AAAACAAAACAAAAACTGCGCAACAGCATTAGATAAGGGGTGTTGCTGGAATAGAGCTTATAAATTTCATTTTCATTTCTTTCATTTCTTAAAAAAAGAAATTTTTACATGTGTATTTATCTTTACATATTTACATACAGAATTTGTGTTTTTTGAGTTACACAAAATAAATCATCATGATTACATAATGTGTTTATATCACGTTTCAAGTTATGATGTGTATGTGCGTCTTCTCAGAAAACTTAAATGCATATGTGCAGTCGTGTCCGTGGGTTTACCGCCTACATTGGACGTATACATTTGCATTGTGTCTGAAAATGTTTTCCCGTATGAAGTGAAAAACACAATTTCTGTGAAACTTCATACCATCTACCACAAAAATGAATGCATTTTCTTTCTAACGTGTAACAATGAATAAGCCTTAACAGCAGTAAAGTCACTTTCACAAATATTGCACATTGCTCACAGTTCTTCGTGAAACTTTTAACAAATTGCGTCAAATCAAAATCAAACACTAAATTAGGTGTAAGTAAAAGAGTATACTCACGTTTATATCTGCGCTGGATCCTTTCCTTTTTCTCACGTTTATTAAACATATACATTACAAAGCCAGAATAAAAGTCTGATCACATAATTGAGATACATACAACATCCAATTTTCTTTTTTTCTTACCATCAGATTATCGCTTGATGATGTATTGTCAACTGAGGTTTAAATGAGACTGTTCAAAATATTTTTTTTTTTCAATTAATTGTGCTTCGACGTGACGAAAAAGATTAAAACAACTTTTGACCCCAAAATTAATAATTTTCGAGAACTTGTATCTAGGTAATTTGTTTTGACATTGAAATTTCGCCCATCGAAATCACAGACACATTATTCGGTACGTCATCATTTTTCAACACTTCTGTCTTTTTGTTCTTTGCTAGTAGGCGCTGTAACCACGGAGAAGGTTTGGTAATCTGTGACCAACGACACCGGAACACGCAGAGGGAAATTTGACGAAAAAGTGGTTGTTTGAAACAATAGATAAATGGATTGATACAGGAATTGATAGAGTACATAACAGCGGTGAATTTGAAATACTTCAGGTAGCATTTTTCTGTCAAGACACAAAGCGTGTTGGGAAGGATACAGATGAAAAACCCGCAAACTACGATAAAAAGGTTCTTGGTAATCTCGATCTCACGTTTATCGATGGTCATACGCATTTTGATCTCGCTTTGCTCTGGTGCCGTAGACTTGCCGGAGTTGTTCTTGAAAAGCTTCAAAAGATTGTGGTGCTGGGCCTTGACGTAGATGAAGATTTTCAGATAGCAAGCGCTGATGATAGAGAAAGTTGTGACAAAGAGAACCTCCTCGATAATGTACACAATCCTCAGCTGCAGTCTCGTCCCATCAAACACGCAGAAATGGTTATCTGCGTTGTACCCTAGGCGTCCAAATCCTAGAGCTGTCGGGAGGACAATTCCCAAAAGCGGGCTAAGCCAAGCGAAGGAAACCATGAAAAACACGTTTCTGCTTCTGTATATTTCTTTGTACTTATTTCTTGGGCGGGTGATGACGACGAATCTGTCGACGCTGATCAAGGCAAGATGGACGATGCTCGCTTTGAAGGCGATGAGGCAGGCCCCACCCACCATTTGACACACCCAATCAGGTAACGGCCATCCCTCAAGCGTCGTTAGCGCCACCGCCTCGAGGCTGAGCATGCCGCATCCGATCAGGTCGGAGAGGGTCAGACTCACTACAAAGACGTTGGTGACTGTCTGGAGCTGGCGAGACAGGGAGACGAGCAGGATGACGAAACTGTTGCCGAGCACGCCGACGATGGTGATGAGGCAAACGATGGAGGCGAGAATCGTATTACTGATGACCAGAGTCGAATCAGAGTATGGATCATAAACGCTTCCGTAAAGGCTTGAATTAATCGTAGGCATGATGTCAAATGTAATTCCTGAAATACAACAATAAAGTGTTAGCGATTCAGTGATTAATGTTACTTCTCAGGTGATAACTTGTTTACGTCACATAGATCGATCATTTATGTAAAAATTTGATAGGGTGAAAATCTGATACATACGCAACGTGATTGTCACCCCGTCTCACCGAGGTAATAAAAGTTGCACTGGGTAATTTGATGGAATATGTTGACTATGTTCCTCGGTCTGCCGTGTTTGCTTGTTTAACGTGTATCTGAGCACCTAGTCCTACAAGTCTGTAAGTAACCTTTAGTGGATTTATCTATTTTTCTTTCTTTCAGTTTCATAGGACCACTTATATCTCTATTTGTTACATCTTTCTCTGTTGCCAACGCATTGTGCACATTAAAACTACATGACGACTCTTCTTGATCATGAACTATAGACTGCAGGTCTAGTATGGTAGATACTTAGATGTGCAAGGTTACAGTCACTGAATGTAATGTAATCGTAAAGATAAGATCGAGTAACTTTATATATAATATCTGTTATCAGTCTTCAGTAATGTCATGAGTACCTGAGACATGCAGGTGCACACAGTTGAAAGTGTCTGATGGTACCCTTTGACAGTTGATCGAGCTGATATTTTGTTATTGCAATAGCAATTGATTCTTTTGAAATGGCCAAAGACGGAAGATCAAGTTGCTCGGAAGGGGAAATGGGAAAATCGATAAAAAAGCCTGAATATTATACTGCGCATTGTAATCATTCTTCAGAAGCAGTGGTTAACCTTGGCTGTTCTTCATGTGAAAGTACAATTTCTAGTTTATGAATATTTGTAGGGTTCTCGAGCAGCTATATCAACGATTTAGAAAAGATCTTTAATGTTGCTGGTGTACAGAGCATATCAAAAAAAGAGAAGATAAACCAACTTTGGAGGGATACTTTTTTATTTTCTGCTATGGAGAGCACAATGTTTGTTGTGAGAAAAGGGGAACTCTTCCTCTTTCCATTGATACCTAATTATGTTGACAGATGCCATGCATAACTGAGCACATGAACATTAAAGACAACAATGACAAATTGAATTTTTTTCAAGTTTGAGCGTTGTCGTGAAAAACAAAACAAAGAATGTCTTACTGAATGGATGAGATCTGTCAATGAAAGTGTTCACATTATCAGGCCAGCCTGCATAACTGTAGGTTTTCGTTTAGGATTTCTTCTAACCTTCCATGTTCCATAAACCTTCAACAAAGCCATGTTGCAGATAACTTGGTCACTCCCACAAAGCCTAACCCATTATCCATTTTCTCTTTTTTTATTCAACAAATGGTTTGTCACTGCGAGCTATGTGTTGAATATGAACAGAGAAAAATGGACTGTGTGGGTTGGCCTCTGTGAGAGGGGCCAAGTTGTCGGACAGGTGGCCATATTGAAGGTTATGGACCACAGAATGTTAGAAAAGACCCTGAACACAAACCATAAAGACAATCCTCCCCTCGTACAGGATGACATATTTATTTGGTCACTTTCATTTGACAGATCTCATCCATTCAGTGAGACAATCATTGTTCCTTCATAAAACCCAAATTGGAAAAAAAAAGTGTTATTTGCCAATGCATTGTCTTCGAAGTTCAAATGCTCAGTCATGCATGACATTTGTAAATATAATTATGCATCAATGGAAAGAGGAAGAGTTCCTTTTTTCTCACAACCAACATTATGCTCCCAATAGCCGACAAATATGAAATAGCAGCTCTCTAAAGCTGGATTGTTGTTTGATACGCACTGTATATTGCACGATAATACGATTTCATTATCAATATTAGCTGATTTATATAGTCAGTCAGCTTAGTCAAGTCATGCTCATGCCTACAGTCTCGTTCTTCCTTGTTGAATCAAATGTACTGCCTTTTTATCTATGTGTTGACATAGATATCTTTTTTATGAATATGCTATTCATAGTATATACTGCCCTTTTGTATTGTTCTTTTAATATTTTGGTTATGTTTGGTGTTAATACTTTCACAACTATACAATATGTAATTTCATTATGTTTTGATTATTGAGATGCAGAATGAATGCAAACGAACGAAAGAAACGAGCATTATTGTTTATATCACCAACAATAGGTGAGCGATTGAAGCATATAGACAACATCAAACCAGTTTACAGAAGACTCCTTCACAACAAGATGAATCCAGATTGTGGACACGGGAGAGAGAGAAAAAAAAATCCCACAGTATTGGTGCTTCAATGCACAGGGCAAGACCCACAAGCATGATACGATCCAGATTGACTGAAGAGTTAACGAAGTACAAATAAGTGATACCATTCTTAAAAGAAAAATAGAATAATGTTTTTCTTTGCCCTTTCTGAGAGAAAAAGAAATGCAAAATAAAGGTGCCGTAACTTGACGTCTCCCAGTGGAAAAAAAAAAATGTACGAAATAGTCGTCACAATTCAATATACACGATGTGTAAGATCTAAGATGGTAATATTTCACCAGAAGTTGATTGTGCAGCAACTTAAAACTATCAATAGGGCTCAGAGCTTTGAGAAAACAAACGAACACTTCTCACGAGGATAATTTGCTTGAAATAGTTGAGGTACTGCCACGATATTTCTGTCTTCTTGGGGTTTTGTCAGAAAAAAAAAAGTCCTTATATTACCTTCGGACAACCTCTTTAGTTTTAACCACACGAAACCAGTGGGACCTAGCACTTCCGTTGTAATTGCCCTAGAGATGTATATATTAAAGATGTATATAATTATCTCTACGTTATTGTCCAAAAACATTTTATACACCCATTTTCTACGCCTGGGTCAAGAAGGAAATTGAAGCCACCATTTGCCAATGAATGTAACCCCAAGATAGAGCCCAAACACTGGACCTTTCTTGGAAGTCAAAAACCATTACATGTCACATATAATAATTAATATCGAACACATCTATTAGGGAGAGGACAACGTTTGAACAGAATCTCTTTCGACAAAAATCTGAGGAATTACACCAAAGAACCACAAACATTTATGCTCCTGGATTTTACAGAACAGGGTAGGCCTATTGAGATTTTGATGATCATTCTTACTCTTTTAATGTTCAATATCCTCACTTTTAAGGGACTTTTGTATGGAACATTGTCGGGAAGGGGAAAAAATAAAACTAAATTGAGCGAACTAAACAAATCAGTGATATTACATTAGTTGAAGAATGGTCAACACAAAGAAGAAAATCGAAAACAAATTTTAAAGAAGTCTTGTTCTCACCTGACGACCTAGCAGGATATTAAGTAACCCAAGAAGCCGGATAATATTCTCACAAGAAATCAAACCTGAAGCTACGGTTCATGCTTTACGGACGTCTTCATCTTTGCATGTTGTGCAGGACCCTTATATCTGGACATTATTCCACAATTCTCGCTGTCGTGCAAAATTAGGTCGTGTTGCATCCAATGAGCGACCATTATGGGGCTGTTTCATGGAACGACATACACATCTTCTCCTTCTCCTGCGCGCATGCGCGTCAGTGGATAAAATAAGGCCATTCAAAAAGAAATATACTGGCTGCTCGTTACGGTATTGAAATTTGTGTTGTATAGAATCCGTTCTGATGATTGATCTAGCTGGTGAACTTATCTGGCTACCTTTCTTTTTCTCTGCCGACATCTTTTTATTCCTTTCAATGGCAAGCGCTGACCATCTTTCTATTGGCAATTAGGCATGTACGTTTCAGAACGACGTGATATGCAATATACAATCACAATATACAAGCATGCTTTTTAGTGGACCTCTCAATTCTTTTTTTTTTATCTCAAAAAACATAACTATGTATTTTGCCATAATGCATTTATTGTCATCTCAGAATTGCGATGACAGAAGATCATCCAACTCCCCGTCTCTCGTGTTTCAACATTGCATGTTGAGCAATAATTGTCAATAGACACTCCATACTTGATTTGTATCTGCTTCCTCGAGTAACTTATCCTTCTTATCATCCGGCTCCGCATTCAACTCACTTTGAATCACGGAGGAGCACTCCGTGATTCGAAGCAATTTAATACTCTAGGAAGCAGAGACAAAATTAAGTAAATGCGATCTCTATTTTTGCTCAACATGCAATGTTGGAAATATCGAATTAAAACAAGAGCGACGGGGAATTGGATACTGTGTAATCTTCTGTCAAAATTTTATGCAGGAGCTCGCAGAAGGCCGCGTCAGTTGTATAGTCTATACTGTACGAAAACGATGCAAGCGATTCCGGGTGGCCTGTTAAAAATGATTAGTTCTAGAACTAGACTTAGGCCTAGGATAGGCCTAATTCGTAGTTGACTAGCCCCAGATCTAGACATAGCTAGTTACTAGTTAGACCTAGTCTTAAAGAAAACAAATATTAACTGCTCTGTATTCGGATGGTGGTGGAAATTATCACTCCCTCGGTGCTTTTCGTACCGACCCTTCTATCACCCCGAGGCTAACTCCTCGAGGTGATACATGTAGAAGGGACGGTATGAAAAGCACCCTGGAAATGATAATTTCCACCATCATCCTCATGAGCAGTCAATATTTGTATAGGGCCTAGTATCAGAGGGTTTTAACTTTCTATCAAAGAGTTTCGGTTTTCTATCATTTTACCTTAGGTCAAGTGATAGACTATCAATATTATCTTGGAATGGACATGAGAAAACGTGGTGAGACGGGTTAGGCAAACGTGACAGGCCGTGATTGCCGTGGATGCCGTGTCAAATTTTTAAACTGTCAAAAAAAAAGATCCAGTCCCGGTGCTAATGAGAAACCCTGTATGCCGTAATTAAACGGGGTGATCGCAACAAGTTAAAGGGATAGTACAGTTTTGGTGGAGATGAGAATTGGGTTTTTAACTTTTTGCGAGATACCAAGAAAAGTACAGAACATACCATTTTAAGAGGAATTCAAAGTTTATTTGACGAAAATCGGGTTTGGAATGACTGAAACATCAAAAAAACAAAGTAAAACAAAGCGATCGTAATAAAGTATGGGTCCCACACTTTATTAGAATCGCTCTTTTTTGATATCTCAGCCATTTCAAAACCAATTTTCATCAAATAAACGTTGAATTCCTCATAGAATTACATGCTTTTTCACATTTTATAAGAGGTTTCTCATTATCTCACCAAAAAAAAAAATGTTAGAAACCTGAAATTAGGTCTCAACTATTACTGTACAATCCCTTTAAGACGCGACGACACGTCATCGGGCCGGAACAAAACAGAGGCGGTCAGTAGCGGGACGCGACGGACATTGACAGATAATATTGTTAGCCTAGCCTCACCAGACGCTATGAGAACAGCGTCTGATCATCGCTATATGTTCACCGGGGCAAGGTCTGGAACGAACAAGATTAGAATACGAAGAGGGGAATGTGTCATCTATAAACCCACGTCGAATTACGTTTCGGGCAAATGGGGCTGCCGTGGCCGCCGGGAACATGGTGTAAATGCATGATAAGGCAAACACAGTACCGACTGAGCCATTTCACCACAGAGGATCAGGTCAGAGAGTTCAAGAGTATAGTGATAATGAAGAAAATTATGAGTTCTGATAACCATCTGAGATGAATACTACTCTCTTTGTATTATCATAACGTCCTTACTGCAGAAGAAAAAAAACACGTACGTTCATTTTGTTATTCTATAAATGAAAGACAGCATGAATACGAGAGAGGTAAAAGGCGTGTCCAGTGAAACAATAATAATGGGATAAGTTCAATAAAAATCAACTTTGTTGAAATGAGATGTCGAAAAACGAAGCCACAAGTAGACAACATGATAGCGAGATTTTTTTTCCTTCAAAATGATAATTGATTCACTTCCTCAAATCCATCGCCATTCTGAAGTTTGTAAGATAAGACTACGACTGATACGAGAAGTTTCAGTAGTTCAATAAAATCATTAATAATATGTACCCACATTTTCAAAACAAAATAAGTCTATCTGAGAATCACGGTACAAATTTGCATCCTTTCTATTGGCCACATGGCAGCATATAAGGAGACATTTATTTGATCCTGAATTTATGTTCTTCAGCCTGCTACTGAAAGGTTTAAAACGCTTTCCCGTCAAAGAACTGCATAGCATTGTTACTGCGATAGGACCCGGAAATTCCTGTGGATTCTGGTAGGAACTGTGCGACAGTTTGGGGGTTTTGTTTTGTTTCGTTTTTGTGTTGTTTTGGTTTTTTTTTTTTTTTTTTTGCTTTTACTGGAATTGAGCTGATAAAATGTTCTTTGATTTTTATGTATTTATATTATATATTAAAGATATGTATTTGTCATTATTATTAATAAATTTTCTTATCTTATTATACATTCCGTAAAGCCTGTAAGTCTAAGTATCCTCAGATACTGATTTCAATATCATAGGTATAAGACAATCATCCAAGTGAAGGAAAAGGGAGGAATTTTTCTTTTATGACATTCATATTCTTGTCACCAGAACCAATGTCTGTTCAGGTTTTTGAAATACGTGATGTATCGGTTGTAATAAATATCAGCGCTCACTGCAGTGAAATCTAACATTGGAGAGTTTGGTTGAATATTGAAATAGTTTAACATTAAACGTTGACGGTGATGATGATAATAGTCCTGTAGAGATCTTGTTGCGGTAACTCGCATTTCTGCATAACGGTATCATAATGATTACGACTGCACCTCGATAGACGAGTTAAGGTACCTTCTGATACACCATCTTTAGGGAAAAGAAGGATTACATCCTTCATCAGAGGATAGGAGCACCACGCAAGTTTCGAATTCATGACCTCATTTTTGAGAGTCCGGAGCCTCACATTCAGTATTCCGCGCTTTATATACAAAGGGGAACTCCTTCATCACGTGTAAGATTCCGTCACCTCATGATACACATTCCACATGCTATGATGGTCAAGATTTAATTCTTAAGATGTTATTAAGAAGCTACATTGACATTTCTTTTGGGACTCCTGGTGTTGTTCTTCTCTTCAAGTAGGGATTATAAATTATTTTCAAATTGTTTTGGCTTGTTTTGTTCTAAAGTTCTCTATTGGAGTCTTTTCCATCTGCGCATATACGAATGAAAAACATACGTGTGATTATATCAGAAAATATCTGAGTGAAACTGTCGTCTTTAAAATTTGTTTTCATATTTCATACGGCAATGAAACTTTGGTGTTTGTTTTAATTTGTAATAGTGACGTTTACATTTTATGTCAATACAGCAATCACTCAAATACATTCGCTTATCTAAAACTACTATCACATCTCAATTACTATGTTGCATTGGGGTCACTAGAATTCTTAGTGTTGGACACAACTAAGAATCTTTTCTTGTTTTTTTTTTTTTCGTATTCGGAACTGTTTTGTCTAGCTTTCGTGCAATATTTGTTTATTAGATGTTGTGTTGAAACTACCTCTCATGTTAAGTCTGTCGTCGTTACAATACATTGATTTCTCTAAAACAAACACATAAATAAACGTGGCAATTAAATGATCTCTTGCTAATAATTCACTCTTTCGAATCAAAGCAGATACAAACAACTGAACGATGATACTAGTAGTTCTGTCAGTTATTGCAACATTAATGACAGTTTTAATGACAGTCGTACAAAAGAGACACGAACAATAAACTGCCCTGGAATTCCTTCGAAACCTTAGAAGGCGATATGGCAAAGCATGTATGAGTCAAAATGTATGTATCACTGAGCATATTTGAATAACGTTTAATGGCGTTTGCCAGACGAACCATAACTGTTCTCAGCTTTGCTTGCTATTTTGATATTATTAATTGCGCTTATTTTTATGTCATGATTGGGTAAACAGATAACTCATATCGCCAGACAGCAGTGTGTACACAGATCTCCACTATTAAAGATGTAACCCGTATTATATGCGGCAACTGGTCAGCATATTGACCTACCCACACACACACACGCACACACAATAAAAGCACACACACACAATAAAAAAAATGGCGTGCATGAATAAAAAACAAACAAACAAAAAAAAAAACCAAACACGGGTGTGCAATCAATACTTGGACCCCGTTTACAGTGCGGGGCCGGGCTCTACAGTGCGAGGCTCGGCCGCGGCCGAGCCGCGGCCGAGCCCAGCCCCGCTTCAGTGTAAACGCGCAAAAGGCCAAATGCGAGGCCAAAATTGGCATTGCATTTGGCCTCGCTCTGGAGGTGGTCTCGGCCGCGGCCGAGCCCGGCCTCTTCTTGGTGTAAACGCAATCTGGGCCAAATGCGCGGCCAATTTTAGTCTGGCTTCCAGACCCTCTGCCCGTACTATTTCGCTATTCACGATATTAACCCCCTCAACGTGGAAAACTAGTATAGTTTAAGGTGGTTTTGTCCTGCAAAGGATTTTTCCTTCGGCAAAGGCCTTTGCCCGAACGGCGACTTCGTCGCCACGGAATGGGCAGTTGGCAAAGAGTCTGAAAACCAGACAATACCAAATTGCATTTGTTTACAAGCAGAGCGCCACTACGACAACATATTGAAAGGTATGAATCAAAAGCGCGGCCGAGCCCGGCAGCGTGTTTTTTTAGACGGCACAGATTGGGGACCCTATCCCTAAATTTAACCCTAATCCTAATCTTAACCCTAACCATCAAACCCTAATCTGTGCCGTCTTTAAAAAAAAAAAAAAAAAAAAACGCTCCCCGGCAGTGTAAACGGACAAAATTGCGGGGCCCGGCCTCGCAATTGAGGCTGGGCTCGGCCACGGCTCGGCCACGGCTCGGCCGCGGCCGAGCCCAGCCCCGCACTGTAAACAGGGTCAATTGCGCGGCCGAGCCTCACAATTTTGTCCGTTTACACTGCTGGGCTCGGCCGCGCTTTTAATTCAAATCTTTCAATATTTTGTCGCAGTGGCGCTCTGCTTGTAAATAAACGCAATTTGGTATAGTCTGGTTTTCAGACCCTTTGCCAACTGGATTCCGTGGCGACGAAGTCGCCGTTCGGGCAAAGGCCTTTGCCGAAGGAAAAATCCTTTGCAGGACAAAACCACCTTAAACTATACAAGCAAACCACCTTAAACTATACAAGCTTTCGACGTTGAAGGGGTTAATATCCTGAATAGCGAAATAGTACGGACAGAGGGTTTGGAAGCCAGACTAAAATTGGCCGCGCATTTGGCCCAGTTTGCGTTTACACTGAGAAAAGGCTGAGCCGCGGCCGAGACCACCTCCAGAGCGAGGCCAAATGCGAGGCCAATTTTGGCCCCGCATTTGGCCTTTTGCGCGTTTACACCGAAGCGGGGCTGGGCCAAGCCGCGGCCGAGCCTCGCACTGTAAACGGGGTCTAATTTGTGACTATACACATTATTTATCGTCCATGTCGAAAATTGATTATCATAATTATACAAACAACGCATTTCCCTGTAGAGGCATTATATTCTGTTTAACATTCAAAAAAGTGATTTACTAGTTTGTTTTCTTAAATAATGAAGTAATCGAGAGTTCAAGTCTGATTTTTTAATATCTGGCTTTCTTGAAGATGGACGTCAATTCTTTATTAACTTTATTTTTAAAAATATAATATCCCACAACTAGAACACTAACGAGTTAAGATGGTGGATTATACTGCTAGGCTATGGGTTCGCGTCGCCTTGAACAGTAGGGAGCTTTAGATTTTGACGCGCGGACTTTTGAGACGACGCTTGCGTTGGACGTTCTCCTCTCCCCTGCGTCGTGCTGAAAAGTAGCTTTAGATTTATGCTGGAACGCAACGTATAAAAAATAAAATCGCGCCCCCATTACTATATGATCGGTGCATGAAGTACTTTAGCTCTCTACGTTGCAAACTGCGCGGACGTAAAAATAGCCCAGTACGCGTAGTGAAAAACTCAGGCGACGCAAGCTAAAGATAGATCGACTTGACGCGCGCTTCTGCGCACGCTCAGAACATTTTTTTTCCCCTCTGAACGTCCGCGCGTCTAAAATCTAAAGCTCCCTAGTGACTGAACAGTCCCACTCCAGAACAACAATATTCTGGAGAAATTGCAGTAGATGAAGTCTGTTGGCGCCGAGGCTGAGGCTGAGGCTGCCCTTGCCTTTCCCTTGGTTCTCTTGTCTGCCACCAGCTACTTCGATACAATGTAATTCATATAAATCATAAATTCTTCTTGTTATTGATACATCAAAAGGAGGAGAACTTAGCGCTTAGTGAAGATTTACTGTAAAAACTGATGTGTATGCTCTTTTGGTAGGCCTCTCATAAGAAAACATATAAACCCTCAAATCTCATACCTTCATTACCTATTCGTCAAATGTTAATGAATAACTTGTCGGCGTTCTTTCTGCATGGTGTTTGCAATGTACAATTTGTATTTGTCAAGGCCAATTTAAAGGACAACTTCACCTTCATTAACATAAGGATTGAGAGAATGTAGCAATATTGGTAGAAATCATCATTGAAAATTTGAGGAAAATCGGACGATCCGTTCAAAAGTTATGAATTTTTGAAGTTTTTGTGCAGTCACCGCTGGATGAGAAGACTACTGCAGTGTATGATGTCACATGCGTACAACAATATAAGGAAAATATAAAGAGAATTTCACAAAATTTCATTTTTTGAAAAAAGTTCACATTCCCTTGACTCGTTACTGACATATGTTATGGATGATATTATTCCCATTGTCTTTAGAAAGAGGCAAGTCAAATGTTCTTTTATTATGCGAAAAAAGTGAAAATATGTTGAATTTTCTTTACATTTTCTTTACACTGTTGTACTCATATGACATCACGAGCCTTAATAGTCTCCTCATCCAGCGGTTCCAACATAAAAATTTTAAAAATTCATAACTTTTGCATCGATTGTCCAATTTTCCTCAAACTTTCACTGATGAGTTCTACTAATATTGCTGCATTCTCTCAATCCTTATGTTTATGAAGGTGAACTTGTCCTTTAAGGAGCGGAATTTCTTTTTTCAGCTTTAAGCCTGTAAATCTTGCATGCAATAAACACTGTATGACACGTACACCAAAACCATCAGAAGGAAAACAACCTGTCTGTGCAGTTCAAATGTCTGGAAAGACGTGTTTATTTCGTCACATCCTCACACAACTCGGATATCGTCACAGCCACATTTCTTTCCTAAGCTATAACGACGAAAATACAAAGCAAAAAAAAAAAAAAATCAAACTCATCAATGTCATAATTATACACAAAGATGAATATCGCTTTTCTAGCAACGTATAACAATAAAACAATTTGTCTACATGGTTAAAGACATGACAATGTCAATGAACAGTGCCTTGTCTTCTTTGTGCATGAAACAACTCGAGAATGTTGGAAATAAAACGAAATATACTGGATATACAGCATAGTACAAAGCTAATAATATTCTATCAAAAAAAAAATAGTAGTGTAATGAGTAAAAATGGTAGAAACCAGCCAATGTACTGAAAATGTAAGTATGCTATCAACATAACAAACATTCTTTGTTAATGTTATCAAAATATTAACGTAAATCAATGTTAGCCAAAGCAAATCGTTATTAAGTACTCATATGTCTATTTACATATGATAATAAACTCGGGATATATCCTCGCGTTGTTACGATGCGAAATAACTCGACTCAATACGGAAATATATCAACAGTCATTTCTACGTGAGGGCTCGTGTTTTTACCTTAAGTCATTAAACAACTTGTACGCAGCGATGCTATTTGAAATTCGCGTTATCAAATGGAGATAAACCATGTGTCCACTACGGCCAATAAAGTGTTTTACTCTTTACGTGACCTATGCTCAAATTAGAGGCAGCTCGAAATCAAAACCAAAGTAACTTCCTTCGGAAGCCGTCGCAAGAGTTTGAAGCTAGGCAAGAGAAAAATTAAAGGGCTGATACATGCAGTCTCGGTTGAGATGGGCCTTCAGGTTTTAAACTTTTTTTTTCTTTTAATGATGATTTTTTTTTTTAAAGATAATGAGAAACCTCTTCTGAACATACAATTCTAAGAGGAATTCAAAGTTTTTTTTTTCCTTTTAATGAAAATTGGTTATGAAATGGCTGAGATATCCAAAACAGAGCGATCCTAATAAAAGGTGGAAACCACCTTTTATTAGGATCGCTCTGTTTTACTCTGTTTCTAGATATCTCAGCCATTTCAGAACCAACTTTCATCAAATATATTTTGAATTCCTCTTACAATATACATGTATGCTCTTTGACATATCATAAAGTGGTTTTTAAGTAGTGGTTTTTAAGTATCTTGCAAAAAAAAAAAAAAAATAAAAGCTGAATCCTCACCTCAACCAATACAACATGTACATCATCCCTTTAATGAGAAATGATTTCAGTACGTAAATTATTTCCCACCGAGAAGACATCGCATTATATGCTGCCCTCCACGTCGTGTCTTTCCTGTTTAAATTTGCTTGATTTTATGTAACATTTTCTATTTATCTTCTTCCTGAATTGTATTGCGCCTTCCGTACAAGCATTTTTAGCAGAATAGTTTACTTATGAATTTAGCAAAATGTTGACAGCACTTAAGATCTATGAAATATTTCTGCTTTACTTTAAATTACACCTACTGTTCTTCGAAGTGAAAGAGAAAATAAACGAATAAATAATATGCCGAGGAACAAATTAATTTTTAACATGATGTAAAGGGTAAGCATTGGTCTGGTTTGATGGTAGGGAAACAAAATTGAAAAGTCTAGGCCACTACACGCAAGATCCGCAGGTTGGTGGACATGAAGCCGCGTTTTTAGGATTTTTTTTTTCATAAATAAACTTTGCAAAATGTGTTAAAATTAGGAGAATATGCCGGACATGGTTGTCATCGGCATGCACTCCACCAATGTCTATTTCAGAGAGTGAGGAATGTTATTATTCGATCATGTAAGGAGAGATGAATTGGTGAAGCGGTAGATCCTGAGAAGGAATTTAAGAAGAATGAAATGACGTGGGATATCTATTGTCGAAACCACCTGAGAGCGAAATCTACAATGAGTTGCATCTGCAAGCTGGCTGGAGGTCGGTCATGAAAACGCAACAGTGAGTTTACAAAAAGCCTCGAACTGAGCTTTAACACAAAATGGACAATACGCTATGCCACCTCGTAGTGTGGACGCGAATGGGAGCGAACACAAAGACAGAGTAATAGATGTCAACATAACCAGGTATATAAGGAAACAAGAACATACGCCAAGATTTAATGTGTAAATTGTTACATGTACATGTATGTTAGTGTTGAGCATTCTCATCCTTTTTTTCTTTCACCCCCCCCCCCCCATTTCTTTTTCTAGTCAACCAGTTAGTAAATTTAACAAACAGGACGATAATCACAAGAAACGTACCAGAAAAGGGAAAGCGCTTGTTGTGTTCAATTCTGTTTGTGATTTTTTTTTTTTTTTTGGGGGGGGGGGGGGGGTAGGGTGATTTTGGTCAGATATAAAACGCACAAGCATCGGTAAATATTAATTAAATTGAAACTTGTAAAACTTCAATTAATTTAAGGTGACAACCAGTTCTCCTTTGGTCTTAATAAGAACAGTTGCTTTGAAATTCGGATTATTTCAGGTTTTTTCTTTTGTTTGTTTGTTTTGTTTTATGGATGACCTAGAATTACGGAGTTAAACAACATTTCAGCTCAGTTCCAAGTGGAGCAAAACAAGTATTCGAATTCTACATCCCCAACGAGATGAATCACACTTTTCTGTTGTTTTGTTTGATATTGTTATTTTTAAGAGGCTATGAGGTCCTCATGCTGCTTACGGGATTCCCCCCCCCCCCCCCAATCCAATGTTATTCCAACATATCTCATGGAAGCGGTGCGCCCATTAGAGGTTAACTCCATCTAGATTATAGATCGATGGTTGAATAAAACGATGTGAAAATTTGTCAGAAAGCAAATAATAAAAGCAACACAAAACATACGACCGTCCAGTCAGGTGGCAAGTGACATTTTGTAAAACAGCAACGCACATCTACATCTACTAAGCTCTGCCATTTCAAATCATTCATGTGGACTAATTGTACAACATCTACGACCATGGTGACATAGCCGAAACTGGCTTATAACATTAACAACAAAACGCCAAAGAGAGTGCAAACATAGCCAAGCTCTCTGATGATAATCACTGAACATAACTGATGAAAACACTGCCCTCATACATTCTAACCACCTACAGCGGTTCTACGAGGCGGCGGCCGCACAGAACACTTTAAGCCTCACATATCTATCAAACTTTGCCTGGTGCAGGATTAGAACTGGTGAACAAACTCTTAACTACAGTAAGACAATCAATTAAAACAACATCACAAAATGGCACCAACACAATGTGCTATGTGGCTGCAACTAATGTAGTTGCGAACCACAATACGTGTACAATTATTCACACAGATCGACATGCAATCAATGATATTATCTCCTCCTGATAATCTTGAAGGATTAACGAGACGATCTCTCCTCCGTGAAAGAGATGGAGATATTAGTCTTTGCGGCAAGATAGTTGATTACATCAGCAGTTTGTCTTATACTACTTTTTGAGTTACCATAAAGTTCTAGCTACAGTGATTAATACTAGACTGCACACATCGCTTGTTCGCTCGTTTCTCATTGGGATCACAACTTTGCCAAACTTTCTTTCCACCCATGATCCCCCCTTCTTTAGAATGGGTTGATCCCTTGACATCCCGAATCGTAGCTACTCCATTGCACCTTTATTACACAAGCGTGATTATTTTTAACCTGTCCATACACATCACTGATCTCCCACCATTATATGTGGCCACTTCTCACACCGGCGTGCAGACCTGCTACAAGTTATATTCAAGCCTGCATGCCTCCCAGCAGCATGAAATCGAAAAGATCGTCAACTTTGCCGGAGTGCTCTTGCAAGCCAAAAGAAATGAAAGGGGAAAATATACTGATTAGAGAATTTTGCCCTGGTATGAAGCCTTAACATAAGGCGAAGTCGATCAGGTTTTGCCTAATTGGACGGACCCTCTTTCACAGGATGAGGACAAGCTCTTGAGAACATCAAAAACATAACATCAAGTGATTTCAGCGTCTCTATATAAAATTGACTTAGTGACCAGTAACATGAACGTGACGATTGAAACGGGGTACGCACATTAAAGAACATCATCACTACCATTCTAGTTAATTCTTCACGATGTAACGAAGGACATTGAGAAAATATTTGTGCGATATTGTGTACAGATTCAAAGTTTTGCCAGCGGACAAAACAGTTGAGAGGCCGTGTGAAATTAGAAGGGAAAAAAAAAATATTTCGTCACATTCTGCTTACAGGAATGTCCGTAACATTCGAGTTGTACATACAAGTGAACATCATACAACCTGTCAATGACGTCATAGTAAAACGATTCTTACTTATCTAAGACAACGATTGCATCCGAAGAATCAGCAACACAGTTTCCACATTGTCATCGTGACAGAAATTCCCATTCTGCCTTCATCATTATTCTGAGTTTTAGAAAAGGACAGTAGACCTACGGTCTGACACCCTGCCCAACTCTGGCAGAAAGAAGTAAGTGACGTACCTTTATAATGATTTCAGATGAATGGACGAACCATCGCCTAGTTGGACGCCATTTTTTTAGCAGAAACATTCATCCTACTGATACATATAAAGGGTTTGATCGCATGACGAGTTAAGCGCCATTTTCAAACATTTCAAACTAAGTCTATCACCAGATAGAACAATACAAAACCTGTCCACTGATACTATACTTGTTGCGTAAAAAGAGATACTCTTAAAGTTATGATTAAAATATCCCATAAGCTTTTATGATTTTTTTTTTTCGCAGGTTTACTTGCAAATACCTCATCTTGACAAGAATGGAGTTACAGTAATTCATTTTTTGTGATCAAACTCATCATTATAACTTCGGCCAAAGCGTCATAACGTCGTATGTAAAGGAAACACATTTTCCGAATTTCCTTTTAATAGTAATTTTGTAAATTGCTTGCTTAAGGTCAGCATATCAGCGTGTAGACGTAATGTGGAAGAAGCATGATTTTTTTTTAAGACTTTGCATTCACTGCATAAAACACTAGTGTCATTAGCGTCACTAGCCTTTACAGAGGTGGTGAAAGCGTCGAATAATAAATTATCGTCAGTGTTCTCAAAAAGTGAACAATTTCAGAAGCTAGTAAGTATCACAATTATCTAAATTGCACCGCAGTCAGGGCTAACCTGATTATAAGGTTACATCATTTTCAGTGTTAGCATGGCATAAAACAACTTCTACTTATGCTACTGAATGAATACAACCACTGCCCAGTAAGGGTGGTCGCATCAGTCGAAATAGAACAGTCTAAGACGCTGACTCCATTGGAGCTGCGATCCCCAGTTCCACCCTTTCAGGATGATCGCGTTATCTGCATGCTACTTGCATACAACAGATAACTGATACAGTAGTAATGACGAATAATCTTTCTTATAGCGTTATCCAATACCTAGTTTTGCATAGCTCATAGCTTTTTGCTCCGACCTTGAATTACATGACGGTTACATGAAGAGAACTGCATCTCTCCTCCTTCAACACGAATGGGCACAACGAAAAACAAAACTATCCCTTGTGATTACCCCACGTATTTAGATAGGAGAGGTTTATCTAATTCCACTGCGTACCATTTCGAAAACTTTGCTGAAAGGTACTACTCCTATATTTTTGTTCTGTTTTGATGTGTGTGTGTGTGTGTCTGTTTATTTGTTTGATGTATTTTCAGACATACTGATTGTGTTGGAAGAACAGATAGGAGAGATTTCCAGTCTTATTTGTTCTGAATAGTGGTGTACCTAAAGAAAAAAAAATGCCCATCATGATGACAATACAATGACATGGAGAAATATGATAGTATACGAGTATAAATACATAAATAGTTATACATTACTGCACCCCGCTTATAGCTACACTTTGGCATTAGGTTACTCAGTATGAGGTCAGTCTTAAAACATATAATTGTTTTCTAAGCTCTCTTAGTATTTTTGTTCGTTCACAGCAAAACTCACATTTTCTCTATACCGACGAAAAAGTGGGAAAAAAATATAGGACTACTGGACAAGTAAAACACGCAATCACAGTTTATCGAGCACTGTTTTACTCGCATATCATATGCATATAGGTACGAAGGACCACGGGGTTTACCTCCTTGTAGGCTTGTTCAGTTTTAATGCTGTGTAGTATTCAGCACATTTACAACCAGTTCAGCCTTTCCGTACCGCAGTCTGAATCCAAGCAGATATTCTGCTCGATTTTTTTTTTCCGGAAGCACTGGTTATTACTAATTAAATAACTGTGTAATTGTTCCGAAGGCGGAGCATTTAGGAAATAATATCTTTGTCTTTCTAGCTTGATTGTAAACCGACTACCAAATATATAAAGGAGAGAACATTTCGAGATTAGTTATAGGAAACAAATTACGCTTTCTGCACCATCAAACACACATCACAAACGCTTAGAATTGCGTTGGCTTTGCGACTTCCGTAATATAAGCATGTGCTACACAGAGTTTCGAATATACAGATACACTACAATCGGTATGGTAATTTCACTCGTGCCACTACAGAAAAAAAAAAAAAGAAACACACCAAATTTGACATCAACCACATGATTACATGAGTGCTCAAATCAACGAATATTACTTAGAAAAAAAAAAAAACATGACAAAATATTTAAAATGAATAATAGTGCTGTAACACTGAATTCAGTAATATTTTACGTTTGAATCCATGGTGATAGTAAACGCAATCTTACAAACACAATTGGAAATAAACATTCTTTTTGTCTTCTTTCATTTTTCTTTTGTCTGTCAAAGTTTCTATAGAATTGTGAATGTTGGTGATAATGACATACGGAAGTGATAATTTCTTTGCTCCATGAACGAGGGAAAAACTGTGTAGTGGAATAAACAAACAAACAAAAATCATACTGACTGTAATTGCTTGTCCATTAGTACAGTGGTGTCTGTGCTTAACGACAAGAAAAAGAAAGAAAGAAAGAAAAATAAAAACTAAGGTGGCTCCATGCTACTCAGTATGCCAAAATTGATTACTACAAATAATAAATAATACGTAAAATCGAGTCTCCGGCAACCAATAAGGCGCCCTCTATCATGCGGACACGACGCTGTTCGGCTTCATGGCTTCTAGTTCCACATCGGACTGGTCGGGAGGCGGTCCCGCTCCTTTGCTGATCGGCTGAGCTTCCCGCTGGTCCTTGGGTCCCCAGTCCGCGGTCGGGCGCAGCAGGAAGAGCAACCGCTGCGTGTTGAGAGATGAGAAAAGGGCAGGTGCTTGTTGGTAAAGAGGAGGCTCAAAGGTCAAGGAGGCATGAACAGGTCAAAGGTCAATGAGGGCGGGAACACAGCTTTCACGTGCACATTCTTATTCTTTCTTTCGAATTCTGCCTAGCTTTAAGCTAATCACTCTTATCCTACTGTGGAACCCAGGGCTCCCGGATTATGAAGGAGGCCCTCTGAAAACTTTAAAGGGATGATATAGTTTTGGTCGAGATGGGGCTTCAGGTTTCTAACTTTATTGAGAGATGATGAGAGACCTCCTATGAAAAAAAGGGCATACAATTCTAATAGGTATTCAAAGTTTATTATTTTGACAAAAATTGGTCTTAAAATGGCAGAAACAATGTCCCAATGAAAGGTGGGATCATTTTTTTACTTTGTTTTTGGATATCTAAGCCATTTCAAAACTAGTTTTCATCAAATAATGTACTTGGAAGACCTCTTGAATTAAAATGTTTGCTCTTTAATATTTCATGAGTGGTTTGTAATTATCACCAAAAAGGCTAAAATCTGAATCCTCCATCTCAACCAAAACTATATCTATTTGTTGTATAGGGTCCAAATTTTTCTCTCTTTCCCTTCTTTCTTTACAACCACCACCACCACCACCACCACAACAACAACAACAAAACTATACTATCCTTTTAACATCTCTTCGTGTTTAGAAAAGAGAACGTCAGAATCTCCCAAATTTGGAATAAGATAACAGAGATATAATGTATCATGAAAATATCTCTCCAATTGGTAGCTGGAATCTCCATGATTCTAAAATCTACAAAACTCGGGAAAAATCAAGAAAACTACACTATCAATCAGAGCATTCTATTTCCATTTTCAGATACTTGGCAGGGAGAGTAAAAACAGTTAAAATATAGACAAGTAGGTAGATAAAATCATGGTCAAGTCATCTCTCTTAGATGACAAATACACTACTAATTGTTCTAAGATTAATTGAAAAATCCATATGAAATGCACACATATAAACAGAAAGACTGCTCAGCTTTTATGCAGATGATAATCTATCTTAATCGCAATGGATATTCACCAGCCATGCAAAGAAAGTCGCTCATCAATGTGATAAAGCAAAAAAAAAAAAAAAAAAAAAAAAAAAAAGCACACAAATAAACAAACATGGGAAGTACATCCTCACTTCAACGAATGTGTCGCCCTCAGCGGTGAAGACGAGCTTAATCACCATGACGAGAGGGATCATGATGAGGGAAGCGAGGGCCATCAACCATCCCAGGACCTCGCTCCATTTCGGGTACACGTAGTCGCCGTAGTAGACGGGCACGTAGTTGATGAGGCCGAAAATACAGATGAACTGCGCGACGAGAGTAAAAAAAAAAAAAAAAAAAAAGGGGGGGCGAGGTTGAGACGGGGAAAATCGTTGCATGTGTCAATGAATAAAATAGAATTCAATCAAATTGAAATAATCACCAGATTTTTTCACAAGAATAGACTGATATTCACATTATTGTGAACGATACCATGTGCCTACTTCAATAAAAATATATTGGCAGCACCTGTTCTAATGAGAATCGTGATTTCAGCAAAACTTAATCATTGTCATGATAATGTTTTGGAAATGATACTCTAATAACAAAACGTAATGAGGAAGAGAACAAGGGAACAATTAAAAGATGATGACAGATACCCTTGCTTCTTGTAATTACTTGTACAAATAATGTGTTTAAAATCGTAGTTAGGGCGGCATGTTATCCTTCAAGTGGCACAATCATGCAGAGACTTTCCCTATTATAAAATCATACCATATTTTGGAAAATATATTTCGTGACAAGGAGCTGCTGTGGCTCAGTAAAAAAGACAGTTGCTGTCAATCAGGAGGTCCCTGGTTCAAATCTTGTGATGTCAATGATTGTCCCCTTTGGCAAGACCCTTTATACTCACTGTCTAGTCGTTTAAGCGGTCACTAAATGTTTACAAGTGTCCACTGGTTCCTAACTGGCCTCGTAAAACAAGTCGATTCAATTCAATTCTATTTAGATAAAGCATGGACCTAATTTGTAGGTCCATGGATAAAGCCATCAACAGAGCATAATGTATGCATAATATGACTTTACTGTAGGGAAGTATAGTCTGCTAACTAATATAGAGGGCGCTGTTGAAGCTGTGTGCTTGATACTGTAAAGTGGTTCATTTATTTCATGAGAGCGTCTCACCATAATGATACTGGGAGTGACGACCACCCAGCAGGCGGAGTACCAGCATAGGAGCGGCTTGATGACGGGCTGCATCCACTTGTAGTCCCGCAGCATGTACTGGATGTCGCCATTGAAGCGACGCACACCTGTCACGTGACCAATCACATGACACAATCATAGATTTTACACCAATTCATTCACCCACTTCAGTCCCATATGGCTATTTTGTCCCGCTGGCACGAAGCACTCAAATCTTAATGCATGAAATTAAATAAATGGCTTAATACTTGCATGTACATGTATCCATGTCAGTATCAAGGCAAATCAACAACTGAATAAAATATTGTCCATTATAGCCACTAATTCTTTATTGCCGATGAAAGAAAGTAACAAACTTTCATTAAAAAAAAAAAAAAAATCCAAGAATGTGGAATTAGAAAGATGTAAAGGAATGTTGACGACGCATGGAAAACATAAAGCCGATTGCGTTCTCGTTTATCACATTTGTTGTTCATTTCTACCAACTATCATGTCAAATGGAGAACGTAAGAAATTGTCACCATACAACTTCAAATTGATGGAATATGAGAACTGTACAAAGCAGACATTCAATGTAATACAGTTCGACCTCTCCTGCCTGGACATGTCGGGACCGGCGCTAATTCGGATAAGGGATTTTGCCGGATATGGGACACTGATGTTTAATACCCGCAGCTGCCTACCAAATGGTAGCTACATGTGTAACCTCTTGCAAGTAATGTACATTGAAACTCTTTCTTTGCTGTCACCCCAACATTTTGGGGTAGTGAATGTCTGAATACATGTTATTTAGATGAAAATTTGATGTGAATGTATGTTAATTATGTTTGGAATAATGTTCTATTAATTTGAGTTTCTGTAGGGATTTTGCTGGAGTTTAAAATAATTCAATTCAATTTAAATATTGTATTGAAAACAAAAATCACGCCAAGATCGCATCCAGATAATAGAGAGATCCAGATAAAGGGAGGCCGGATAGGAGAGGTCGGACTGTAGTCGAATTTGAAAGTGAACGAGACGTCGAGGAGGTAAACGACTTGTGGTCCTGGACCAGGTCTTACCATAGAACCAGGCCACAGCCACGCACTCGAAGACACCAACAAGCATGAGAGAGATCCAACAACTGTACCAGTTGATCAGCTCAAACATGTAGATCCCACCCTGTGACAATTGTAATCATTTCGCTTCGTGAGCACCGACAAATACGACTTAGAAGTATTAAAGAGAAATTTACCCCAAATACACAAATATGCAAACTAGCGGGACAAAAATTTAACATTAATGTAACAGGAGTGGACCGATATAGAGAAAATACAGAGAGAATTCCAGATTTCAATTTCATGCTTCTTGCATAGTGAAAGGGCATTTGACTTACCCTCTTTCGGAAAGAAGGGGGAATAAATATTCTATAGCTTATGACAGTTACATGCACTTTTGATTCAGGATGAAATATTGTGGAATTCTTTCTAGTTTCTCTATTACGCACCATCGTAATAAGTCATGTTGACAAATTGTTCACATATTTTATAGAGATTAACTGTCAGAGTGATGTGAATTGAGGGTCATAGAAACAGTGCAAAGAAATACATACAGAATTAAACTCCTGCACTCCATGCCCTCACGCACATGTGCATACACACACACTTTACACACGGGGAAGGGTGGCCGCGGGTGATTCTGGCGCTTCAAAGTTAAACATGTTTCACGATGCAGTGACACACTGTATACACCTTATATTTAGCGAGTCTAAATTTTTGCGAATCGTTACTTCTAGACGGTTTCGCGAGTGGTTAAAATCGTGATCTTCGTGGAGTACAGTACTGCGTGAAGAATTATGTATGCGGGCACGTCACATTCATATTGGGATCAGAGTCAATATTTTCGCGTGTCTTTAAATTCGCGAATAGCGCCCGTCTCGCGAAATTTGCGACAATAAATACCTCGCGAAATATTCGGCGTATACAGAGTATGAGTCACATGTATGCAGGCTCCATGAGTTTATATCATGGTCTCAAAGTGCCCTCATTGACCGACAATAAAATGTCCACTAAATGTTATTTTTGACAAGAAATCGAAAGGCAAAATCTATATCCCTCTCGTCAATTTTATAGCCTTACTTTGATGAAACTTCTGTAACTAGTTTGTCTGGTTTTACTCACTTTACTGCAGTAAACTTGAACACAGTTGTGGAGTTATATAAACCTAATGTCTGTTTCTTTTTAAAGTGTGGGCACAGTGACAATCATGGATTCGAAATAGCACATTAATTAGCATATCAAAATACTGCAAATAAGTGCATCAAACTACTTCCACTGGTAACAGTACACCAATTATAGTGTCAAAGTTTCATATTGCTTGGATGAAAGAACCTCTGTATCAAAATAAAAGTTTGAAATAGGGCGAAAAGAGAAATTTTCTAGACATCAAATATAGCTTTCATTCTTCATGCAATTTATTCTTGACCACTAACTGAGTCACCAGCTAAATGTGGAGACAAATGTTATCAGTGTGTCTATCTAAAAAGTAGAAAAATGACGACCAGATGACTATCGGTAAGCAGATATCGTAACATATAATATGAGAGGTTAGACAAAAATAAATATTCCATCATTGGCCATACCACCTACAGAGAAAACAAAGGTACAAATGACAGCTACATCAGTAAATCAATGTTGCTGCTTCTTTCTTTTAACAAGCACGTAGCCTGTAGTCTTTCTGAACATGTGTACTGTTTAAAAGTTAATTTAATTATGTCTGTAGGTTTATTGGTGTTGTAATGTAGTCGTATAAGATAAGGCCTAGTCAAACACTGCTCATGATGATGGTCCCATGTATTGATTTCTCTTTTTTCCCCACATAATACTATGGTATGCATTATAAGGTTGCTTTGACTTTATATGTATCAGCGACGATGTTGTTATGAAATTGACAATTCCTTTGTTGATTTGTATGTTTTCATTTTTTTTTTTTTTTTTTGCATACACAGTATCAATTTGTATTGATTTGTCATTGTAGGTCGTACTTGGAGAAAAATGATGCAGAAATAATCCGCACCAAACCAAACCAGTCGATAAGCAAAACATTGAAAAAAACAAACAAACAAATAAACAAACAAGCAAAAAAAAAACAACAACAACTCTGCATACTAAATGTCTTGTTTACCTGAGTAGCCATAGGAAGTCCAAGTAGGAAGAACGCAATGCAGACGGCTAGCGAGACCAACGAGCCGTGTTTACGGAGATGATTTGGGAAGTAATCAACCAGGCCACTTACGACCGTCTCTACCATTCCAAACTGGGAACGAAAATGTGATACCGTACGTGTCATATAGCTCATAATTCTTTATATTCTTTATATACAACACTCTTCCTCATAATATCCTTGACGTCTTATTTCTTCTGAATCATCAGACATAAATATCTTTATTTGGATTCGCTTTGTCTTTCATTTCATCTTCTTTTCATTTTTAAAATCTATCTTCATCTACCTCTTCCCTCTTCCTCCAATCTTACTTTCAATTTCTTCTTATTTTTATCTTCCTCCTCCTCTCCTTCCTCCTCCTCTAGTTTTCCCTTCATCTTCTCATCTCTCTATTCCTTCTCTTCTTCTCTCACTGAACCTAAGAACTTCACGTTCGATCAACTGGTTAGCTTCATGTAACCCTCTGAATCCGTTAACAACAACAACAAAAGATTTTCAAGTAATTCAAAGCACAACCTTTAACCCTATTCTAACTGGGCTATTTGAGACCAAGTTTTTACTGAGGGGGGGGGGGGGGGGGGGGGGGTCAATTTGACCCCCCTTCAGATCTCGGCCGTCGATCTCGCGATCGCCGCGAAATTTTGCCTGAAGATAGAGCTGGATGTCAACTACAATATTACATATAGTATATAATATATAGAAAAATATATAGAAAAATATTGCCTTTCTATTTTTAATAAATTAATTATGCAAATTTGTGCATGAAATCATATTTTCACCTGTAACTCCATTAAAAAGACTGGAGGATTGCTAAATTTTTGTGTCAGAATTCCTCAAGACACATCAAACACTTTTTGTGTAAAAAAAATAGCTCAATTGAAATTAATTTCTTTTGTTTTTATTGTTTTGTTAATTTCTTATGTATTTTATTGTTTTTTCAACCTTTTGTTTTGTATTTTTTTTTTTGCCAAAACTTGTTGCAGGCACTTTTTCAGGCTTATCTAAACTAGAATTGATTAATTTCAATGGTTAAAAGTTGAAATTTGCACACGATATCATGAATTTGAGCTGGTTTTTTTTTTTTTGGTTGACATGCATATGCAAAACATTACGTAACTTCAAAACGGTGTACCCGGACGTCGCAAATTTGGTCTCAAAATATGCGGGAGACTACAATGAAAAAAGTCGTGAAACGACGCGGCAAAAGCTTTGCGCGTTGCGAAATCGTGGCGCGAAACGTCGAGGGGGGGGGGGGTCAATTTGCCCCCCCCCCCCCCCCGGTTAGAATAGGGTTAAATTACCATTGAACTGTTTTGAACTCAAACTTACACCCTGCAGCTAATTGGCACGCTTATTGCATGATGATTATTATAAATTCTCTAATCTTGTGAACCAAACTGCAGAGAAATAAAATGTAGTAGCTTGAAAAAAAAACAACAACAACAACATACCAGTAACGTCAACATATAAATTCAAGATACATCTTTTTTTTTTATATATTTTTTTAGTAGTAGTATTGAGACTTTGCAAAGAGTTAATAATAGCTTTCACCCCCTTATCAAAACATATCGTTGTTTTATTTGCATGTTAAAAGCCGAAAGGTACACAAGATGAGGCGCAATTTCGTCTGGATTTGCTGTGTCATTTGCTTTGAATAAGATTCCTTCACTCCTGTAGAATTTGTTCTTGTTTTATTCGCATGTACAGGGCTGATTGACATTGAGTAGGGTTGTAATTTGCGAAAGTCGTCTGTTGTTTGCGCCAGGTAAGATTTCCTAACTTTTATGAATTTGTCGTAGTTTTATTTGCATTATCCAGGGTCGCTAGTTACACAAAATTAGGCTGAATATTTGCCAAATTTTTTACGAGTTGTTTGCTTCAAGACTCGGAAAGACTAAGTCTCGGAAAGACTAAGTCTTTTTTTTTTTTTTTTTTTTTCTATTTACCGAGCCAAAGTTTGCCAACATCTTCAGTGAAGTTTGTTTCAAGAAATACTTCTCCGTTCATAAAGAATTTATCTTTCTTTCATATGCATGTCGAGGGTCGACAGGTACATAAGATGAAGGTAAAGTTCGCTGACATCATCTGTAAAGTTTGCTTCACCTGCAAAGTAAGCTTTCCTCACTTCTACAGAATTTGTCTTGCAGTGGCGGATCCAGGCGGGGCGCAACGGGCGCCCCCTTTTATTTTTATTATTTTTGTAAACAAAAGAAGAGAAAAATGTAAAGCTCCCCCCCCCCCCCCCTTTACGGAATTCCTAGCACTGCCCCTTTCTTGGGGTTACCTGAGTGTCGAGCCCGACGAGGAAGAGCATAAAGAAGAAGAGAATGGCCCAGAGAGGGGCGACGGGCATCTGGGAGATTGCTTCCGGGTAGGTCACGAACACCAATCCGGGACCTTGGGTGTAACATAGAACAGATCAAATAGAGCAATTCATTTAAAGTTTGAAACTAGAAATGTCGCTAAGGCGACTGGTATGCCTCCGCCATAATGCATGATTCTCCTAATAGGTCTATAGTACATGTGGACAATGTGTGATTACATTTTCACAAAATTGGCAAAATATTAAAGTGAAAAGTTTGTCACAAATGTGTTAAATGTTCACCTTCCTTGACCTAGGCTTAATTGGATGAATAGGAGAGCATGTATTTGGGGATTTAAGGACTTTAACTTGACTTTGCCCATTCATAAGTCTATGTATTGAGTAATTTTCAAGATATGGAGAAAAAGTGCAATTTCTGTATTGAAAAGTACATTGTTACCATTTTCATCTGGCCTAAAATTCATAGGATAATCACTGTCAGGTAGAACATGCATAAATATGTAGTACGTTTCAAGATAACTTGAGCCACTTCTGAGATATGGAGGAAAAAGTTAGTTCAGCCCCTTCCCTTGATCTTTGACCTTTTGACCTTTGAGGCAAAAAAGAAAAAAGAAAAAAAAAAGTTTCCAGAGAATCTCTATTAGGTTATGCATGCATACACCAAGTGTAAAAAAATAATCATGCTGGCATTGCATAAATATGAGGGAAATAGTAAAATGTTGAAGTGTTGCCCTTGAGCTTTGACCCCTGACCTTTGACCCCATGAACCCTAAATTCTCTAGATACTCACTGCCACTCAGTACATGTAAATGTTCCATGAAGATACCTTGAACAATTTCCAAGTTACGGAGGAAAAAGTGAAGTCTTAATATTTTTACTTGACCTTTTGACCTTTGACCTTTGACCTCATGACCCCAAACTACATGTATATACTAAGTTTCAAGAAAATATCTTCAGGCATTGCATAAATATGGTGGAAATAGTGAAATTTTACGTATTGACCTTGACCTTTTGACCTTTGACCTTGAGCATGTGCACCCTAAAGTTGATAGGCACAACTTCACCCCCTAATACACATACATGCCAAGTTTCATTAGGATACCTCGAAAGGTTTTTTAGTTACGCTGTCCACAAAATTCATTACGGACGGACGGACAACCCGAAAACATAATGCCTCCGGCACCACTTCGTGGCGGAGGCATAAAAAAAAAAATACAAATACAGAGTGTATAATGACCTACGTTCGTCAAAGGCAAACAGACGGTGACAGACAATTTCATGATCTAAGAGCGGGCGATGTGTTCAGAGCTGCCATCATGACAAAACTAAAAATGAAGGAGGAAAAGATTCATTTCCTTCAAGATTAAAAATTTGGTTTGTAACGTCACACAAAAAGTAAATACCAATGTGTTAATCATAATAATGCAGGCTAGTCAGTCAGAGGCTGCTGCGGCCGTGGTCTACATCTTAGGCTGCGTTTAAAAATTTTTAGCGTACCGAGAAACACCGTTTTGAAACATGGTTTTGAAACATGGTTTTGAAACACGGTTTTGACACATGGTTTGACAGAGCAGCGTTTATAATTCTCAGCCACCCCCAGCGTGTTTCCGGCTCTGTCGGACTCTGCCATTACGCATCTCATTTTGCGCAGCTTGGTCCCTGGTATTTTGATTGGTCGGACAGGGCGCGGGAAACTATGACGTCATATAAACTTTTTTTTTTCCAAATCACAAGACGGTTGCCTCTCACTTTCAAAACCTTGTTTCTAGTGGAACATGGTTTTAAATCGCACCTCAACAGTGCGTTTCACAACCATGTTTGTAATCACGACTACAGTTTATAGCAAAAACTAAACCACAAGACACGGTTTCAAAACCATGTTTTGCCCAGAAAAGTTTGCTGTAAACGCATCCTAAAACGGTGTAGGGCTGAGGATGCTAACTTACCGTCTACGGCGACGCTGTCGATTGGGAGGCCGGTCTTGTAGGACATGAAGCCTAGAGTGGCGAAGACCACGAAGCCGGCGTAGAAACTGCTCAGACAGTTGATGAACGGGAGCACGATGGCGTCACTGAAAGACAAACCGCAAACAGTTCATAAATCGTTTAATGGAGTTTAAGGACATACTACATCTATCAATACACTATAAACCAGTATATTGCGACCGCTTGAAGAGAATAGCTGCAAAATTTGTATGCGAGTATGGATGTCGATGGATGAATGTCGTCACTGCACTTCATAGTCGTCTATTTTTTTTTTCCATTTCTATCATATATTCTGGACTGCCTGTCGTACAAGTCACATAGAAAAGTTTAGAACTGTAAGTTTAGACTGTTGAACTTCCTTCAAGCGCACATTTCACCAAAAGGTGTCATACTGTCGCGATTCGTGGGACCTGGATTCTATAACCTTCATTAGTGACTTGTGTGCAAAATGAGACGGAATTAGACGAAATCCCAAGCGAACGCTTTATAGCACTTTCTGCTCAGGAGGAGAGAGAGCTCTCTCACACATGGTGTACTTTGAACAATCGCGTTTGCCGATGAGTCACGGAGATGTCCAAAAGTCCGAAGAGGACCCGAGTCGGGTCAGTCTCTCTGGTCCATGACGAGCGACAATACACTGACTTTTTTTTTCACAAAACCTTAATAGATGATTAGTGTCAGGGTAGGGAACAGGCAGAATGTTCAACCCGACCGGTTTGAAAAGTTACTGAGGGTCTCATAACCTCCCATAATAAGCTTTTGAAACCTTGAGGTAGGAACAGTTTGTGTTTTCTCGGCCACTAAGAGCAACATATGCGTTGTCATTCGGAATGGTTAAAGCACTTTAGCATTATCGCTCGACCACTTGGTGTCATAATGGTATCGTGTGGCACTGTTTACACTACCACGTGATCACTATTATCCAATCACTGACTGATATTTAATTACCACTTGCAATATCATATTTGTTGTTGCTGTTTTCTTTTCTATTGTTACTTGCACAAAATAAAATACCATTTACTTTGTCTTGTCCAAACATATCTTCGCATTTTATTTGTGAAATAAGTGAATGAAAACGCATTCAAACAGCTATGAATCTATCACATCAGAACTTACATCAAACAATTGTTGTTGATCTTGTTGTAGCTGGCGAATGTGAGCACGCCGCCCCAGGCCGGGCCGAGAGAGTAGAAAATCTGGGTGGCCGCAGCGCTCCAAACCTGAAAGGATGAAGGGGTGAGGCGGAATCGGTGCAAAGGTCAGTGACACCAACCTCTGGTATCTTAGCAACGGATCAAACATTAGTTGTAAATAGTTGGCACTGCCCTAACGACGACGAGTGTGAGCAGAAGTGATTCTCACACAATTGTCATGCAAACTTGAAGTGCAGCTTACATTTTGGACCCTCTGTCATCAAAATATATGTGTTTTATTTCATTGCTGTCATCGTGTTAGAAGAGGTGTATCGTCATGAACCGAATTAATTTTTGTTCTTGAACTTTTTGAGAAGAACTGAACGCTGATAAACCCGAGGCATATCAGCTATCTGCGGTTTAGAATTGCTACTCTGAAATTAGCCGATGGCACCGACAAATGTACAACACTGTATGCCATGATAATATCAGAAGCGCACGAATCTAAAATTGCAAATATGGCATTTTAGCGTTTACCAGTGTGACAGCTCATTCACCAAGTACAGATGGGGTGGGAAGTAGTTCCCTCATCTTACTCTGACTCTGTCAATACGTCAATGGCATACTTGCCAACATTTCAAGATGAAATATCTTACTCGTGGATAGCAAAAATCTTATTTTATATGCAAACTGAAGTTAAAAATCTTACTTTCGGTCAAATCTTCAGAAAATACACATGAAAGATATATCTAAATATTTTTTAAAAATCTGATTTCTCTGACAGAAAATCTGATTTTGTTATTTTTAATGTAAAAAAAAAATCTTACTGAATCTGATAAAATCTTACTAGTTGGCAAGTATGCAAAGCTACATCAAAAAGAGATTCTTAATTTTCTGTCTTCTCTGTGAAAGAGAAACCCTACATGAAGAGAGTGCCCATCATTCTTGTGTAATAATAATTCTTATGGTTTTCTCACATTGCACATACATGTATACAACTTTAAGCATCTTTGTACCTTACTCACGTTGTACATTATGGCAGCTGCATCAAAGAGATGACTCATAGCATGAACGTATTTGTCAAATGCGAAAGTAGGAATGTATCATGCTTTAATCGGTGGTCAATTAATGCATTTTTGCATTTTTTTTCTTTTCACCCCATACAACATTCATCATCCACATGTTACCGACCGATGGTTTTTCGAGTTCTTCCCAACGCGGACTGAGATAATAGTTGATCCCGATGTGGGCACCTTCTAGCGTCACTCCCCGGATCAACAGTATGGTAAGAATGATGTACGGAAACGTAGCGGTGAAGTACACCACCTGTTACAAAAGACGCAAAAAAAAAAAAAAAAAAAAGAAGCACACATAAAATGGGCGGAACGATTAACCACATATTGACACGAACATTTGGTTAACATCGTGGTTAGAGTATATTTTACTCAACATATTCCACAAAAACACAGTTTGTGCAGTCCATTGCCGTCGCGACGTGTCTTGCCGAGAAAAAATGTCTCCCGATAATTTTAATTGTGTCCATGATCTCTCGGAATTTATTTCGGTGATATTAATTCCATTGTGACAGTTTACAAGGTAACAGTGACGTTTGTTTCGTTTAGGTGTTTCTTAGTTTGAGTAAAGATTTTATTTTATGTCACCATCGTGTACTCTCGTGTAATAAGCCAGTAAACTCTCATTATCACCACTGTAACGAGTCTTAAAAATTCAGGCTTATCGCTTCATGCGTGATTTTTCTACGAATGAAATACTATTACTTGAAAAAATATCGTTACTATTACCACTGTATACTATAACCTTAATTACAATCTTCATTTATTATCATTCCTCAGATCATTGCACTGGATGTTGTTGTATTCATCAGCTCCCAAAAGGTCTCTATTCCCCCACGATGAAAAACAAAAACAAAAACAAATCTATTACCAAATCACGAATGCGCATGCGTCACGGGGTGTCACTCTCACACACATACTTTTGATGATGACACATTATTTTGCAACGCACCCGTAAGCGTACACATACATTCTAGGCGGGAGTCCCTGTTAAACACATAAAGGTTAGTGCATTGTTGCGACACTCACTTTGCCCGAACTCTTGACGCTCTTGAAGATGCAGAAAAAGATGACGATCCAGGTGAAGAGGAGACAGAGAGCCAACTCCCACCGGAGCTCCCCCATGTCATCCATCGTGTGTCCGTCCACATTCAGGATGTAGTTACTGCCATGGAAACAGGGAAGCCAGCTTTGTTACCTCATTCATTCATTCATTCATTCAGTCAGTCAGTCAGTCAGTCAGTCAGTCAATCAATCAATCAATCACGCATTCATTCATGCATTTATAATTCATTCATGCAATTTATTGATTAATCAATCAATTTATCAATCAACCGTTATCAATCAATCATTCACTTTCATTCACTCTTTCATCCATTTATCAATTAATCAAATCAACCAATAATGTATCATTCATTCATTCATCCACTCATTCGTTCATTCATTCAATCAATCATTCATCCATCCATCCATCCACTTATTTATTCATTCATTCACTGATTCATTCATTTACTCATTCACTTATTCAATCATTCATTCATTCATCCATTCCTTCATCAATGCCCCATCTGCCAAACAAATATGGACACGAACAAACGAAACCCTGCACCCCCACCTCCCTCCCCCCACAGACACATCCACACACATCACGGAGCTACTAAACACGGAGATGAAAAAATAAAAAACCCTCTGCAATTTCAAATTTCGCTTCAGAGGCAGACTCTGAACCAAGACGTTTCACGGAGTGAAACAAGAAAGGTCAATGAACTCACTAGAAGAATTCCTGGGAGGGGCGTCGGGTGCGGTTGAGACCGAGCTCCATGGCAACCGTCTGGTTCTCCTGACACGCCTCCGTATTCCACGTGTGGTTGCACGCCTTCCACGGCACGTCGTGGGTAAACGAACGTAAAAAGAAGAGCGTGCTCCACGCCATGATGATGTTGTAGTAGATGGCTACCATGCCGGAGATGATCACCATGGCCCATCCGATTCCTGATAAAGAGGAGAAGAAAATAAATAAATGAATGAATAAATGAATGAATGAATGAATTAATTAATTAATGAGTAAATAAATAAATAAATAAATATGTACATACATAGGCCTACGTACATAAATGGATGAATAAACAAATAAATAAATACATAATTAAATAAATATAAATAAATAAATGAATAAGTTAATGAATTAATGAATAAATAAATAAGTTAATATATAAATAAAATGGTAATATTTTTCGAAAATGGACTGACACCATAAGCATAGTTTATATTAGTTTTTTAAATCTATAGGGATGCGAAAATGAGTTATATTACATATCATTGTAAAGCTTAGAGTCTGTAAAATTCACATAATAGGCATTGCTAAATTTTCATTTTTGCGACTTCTGACTCAATTCGACAGAGTGCATCACATGAGGCATTTCACAACAACCCTGATGTGCTTCATCTGTGTTCCCACACTTTTATATTGTTCAAATGTAATTTTTGTTGCATACATGTTCATGTGGAAATAATGAAATGAAATGAAATTATTTAAAATCGATTTGTTCAAAAGTTGCAAAACTTGTAAGTTTTGTTAAATCACAGCATACCTTATCAAAAGGGGAAGGCTAGTAACTGATCAGTGGGAATCAGTGGAAATGCTGGGAGATGATTGTTCAAATCCTTATGGGATTCATTCAAGAGTTCATTGTATATCTATTGTTGTGTGAAAATGATTTGCTTCAGAACGGTCTCATATCCAAGTAATGTGCAGATTAATGCCCCGTCACTGACCAGGGACGCTAACCTGGAAGCATTAAACTGCACATTACTTGAATATGAGACCATTCTGAAGCAAATCATTTTCACACAGCAACAGATATACAATAAACTCTTGAATGAATCCCATAAGGATTGGAACAATCATCTCCCAGCATTTCCACTGATTCCCACTGATCAGTTACTAGCCTTCCCCTTTAATTGCTGTATAAAAAGACTACAACAATTCCTGTTACAGCAGTGAAGTGACATAAAGAGAATAATATTACAGTTTTGCTTGCTTGTTTGTGTGTGTGGGTGTGTGTGTGTGTATGTGTGTGTGAGAGAGAGAGAGAGTGAGAGATCTGGTTTGTCTTAGAGGTCTCTCTTCATTTCTTAAAAAGCCTTGACACACCCTCAGCTCTTTGAAAAGATAAGGCTATCGCACTGAAAGCTGGTTATCAGTCGAATGAGTCGAATGTTACAGTACTGAGCGAGCGTGCACATTTTCAGCTTAATCATGATAATCCCTCCATAGAAGTTACAATGGAGAGTTTTCGGGCTATTCATTTCGAAGAGCACCGCTGGGAGAGATTATGTACTTAAACAAATCCTAAACTTCAAGGTGTATTTCTCAGTATAAACACTTTTCAGTAAGGTATTCTTTCTCTCCATATAATTTCCTGGGTTTTTTTTAGGAAAAGTCCATTGTACGGAGTTACGTGTCATTTTTAAGCTTAGAGTCTGCTCTTTCAGAATCTGTCCTTCACTAAAAGTCCCTGAGTCTGGTGACTTTTGGCGGCTTTGTGATGCAAGGTCACGAAGAAATGCAAAATGATTAACTCTTACCACACAAGTCTCCTATACTGATGTGAACACAAACACCCAAATTCTCCTCCTGATATGTTAAGAATTAAAAAAAAAAAGACATGTTATGTTGAAACACTCTGGTAATGATCAGATGGGAAATGGGTGTGAGCTCGCATAATATGGTCGATCAGTCATCGACTAAAAACATCATTTTTTGTAACTATTGTTGTTGTTGTTTTATAGAAAGAAAGAAGAGAGAGAAAAATGGGGCCCTGTACAAATAATTTGCCCCAAAACTATTTCGTAACTATTTTGTAACTATTTTGTAACTATTTTTTGACTATTTTGTATTTTGTAACTATTTTGTAACTATTTCGTGCATAATTGGTTGAACTGTAAGCGGAAGACATCATCCTCATCAACTAGGCTAACTTGCATCGTGTCGGTGTGACAGATATCATGGGGAAAACTTTAAAACCTAGAAATCCAAACATTTATTATT
Source organism: Diadema setosum (assembly GCA_033980235.1). Taxonomy (NCBI): domain Eukaryota; kingdom Metazoa; phylum Echinodermata; class Echinoidea; order Diadematoida; family Diadematidae; genus Diadema; species Diadema setosum. The sequence goes on along the minus strand of CM067068.1, from coordinate 36,883,854 downwards.
TCAAGTCCAATTCAGATGGAAGTTTTCCGTTGGTCTATCTTACTTTAATCTTAGCAAGCATGGTGCTAGATTTTCGATATAAAACAAAGAATTTGATATTGTTTCATAAGACGCAATAGGAACATGAGGGGTGTTGAATCTTTGTGCATTTATTCAATGTATCATGCTTATCATGAACATTTTATGTAGTATAATCTCGGATCTGTTACACGATCCAGATAAATGTTCTTTGCGAAACCCGTCGCGTTCATTGTCTGACTTTGCCTCTACGATGAAGTGGTGATAAATAACGGAGAAAACTAAATAATCTTTGTCGTTTAGGAATTTGACAAGACAATTCAGTCTGTTATAGCCTTTTTTTTTTTGTGATGTGCAATCTTCGAAGCAAAAATAACATTTAATAAGTTGGAAGAGATTATGTTCTCGTATTTTCTTGATAAGAATGTGATAAAGAAACGTAAAGAAAACTGCTGAACTAAGCAAAATGTGATAATTGTTTTTCGTTTGTCGTCACCTTTGAGCATTTTGATTGGCTTGTGCAATCAAAACGCTCGTTCTATACGAGGAGTGTATAAAAACTAAACTACAAGTAACTGTGAGATATTCCTCACGTTTGTACATTGCACAGCCACGGCAGCAGCACGTTGTAAATATAAAATGATTCGTCATGCCGTTTTATGGGGGGCTGTGACACCTATTAAAGTAATGCGTGTCCTCCGAATTACCGGCTTGCCTTTCCGCGCCTGACTAAATTGATGTGCGAGGAACTCGCTAAGACCAGCTGAATTCCAAAGGGCGTTAAATACGCTCAGCGGAAGACAAGTTTTATTCACCTACGGTAGATGTAGACCTATACACTAAACTGCTGACAAACCAATATTGAATAATATACGAGATATGTGATACAAATATGAATGAAGAGCTACACCTCCCACACACCCCTGTACGCACGAAAATTGCTTCAGCACGATTTCCTCGTAAATGCACAAAAGTGGACTTCGCGCCTTCTTGCAGTTCAGTTACAGCTCAAGCTCGCTCGGAAACAATTCGGTGTGTAATGCACTTTGGGTCACTTCCAAAATCGATACAAATGTCGTTTGGGCATAATGTTCACTATGCCGGTGCAGCGCTTAATGCGTTTTTGTGCATCACGCTCTGCTCGCCTAGTTGGCATTGTACACAGTAACCTAAAGTAATCGGCATTTTGGACAGATGTGAGCAGTTCGGTTTGCTGTCGACTGAAGGTTGACACTAATATCAGAGGAAAACAGAATAAAGGAAAGTCATCCTGACGTGAATAGAATCTGTATTTCTTTGAACGCAGTACAAAATAAAGTAGTTGCAAGACTGATAAAAGTAATACAGCCATGAATTAAAATAACCCTGATACTTATGAGAATGAGAATGACAATAATAATAATATTAAAAAAAAAAAATACCGTCAACAAAAAGCGAAATTTCGTCGCACTGATAACGCAGCAGGCGTTCAATACATCATTAACAATGAAACAACACTAGAACAAAATTACACAGTGGAATCGACAGAATATTACTGTGCGCATGCGCAGTCACCTCACTTTTCTCACACAGAAAAAACGGTATACATGTATGTCTTTCATACGTAATGCCGAAAAAATTTTATATCATGATATGTACGGCATGAACAGGCCTGCAAATTCATGAATAATAGGATCAGCTCAGGACGAAAAAGATTAATTCAAGCTCAGCCAAGAAACAAATGGATTTTCAGGAAGAAGCAGACTGTTTGTATTAAAATGCTAGTAATGACTCGCTGCTCGCTTGCGTGCGTGTGAAGTCAGACTTATTTTAGGGTGAAGCCATTTTAATGTCATACTATGTGACGTTGCTTACATCAATGTAACTGTCGGGAGTTAGAGCAAAATATCATGTCGCGCATTGGGTACTTTTGTAGGACATGTCGGGCTAAGCGACCTCCATCCCCAACTTTTGAAAATTAAGCGCTCATATTGATAACCTCACCTTTGGCACAAATCTTTATTCAATTTTTAGAAGCAGGATCATTCTGTCGCTTTATAAAAGCTTGCTTAAATAATACCTTCACCGAAAAAAGACAATTTCTCAGTAACATAAGCAATAATTGTCCTATTTCACTTTTGTCCAGGGCAGCAAAGGTTTCTGAAAAGGTATAGTTCACTCGCCGCTTTCGGTATATAGCGACCTGTTGACGGATTACCAGTCATGCTTTCACTCAACCATAACGTGTTTACCAGAGATGTGTGACTTTCTGCCTGAAAATCTTGACGAAGGTAATGCTGGCAAGAGCGTCCTTTTGAGACTTTAAAGGTCTTTGATGCCATATTCGATGAAATGCGTTTGTTGGAATATGGCGTCAAAGAAATTGAATAGAAATGGTTAGAGCTTACAAGGGAGAGAGCAATGTGTCTCTTGTGAAGGTAAGACATCTGAATTTCTCCTTGTTCAATCAGGGGTCCATATCATTACCAAAGTCGTTGCATTTCACCAAGGATATTACGCTAACCACAGGACAAGAGTAACTCCAAGCAGACACTCTGGTCCTTAGTAAATGGTTTGATAACGTATGATCGTCAACTTGCACTGTTGCACTGTTTATAGTTGTTATCTAGATATCCTCGAAGTACACACACACACACACACACACATATAGACATTAAATGTGCTCAAACACCTTGGGGTAATCTCAACAGCACAAACTCTTGACCGATCTTTCCACGTAGATGAAGTAGTCGAGAAGATTTCATCCAATATGCGTGTATAAGATGTCGCCATGTCGGGCGTTTAAGTTATTCTCGAACAGCTGTGTTTTTATCACCTATAAAGGTATGCATTTAAATCACTGAAGTATGACAGTAAAGCGGTATATCATAATGACGTCTCATCTGGTTTTCTACCATGCTCATTGGCTAGTTTTGTTCCACTCTGTTATCTCTGGAGAGAGAGAAAGAGAGAGAAAGAGAGACCAAAAGATTCGGAGGTCGCTGACACAACCAGCGCAACTTAGAGCACGCCCCTCTTTTTTCGATTTCTGGTCATCCTTCGTTAGTGAAAATCAATCAAACTAACGACACGCCTAAATGCACTTTAAAGGGGGCCTCTACTCTCTGTACAAACTCCTGGAAGCAAGGAAATATGTGTGTGTGTGTGTGTGTGTGTGTGTGTGTGTGTGTGTGTGTGTGTGTGTGTGTGTTTTGCTTGTATGTTTTTTTTTTTTTTTAATTCGCACACCGCATCAGTCACGCACGGAGGGGCAAAAAAGTAATCTATCGGAAAAGAATTGCTGTGATAGGTGTTATTGCTGCCATAGAGGGCGTGACAAGTTATCATTTATTTACAAAATGCTTCTGCGCAGCGTAAAGGTGAGTAATATCTCACAGCTAGTTTACTTTGCACGCAGTTCTAGAGAAACGAAGATTTGCTAGCAAGGGGTGAACAGTCCTTTGGTTGTAATACCCCTGCATCTCTCCACCCTCCCCCCTTTCACTCACCTGCAAAGAGCGGACATGCCTTCCAGATCGTGATGGGGCCCTCCCCGCCGTACTGGCCGAAAGCCATCTCCATTAACATAAGCGGCATTCCAGCCAGAAAGAGCATGATGAAATATGGGATGAGAAATACACCTGAAACACATCAAAGATACCACCAAAAATGTATTAGATAAAGTGAAATTAGACTGAAATATATAAATTCACCAAATCGATTTCCCTCCTCCACCATTTTACCTCTATATGTTTCACTAGAATTGTATACTACAGTATGACATTACGCAGGACTCGAATACAAATTTTCTTTTTCTGGTTTAGAGGTGCTAATAGTATCAGTAAAAGTAGTTGCGCGTTTAGTTGTAGTAGTATAGCAATAGTAGTAGTAGTATCAGTCGTCGTCGTCGTCGTCGTCGTAGTAGTAGTAGTAATAATAATAATAACAATAATGATAACGCTAATTACGTTATTACGAATACCATTCGGTATTACCATTATTCATTATCATTTTAATAATCATTATCATTTGTCATTATTACCTCAAATTATATTTCTACAGCAACACTGTAGTTTAACTCTATGTATCATTATCATTATTTGTTATCATTATAATCATCATACATAATCTTTATCATCATGACAAAAATGGCAATGTTTCAAGAATAAGATCACTTCTGTTTTGTCATTTCTCTGATCCCCCATCTCCGACTTTGAGTTTGCGTTTAGCTGTCTGTTTGTCCGTTCACTTGTTCTCCCTAAGGAGTCACCTACCCCCTCCGTGGCGGTAGCAGAGATACGGGAAGCGCCAGATGTTGCCCAACCCGACGGCGTAGCCAATGCACACGAGCAAGAAGTCCATCTTCTTGCTCCAAGCTTCGCGGGGTGGGCTGCCGTCCACCTCCGCGAGCTTCTTGCTCTGTTTCCTCTCCACGTCGCCCCCTGCAGACACCACCTCGTAGTTTCCCTGCCACAATATTTAATTCAGTTCAGTTAAGTTTATGACAATCATAAAATATATGAATAAAATATATATCAACATGGGTCGTTCATTATCATCCATGAGAATATCATTAAGAGAGGAGATTAAAAAAAAGTGAGATATTTGAAAGATCTATGTTAGTCCCGCATATTACGATGTCAATGTTATATTTTTGTATATGTTCCATTAATAAAGCCATTCAGTATATTGATGTAGAATTTACAGTTCATCATAAACCTCCTTTTACACACACACACACACACACACACACACACACACACACACACACACACAGCATGCTGCAAAAGCATGATAGCATTACAAAGCTGTTGAAAATGTAAGTAGAATAATAGATCACGAAATCAAAGTAAGTTTGAAATGGCGTTTTGAAAGATACCAAAGCAGTGCATAATCATTATTCAATGACGGGAAAAATGCTAACTGGCTTTCTGATGAACATGACTAATGTGACAGGAGAAGGAATCTCACGACATTGGAGTCCATACAGAACTTACAGCAAGGACAAATGCAGCCCCAAATTTATTCTCCTTCACAGTCCTTTTAAAGGATGGCTTACATACTGCCCCGATGTTTGCTTACAAACATTCACTGATTCCTAAGCGACCACGCGTAACAAATCATCTTACATTGATGTAAAAAAAAAAAAAGAGAAAATGTTGTACATATCATAAAGGGTATTTATGTGGCATATCCAATTAACCCTAATCAGGTCGGGCCTTTTTGGCAATGGGGGGGGGGGGGGGCGGATTGTCTTATTTTCGTCTGTTAAACCCTAATTAAAAGCATTGAGAGTCTAACTTTTGACGTGTAGCCCCTAATTATTGTGACTCTTCAAAAAATTCCAAAAGTCATTTCAATTCTTATGTATTTTACTGTTTTCGAAACTTGCTATGCATTTCATTGTTTTTCGACTTTTGTTTTTGTTTTCTCATTGGAAATTGTCACTTACCACTTTGATTCTATAATAAACATAAAAAGACAACTACGAGTTCAAATTCGTTTGTGGACGATATAAGGTCCCAATGATATAAAAAAAAAATGTTCAGGTAAACTGAGCTTTATCAACATTTCACATGAAAATAAGACTCACTATGCCATTGACACCAAATGAATCATACTCGAAGTGACGGTTTTATGCGAATTTTTTTCAGAAAAAAACAACTCTAAAATTCACAGCCATTTCTTCATGTTCTTCCTGTAAAATTTTATATGTCATCTATACTGGCAAACTGGGGGACAGTTTTGCCTCTATGCAAGAGGTCCTAACTGAGGTGTTAGAAAAGGAAAAGAAACAAGAATCTCTCTTGCCCATGCTCCGTGCAGCCAAGAGGTTATCGTACATGCGCTCTATCGAAGGTGTAAAATTGTTTTGACAAAAGACAGCGTTTCTACTTAAGTAGGTATCATTCCTCATTCATTCCTCATAGCAGTCCCTTTCAATATTTTTGGCAGCAAAAATTGAGTGTGTAGAGAACAGGACAAGCGAAAAAAAAATCAGTAAAAACTGTACTTCTTTAACTGAAAATGTTTAACACGCGGAAACGCGCACATTAGATTTTATAGGTACTGAACCGGTGGCAAACAAAATTATGCACAAGTGCACAAGGTAATGCTAACTTTTTATGAGCTACTAATGTTCAACATTTTCAGTCCTGGGGTATTGATAGCAAGAAGATTTGAAGAAAAACTGAAAGGATTTGCTCCGTTACACATTACCAAAATTTCCACACAGGATTTCAGCATTTCCTTTTGAAATAGAGCTTAAAATTGTTGAAGTCAAGAACCTCTGGGTCTCCATATCAAAACTCTAGAGAAGAGCGGCTTGGAGCATGGAACATGAAATTATCATGCTATTGTAAAACCTAGTCATAAAGCTACACACATTGGACAGAGATTCCCCTTCTTCTCTTAACACCTCCCTGGGCCGGGGCTGGTACAACCTTACTGAAGGCGTTTTGCCCGCTGCAGTATGTAATTGTAGAGTATATTCACAAAGATAAGTGTTGATAGAAAATAAAGGGAGAGCTTTCAAAAAGAGTTGCGCAACCGCAGAAGCGTCGTGCTATACCCTGCGCATCAATACAATAATCATACCTCTGTTTACTTCGTCGCTACTTTCAAGAAGGTTTTACGCACAATACAGGACTACAAAAGGAAAACATCTGAAAGGAAACCCAAACCCAAAGAGAAATGTGGATTGAGTGAAAGCAGCAACATTTAGGAATAGTAGAACACATATTTTTTTTTCCCGGATCGACGCGCTTAGAAACATCAGTATTAAGCGCTATATAAATGTTATTCATTATCATTATCATTATCAGTGAAAGCTCGAGGAAAATCGGACAATCGAGGCAAAAGTTATGAGTTTTTAATAGTCTTAGTGGTGGAACCGCTAGATGAGGAGACTGCTAGAGGTTATGGCGTCATGTATGGACAACAATATAAAGAGAATATCAAGGGAATTCCACAAAAATTCATTTTTCATGAAAATTACACATTCCATCAACTTGATACTGACATATATTAAGGGTACTGTTGATATTATGTTAAGGAAAGCAAATATTCCCCCTGCTTTCTGAAAGCGGTTAGTCAAAGAATGCTCTTTCATCGTGCTAGCAAAGTGAATTTTTGTGGAATTCCCTTTATATTTTTTTCATATTGTGGTCCACACATACGTCATAATCTCTAGTAGTCTCCTCATGCAGCGGTTCTAACATCAAAACTAAAAAAAAAAAAACATAACTTTTGCATCAACTGTCCGATTTTCCTCAAACTTTCACTGTTGTGTTCTACTAACTGCTGCTTTAACTCAATCCACATTTCTCTTTTTGCCCGCTGCATTATGTAATTGTAGAGTAATTCACAAAGATAAGTGTTGATAGAAAACAAACGGAGAGCTTTCACAAAAGAGTTGTGCAACCGCAGATGCGTCGTGCTATACCCTGCGCATCAATACCATGATTGCACCTCTGTCTACTTCGTCGCTTCTTACAAGAAGGTTTTACACAATACAGGACCACAAAATAAGAACACTTTAAAGAGGAAATCCAGTCCAAATGTAAGTTAGTCTAATAAGAAAGAGTAAAATGTTATGAGTTCATCGGTAAAAGTTTGATCGAAATCGGATAAAAAATAAGGAAGTTATGACATTTTGAAGTTTCGCTAATTTTTGAGGAAACAGTTATTGAACAGTCAATATGAATATGCAAATGGAAAAGTGATCATGTCATTCCCTCTCAACTTGCCATATAGTTTGTACAAAAAAAATTTGAAATTTCAAGTTTTTCATTCAAACGCAATTATGCCCGAGGCTCAAATCCTCATATATCTAACTGATCACTAATCTGAAGTCATTCAACCAGGAATAACATCATATTTCAGACTTTAATGACAGAAACATTGAATTTTCTTCATTTTTTTTTTGTACGCGATCAATGGAAAATTGTGAGTTTATGACATGGTCAGCTCACTCATTGCATCCACTGTACAAGAACTGTTTTGCAGAAATTAGCAAAACTTCAAAATTTCACAACTTCCTTATTTTTCATCCAATTTCAGTCAAAGTTTTACTATTGAACTCGTAAGATTTTACTCTTTTTTAACAGATTAACTAATTTTTGGACTGGATTTCCCCTTTAATACACATATAATGAGGATGATATTAATACAATTTACATCTCACCTTTCCGTCCATGTCGGCTATAGCTTCACCAGATGTCTGGATGATGTCAGACTGGTCCTGCTCCTCGAGCTTAATAGTTCTGCGGGACAAGGATTAAAGAGAAGCATAATTTTAGAAACGTCCCCTCCCTTAAACTCTTTCTTTTTTGTTTCCTTTGATATTTATGTAGTGTCACGGTGCATGCGTCTGAATAAAGGACTGTAGGGACACAATATCTGGCGCAATGTGTGTTATCTACGGTACAATGTGGTCGCGCTTAATTGAATACAAGGAATTCGTTCCATCGAGCAGGTACAATATACTTTGTTCCATCACGGCCCCATTTCATAAAAGATGTTAGGATGGCAACTCTTGGTGGAATGACAACTTCCACTAGAAACAGCCAATCAGGAAACTGGATTCTTGTCGTTACTATGACAATTGTCATTCCAGCAAGAGTTACTATCATTATTTATCAACTTTTTATGATTCACGGTTCCCTTGACAGACGAGTCATTCGTAGAAATGTAAGAGGATTGAAGAAAATATCACATTCGCCTCTAATTGGCACACACGATGTGAATGTTACTGAAAAGCAACCAAGCTTTCATGGACGCGGATTACAGCTGCATTCTCCTGTATGATAACATTACATTACTTAGCTGTAATAATGATTATCGCAGTAATGACAAAAAGTTCAATGATGACGACAATTTAGTGTTGTCCCTAAAGATTTATTATATAATACAAAGAGTGCTATAACAACTACCACAAAAAGCCCTGATTGCATGACATGAATTGTTGCTTTAGTGTTGTATGGCACTGTGTGACAATCATTATTATCATCATTATCACAATATTACCTTCGCCAGTACATGAAACCTACGAGGAGGTTATGTCATTGGTTCCTCATGTCTGTCTGCCCTGTTTGTCTATCTGTCTGTCTGTTTGTCTATTACATGACTCGAGAGCAGATGAACGAATTTTCACCAAATTTGCGGGGTGTGTTCATAATGAGGTAATAAAGAAACAATTGGAATTTGGGGTCGAAGTTCAAATGTCATAGGGGCTATTAAGGACAGAAAATAAGCTTACTCCCCAAATTGAACTCAAGCACGGATGATCAGCTGATGTCCACCAAAATAACGTATTGTGTAGATGTCCCTATACCTCTCGTTATTTTTGTGCTGAAGATGCTGCGTACAAAATGGCGATATCTTAATCATGGCTGCTTGGCGGAAGTGTGCTCTCTCGGAGTGTTCATGTCATTATTAATATCAGTATCACCATCATTATCATAATCATTATCATTATAATCATTAGTACATGCAGACTATCAACATTTCATTTCATTTCATTTCATTTTTATTTCATTTCCGGCCAAAGCATAAAATAATCATGACAAGTTCATATAAACAAATTAAATGCAATGTAACTTTTACATTTCCAAATGAAATTTAGATACACGTCATTCTTTTACATGAATGAATAAACATACTATATAGTTGAAGAAATACATGGACAAAATGTGACTGAATCATAACTGAACATGCTGCCGGCTACCCAGTGCTTACCGAGTTGTTTATGGACGCTAAAAATGTGTAGTACAGTAATGACATCGGTTTGCTGATCTAACATGTACGCACGTGCACATTATCAAAAAAAAAAAAAAAAAAAAAAAAAAAAAAAAACGCAATCGAGAATTCAAGGCAGATTCGCGTTACTAAGCACTTACAAACGTGCGGAATCGACGTTAATTAGGAACCACTTTCTCTTCACGGTTTTTATCCAGAGTCACCACACAAGCTCTCTGACCACGTGTAACATTTTCTCACAGTTGTTCTTGTGGTCTGTGGCCTCATATTATGACAACCATGTTTGATGATGCAGAATTCGTCACACTCGCTCGCGCTCCGTCAAACCAAATTTCCCAGTATACCAGAGAACCACGTCCGCCGGATGATACATGCTGAGTAACCACTTTTCTCTCTTCAATCTGTATAACTAGGACTCACGAAAAGACATACATCACAGAGATTGTGGACACGAATATACTTTACGCAAGAAGGTGAAGATTTCACCGATACATTAGTTCTTATATACCAACCACTAAATGTCCCTATGAATGTCCGAACTGTCGACACGCTATAACAAACTATATCAGGCAAAAGAGTTTTTGAAGCGAACATCAAAATCATTTGAATAAAGTTTTCTAATATTAACGCAACCGCTGGGCCTAGATTTTGCAAATACGTATAAATCATTACTTAGGGCCTACAGGCCCTTAGTTTCGTTACAACACACACACACACACACACACACACACACACGCACACACACACACACACACACACACACACACACACACACACACACACACACAAAAGGGTTATCAAATAAACAGTTTCGGTCACGTAGAACGCTGTTGTTGAAAACAAATCTTTACTATAGACCTCTTTGGTTTTGGGCGCTGTTTTTCATGTTAATGTTTATTTCAGCAAAAGCTGGGTGGCTTATTTATGTCTAACAATACAAAGGCAAAGCAACACATCTGCGACGTCCTTCATTTTGTATATCCCATTGAATACGTCCCCCCTTTTTTGTATTTTAGAAGTCGCACCCCCCCCCCCCCCCCCCCCCCCGTTACGGCTGACAGAAGTTGTCAGTTTTTCAAAACCAGGTCTATAGCATGTCTAGTCTCAAGTGGTAGAAAGGAATTATTCGCAAAATGCCTTACATTCAGAATGTCATGACCCTCTGCAGCTGTTGACGGGTATAGGCCTATATAAACTCAATGGCATGCGCAATGCCTTTATTCCTTGTGGGGAACCCCTTCTGTGTCATAGACTTTTGACAGTGTGTTCAATGCTATCGGTATATTCGTGCCAATCGGCACTCAAAGCAAACAATGGGTTAGACAAAATATAATCCCATTTCTAGCACACTTTGACAGAATAAAAAGAGTAAAAGCGAAAAAAGCGACAGCATAAGCGTCATTATAAAAATATACTTCCAGCTCACCTTCGACTGTCACTATACAATGTATTTACCTTCCCGTACATTGCAATCTCCTGATGTCGCTTCCCTCCTTCACTCACCTCTTTCTATTATAGGGTCTTCTTTCCCCAAACAACATGCAGTCCTTTCAGGGACTATACATTCATGTGTTACCACAATCCTCTCTCCCTTAAAAAAAAAAAAAAAAAAAAAAAAAAAAAAAAAAATGCGGAGGTCCCCGCAGATGACCCGCACATGACAGTACCTGGCACGTATCTCACCCGTAATTACCCGGAGTTGCGCACGCAAGTCCTCTTTACCAGCAGCCAAGTTTTGGTCCTGTCACACCTTTTCGGGGAAGCTACGCGGGCTTGATGCGTGTGGGGATTTTCCAGCACACAGGCAATTTTTTGCACGCGGACAAGGATTTGGGCGAGTTTCGCATGCGTCTTACCTGCTGGACCCGTGCTACTTACGTTCTACTTACGTCCATTCCGTTTGACCGGCGTGTAGGCGCATGGGTGGCGAGTGAGGGCTGACAACTCGGTGAAGGAATTCCTCTAAAGGAATTTCATATGGCAGATGTCCCACAGAATGTCATGCAGATGACACGCGCTTCAGGCGCAGTATCCAAGGGCAACTTACATACTGCATGTAAGTTGCCCGTGGATCTATGCTTACAAGTCAACTGTCTGTGACTTGCGGCAGCTACGGGCCTCCTGCGGGTATTCTGCGTGGACCTCTGCGGGCAATCGGTTTCGAAGCTCTCACGCAGGTCACACGGAATGCACGCAAGTAGCAGGTAAGTAGCACGCGTCTAGCAGGTAAGACGCAAGTACGGAACTCGCCAACAAGAACATCCTTATCCGCCCGCAGAAAATTTTCCTGCGTGCTGGAAAATCCCTACTCGCAACAAGCCCGCGTAGCTTACCCGGAAAGGTGTGACACGGCCTTTACCACATGCGCACGAGGATAAGTGTTGAGCATCAGACACACAAAGTAAAACCAACGTTTCCAACATCAAATTAAATTTTCAATATGATACCCGGCCATCGTCATACGCAGGAACTTTAAGAAGCATTAAAATTCATGACTAGTCCGACCTCTCCTTTCCGGCCTCCCTTTTCCGGATGTCTTTATTACCCGGATGCGATTTCGGCGTGATATATTATTTTTTCTTTCAATCTGTTGACTACGGGGGCAAAAGGAGACTTCAAACTCAAACAAAATTTCTACACAAATTCACACGAATTACGTATTATTCTCATCATAATCAAAATACATTCATATCTAATTTTCCTCTATACAACAGAAAACTTTCCATTACAAGGGAACGGTACAGGCGATCATCCTTCGGCAGCTGCGTGTATCAAACATTGAGTCTCCCATATCCGGCCAAATCCCTTATCCGGATGAGCGCCGTTATCGACGGTTACAGTTCGTTATTCCGAAGGTTCGTTATTCCGAAGGTTCTTTAGTCCGAAGGTTCGTTATTCCGAAGATTCGTTATTCCGAAGGTTCGTTAATCCGAAAATGTGATAAGGTTTGTTATTCCGAAGGTTCATTAATCCGAAAATGAAATAAGGTTCGTTATTCCGAAGGTTCGTTGATCCGAAAATGAAACAAAGCTTGTTATTCCGAAGGTTCGTTACGGACCCTATTTCATTTCGGATCAACGAACCTTCGGAATAACGAATCCTATTTCATTTTCGGATTAACGAACCTTCGGAATAACTAACCCTATTTCATTTTCGGATAAACGAGCCTTCGGAATAGCGAACCCTATTTCATTTTCGGATTAACGAGCCTTCGGAAGAACGAACCTTCGAAGTTTCGTTGACCCGAAAATGAAACAAAGCTTGTTATTCCGAAGGTTCGTTACGGACCCTATTTCATTTCGGATCAACGAACCTTCGGAATAACGAATCCTATTTCATTTTCGGATTAACGAACCCTATTTCATTTTAGGATAAACGAGCCTTCGGAATAGCGAACCCTATTTCATTTTCGGATTAACGAACCTTCGGAATAATGAACCTTCGGAATAACGCCACAAATGTTCGGATTAACGAACCCTTTTTCATTTTCGGATTAACGAACCTATAAAAGGTATAGGGAATTTGTGTGTTTCGGATTAACGAACCTTCCGAATAACGAACAGCACTAGTTGATGGTACCGACATGTCCGGATAGGAGAGATCGGACTGTACACAAATTGTCATTGTGACTATATTATACGCTGAAGTTATTCCTGTACACGCAATTTTCAGAGGGCTATTGGTGAAGGTGTATTGCTCATTATTAGTGTGTGTGTGTGTGTGTGTGTGTGTGTGTGTGTGTGGGTGTGTGTGTGTGTGTGTGTGTGTGTGTGTGTGTGTGTGTGTATTGGCGTAAATCCCAAGACCCTATAAATAAGACATGCAAAGCGCATGTGCTCCATTAAAAAGCAACTACAGAATAACACTTTTCTATTTATATTTATTATACATGAATAATTACATTACTTTTTCCTGAAAGGTAAACGAATCATATAGCGAATTGACAACAATACGAGGGAGGCTGTGATAGTTTACATCGACTTTAAAACATGGTGGTATAGTGAACTAGACTCTGACACAGCAGGTTCTCTAAGAGGCAATGTTGTGACGTCATCCGAGTATATGTAAACAAGCGGATAAATGAAGCGGATAAATGTTATGCGCAAAGATGCTTACAAACACACACACACACATACACACACACTTTTTAATGATATTCTTTATTTGAATTTCATTCAATATCAGCCTCTTTTTAACATTAAAATTAGTTTGAAGAAGAATAAGCAGCTGTTCTTCTCACTTGTGCTGCTGATATCACTTTTTTAAACATAATAAAATGCAATATTTGGTGTTTTTTATTTGTTGCAATATTGATAATTGATGGATATAGATACTATTAAGTGAGTTTGATGGCGGCGAGGTGGGTGGTATTGAGCCGGGAGCGTATATCCTTTACATTCAAACCAGCTTGTCTAGATGAGCAATGAATGTTGTGTGTTATCATGCCATCCCATCTACTATAATGGCAAAATCATTCTGTCCCTCGGATTAGACATAACATGGAGGTCAAGTGTTTGAGAGTAACGCAGCCCGCTCACAATATAACACACCCACTTCATCTATACATTAATTACAAAGAGCAGGGTGCAGAACCCTTTTTAGCATTCCTCCCCATTTCCAGCATTTCCGTATACATGTTCTTACGATATTTTGTAAACTTATCCTTTATTATGTATTATGATGAAATTTATGTATTCAATTACTGTAAAATATTTATATGTTTCTGCTGGAAATGAAAAAATAAATAAATGAATGAAGAAAAAAACAACGGTGAAGCGGTCCTCCACAAAATAAATCAATACTGTAGCTGCTGCTGGACCCCATGAAAAGTACTTATATTCTCTCGTCCAACTGATTTTTTTTTTCTTTTTTTATGTTCTGAATTCCATGAAGCTGTGCAGAACTACTTCTGAATGAAAAGTACTGCACCATACTCATCAGTAAGGCCTGCTGAGACCAATCACCCATTGGCCCCAAGGCACATCTTCTGCTGATAAATTCAGCGCGAAAAGCATACAGGGACATCCATGGGTATCTTTAAAGGGGTCTAGGGCAATTATCCCCTGGGCAATTACCCCGGACTCTTCCCCTGACACTACCCCTAATCCTAATCCTGAACCTAATCCTATAATCTTAACCCAAACTCCAAACCCAAATCTAACCCTAACCCTAATCTTTACTCTAACCTTATCACTAACCAGTAATTAGCCGGGGGTAATTGCCCTCGTAAGCTTTAAAGCCTTCTTGGATTAGTTATTCTCTCCTTCCCTTTTCACACCACTACTTTGTATTGATCCATTCAAGTCTTAAGAATTTCTATTTGAGAATAACCATGCATTTACTCGTATTTGCGCATCAATTCAATTTACTCCAACCATGCCGACACAGAAGATAGTAGCGCATCACGGAAATGTCATAAGATTGCATAATTCCCATTGGTCAACACGGACTAACTATCCTGTTCTCTATTAGCAAAGTCAAACACAGAGATAGAGAGAAGGGAGAGGGGGAGAATTTAGGTTTAACCCTCTATGAATCTCAGTCTCGCCTTGGCATTGATTTTGTATATATCATGATCTCGCCTTGGCTTATGATCAGATTAAGAATCTGACCCTCCCCTACATTTACTCCTAGAGGTGGTCTTGAAGAGTGAGGGTTGGCTAACATTACTTACTGTATTTGTGCCAACCCCGTGCCCGGCCCGCGGCCCCTGTCTCGTTCGGCCACCGCGTACATCAGGAGGCCCGCGTAGCCGCGGGGAAGACCAATCTCCACCAAGTCTTCTTTGGTGGCTAAACGGAGTGTTCTCATACTATCGTATCCGTGCCTCGACAAGCGATTACGACATTCCACCATGTCGGCCTTCTTCAGCAGATCCTCGACGGAGTCGGACACATGGGCGGTCGTGGTCGAACCGCTGAACGACGCCGCGAGGGAGATGTCGGGATAATGCAGCGGTGGGTAGTGAGGGGCGGGTGTGTCCGATTGGTAGGAGGCCATGCTGATTATCTCGGATGCGGAGCGCTTCGATCTCGACGGTGAGACCTTCAACTTCTCCTCCTCTTCCAGATCGACCGACAGGGGATTGACCAGCCCGAGATCGTCCGCATGCATCTCGCCATCGTCTATGTCGGTGGAAACCACGACTTCCATGCTGTCACTGATCATGGTGAATTAATGCTGATGTCGTCAGGTACCTCAAATCGTCTTTCGTTGTTGATGTTGTTGTTTTCAGACACCTGTCTTTGTGACCAGCTATGGACTTGATGGAATCCTGCTCAATGCACCAAGTTATCTTCTTCGGAGTTCTGAGAATACCAAGATGACCTTTAAGAAGCTCAAGCTCACAGTACTGTCATAGCACTCAAATCACAATCATTGCTCGCCGTAAAGTTGCGTATTACCGAGAGCTCTCGTGATTAAGCCAATAATTTTGGTCCAGCTGTAAGGTCAGTTCCAGAATTTCGATGTCACAGGGTGGTGATCTCAAAGCAACACACGGTGAGATTTCTCGCGGTAAATTGTCTGCCGCGAGAAGAACAATGTGTATAGTCTCGTAATACTTCGAAAATTATTTCCAAATACGCTGCACGTGTATTGTGTTTGACCCTGGGGTGTCTATGTGTAATAATGTTGCACATAGCTGTCACATGCTGCACCTCGTCAGTCGCTGTCTGAAGTGAGTCATGAGAACTATGTCAGCATTATCCTTCACTCTAATTCACGCTTTTGATGTAGATTTACAAACCATGCAGGGAAATAAGAAGTTAGTGGGACTACCGGTTGTAGTGAGTGCGAGTAGTCCTCTGACTCCTATATCGTCATAAAACTTCGTTTTTAGGCTAACATACGGCGAGAGTGGAAAACAATCAATACAGTTTATGTATTACTCCGTGATCGTATTGGAAATATTACGTAAGTCCAGTCGATATCTGCTGACTGTCTTTCCATTCTGACAGCCAGTGATATTCAAGTATGATCCAAATATTATATTCCACCTCCCAGCGCACAATAGCACACTGCACTGGTATACGGGTCAAGCTCTAGAAATGCTGAATGAAAGTTATGCAAAACGGATGGACAAATTGGATAGGAAAAGATGCGCGCATTTCCATGTCCATTAGACAACTGCTATATGATCCCCCCCCCCCCCCGAAAAAATGACGGGTGGGGAGGGCCATGTTGTGTGAAAGATAAGAAGTTACATTAAAGTTAGACTGTTGATTTTAATTCCTTGAAAAGACCCACATTATATAATACACTTCGCAACCCTATTTCTCCTCCATTGCATCCCGTTGAATAAACTCATCATCACAATCTTCATCATACCAATAATTCAGTAATATTCATAATTCGAAGATTCGATCATTACATAGGTGAAAAAACAAATATTTCACATCAATTTCTGAAAGTTAATTTTGAGTTGCTTTCTATGATACTGCACTCTCTTCATAGATATAATTATTGTACAAACGTATAGCACCTATAACTCCTCTCGGTCATCTCATTTGCTATACCTTCGAGAGAATTTACTCATTTTCTAAATGTTGGAAATTCCCATTACCAACGCACATGATTGATACGTTAAAGGGACATTACATCACAATCAAATTCCTTATCATTGTTTTGTATCAAAGAAAGCCTACCGACCAAAACAAAACAGAAAGAAAACATGCGTTTACAGTTATAAACACCATCGTAAAATACGAAAGCAGAACTGGCAAGAATAAAACGAACTGTAGAATCGAATAAAGTTTGGGGTGCTGTTTTGTTTCTTCCTGGAATATTGTGTGCACATGATAAATCACACACACACACACACACACACACACACACACACACACACACACACACACACACACATACACACACACACACACACACACACACACACACACACACACATCCCATTTAAAACCTTCTCTTAACCCCTTTATGTCCTCTTTGCGTGTATTGCCTGGAACAGTTTAATGTGGTGTGCCCCGGAGGGTTAATCCGCATCCTAGCTAATCCCATAAACTCAAGAAGCCGTCAGCGATGTTCCTCCCCTCTCTGCTATCGATTTCGGATGACGTCAATATCGTCCATCTGCCAATACTGTCCCGTTGACAAGAACATAGACATTTCATTATGGTATGTCCAAACGTAGAGCAACGATCAATTATGGCCCACTCCAAACCTATCCTCATGCTGTATTACCATTCTGTTAACCGTACTTCGTGCTTGTCGTACATCAGCTTTCGTCAATGTGCAGAGGAAGTACACGTATTGTAGTTGACATTTTCAAACATATTAATGATAATAAAATTTGAGTTTCAAAGTGACATGCAAGTGCATGCATCCAAAATGCACAAACTAATATTGCCTCTTTGCTGGGCGAAGTGAACCCATTCCCGATTCATAATTTTTCCATTATTTCGAATTGCCAAACCTTTAGACTGGCGTCCTCCGCTGGTCTTTAAAATCCAACTGTTTTCCAACAGGTAAACATTGCAAGAATTTGATGACATTCTCACAGATTCCAAAGATACAGACGTCTACACACGTTTTTAGGAGCTGGATTTGCTGTCACTGGTTATTGGTGTCCTTTTTAATCAACGTTTGTATAAGATGGTGATAAGTAAACAAACATCTTTATCATCTATAGAGATCTTCACAAGGGTATATTATGTACAATGTGTATACAACATCAATGATTTTCACAATTCATAGGTTGCGACTTGACATTCACCTGCGACTGTGTTGTCTTTCGAATTCTTGATTGATGTTTGAAAACGAAGGTGAGAAATATTTCGATTTTAACGTGCTGATTCATCACTATCAGTGTTATGGACCGAGTGGACCAAGTACAGTATGTCCCAGAAAAAAATACAACGGATTTTCGCATTGATAACACCCGATATGCTTAGACCGTCTAAATGCTACTTCAGGGTTGTGAAATATAACATCTTAGCTCTATTTTGCAGAAAACCCCATTCGATTTGGTTAAGCGGTCACAGAGAAATGTGGATTATTGTAAAGCATGTCATGAGTCTGATTCTTCCAAATTTAGCGCTTGGATGCTCTTGAACACAATAGACAGAACTTGGAGGGAAGAGATTCCTGACTTGCTCTACAAAATTCCTCATTTCTCTTTGACTACTGAAGCAAATCGAATGGGGGTTTTCTGTAAGATGTGGGCAAAGAGTCATATATTCATACCCTAAAATTGTATTTGGATTGACTCACGGTCTTTAAAAGTTATCGTAGAGGAGGGTACCGTTGTAATTTTTTTTTTTTTTTTTTTTTTTGGGGGGGGGACATACGGTATATTAGTAACTCCTTCTTCCCTTTCCCCTTCTCCTTCCACCTTCATCTTCTTTTTTTTCTTCTTCTCACTTTCTTGTGTTTCTTTCCTTTGTGTCTTTCTATTCCTGGCCAAGTCCATTTCTCAGCGTTTCCTCCGCTTTGCCTTCGCTTCCCGTATCGTGTTGTAATCCTATTACTGCTCTCCTATATTTCAACTGACGTATATACTTATGTCCGACCTTGAAAAAGTGAGGTCATAATTCCCCTCATATTTTAAATGCAATCTGTTTGCGACCCAACTGACGCGAACGTCTAGTTTCATAATATCCAAGTACAAAGTTGTTTTGAATGAAATTGCTATATACTGATATAATAAACATAAGCATGATAATGAAAATAAGCATGATAATAAACAAATAGACGGTTATATAGCCAAACTCTAGTTGAAAATGGACAAATATTTCAAAAAATTACGAGCGCAAGTCATCACACATGACGTCCAAACGGGACCTTCATTGTCACGTAGTCATATCGCGGTGAACTCAACATCTGCTGTTTACGCCTGAGGAATAAAAAAAATAATAAAAAAAAATAAGAGAACTTGCGGCAAAGAATTCGATTTCTTTCTGACTCGTTGAACTCGCATAAAAATCAGATAATTTCTGTGATACATCTTGATCAGCGTGGTGTGTGATATCTTACATTAATGAGAATGATAACGAGAATTATTCCTAGAATATCTTATGAGAAAACAAATTTGACAGTGTGTCCAAATTGCACGTTTTGCCCACTGGTTTACCCCCCCCCCCCCCCCCCCCACCACGTGAGGTCCAAGTTGCTGTGTGTATATAGTGAACGCTGTATTTGCATGTTTTTAAGTTGTTTCCCTGAGTGCCCATAGTGTCCGAAACAACATGTTACGCTGGGGTATTTTTTTAATGTCAATGTCTATTACTTTTCAGCCATAACAGGGGGCCTTCAGCTATATGCCTAACAATAAATAGTTGATTTATGCACTGATAATAACGATGCACCTGACTCATTGCTTGTTAATAACCCATTCACAAAATCATCTTATTTTGCAAGCCCCCAATTAAGTATGGCCGACGTACAATAAGTTACCGTGTTTTAAAAGCCGATAGGTCTATACATTGAGATAGAAGTCATGAAGCATATTGTAAAAGTGCAAAGATCGTGACCTCTTATTTATGGAACTATACTGTCAACGTTTTGTCATAAAAATTTGATATCGGCATTCATCCGGTGCGTTAATAGTCAATACGCGGGTGTGCACTGATCTCCTGTCTAGGGACTGTATATTTCTCCATTTTTCTCCATCGTACACTGTAATTTAAGGCCTATAGGACCTACCCATTATAATCCAAACAGATTCGTGAATGGTAGTGTTCTCGAAAAGAACAGAAGTGACTCCTGGCGTACGAGCAAATCAATGATCAGCGAAGCTGCGACCGTATAAAGCAGTGTGCAATTATTTCTACGCGACTGCAAGAGCGGATTTTGCTTAACTGTCATTAACACTGACGAACAGTACACATGACGTATCCGGCATTTTGAATAGTCTTTAAGGGAGGGGTATAGGCCTACTAGAATCAACATGATGAAGGGAAGAGAAGTAAAAAAAGATACAAGACCTCAAGTCTATGCAACTTGTTTCTCTCTTTTTTTTTCTTTTTTTTTTGATAATATCTTGAACCCAAGACAAACTAGGCACACATACATTGTATGTAAAAAAAAAAAAAAAAAAAAAAAAAAAAAAAAAAAAAAAAAAACAACAACAACAACAACAACAACAACAAAAACAAAACAAAAAACAAACACACTGATGAAATTGTCATTGAAAGAGGCGTTTCGAATTTCCGCATTCAGCTGGTGTCGTTTTCCGTCACCGCTATTATTTTTAACAGCGCCCTCAGTGAACAACTTCGAGCAGAGGTTGGGCACAGAACAGTCCTCCCTGTTGTACCGTGTCAAAAGCTGACGAGCCACTTACAATATTAGCCTACGCGGCAATAATATACTTGTAGGCTTTCAAAACTGTCACAAGAATTTTTATGGCACACTCAAAACTTTACGAGATTTCCTGATTTCAAGTGTAATAGCATACATTCTACAATAATTTCCTCTTCAACATCGAACGTACAGAATGATGCAAAAATGACAAAAATTGAATGAGAAATAAGGAAGATATGACATTTGGAAATTTCACATATTTTGGAAAACATTTCTTGACCAGTCCTTATGAATATTCAAATGAGATAGTTGACGATGTCACACCCTCACAATTTTTCATGTAGGCCTATGTTAAAGGGGATGGCTAGTAACTGATTAGTGGGAATCAGTGGAAATGCAGGGGGATGATTGTTCCAATCCTTGTGGGATTCATTTAAGAGTACATTATGTATCTATTGTTGTGTGAAAATTATTTGCTTCAGAATGGTCTCATGTTCAAGTAATGTGCAGTGTAATAGCCCGTCACTGTACAGGCATGCTAACCTGGAAACATTAAATTTGGAACATCGCGAAATTAGACAGCACTGCGTCCTTCGGCGCAATTTGGCAGAGTTGCAAGTCATCGATGGGCGATGAAATAAGTGACGCATCTTGGCTTTAAACCACTCAATATTTGATGAGAATTGCAGCATCAGCGAACTCAACGATCATCATAATATTTATCTACTATTAGGTTTGTGAGATAATCACTATACTCTGTTACAGGAAGGACGTATAACAACGTCAATAAAGTTCTGTTTCACATACCTAGATCACTTGCTTTTATCACTTAATCGCAAAGCATTGATTTTCTTCTTTATTTTCCCGATTTATTTGTTTTTAGTGGCACACAGAGTACAAAGATTAGGTTCGGCAGGTGCCTTGTTTCTTTCTTTTTCTTTTTCTTTTTCTTTTTCTTTTTTTTTTTTCTTTTAGGAACCTGGTATCGTTACCGCTTTCACGTGTAAGTTTCTTCGCGAGATTCACATACGAGAGCCCACAGCTCTAGGGTATTTGCTCAATAAAATTTGTATGCTTCACAAAGTCCAATTCTAGGTATCAAATACGGACACTAATTATCAGAAGGACATCAGGCACTGAGCCAGAAAAGCACTTAAAGGGGAAATTTACCTGAAATAACAACGTCAATGCAGTGAATGCAGAAGGATTCGTAATTGTACATATCAGTGGAGTTTTAGTAAAATGGGACTATCCGTTTAAAAAGTTGTTGTTTTCTTTTAAGATTTCGCTGTTATCGATGAGTAAGACGACAAAAAAAAAAAATAATTATGTCACAGGGTATGACAGCAACATCAAGTAATCTGTAGAGAATTTAACATATTGTTTTCAACTTCTCTTACTTAGTAAAAGAGCACTTGACTCGCCTCTTTCAGAAAACAGGGGGAATCACATTAACCGTAATATTTATCAATAAGAAGGTGAAAGAATGTACTCCTTAGAAATTTAAAAAAAAATAGTAATTTTGCTGTCGTGAAAAATTGAAAGTCAAATGTTTTTAACTCCCCTATACCACTGTCTGGTTTCAATCTTTCACTTTTCTGTTTGTTCTAGTTTTGCCATAGTCACCTCGACCATAAAGGGTCGCTCGGAAACTCACAATGGCCGAACTGAATTACTCCCGTATGTACCAACACCGGTGATCCGTGTGGTAAATTTACATGGCCCCGACATTCTTCACTATCACACAGCAAGGCATCATTTTCAAGACAAAGTTGTACATAAATATTATCTAGTACAAAAGAACTGGTCGAATGAGGAGTCGGAGCAGCTGTATGTGTAACTAATGAAAATCCCTCCTTCCACAAATAAGGAGGTCGCTCATTAAATCAAATGAACATAATCAGAAATATCATTATAGGCCTTTTCCTCTACATGCAACCAAACGACCTCTAACACCGCCCTTCCAGCTAAAATGAAATCGGTGTTTGCACGCCACCCATCAGCTGAGCCGAGGAAGCGACTTTGATGACACGTGAAACTGTTCGATGGGCAATTGCCATGACAGGTCACTTGACTTGGATCCAATCTTTGCGTTACCCCGTTGTGTGTCTCGCCACATCCTGCACTGAAGTGTCCGAGGACGGTAAAGATAGGGACGACAATACTGATGATATAATTTCAAACATTGAAGCCCCGAGCAGCAATAATTGAGTGACACTTTAGTTTACGCCAAGTCAAACAAAATGTCAGGGAAGATTGGTTTGAAATGTGACAAAATGCCTTCCTGCTGCCGATTTGTTACACGAGCATAAAACTTCCTCGCATGAGAGAGTTGACTGCTATACCAATAACCGGTGAATTCATAATGCTAAGCGTTTGTTAGAGTAAATGTAGCAACGCCTTCCGAAGGATCGCGGGTTTGCCTGTGGACAACTACGCAGATGAAAAGAAAAGAACTCTTTCACGTAATTAACGGTAAAGACTTCATACATATCATAAAATATATCGTCATGTACAATGTAAATATAGCATACAGGCCTATATATTTACCTTCTAAATGTGATCATAGAGTCATTAGGTGGGTCTTTACAAAAATTCTATGTCCAACTCAAACAAACAAACGATCAAACAAACAGATACGGGTCCGGAGTCAAGGCCGCTCTGTTGCACAAAATGTAACAGGTACCTACAGCGCAATGCTTTGAAATAGGATTCGCCTGAAATCTATTTAATGAAATCGGTTTGCCACCAGCGACTGTTTGAGGTCGGCCCAGAGCCGCATCCGATGCGATCTGTTTTGTTATGTTTTTATTTTTTTTTCACGGAAACTGACCTGAGATGGACTTCTCACGATCTATACAATGATCTAGAGTGACATGCGAAGTGACCATTCATAATACGGTACTGTAGACGCTCATCAACGGGTAACCATCATCCCTGCAGAGTTAACAGCACTTCCCACAATCAATAGATACATTTCATCATCACAGTGAGAACTCGGCTTTCCACGTTTCTACAGACGACTCTCTGTCAGTGGTTGTGGTGTGTGTGGCGGCGGGGGGGGGGGGGGGTGTCCTTATTATGACGTGTGCAGGCAGGGTGGGAGGGGGAGGAGGGTGGCTGTAACCATAATTACGATAACATGAAAGGTTTAGTTCAAGTCTGCTTAGTATATACTATTATGGTCTATATACCTTGCCACGTCTGGGCCCTGTTTTATAAAGAGATATAACTGATAGTAATTGATTTCTATCATAAGTCTATGGCAGCCTGTGTGGTAAGGGAATTTACAATCGATTTTATCTTTTGAACAAACGGGGCCCAGATCAGACCGGACCAGGCTCAAATTCCTCACCCGACGCGGGTTTGTTGACCCCCACCCCCCCCCCCCCCTTGCGGTGGGTGACAGAATGTCTACTTGAAATTGTGTGAGAAGGGTGATGTTCATTATTCCGAAACACACAAATCCTTGTATTAGGGTTCGTTAATCCAAACATGTGTTGCATTATTCCGAAGGTTCGTCAATCCGAAAATGAAACGAAGGTGCGTACTGACGATCCATCGGAATAACGAACCTTATTCAATTATTTTTGGATTAACGAATCTTTGGAATAACGGACCATATTTCATTTTCGGACTAAACGAATCTTTGGAATCACGAACCGTTTCGGAATAACGAATTGTACCCATGAGAACATCCCTCCGTTCTTTTCATGGTCAGCCTTCTCCTAGTTTGTTTGTTTTTGTTGTTTTTTTTTTTGATAATTCTTTATTCGAATTTCGTACCATTTCATAATATCATAGTTTGCAGGCACAAACCCTCGTTGGTCGTAAGGGAGTCTGCGTGCGCCAAGACTAATACATGCACCACTGCACCGCAGCCTCTCGAGATCTCCCAACAAGGTGGGGGGAGGCTGCAACACACGGCCTATGGGACAGTGCCGGAGTGGTGCATGTACTACAGTATTAGTTTTGGCGCAGACTCCTTTACGATCAACAAGGGTTTGTGCCTGCAAACTAGCCTTCTCCCGCTTTCTCCCCGCATTTGATTTCTTGTGTGGAAGTGTGAACGCGCCAGCTGAAGGCAACTTGTCGAAATTGTCGAGGTGCCTTCACGCGGAACATGCTGTGAGAAGGCAACTGGTTACAAGTTGCCTCTATACAAGGTACCTTGCTTAGGACAAGGCCACACAGTGACTACAAGGATTGGTGCAAGACGGCTTCCTCTCGTGAACAAGGTGCCTTAACCCTCAATCTTCTCGTCCGAAACATGGAACGTACGTGAGTTTTAACTCGAGGCGTCTTCTCGCCAGCTTTTACACTCTCGACATAAAGTTCACTGTATAAAAACAAACAAACAAACAAACAAACATTTGGAGCTGAATTGCAGTGCAGTTCGAACCGAGTCTCGGGCAAAAGGGAAGCGATTCTTCGGAGATTCAACCAGCACCATGGAGTGTCCAAACGAGTACCTGAATATAAGAACGACCCAAGTCCAAATTTGGCTGTCGCGTTTGAAAGCCATTAACGTAGTCATGCAAATACAGATAATAATTCAAGTGACTGTTTTATATTCAAATTTGAATTAATAGCACCCCAATAACCGAAAACACTTGAGGGAGTAGGGATCTTTTTATTAATTTCCATTTTTTCTAAATCTTCTCTAATGGACTTGAGTCGTTCTTATATTCATATACTCAATTGTATAACTAGTTACAAAATTTTTACGTGCTATATTTACCAGTTGTAGATTCCGTTGTGGGACTTGCCGCCGAATGCAACCCTCAGCGTCACTGAAATCAGTTCAACCAACGACCAACAGCAGAAGCACCTGGAAGTCTCTATGGTGATCCTGGGAATGACGTAAAGACGAGGGGAAACGGAGGGTGTCGATCTCATACACACCTTGGTTTGACGTTGCCCTATAATACGTCATCGATAACATTCACAATGTATTCATCTCGGTCTTGGCATCGGATTAAAAACAAATAAACAAACAAAAACCCACACTATTCAATTAACCGAGGAAATACAGTGATATAGACCAGCAAAGATTGCACACAGGAGTTTTAAGAAGTTTTACCACGCACGCAGAATTGGATGAAATATGAAAGACGAAATATTTATGTACATAGCACAGAGAAGAGTTTCTTTGTTTATGAAGCCTTCAAACAAAAGAGCAAAGTTAACAGATGGTTTTCATTTCGTCAAAGAATATGGAATGCATTCATTGATACGCCACAACCACTGACATAACACACGCATAGCGTACCGAGTAAGACAGCCACATCTTTTCGCTTCAGAATAAAACGAAAAGTGCTCAGTTATTAACAACTACTTGTTGCCGACATAAATTATGTGAAGGGTAATGCCACGAACCTCGAGATGTAAGAACATAGGCAATAATAGTTCGAACTATAAATGCCAGGCACAAGCTGTCGAAGTGTAGTGAATCAACGAATCTTTATACATGTATATTGCATGTAGTCTTTCAGTGGGTTAATACAAGGCCACAAAGATAACAGAAGCTGTGAAGTGGAAAAGCTTCGATATCATTGCCGCCTATCGTCTATTATCGACCATTTCGTTCCAATTCACCTCGTGTACTTTGATAACACTGTGTTTACACCGAAAAGACTCCCCTTGTTCAATCATGTAATATTATTGTTATGTTTTTCACTGGTCGATTTCTCCCCAACAAATGACATATAATATTATATTATTCATTATAGACTTTCCCTAGCGCTATATAGTTACAGCCAGATAAAACGGACATCTTAAAGGTTCTGCTTACCTTTAGGAGCAGTGATTTCGGTTCAAGATATCACATTTGATGCATAAGTGTAGGTCTGTTGTATCACAAAACATCCTACCATAAAAATTGTTTGCAGTAAAGCCCAAAATACAAGGAAATATCAGCATTTTTTTCTCATTAAACCATAACTGTAAAGACGGTTTAGTCTGGAAATATTTTTATGTTTTATTGTTTCTATCCCTAACTCACATTTTAGAACTATTTTGAAGCACAAATGCTGGGTTTTTGTTTCTTCTGCAAAATTTAAAGGTAAATTATGTCTTTAACGTTTCAATGAGTTTTGCCTTGCCATCTGACCTTTCACACCTAACGTTCTGAAGTTATTTCCGGCAAAGCAGGTCTATGTTTTTATACTCTCACACTGACACGATCGATGACACTTTCAGTAAAAGATACTTTCATTAAAAACAAACACAACAAAATAAAAACAAAAACAGTGACCTTTGACCTTCACCTTCTACGGCTGATATTTCATGCAAACTCCTCATTTTGATCCTTTATACGAAATTACGTAATAAAGACAGTAATCGCTTAAGTTAACGACAATGTTCGATGAGGACACCTTCAGCTAAGTTCAGTGACATGACCTGTAATTTTCCACATATCCAAACAGATCATCAGTATAGAATGATCTCACGAAGCATCGGACATTCCGCGTGCAGAGTACTAGAATCAAATTGTACATCACCTTTAATGATATAGGACTAAAATCAATACTGAACGTGTGGAAGAATCGAAAATAATACTTGCCGACCCTTCATGCAGCGACACTGACCACGGTTTTGACTGTCATTTATAATCCATCTACAACTGCTCGGGGCTTACTTTGTTAATCCTCCTTCCAGATCAAGTTTGAGTATCTGCAGTCGGAGGTACCAGGGAGGTTCCTCTCACCTCCCTGGAGGTACCCATGTGCAAATACTGTCACACATCTATAGCGCCGAGAAAACCGAGTTGTTTCTCTCGGAGGACAAGGCATACATTACAGAAGACGCATGTATAATGTCTCCTGTAAACAGCTACAGGTGATAGGTTGTATAATGAAAGAATGCTCTACCGGAACCTCCATGCAGAGTCGTTCGAAAGTCGTTCACTTTAGATCGTGCGGGGGAGTTGTAAAATATCTTTTTTGCCTACTTACCAACACTGCCCGATTTCAATGCGGTAGAGCTATTAACGACATCTAAATGTTTCAAAGGTGTCGGTGAGTGGTTATAGTCGGGGACGGTCTCCCTGATCGCAAAACATAGGGTGGGAAGACGTGTATCACCAGAACAGGAAAAGAATGTCCAAAGACGTGAACTGTGACTTGCGAAATATTGTTCCCCACGAGGATATATCGATTGATGAGCTTAAGAAGTCTTGGAGCAGTTTGCTATGAATTAACGTTGTTCGGGATTCTAAAGTTCGGTGTCAGTAAGTGTATACCACGTCTTCCGCACGGACTCTGTGGGGACAAAAGCTTCTATTGATTTTGGCATTCCCTCTATCTATAAACACCAAAGTCACCTGTCCATAAACTGTGCCTGTTATGAGTATGACGTGGAGGTTGTCATATCATTTAGAACCAATTGGAGTCACGTGTTCATACAGTATACATGCAGTCACGATTTATATACACACACACACTGTCGACAAATACACATACTCGGTAGTCTTACATACATTCACACACGACGTTTCCCATGCGTTACAAAAGCTATGAAATGATCGAACTAATGCCGCACATAATCCCACCCCACCCCCACCCCCCAAAAAAAGGAAAAATAAATAAAACAAATGACAAACTCGTGGCAGTAAAAGTGACCTAATCTCAAGTTTTGAGATCTGAAATGTTTGTCGTTCTGATAGGAGTTACAAAAGTGTGGACTCTGAGAAGAAATTGGAAATAGAAAAATAGTGAATCCCTGAATAAGCCAACTGAAAGCAATGGAGGAGAGTAACAGAAATAACAGTGTTATATATTCTTAAAGCTTTAGTTGTATTCAAATACTATAGTACTGGTAGATTGTCGATTTACCGAAGTGAACACGGTCCCATGTTTTCTCGAAAAATACAAGTCAAGACGTATACAACAGCAGACTGCGCCGCAGCTGCCATCTGATAAATGAGAATAAAAAAAAAAGGGGGGGGGGGGGAGGAGGGAGAAAGACAACTTCATTTCGGGAAGTCCCTTATATTGCCTCCAGTACATGAATCAAAATTAATCTAATTTAAGTCACATGTTGTAATGGAATATGTAATTCAAAATCACTTTATTGTTCCAGGTGTACGATTTCACATATTGCCCTTCCTAGATCCAGTCATAATAGTGAACTGAAGATGTAAAATATAAGGCCCTGAGAAGTCTCGATATTCGATCTCCCTACAACATGGTACCTCCTACAAGTGGCTGTTAAAAAGGGAGTAAAGCACAGATTAACTCCAAACACACAGAATAAATACGGTTTCAACAGAAAAACAAAATCGAAGGGACCGTTATTACGGTAAAGCGCCCTCTAGTGTCAAAAGCTGCGTAATTTTGGGCACTTCCATGTTTTTGTACTCTGTATACAGTTACAGTGAGTAAAATATTCAACATAACTTTGCAGTGTAATGATATAGTATTACATTAAAAACATACGAACGTTTTTCTCTCTTTGAAATTAATCGTCTTTAACAGTTTGTTTGTTCGTTTGTTTGTTTATTTGTTGCTGATTTTTCGTTAGCTTTTTACTTGTAGTGTTCTGGTTTGTTTATAATTTCCGACCACTCTTGGATACTGTATGAAGGTCATATTCTTTTCAACACTTAATATGAGGGCGGGTGGCTCTATTATGGATGACTACAGCAAATACATTTTTTTTTTCAGTGATATAACGCTAGATTGAATATAAGCAAAGGATGCTTTGCATAATTAATGCAAGCTGTAGAGTTCCGTTATATCATGCTCATCAGGCTGAAACCACTTTGTGTGTTTACAGTCGTATCAGAGTCATGCGGACACACCATTGAGCCGTATTTCATAATTCATAAGCCAGAACTGGCATTGGACGTAATCCAGAACTGCACAATGCTCATTTTATGATAGGTTTGTGACGTTTTGAATCAGTGCTCTGCCTCAGTGTCAAGGAATAGCATCGCATCTCAGGACAACATGCAGTGGCGGATCCAGGGAGGACCGCAACCGGCGCACGCCCCCCCCCCCTCCCCCTTTATTTTTTGTTGAAACAAAAGAAATAAAAAGAAAAATAATAGGTGAGGGGTGCGTGCGCCCCCCCCCCCCCCCCACCTTTAATTTTGTAAACGCGCCCCCTCTTTACGGAATTCCTGGATCCGCCTCTGACATGTAACAAATACTATAAGCCGTAAAAAGTTCCATTGCAACATTACCGCCATTTAATCTTTTCATTACTCCAATAGAAGCTAAGGAGCTTATCAACACGTAAACTACATTCTACACACGCTTATTAAGTAGAGTATCTCAATCAGTTAACATTTCTACTTTTTTAATGTGATGTCATATATCGATATTCGATCTCATGGTTCTTGACCTTGCATTTGTCACACAATAATACGCTGTATCAGACGGGATGTTTGTTGACGTTTCTATTTTTCCTTTTTTATTATTCTGTATTGATATACAGCCGTCATTATGCATCATTGAGAGCTATTTTATAAATCATATTAATGTCTTGGGCATACAAGAAGGCCTTGCATGTAGCAAGTTGCCTTCTCATACGCACGGCACCAAGGCGAGTTGTAGCAAATATTTTTCTCGTACACACAACACAGAGGAGAGTTGTAGCAAGTCTCCTTCTCGTAAGTCACACAAGGCACCACGGCGAGTTGTAGCGAGTCGCCTTCTCATATAATACACACGGCACCACGGTAAGTTGTAGCAAGTCGCCTTCTCATAATGTACGGCACCAAGGCGAGTAGTAGCAAGTCTCCTTCTCGTACACACGGCACCACGGCGTGCTAAGTAAGTCGCCTTCTCAGACACACGACACCAAGGCGAGTTGTAGCAAGTCGCCTTCTCATATACACGGCACCACGAAGAGTTGTAGCAAAAGTCGTCTTCTCGTACACACGGCACTACGGAGAGTTGTAGCAAGTCTCCTCATACATACACACGACACCAAGGCGAGTTTCAGCAAGTCGTCTTCTCGCGAACACACGACACCAAGGCTAGTCGTAGCAAGTCGCCTTCTTGCACACACGGTACCAAGGCGAGTTGTAGCAAGTCTCCTTCCCCCGTACACATGACGCCACGGCGAGTTGTAGTAAGTCGCCTTCTTGAATCTCAGACACACGACACCACAGCGAGTTGTAGCAAGTCGACTTCTCATACACACGACACCAAGGCGAGTTGTAGCAAGTTGCCTTCTCATACACACGACACCAAGGCGATATAAGTTGCCTTCTCATACACATGGCACCACGGCGAGTTGCAGCAAGTTGCCTTCTTGTACACACGGCACCACGGCGAGTTGTAGCAAGTCGCCTTCTCATACACACGGCACCACGGCGAGTCGTAGCAAGTCGCCTTCTCAGACACACGCCACCAAGGCGAGTTGTAGCAAGTCGCCTTCTCATACACACAGCACCAAGGCGAGTGGTAGCAAGTTTCCTCATGCACACGGCACTAAGGCGAAATTTAGCAACTCGCCATCCTCCTACACAAGTTACCTATCATGGGAGTTTTCGCTAGTCATATTCTCGCCACGTTTACCAGTAATCTTCCGTATTACCGTGCAATATGGTGAAAGCATTACTCCAGGCGCGTAGATATGTGAATTGCGCCATCTTTTGACCCGAGTTGCTAAAATGGTGGACCTACGCAACTGATGATGATACTGTATTGGGCATCTGCCTGAGGGATGTTCTTGATGCAGTAAGTTGATGCAATACATGTTGTATTGAGGTAACATGAAAAGATGCGATAACCTATCCCCCCCCCCCCCCCCGAAAGGACTCTCATGTCAAAACGACATCGTGATGACTTTAATATTTTACTAATAAAGAGTAATGACTGATATTACGTGAAAAGAAGAGAAAGGAAAAATTATCAATATATTTTTAGTCGCTATCATCTGGAAAATTAATAAACTTGATTTGAAATTTCGCTTTGAACACTCGAATTTGTTTCGTTGTTTCTTTTTTGGTGAGATTTTGTTTTGCCTTGTTTTGTTTTGTTTTGTTTGGCTGGGTTGTGTTGTTCTTGTTGCCACTAGAGGAGCTGACAGAAATAGAATATGACTTGTGAAGTCTCGATCCATTGAGAGCGAGGGTGATGGTGCGGGCTCATGACGTCATAATAACGTCGAGATGGCTTTCGCAGCGGGTGTAATGGTATAGGTCATCGGCTTCACATTGTCGGTGAGCAAATCGGGGATGGGTATGAGATCCGTCATTTTCGTTGAATCGACGATGAGACGAATAACTGCAGGGAAACCCTATTACAACAGAGTCACCGGAACTGCGGATTTTACCTTCTTCAAAACGGTACCTCGTGGTAAACGTTATAAAAAAAAAGAGAGACCACCAGCTGAAAAAAAAAATGGTGATTACGTAATCTATTTCGCACATGTTAACGATTTTTGCCCATGATCTGCATGTAACATGATTTGAACATAATTCAGGACATGAAGTATTTTTTTTTTTTTGGTAAATTAAGCGGCAATATAATCCCTAAAGGCACTTAATGCACGCATTCTTCTATGTCAATATCTATAGTTTATTATCCTCATAATAGACCTTTATGTCATTGTATTTGCGTTCTGAAACTTCTAAAGCAAAGGGTGTAATAATTGCGGGGGAACGTTTGTGATTATACACAGCCACGCATTTCACCAAAGGCATTGGCCATATAATTTTTTTTTTTTTTTTTAGTGAAAGATTGTTTGAATTTAATACTTGCTATATATACGGTGCGTGAAGATGCTGAATTTTGTGGTTACAGTCAATAAAAATATAGCTTAAATTTTGAGCCTCACAGAATTCGTGAGTGCTATCATGAGAGGGTAACTGTAGGTACATAATTTGTAATATCTTAGTTGGCTGCGTGCGCGCGCGATTGTGTGTTTTAACAGGAGGCGGAAAATGAACGGGAATTAACATCTGACTGATGTATACCTAACGGAAGTATCAAATTGGTTAGCTATAAGGTAATCCAGGGTTGACGGCCCAGGTACTTGAAGTTTTATTTTCGGCAATTTCAGTGTGCAGTGCAATGTGTCATGTATACATTTCAGGATGCATATAATGTGATCCGCTATACTACAGCAAAAGGAGCCAAAAGTTGGGAATGGCTGATTATCTGATAATGACATCACATTATACCCTATATTTCTCTTCTGTAAATTTAGTAGATAGCATGATTCAATGGAAAAAAAAAAATCTCATATCGAAGGTTGCAGGAGAGCATGTAGAGCGGTCCTTCGAAATCAACGTTTGGAGAAAGGGTCTAGGGCAATTACCCCGGACCCTTCCCCTGGCCCTAATCCTAATCCTAATCCTGAACCTAATCCTAACCCTCACCAAAACTCCTAACAATAAACCTAACCCTTACCCTAGTCTTTACTCTAACCTTACCACTAACCAGTATTTAGCCGGGGGGGGGGGGGGGGGGGGGGGGCAATTGCCCTCTGGGGGATAATTGCTCGGATATCCTACGCGGAGAAAGCCACCTCCAATGTTTTCCTTTCGTCACGAGCGCGATCACAGACAAGCGGAACATTAAATCTAGAACAATAGCAATAATATACCCTTAGCAACTACAGCAATAATTATACCCTTGGCAACTACAGCAATATACCCTTGGCAACTACAACAATTAATGTTCATCCTGGGATATCGCCAGGTGTCTGCAAAAACGGCCAATCAACTTCCACCGCCGCCATGTTGTGTCCGGGTCGGAATAAAAGCGCGCTTCTACATGCGCATGCGCACTTCAATCATATGTATGGGACCTACTGTACTTACTCTCCTGGGGACTGTCGCAACCATCACCCCATTGCACTGTGGGGATAAAGGTATGTTAATTTTGCAAAGCTTTACTCCTGCAGAATGATTAGTCATCCAATATTTCCTTTGCCTTCCTTTTGGCGTTTATAGTGACTTCATTTTTTTTTTAATACTCTATTTATCTAAAGTGTAACTTCCCTCTTTGAACAAGAATAATATATTCATGTATTTATGGACATCACTGCAGCTTTATCACCAAGTGTCTTCACCTACCGTTTTCCATTACTGGTGATTGACAGAAATGTGTCCGGTTTTCAAATCCTTTGGTATTCATAAAGGAAACCAAAACACAAATATAAATGCAGATTGAGTGAAAGCAGCAATATTATATAAGAAGAACACATCAAAGAAAGTTTGAGGAAACTCGGACAATCAACTAAAAAGTTATGATTTTTTTTAAAGGACAAAAAAAAAAACACAAAAATTTTAAAAATTCATAACTTTTGCATCGATTGTCCAATTTTCCTCAAACTTTCACTGATGTGTTCTACCAGGGAGGTGGAACTATTTTCCACCTCCCTGGTTCTACTAATATTGCCGCATTCTCTCAATCCTTATGTTTATGAAGGTGAACTTGTCCTTTAAGTTTTGGTGTCGTCATCGCTGGATGAGAAGACTTGGTTTACAGTATAAAAGAATATATCAAGAAAATTCAAAATATTTTCACTTTCTAGCATAATCAGACCATCTGACTTCGATTTTTCCAGAAAGCAGGGAGAATATACCCTTAGAATAGTAAATGCTAGTACACAAGTCGATGGAATGCTTACCATACTTTTCATGAAAATTTCATTCAGTTATTCATCAGTGTTTATTACACCAATTAAGGATTCCCGAACATTAAAGGTTCTGGAAATGTTTGGTGTAAGAATGATTATACCATGATTCATATTTGATATTAACATTAGAAAGTAATTAACATCTTTTCCATTTTTGGAGGATAGTATATTTGCATCCAGATATACATAGCCATTTTACCAGTCGCCTATATACATAATCAGCAAAGCAGACAAAACCGCTACGAGTTAAGAAAAATGAGCGTTGCAGCTCTGAAGAAGATTTATACGCTTGTAAACAAGTCTTCTGCAAAGACAAGTGCCCTTCAGATTGTATGGAAGCTAACAAAGCTGGATATTTTTGCGAAATCCATCAGCATGGCTTACGATATCTTCCCACCATAATCGGTGTGAATTCAGAATACACGATGGCGCCGTTCCATAATGAAAGCGGTTTATGCATATCCACATCTCCGCGGATGGGGAATACTATTCTAAATGTTATATCACAGCACACGGAGTTAAGCACGCATCGCGGACAGGACGGCGCTCTCATATGCAAGAATGAGGCGACTTCAAGTACCCAGAGCAGAGAATGAGGACGCGCAACCAAAGGCGATGCAAACGGACCTCAGATTGCAGCGTGGTAAAGTGGACGGTGATGAGATGACGTCATCTATTCTCGGCGAACGCGTCGAGTCGCCCTGTCTCGCTTGCATGCTATGCTGCCTGAACTCTACTCCTGGTCGGGCTGAAATACTGTATTTCATTTATCATACTTGAGGAGGAAGGAGCGAAATGCATTGACGCATGCGCAGTATTATAGAAATGACGTCATCAACCCACGTGGCCGCATAGTGTCCGTGATGTACCGACTATGTACAGACATTCCAGATTTTTCCCATTCACATTTTAATGACCACAGAAGTTATGTTTTAAAAAGTGATATTGCGGGAAGGCTTGGTGGTTTTCACGGGATTTGTGTCCTCATTCAGGAAAGTTTGTTTTCTTCAGTGATTTTGAATCGTTTTTGAGTTGTCGTTTCAAGGGACTACAGTTTTTGTTTGAAAAAGTTTGTGTTGATATTTTAGACAAAGAAGTCAATGAGGATCTTTTCATACATTTATATACATTGTTGTATGCAGACGACACTCTCATTTTAGCCGACAGTGCAGAAGAGCTTCAGTTGGCTTTGAATGCATTGCATCGATATTGTATAGATTGGAAGTTAAGTGTCAATACTACAAAAACTAAAGTCCTGATTTTCTAAAGAGGCAAAGTACGTAACTTTCCATTGTTCAGTTTTGGTGAAGACAAACTTGATGTAGTGGATGATTTTGTTTATTTAGGTATTCAATTTAATTACAATGGAAGTTTTAAGAAGGCTATTTTCTAAACAGGTGTCACAGGCAAGGAAAGCACTTTTTTCTATGTCACTAAAGGTTCAGAAACTCAAGCTTCCTGTGGATATTCAATGCGAACTGTTTGATCAGTTAGTGCTACCAATACTATTGTACGGGTGTGAAGTTTGGGGTTTTGAGGGACAGTGAGTCAAATCGAAATTTTTCATGAATAGAAAATTCTTGAAATCGTTGTTATGTGTAAATAAATTTACACCAGATTGTATGGTATATGCAGAAACCGGGAGAACACGACTGGCTAATACTGTTAAATATCGTCTATGGTTAGCTTCTGGCTGAGGATCATAAAGGGTTCTTCTGCTAAATATTCATTCAGGTTTTATACACTCCAAAGATTAATAAGTCAACAGGACACGACCTTTGTGGATATCTCATATTGAGGAAATTTTAAACAATGCTGGTCTTGATGTTGTATGGCTAAGAAAAGGGGAAGGATTTAGTAATAACTGGATATTGAGCACCTTGAAGCTGAGATTAAGTGATATGTATAAACAGGATTTGATGGCAAATGTTTGGTCAAATAGAGTACGTTTAAATTATAGGATTTTTA
Organism: Diadema setosum; assembly: GCA_033980235.1. Lineage (NCBI taxonomy): Eukaryota > Metazoa > Echinodermata > Echinoidea > Diadematoida > Diadematidae > Diadema > Diadema setosum. Next base: position 36,847,269 of record CM067068.1, on the reverse strand, counting down.
AGACGAATAGTCTCTTTGAAAGGTATTTAGTCCAGTTGAGTAAGAGGGATAGAAGTTCATTGGGCCGTTTTAGATGTAGGTCAAATCAGTTGCCAGTTAATAATAGAAGATTTGTATAGCCATTTGATGAAGGGGATGTTCAATGCCCTTGTTGTGATAGACATGAAAGGGTGATGATGAATTTCACTATGTTTTCGTATGCCCCTTCTTTGAAAAGGAAAGACAGTTATATTTAAGCAATCATTATTTGGTTAAACGTCCTTGCTCAGTACACACATGTCCAGATTATTTTCATGTTCGCATTTAGGACACCTTAAAAGATTAGTATTATTTTTGTGAGGCTGATCATGTCATATTTTGCAAATTTGCAGAAGCCTGAACAAGTTGAGTGTACTGTAGTCAATAAAGAAAATATTGTAACTCGTATAGTGGTAGAAAAATTAAGCATCCAGTGATACTCAATCTCAATTATTTTGTAGTTGTATGTCACGATTGTTTGGTCGTATGGTTCATACGATTAGTTAACCTTGCTTTCCAATTTGTATATCACTGTATATAATATGTTTAGTAGATATAGACTATTTTATATACATATTGTAATATTATCACAAACATGTATTCTTTGATATTGTAATAACCATATCTTGTATTTATGTGTTGTACTCTCATACCCCGGAATGGGGTCGGAAGAGTCGAATAAAATCTAATAAAGTTTTAATGTAGGCCTATCATGACAAAATGGCTATTAAAGTGGACACAAGCCCGGCGGAATCGGAGAGGGCCGGGGGTTTCGCCCCCCCCCCCCCCCCCCACACACACACTTTTAAAACACAGGAATACATATAAGGGTGTAACCACTTTGGATTCTTTATTTTTTTGGCTTGTTAGCTGATGAAACCCGGAAGTGGCACCAGAAATATGTAAACAACCCCCCCCCCCCTCCCCACACACACACACACACTTTTAAACACGTGGCGCCGGCCATGGGACAAACTATATGGTTTCATTCTGTCGCGATTGTTTATGGCATCGAAATCGAATGAATACGCCAACTGACTTGAACACAGATATTCACTAAACTGAATGAATTCATTGTCCAACGCAATTACAGTCATTGTTACTGCTCAGTTATGTGTTTTGCTTTGCTGTTAGGTATAGTTTATCAATATGATATATTCCAGTGCTAAAAATATTAAATGAACAATTCACTACGTACTGAACCTTCGGAAATGTAGGCCCTTAGTCATGAACGATGTCTATAACATCTAACAATTTAAGTATTTACATCATCTAATGATAAATACGGTATACATGTTAGCAATATCTCATGAGTACATTAACTTTCTAACAGAAGTTCAACAACAGCTTTACGAAAACTTGACCTTGATGTTTTCTTCCTAATTCTCACCCAATCTTTTCTCTTGAAATAAAGTTTAATGTATGAAATGTTGACCTGTGTATATAGATTAATTGTCGCGTCGTAAAAAAACATAACGATTATCTCTTTCTCTCTCTCTCTGGTATGAAAGGGAGACTATGGTTGATTTATCATCTCTAAGACATAATCTCACGAAATATTATTTGCATAAACCCATGAAAGCTGTCGGGTGATGTCGTAATCAACTCATGTAATTTGTAATTCATTATGTAGTTACGAATGTTATCGCACATTTATATAAATATATTGTGCGCTTTATAAATACACTATCATATTACTATTATTATTATTTAGTCTGATTTCGACACACACACACACACACGCACACACACAATCCATCCTCTTAGTCTAGCTTTAGTTCATTCATCAAGGTGACTTTGATGAACTTGAAGGAGTGGAGTTGCTCTTTAAGTCTCTTCTCCAAGTAAGAATGGAGGGCATCTCTTGGATTTCAGCCGATCACAGACGTCCAGGAAGTCATGCTGATAGCAACTTACCGATAGTGCAACATGCATCGTATTCACTGGCACAAGGAAACAAAATGCGTCAGTTTTCCTATAGGCATTTGAGCAACATTTCAGGCTTGGAAGTATAGGAAGGAGGAAGCCATGCAGAACAAAATTATGCTTGATGTTGTAGCACTTCTTTAAGTAATTCCCAAAACGCGTTAATCTAAATGAGAATGAAACAATATATATATATATATATATATATATATATATATATATATATATATATACACGTGTAAGTTGATTGAGTGAATGGAACAATATTATTTAGCATTTAGTGAAAGTTTGAGGAAAATCGGACAATCCATTCAAAAGTTATGAATTTTTGTAGTTTTGGTGATGAGGCAGGGGCGATTAGTGTGACCCTTGACATAGCGTTATATTAAATTGGTTAGTCAAATGCCGGTTAGTGATTGGCTAAACACAGTCACGTGATGGAGGCACATTGGTTCTGTTCGCCCATGGGCAGAACATTTTTGTAATGTTCTCCCATGGGAAAACATTTTCACGTAACAAAGTTAATGACAAACGATACCAAACGATCATATTTTTCACGCAAATCGATAGGATAAATTTGCCTAACCAATGACTAACCAATTATAATAGATGATGACTTTTGTTATCGGGAACATGTATCAAACGTTGTACCGTCAGGGTTTGAAATGTTATTTCGGGAGGCTATAAGTCCCTCAATAGCATTTCAAATCCTTCGGGTGGAACATTCGGTATGTTCCCTCACCCGCCAGTCATCATCTATATATTGTCGATGACATTCCCATGGTAGGGAATGTGTAGCCACCTACTTTCTTTATACCGCAGTGCATTGTGTAATGTCATGATCCGTGGCAGTCTTCTGATCCAGCGGTCTTGTGACCAAATTTAAAATTCATAACTTTTGAACAGATTATCCGATTTTCCTCAAACTTTCAGTGATGTGTTCTCCTAATATTGCTGCATACATTAAAATACTCCACTGTATATTTGGGTTAATTCCCCTTCAGTGAGTGGGTACGATTTGTGGTGGTATAGACATGTATATTTACTGATAAGCTTAGGGTATGGGTTTGAGCGAGGGGGGGGGGGGGGGTTCTAGATCTATTGTGACCAGGCCAGGGACTTCGGAGAAGTCTACATCAATGTCCTCAACCATGCTGACATCGTACCACCAAGAGGCGATTGGTGTGCACGTCTTCAACGTTAGTGAGTCCGATCTCCATGCCTATAGGTATTACACGCCTTCTTGGACAGCCATGTACCTGTCCGCAATCGGTCATGGACAACGACATCCATACATCATCCGTCGTAGTATAAAACCGTCTTTTCTGCTATACAGCCATACATACACACATAATGATACACACGCACTTGTGTATACGCACACAGTGGCCATCCATACTTTCATCCCCATTGAGACCAAGGAGCTTCAAACCATACCATGGAGGTACCTCCATGTTAAACACACCTCTTTGTTGAGACATCGCATTTAGTCCCGTTAGTATGCACATCAAGTTGTACTTCATGCACCACGAATTCGTCGAATACTGAAAATTGATCATGGCAATATACAGTAATAATTTCTACATTTGTTTATCAAAGAAAAGATTATATTCATGTAGTTCCCCCAACACTCATACATAGCACACACACATAGATATACATACATTATAGGGATGGTACAGTATTGGTGGAGATGAGAATTGGGCTTTTAACTTTTTGCAAGATACCAAGAAAACACTTATTATTTAGTACAGAGCATACCATTTTAAGAGGAATTCAAAGTTTATTTGATGAAAATCGGATTTGGAATGACTGAAACGTCCCAAAACAAAGTAAAACAAAACGATTGTAATAAAGTGTGGGTCCCACACTATTAGAATCGCTCTTTTTTGGATATCTCAGCCATTTCAAAACCAATTTTCATCAAATAAACACTGAATTCCTCATAGAATTACATGCTCTTTCATATTTCATAAGAGGTTTCTCATTATCTCACCAAAAAATGATAGAAACCTGAAATTAGGTCTCAACCAAAACTGTACGATCCCTTTATGATAATAATGTTGGATTGGAGAGAGATGCATAAACATACATTTTACTTTAAACGTATACAAACATTATTATATTCACAATTAATAATCTAACAATTAGTAACTAGAATCATCGACGTCAGCTGGCCTTGTGTTTCATCACGCTTCATTCTACCGATCAATAACCGGTCTGCAACGTATCGCACAACAGCTTCCCAGCTATTATTCCATTTCGTAAGTCAGAAACGAATTTTATTGAGCAATGAATAATCAATGACGTCGTATGTCGGATGTTATGCTTAATGATTCTATTTTATTCATTATATACTTTGTTTTGATAGATGTATCTTTATAATTCCAGTTTCTCGTTGATATAATGTTGTCGATTAATACATGTAAAAAGTATGTAGGCCTATATGAGATGATTTTACCCATTTTCTCGATAACCGCTTAAAGCACGGCATTAAACAAAAAAATGACCTATAAAATCATAAGGCCCTATACAGTATAGGCAGTCAATCCACCTTGAAATTTATGAAAAACAGATCAAAGACACCCACTCACACACACACTCAAACAAACACATCCAATGCACAATAATTATGACAATTATAACAATATTATCTCTCCAGACAAAATGTTGCTAGTTCTAATTTTGTGTATTTTATTTTCTGTTTTGCGTCGTTGTTTTGTTTTTGCTTGAGTTTACCTTTTTGAATTACTGAATACTGGTTCAAAAAGAAAATGGAATGCATTAATGACGTCATATGTACTTATTTTGCAGACTGCTATCATCTAAAACACAGCCCGCCCCAAAGCGCTATCTATATACGCAAAACTATTTGCTAAGTGAAACCAAAAGTGGAGTATAATGACAAGCAAATTAATGTTAATGACCTGGCAGCGACTGCATACCCTGTTCGCAATTTTTACCATTGGAAAGAGGTATAGGACTCGATTGTCTTCCCATAATGCAACTCGATTCGCCACAGAGAAGGAGGAAGCTACCATGGCGGTATGAGAACAAAAGACTCGGGGGTCTTGCGCTCACCCGAGTATCGCAAGTTCACCTTTCACGCAGTCACTAATCTTAATCATTCACAGCTCTACCAAATTTGAAGATAGAAGATAGAAGATTGAAGTAGAAGATGGGCCCAATTTTTTTAACTTAAGATTCCTAAATTTGGGAGGATTGAGGGTCTCCTGGGGCCCCCTGGGTGGGGCATGGTGCCCATTTTAACAAGGAAAAGTAGAAATTACGCGGTGCGTAATATATGTCCCCGCCGGAAGTAGCATTTTGTAACAAAATGTGCAATATAGGTCAAAAATCAAGGTCAAAGGTCAAAATTCTGTGTAGAAGTTTTGAAGCCCTCACCTAGTGCCATCACATAAAGCAAATGGAATCGAAATTGGGTTAGAAATGTCAAAGGAGTAGCATTTTGTAGCCAATGTACAATATAGGTCAAAAATCAAGGTCAAAGGTCAAAGAAGACAAAGATCAACATTCTGTGTAGAAGTTTTGAAGCCCTCACCTAGTGCTATCACATAAAGCAAACGGAATCGAAATCGGGTTAGAAATGGCGAAGGAGTAGCATTTTGTAGCAAAATGCACAATATAGGTCAAAAATCAAGGTCAAAGGTCAAAGAAGTCAAAGGTCAAAATTCTGTGTAGAAATTTTGAAGCCCTCAGCTAGTGCCATCATATAAAGCAAACGGAATCGAAATCGGGTTAGAAATGGCGAAGGAGTAGCATTTTGTAGCAAAATGTACAATATAGGCCAAAAATCAAGGTCAAGGGTCAAAGAAGTCAAAGGTCAAAATTCTGTGTAGAAGTTTTGAAGCCCTCATCTAGTGCCATCACATAAAGCAAACGGAATCGAAATCGGGTTAGAAATGGCGAAGGAGTAGCATTTTGTAGCAAAATGTACAATATAGGTCAAAGGTCAAGGTCAAAGGTCACAACTGAAATTCTGTGTACAAGTTTTAAAGCTCCCATGTAGTGCTATCATATAAAGCAAACAGAATCAAAATTGGCTCATAAATGACAGAGAAGTAGCAAATTGAACATTTTGATCACACACGGACGCACACACGAACGCACGGACGGACGCACGGACGGACGGAAGCACGGACGGACGCACAGACACACACACGTACGGAGCCCGTTTCAAAGTCCCCTGCTCGAACTCGTTCGGCGGGGACAATAAATTGAGATCCTAACCCCCTAGGGATGCTACCTGCCAAGTTTGGTGTAAATCCATCATGAGGTTTTCAAGATGAAGATGAAAATGTACAACTTAGGCCACCATTTGGACCTCAGGATCCCCACCCCTCCCCCCTGCCCCCAAGAGGGGCACCCCTGGATCTGCTATGAACAAATTTGAAACTACAGTCATTAATGTACTGATTCATAGTATTATCTTAGCTCTATCACTTCTGATTCTAGAGAAGATTCCTTAATTTTGGAAGGTTTGGGCCCTTGGGGCCCGCAGGTGGGACTCTGTGCCCATTTGAACAAATTGAGATCCTATGCCCCAAGGGATACTACCTGCCAAGTTTGGTGAAAATCGGTCATGGGGTTCTCAAGACGAAGATGAATATGTACAATTTAGGCCCATTAGGACCCCTCCACACCCCCCCCCCCCCGATTGCTGGGTCCCAAAGGGGGCAGCCATGATTCCACCATGAACAAACCTGAAACTACAGTCATCAATGTACTAACTCATAGTATTAACTTAATAGCTCTATCACTTCTAGTTCTAGAGAAGAAGATTTTTTGAATATTCCTTAATTTTGGGGTTTTGGCCCTATGGGGTCCCCTGGGTTGGGCATGGTACCCATTTTAACAAATTGAGATCCTAACCCCCTAGGGATACTACCTGCCAAGTTTGGTGAAAATCAGTCTTGGGATTTTCAAGAAGAAGATGAAAATGTAAAAAGTTCACGCACGACGGACGACGCACGACGGACGAAGAACGATTGCAATAGCTCACTAATTGAACCTTCGGCTAAGGTGGGCTAATAAATCGATAACATCGATATCACGATGCCCCCCTCGCTGGGTCCCAAAGGGGGCACCCCTGATTCCGCCATGAACAAACTTGAAACTACAGTCATCAATGTACTAACTCATAGTATTGACTTAGCTCTTTCACTTCTGGTTCTAGAGAAGATTTTTTTAAAGATTCCTTAATTTGGGGGGGGGGGTGGGGGCCCCTGGAGGCCCCCTGGGGGCCCTTGGGTGGGGCATGGTGCCTATTTTTACAAACTGAGATTCTAATCCCCTAGGGATGCTACCTGCCAAGTTTGGTGAAAATCAGTCTTGGGTTTTTAAGAAGACGATGAAAATGTAAAAAGTTTACGCACGACGGAGGACGGAGGACGGAGGACGGACGCCGGACGAAGAACGATCGCAATAGCTCACTTGAGCCTTCGACTCAGGTGAGCTTGATGAATCGATAACAGTGGAAGTCAGTAATATATTTAAGGGCAATTCCGCGGTTAGTAACGTTACATTTGAACAAATTTAGATATTTGTTTTTACCACTAAATTACCATTTATTCATTTCAAGTCAAAATTATGTCAAAAACATGTTCATCCTTCCCAGGTTTATGATACAGAAAAGAATGAACACAATCCAAGAAATATTAGAATTGCTATAGCAACTTAAAGGGCTGGTTAGTAACGTTACGAAAAAAGGACATGACAAAAAAATCAATGTCTTGTAACAAAAAGTGTGCCAAAATTCAAGTTACTTCAAACAAAGTGTTGCATTAATTTCAATTATTGCATCATGACAAATGTTCATGCAAATTTTTTTAGCAGTTCGATCGATAATTTTTTAGCTAGACCCCCAAAAGAATGGTTAGTAACGTTACGGTTAGTAACGTTACATTTGTCCGGAGTAATTCCGCAGGTCATTTCACCCTTTTGTAATTGACAAAATGTCACATGACTTCTGGAGTATTTAAATGTATTCATCTTTTACCCTTTAGCAAAACTTGGAGGAAAACATTTCAAAGGAACCCACTGTAATTTGCATTTAAGTGAATTTCAGTGTCCCCAGTCCCACATGTACATTTTAAATGATGGTTTTAGATCTCGCAAAATCAATAAATACGAAAAATAAAATCTACTGAATTTGAAAGACCCTAATGATTGGTGAACATCCATGGCATTAGTTGATACCTAGCTCAAAGGGTAAGATAAAGAGGCACATTTCTTTTATCCATGTCATGTCCACCTAACTGCGGAATTGCCCTTAAGCAATGTTCGGAAATTTGTCACTTTCAGCGATTGTTCGCAGTGAGACCATCTATATAAACAGTGGTTACAGCTCGTTATTCCGAAGGTTCGTTATTCCGAAGGTTTTTTAATCCGAAGGTTCGTTATTCCGAAGGTTCGTTAATCCGAAAATGAAATAGGATTCGTTATTACGAAGGTTCGTTAATCCGAAAATGATACAAGGTTCGTTATTCCGAAGGTTCGTTAATCCGAAAATGAAATAAGGTTCGTTATTCCGAAGGTTCGTTAGCCCGAAAACAAAAAATAAGGTTCGTTAATCCGAAAATGTAATAGGGTTCATAATTCCGAAGGTTCGTTAAACCGAAAATGAAATAAGGTTTGTTATTCCGAAGGTTCGTTAATCCGAAAATGAAATAAAGCTCGTTATTCCGAAGGTTCGTTGATCCGAAAATAAAATAAGGTTCGTTATTCCGAAGGTTCGTTATATCCGAAAATAAAATAAGGTTGGTTAGTCCGAAAATGAAGGGTCGTTAATCCGAAAATGCAAGGCTCTTAAAATTCCGAAAATAGTGTAAAATTCTTGTTGTGATAAAATATGGTGTTGTAATTACTGTCTTATGCGTTTGATACGTGTGCACATAATGTGTGAGTGTGCGTATTGAGGTCAAGTACATAAAACCTTTGAAATTACTGTTTAAATGCCCATCTTATCCGTTCTCACCCCCGTTATCGTCGCCTTATAGCCTCACGTTTATCGGCAGTCTGAAATTCGTCATCATCATCATAACAATTCAGGAGAGGCATGTTCACTTTGAAAAGGGGATGCCAGTATACTCATACTCTCTTTTGGACACATAAACACATATGAACACACACGTGTAAACAGGCATACACAAACACACGCAATTCCATACAAACTTATATCGGCGACGTATAAAATGCCGTCGTAATTTGTAATTTCATTTGTACATGTATACTAACGATGAAAGTAGAGGTATTTTCTCCTCCGGAGGATGAGCTCGCCCCTCCCACTCCTTCATTTCTTCATCATTGTCAGGATAATACTTTCATTACTTGAAATAATTATCATATTCTGCGATTCTAACATGTCTCAAGCAGGAAAAAAATCACACATGTGTGGACTTGAAAATAAAGGCTAGTTTTAAACAAATAAAGTAAGAATCAAATATTATACTCAACAAGCAGATTTCAAATGTAACATCTCTTTCAAAAAAAGCTTCACTGTGAAGAGTGGAATGTAATCGAGCTTGTCTTACCGTTCAGTCACTAGGTAAGAAATTATTTTTGCATGAATTCAATGAGAAGTTAAATGCAGTTCTCCACTTTTTTGTGTGACATAGTAACACATGAAATTCATGTCGTTATGGAAAACTGACAAAATGTGAACCAGTGCTTTGTATCATTCCTAGCTCTTGTAAAATTAAGTAAATTGGGTTCTACACTCCATTACTCTCTAAAAAAGATCGAGTGAAATGGAATGTTCACATTTAAGAGAAAAGAGTGAATTTAGAGTGAAATTGGAGTGAATTTTGAGTGAAAATGTTCATTTTCTCTCGTTTTCGAGTGACCTCTTACAGGGATCACTCCAAAATTTTCGAGTGATCCCTGAGGTCACTCCAAAATGAGTGAAAATGAAAATTTTTACTCAAAATTCACTCCAATTTCACTCTTAATTCACTCTTTTTTGTATTCACTCTTTCAAGAGTAAATATTTTCACTCGATTTTTTTTAGAGAGCATGATATCCTTTGCCATGACATTTTCATGTAAAACCCGATTTTGTACACATATTTAGGTGTACTGTTTGGATATTTAAGTTACGATACCCATTGTTAGAAGTGAAAAAAAAAAAACACGAGTTGTCAGTTTGCATGCATGTTACTTTCTTTAAACATACTTTTTTTTTTGGGGGGGGGGGGGCGGTCACCATCTTAAAAATAAAGGGAAGGCATTCAACATTAAAGGGATGGTATAGTATTGGCTGAGATGGGGCGTCAGGTTTCCAACATTTTTGTGAGATAGTGAGAATCTTTTTATGAAATGTGAAAGAGTACGTCATTCTATATACAAGGAATTCAAAGTTTATTCGACGAAAATTGGTTTTGAAATGGCTGAGATATTCAAAACAAAGGGATCCTAATAAAACGTTGGACATACCTTTTGTTTGGCCCAATGTTTTACTTTGTTTTTGGATATCTCGGGCATTTAAACCGATTTTAATACAATACACTTTGAATTTATTCAAAAAAGTATCTTTTTTTTAATTTCACAGGTGATTTCTAATTGTCTTGCAAAAAGTTAAAATTTGAATCTCCCATCTCAACCAAAACTATACTATCCCTTTAGAATACATCGCCTGTATGAAATAAATCTATTTATAAGACACTAATACCCCGGAAGATCGATAGACACCCCCACACACATACACACGGACACAAAATAAAAAGGGGATTAACTGCAAGCACCTTACAAAAACAAAACACGCCCCGTCATTGGATATTAGTACAATTGACTAAAAAAACGAACAAACAAACATAATATTATAGATGCTGGCGATTATATTGGTGGTAATCATACATAATAAGTATGATACCCAGTGCTGAAAATAACCATTATGAAGATCGACGATGTGAGATCATTATTTACACGGAGCCGCTCGAAACTTGCAATATGACGTCGTTACTGTTATTATCATAAAAAATGTGAGGGTGTCTGAAAATACGCTATAGAAAAATCACTCAGTCCTCTACGCTCTAAATCCAATCGCTCAGGTAAATAATTGTTCAGACTGAATTGAAATTAAGATTCCTCATCTACGCCACTTCTTCACGCAACACAACGTGCTTTACCTGAAAATATACACTTGCATCATCCTCCCCAGAGACAATATCGAATTTTCATTGCGTAATATTCAAGCAGTTGTTGTTGTTTTGGGTTTTTTTTTATTACGACAACGTATTTTTTCATTACAGTGAGTTTATTTCATTTTCGGCATTACGAACCTCATTTCATTTTCGGATTAACGAGCCTCATTTCGTTTTAGGATTAGCGAACCTTCGGAATAACGGACCCTATTTCATTTTCGGATCAACGAACCTTCGGAATAACGAACCTTATCATATTTTCGGATTAACGAACCTTCGGAATAACGAACCCTATTTCATTTTCGGATTAACGAACCTTCGGAGTAACGAACCCTAAGTCATTTTCGGATTAACGGGCCTTCGGAATAGCGAACCCTATTTTATTTTCGGATCAACGAACCTTCGGAATAAGGAACCTTCGGAATAACGCCACAAATGTTCGGATTAACGAACCCTTTTTCATTTTCGGATTAACGAACCTCTTGGTACAGGGAATTTGCGTGTTTCGGATCAACGAACCTTCGGAATAACGAATCTTCGGAATAACGAATCTTCGGAATAACGAACCTTCGGAATAACGAACAGCACCCTAAACAGTCACATAAATACATTCATCAGTAGGCTGAACGTTTAATAGAGTACATTGTATGATACAGCGCACTCCCGTTACAACCAACACGGTTAGACCTATAACGAAATGTCGTTATATTATAACGAAACTAGAAATGTCGCTATGGCGACTGGTGTTATATGCCTCCGCCATAACGCATGATTCTCCTAATAGGTCTAGATGGTACATGTGGACAATGTGTGATTACATTTTCACAAAATTGGAAAAATATTAAAATGACAAGTTTGTCACAAATGTGTTGAATGTTCACCTTCCTTGACCTAGGTTTAATTGGATGAATAGGAGAGCATTTTATTTGGGGATTTAAGGACTTTAACTTGACTTTGACCCATTCTTACATTTATGCATTGAGTAATTATCAAGGTACCGGTATGGAGAAAAAGTGCAATTTCTGTATTGAATAGTATTGTTACCATTTTCATCTGGCCTTTGACCCTAAAATTCATAAGATAATCACTTTGAAATCACCTCCATAGACTACTGTGCTAGAATTATTCTCGGACCGAGAATAAATGCAATTATCATAGATATCTTCATAGTTAATGTGTTACTTTCATTATTTTTGCATTCTTGTTTGTTTTGTCATCCATCTGAACATAATTATGGTCAGGCAGCTCAGTTTTAGAATTTTTTAAATCGATCAAACACAATGTTAATCAGTGGCTTTAAACTGAAGTTTATGGGTCTAACATCTGTAATATCATAAAAATATTTTATTTTTGTTATAAAAGGACCTTTGTGACCTTTGACCTTGACTCCAAAGTACCAGTGAATATTTGTCTTGTCATACTCTATGCCCTCACATCAAGTTAAACGTTCATGTCTCATAGTATGTAAAATACTGTACCAAAAGTTTTTTTTTCACAAAATAACCTGTGACCTTTGACCTTTGACCCCATGACCCTAAAATCCAAACAAAGTATTATCCCCCAGGATATACCCTCATACCAAGTTTGATGTAAAACCACCACACGGTTCTTGAGATATCAACAAAAACAAAACGGGACGGACGTACGGACGGACAGACGGACGACCCGAAAACATAAGCGGAGGCATAAAAACAAAAACAAAACAAACCAAATTAGGTCCAAAATAAACTTCAAATATATAACGGACACAACGAAGTCATTCCCTTGCGTCATTGACTTTGGAAAAAAAAAATCAACAAAGGAAATATGCTCCGTTATAAACAACGAAATGTTGATCAGTTGACCGCTTACAAAGATACATATCTGGGCACCATTTAGATGTACAGGATTATTGCAACTTTTCCTGGAATGGCAACTTCCAATCGCAACAGCAAATCGGGAAGCTGGATTCTTGTTTTTACCCTGACAACTGCTTTTCTAGCAAGAGTTGCTATAATCAACTTCCATGAAACGTGGCCCAGGTCAGACATGTGACCCGCCACGACATAAGGATCCGAAAGTCGTTGACGGCTGGGCCGAGAAAATCGAGTTTGAAGTGAGGTCATCAAAATCGGTCAAAACTATCGAATTTCTGTTTTTGACATAATTTTGCCGTCTGATGTATCGTCTATGATCTGCCGAAATTTCGAAGCTGAATGATCAAAAGCGTTTTTCTGGACCATGATTTTCCGACTTTCAATATTGAACAGAAACGTGTCCAAAGATTTGGATTTAGCGCCGAAAATTTAGCGTCGACGGGTGATCTTATTGGTCAGTGCGTGGCATCCTGGTTACTGATTGGTCGTGCGTAGACCGCTGGCGTTTCTGCATGAGCCAATTAGGCTTCACGTTTCAGTGCGTTTAGTTAGATATCGCTCTGCATTCACTCCCTGCGTCAGGCATAGGCACCGTTATAAAGAACTTTTTATACCTACAGGTAAGTTACTACTGAAAGAAGTGGAGGTTCGTTATTCCGAAGGTTCGTCACAGCGAAACACACCAATTCCGATATACCAGGGAGGTGAGAGTAGATGTTCGCTAAGTCGAATAGGGGCCTACACCAATTATCAGAGCAATACTTTGAGCCACTTTCAAAATATGGAAACCAAATGAAATTTAATCATTTTACTTGCCTTTCTTGACCCCGTGGCCAAAAACTTTGTCTACATAATCCATGTGATATACATAATACACCTCCAACTTAATTTAAATTACACTGCTGAGTGTATTGACACAATACTAGTCATAAACCTGGTTCAATCATTTCCAGTTTATTGAGAAAAGAACCATGTAATTTCAGCATAAAATAGTGTAATTCTACCATTTCAACCTGATCTCTGACTCTTGACGTTTAACCTCTGACCCAAACCCGATCATAGAGAATCAATGTAGTCAAGCAATTGCCATTTGTAAGTACTAATGTAGTATTAATATGAAGACACATTGAGTCATTTCCGAGATAAATCATAATGACGAAAAACAGTGACAGTTTAGGCTTATTTTTTACATTTTTTTTAAATCAATATCAGAATAATAGCTTACTGACCTTTGACTTTATGACACGGAACTATCCCTAGCGCATCTTCATCTTGTCATGTTAGCTTCAAGGTACAAGTTTCATGAAAATACATTCAGGTATTGCAGAGACAGATCAATAGAGAAATTTTGAAATTTTAGCATTCAACCCTCATCTTTGAACTGAGAGCATAGTGCTCCCAATACTGATTATTGCGAGATAATTTTCGGGCCTAAAAACATTTTTTTTTTAGAAAAACAAAGACGAATTTGTGCGGATATAACGACAACCTCTTTTTTTTTTTTTTTTTTGAAACCGAACTAAACAACGGGCAAAATCACGCTCTATTTCAAAACCAGAAAATGTTGATTCTCCGTGAATTGTCTGAATTATCGTTGCGTGCAAGCAGAGACAAACATCTGCCAGTGCCAAATAGAACGCAATCACGGTGACGGGCTGCAAGTTCATTAAGTATCTTTCCGAGGGCCGTTATGGAACAGCATCGGAATATTTAGAAGCTAAAGCCTTCGCTATTTATTCCGAAATGTTTCACAAACGCTACAATTCGACTGAATTAACAAGACAAAATGGTGTACATGTATTTACGTATCCGAAATGTTTCCAAACATACGTAACGGGAGTACACCTGTATCTAATTGTGAGCGGCGAACACAGCGAATTGTACGTTTTGGGAGAAATTTTGACAATGTTGCAAAATCCTTCGCGATTAAAAAAAAATGGTTGTAAAAATCAAAACCGTTTTTAGTTTGATCGCAACTGTTTCCGAGCCCTGACGTGAAGTTAAAATCTGCTATTATTCGCTGCTTTCGCAATCATTAGCCGCTCATTACCCATAATATACGTAACTTTGATTATAAGATAAATTGAATAAGATGTCAAAATCAAAATACGATGGGAGTCGTATGCTAAAATTTTAATTAACTCAACTCTAGCTTATCGAAATACAAGTGCTATTTCAGTCGATTTTGCAATCCACAGTTACCCGGTACTGCATGGTTGTTTTCGTGAACGGCATTGACCCGTCAATCTCGTCCGGTAAAAAATTCACGCAAAGCACGCATTCAACCTGATGGAAGCTGGAAGCACATGGCGCCCTTGCAGTAAAAGTAAAACGCGTTTCGCTCATCGCACGGTACAGTAATAGCGAGAGAATAAATAGGATGTTGGGCACGGTTTCCCTGGAGGAAATAAAAAAAAACAAAAAAAAAAACGAGAGTATAAATTGTGGTGTAAACTCTCACCATAATACACGTGGTTTATTTCAATAATTTGTCATAGAATGAAAGATAAATTCGGATTCTACTCACAGCTTTCATCTACGCGAGTTACGCCAAACGCAGCGTTGATAGCGCGATTACCTTACCTTTAGTTCCATAAATTTTGCTTCATCTCTCTCTCTTCTCAAGATGTGCAGATTGAACCATGTTGATCAGCATGGGGATAACAAAAGGCAGGCCCCATCTACTACATGATTATATGATTTGTCAAATCTGAAATATTCGATAACAAGCGTCGAGAAAAAAAAATAACTGTAAATATCGCGAGAATGCTCAGTCTTGCATTTTCCTGTCGCATTTCTTGTTTTTCTGTTCATCAATATGACGTCGTCATATATCTAATGCATGTAACCAAATTTTAACAGATCATGTTTATATAAAGTGTGCATTCCACAAGTGTTCGGATACAACGAGAATCCGGATATATAACGAGAAAAATCACCCGGAACCGACGATCTCGTTATAACGGGATTCCCCTGTAATCATATCACAGGAAGCACACACCTCTGCACTCAACTCCGCCATTATGCCTCCTCGATTCTCGCAGCGGGAATTCGGTCCGTGCGAACAAGTTCGTGTATCACGACGTTCAACAACAGAACGTTTCTGCTGTGAATTCAAGACGGTGAAGGCAGCACCGATGTCAGAGATAGAAACTGGAAATTTCTATGAGAATGTAAATACCATTACGAGTGTCGGTGAGTCACCCATCGAGATGCCCATTGACGCAACAGATCAGCTGGTCACGTGACGACGATGGGACTTTAATGACATTCCCGTTGTTCTGAAGAGAGCATGTTTCCCACTCTTCACGTGACTCCCCTGACATTATGTCGTTCTCTTGGTTTCTCCATGACATGAAA
The DNA here is from genome assembly GCA_033980235.1 of Diadema setosum. Lineage (NCBI taxonomy): Eukaryota > Metazoa > Echinodermata > Echinoidea > Diadematoida > Diadematidae > Diadema > Diadema setosum. Next base: position 36,830,949 of record CM067068.1, on the reverse strand, counting down.
TTTTAGTGTCTTCACTAAGGATTCAGGCAAACGTGTGTTTTGGTTTCTTAAAGAACCAGTAGGATCTACGATGTCGTCTACTTTACATTTATACACCAACGCAACACGGGGCCAAATGTATGCAATGGATGCCAAGCCAGATGATTTAAAAGCATCCCCTCAATGAAAATCTCACCGTCCTCAGTCCGACTTCACTAAATTTAATATTGTTATGTTGTTGTCTGTATTCGAAATAGCTTTCCTTCTAACATCCTCCCCTTTATTTAATAGACATACGCCTCGACCGACGCACAATGTATGCCGATTTATTAGCCTTTCGAAACCGTAGCGAGGGGTTTAAAGTGGAAGACCACTCGACGTATCTCTACCCATAATATTTGGCAAACAATGACGATGACATACAATACATGCGGCAGAAATAGAGCAATACGGCTGCCAAGCCCCACCCACCCCCCCCCCCCCAAAAAAAAAGAAAGGAAGAAGAAAGAAAGCATAAAAATATAATTGCTCAATGGCTTGCGTTTCAAATCGTACGGTCACTGAAGCCTGACAATGTTTAGCATAGGCCTATTTCATAATGATTTGCCCACTCCTATATTTGCGTGCGTGCTGAAACCCCGCAAAAACACAAAGCCTATACACACATACACAGCACACACCTGGCCTGCACATGAATTTCGATATTGCGCCTCACTGTTTTTTAGTTACGTACCAGTATCAGAGATTCAGTGGTGCATAATGATCTGCTCAAATCAGTGGTTACTCAGTAGGCCCTATAATATCATGATGAAAAGCAGAAATGCAAAATTCGTAGATGACAGCTAAAAAGCCTCACTCGAAAACAAAATGGCAATTCGTGAGTAATTTCATGACAAGTCATGCATCATCAAGATCGAGATACAATAAGAAGTCGATGCGCTTTTGCGGCTTGGGTGTGGGGATACGGTACGTCAACATTGAAAAAAAAAAAAAAAAACACGTGCGCTGTTTGCGATCCTTTGTTCATCATACAGCGTGTTAGGCCTACATGTGCCATATTAGGCTTTAACATGTCACACATTCAAGGTTTGTGGAAAGAAAAATGTTTGGAACCAAACTCGTCACCGGGGTAACTCTTTTCGAATGTTATATCTAAATGTGTCTTTCGATATCAAGAGGATATAACCATCACTCAGAACATCGCATCCATCCACCGTATCACGCACGCCACAATAGAACACGGAATCTATGGTTTGTATTCAAGTTAAACAGTTAGGCCTACTGTTTTAATATCGGGTTGTTAACAAAATTTTGTTTTGATCTTTTTTATGGAGCTAATCCATGCGATCGCATACACGTAGGGACAGCGTAGGGAGAGGGTGGACGTTGTACACATTGTTTTCGTAGTTCTACATCTCGTACTAGCTGAGACTAGCATAATAAAAAGGAATGCATTTTTCCTCGCATGATTACGGACGGCTCCCCCCACCCCCCCCCCCCCCCCCCCACTGCGTTAGCCTTGCATCCATCCGCTTACAGTATGCATAGGCATGTTAGAAACTGTCGTGTTTTAGGCTGTAGTTACAATTCTCCTTTTTTAATTTCAACGCAGCTAGCAGGGCATAAATTTGCGTATGTTGAAAAAACAAACAAACAAACAAACGCTGATGAAGTTTTAAATCCATGCGGATATGATAGTTGCAGTTCCACCATCACTACAGAACCACAGGGGGGCACAATGCGTTGGGATATGGATTAAATACAGTCAAGTAGGTCCTACATCACATTTGTTTGTTTGTTTGTTTGTTTGTTCATTTCCATCCGAGAAGATGGCTGGATATCCCATATTCAGATGAAAGACCTAGACAGAAAAATCCGTCTGTTCGGAATCTTTTTTTATCATCTTTTTTTTTTTTTTTTTTTTTTTTTTTTTTACTTTATCGGCTCTCCTCCGCGGAACATTATCCCCAACAACTAGCTGAAGACCGATCTTTCGGTCAATATAGGACCCTTTCTTTGTAGGTAGGCCTACATGTTATTTTTACGTATCGAATCACTCAAGTGAATTTAAACCTCAGTGCCACACGGAAAGTGCCAATTTTGGCTACGAAATTCGACGCTGAACTATTCACGTCATATTCACAGAAATAAATTGATACAAGTCAAAAAGTACTGTATGACTTGATTTCGACGCAGTTTCATTGAATAGGGCTTTATTATATCCGCCAGTCTTGACTACGAGACTGAATTCCACTCCCCCCCCCCCAAAAAAAAGAGCTTATTTTAGCAGCAATCTATTACGCCTATAATTCAATAATTTTGAGTGAGTGCACATCCTATGCATTTGAAAGTCATTTTTCATTCATTACAACCTGTACTTTTAACACTCTGTGGATTGGTGGTCTAATAGACAAGATCCTAAACCATAAAGAAAGTATTCTAGCCATAATAAAGTGACACTACTAGTACGGGTTTATTTCCATTTTAGTTACAGACTAGAAATTTAGAATCTAGTGGAATAAATACTAGGTCCATCAGGACTCGGAGAGAATGGCTTTTGTGTTTTCGGGTTGTTTTAAATTGTTGCTTTTTTTTTCTTCCCATCTCGCTCTCCTTCTCCCTTGCCTCTTTGTTTTTTTCTCGCATTTCATTTTCAGGCGGGTGCTGATTTTACGCAAATTAATTTTCTACACAGTCGACCCTCTATAGGAACATGAACCTGAAATTATTGTTTCTCAAAGAACGTTGTTGCGCGGGTAGGAATTTTAACCATAGTCGTGATAGTGATATTATGATAAACAATCTCAGGTTATGTCCCTGTGTACTGCGTAGAAAATATAATTTGCGTAATCAATGCAATAGCAATATGAACATGATGAATGATGACTTGAGTCTTGATGATGTAGTCATTCCCTAGACTCTCTATCAGATCACTATCATCAGTCTATGTATATCATGCGTATCATTTTTACTAGTATCGTGACGTAAACTCTTGAATGCATCTGACAGATAGTGAGTCTTGAGTAGATAAAATTTTTTGTAGTAAACGTTGATATTTATTAAATGGCACAATAGTCCCGTTGCGTAGAACTAGAAGAATCAAGACTTATAACAGCAATTTAGAGTAATATGGCCCCATGGTCGATGGCTACCGGATATCGTATCTGGCGACTCATGCATCCCAAAATTTATCCAACGACGAGAAATTTCAACCGACAGGAAATACCAACGGATGACAAAGAAACATTCCTTCTCCATTACCGGCTCTAGAATGGCGGATCCCGTTTATAATATTTCTACTACTAGTACAAACGGCACGTACGTCAGACTCGTGAAGCCGTTTCCATTCCAAGAAAGAACGTCGGCGAGTGAAACACCACGCAGTGCATGCAGTGTAGGCCGTATGCCATGCCTTATCCATCTCCTCGTGTTTTACCTTCCTTGATCTTCATGGCATGGGTACCACACAGAGTCGCCACTTACTGTTGCGACCATGCAACTTCGATCATCATGGTACATGTTATTACATCACTTTAACGATAGGGCTGTGGGGTAAAATTTGTAATGATAATTTCTTTTACCTTTAGTAGGCGTCTTGATCAAGGAACGCTCGCATTCTTTGATATAACTTCCAAATAATGTCCGTGTGATGCGAGCGATGCCTTGATGTGGTCGAGCAGCCTCCAAAATGAGACGGATGACTTGCTTTATACTATACTTGACTTGACCGCTTGCGCTCCGTGATCCGGCGCCCGCGCGCTGCAGCTGGCACCGTTGGCCGGCCGCGCACGCAACACAACGGAACACTATCACCGTGAGTGTATGAAAGTGGGTGTAGTAGTTTTTTTTTTTCTTCTTCTTCTTCTTCTTCCTCTACGATGCATGCATCAGGAGGTGCATGCATGCAGCGCAAAGCAGAGAGCATCTAGATGTTCAGAGATGTACGAGCGCACACTGTGGTGAATGCATGAAATCACAATCACAATATTCAAGTGCGCGCAAAGTCAGGTGCACCTCTACATCACATGGATAATATGCCTTTTGCTGATAGGGATATGTCCGTCGAAAGTCCGCAATCAGTCTCTTTGATCACCAACATAACAGGACTACCAGTTATCTCACGAACTGAGTAAGCTATTCTCTATGCGAATCGAGAGCTAGCCATGTGCCTCCTTTCTCCAGCGGGAATATATTGAGTCAGTTTCTCATTGTGTTTTTCACTCTCAAAATCCCGAGCGCACGCAGTTGCCAGTCCACGCGTTAGCACGGAATGATTTTTTTTTTCTCCGTCTCTTTCCTACATCCTCTAAAGTACATTTTGTATGGCAGCTGCTGCAGACAAAGACATTGGAAATGAACGCGGTGTGTGCCGCGATGGGACAACGAACCGAAAATACGATGGTCCGCGTTTTCATCGTGTAGTTTACCTCAAAAGAACAGCTATACTTTTTAAGTTTTATTCGTACGATATTAGCCGCTCTTAAATCCATTTGCATAATAAACAGAAACACATACAAATGTATTTATAAAAGAATCACAATTGAGTCACTTTCGTACCTCACACAGGAATAAAATATATGTGCTTAGGGAGATTAGAATATTTGGCGCTTCTTACTTCTGCTTAAAAAGAGTTTGTATTCTCAAGACTAAATTTGTATGAGCCAATGCCATATATAGGCCTACACCTACGAGCGTCTACGGTTATAATGAGGGCACATCAGTTGGCGGCAAGACATTTATAGGGCCTACAGTGTCATAAATGAGGATATTTTTTTGTTGTTGATATAATATGTAATTTTCATTTGTGCCTAACAAGGGGGTACTATTATCCAAAGCCTCAACCATACTATCTATTATTATAAGCATTAGTGAATACAAGCGTATACTGCAGTTTTAACCTGTCTATAGCGGCCAAAGAGCCGATAATTCAGCGTGTTTTTCTGCTTTGTAGCAGTACCAGTCATTCATGGGCAACGTTTAGTGATCGCCAATATTATTCGCCATATTGCATTCATCACTCATTCAGTCATAATAATGCATTAGTGTTTAGCTTTCTTCACGACTGTATACACATGCTGATGTGCAACAATTTCATGAACACCGGCATTGTTCAATGCATGTAGTAGTGATAACAATCTAGTATGGTCTGCTCATGTTCTTGTGTGCAGTCCGTGTGTATAAATTCATCAAGTCCAACAAAATAACATTAACGATACAATATTGTTAAGAGTATTAGTAATCATCATGTAGGCCTATACTTTATTCTAAGGCTTGTCCAAAAGTGTTAACAGTGCCCAAACTTCCTCCACTGGGATGTTGTTGTTTGTTGTTGTTGCTGTTGTTGTTGTTGTTGTTGTTGTTGTTGTTGTTGTTGTTGTTGTTGGGGTTGTTGGGGTTAATTTAGCGCTTCCGCAAAAACAGATAACAAAAAACAGACAGCATTGCGATAACAAGGCATATATATATATATATATATATATATATATATATAAAAGTATGAGAATATACACAATATTCATGAGAGATACTGGAAACAATACGGGAAACGGGAGCGGGGACGTGGATATTAGGCTTACAGATATTTAATCACAACCCTAATAGGAGATTCTCCAACCTGGACCCCCTAACAAACTGCAGACTGTTCGCGCCTATCGTAGACATCGGCGCACATCAACAAGGGTTTTGCGAAGTGTGATGTCCCTTATTGCGGCTGACGTGAAAAGGCCTGCTACAAGGAACCTTAATGGCCAAGGTTATTTCATTTCATTTCATTTCATTTCATTTCATTTCATTCCATTCCATCTCATTCATTATCATTTTCAGCAGAGATTGTCAGTGAACAAAACATAGCGTGAAGGAAGAGAAAATAATATACATTCCGGATCTTATGTGCATCGAAATACACAATATTATCATTTATGAATAGGTTCACAAACACTCTCCATAGTGCTGTCTTTGCCTTATTATGAACACATAATGACAAAATTAAAGTTGAGCGAGAGAAATGCACAGCTAAATTTTGATAGGCGAAATTCAAATTCAAGTAGCTGTAGAGTGGGACACTTTTGCAAAAATAGCATCAAAGCGGGAGAGTTGAGTTCCTAACACTTCGATCACAAAATGCGTGGTACAATGTGAATACCGCATATATTACGTAATAATACATTATACTTTGATTTTCAGAGGGACTGGTGTACTGCTTTGGGTTTCAGTCATTCTGCTCCATTGCATCGACAATGGATAAGATGAATCCCAGCCTCACACTTTTCTCAAAATCCTTTGTTTCTTATACATATCAACATACATTTTACACGGCCTTTTGTTATCTGTTCTGTACCGCAATGGTTCGTGAAATTTACAACAACAAAAAATCATTTCATTTCATTTCATTTCATTTCATTTCATTTCATTTCATTTATCAAGCTTCCACACAAATCATACAGTGATGTGTTTACAACATCCATCTATGGCAATAAAAGTTCGGTATAATATGTATACAAAATTAAAAAGCATTTACATGGAACAAAATCAATTGAAATCATTATCAAGTACATTACATTCATGACGGATAAATAAATTGTGTGTGGTGGGAACCTACATAATAGAAGCAGATCATTGCCTGATACTGTTTCAAATTGGCTGTTTTTTTTTTCTTTTTCCACATTCTTGCCATGTATATACTGTATGCCGAAGCATGGCTGTGAGATTCTGCCTCAGAATCCACACTTTGCATTTCAAAAGGGAGTGGCTATACTGATCAGTGGGAATCAGTGGGAATGCTGGGGGATGATTGTTCCAATTCTTGTGGGATTCATTTAAGAGTACATTATTGTTGTGTGAAAATCACTTGCTTCAGAACGGTCTCATATTCAAGTAATGTGCAGTTTAATGCCCCGTCACTGCAGGCATATGCTAACCTGGAAACATTAAACTGCACATTACTTAAGTGTGAGACCATTCTGAAGCAAATAATTTTCACACAACAATAGATAATGTCTTCTTAATGAATCCCACAAACGAAGGATCGGAACAATCATCCCCAGCATTCCCACTGATTCCCACTGATCAGTTACTAGCCATTCCCTTTAAGCATGGTAATCACAAATACTTGGACATTTTTATGGAATGACTAGTATGTAATGTATGATGTCACCATGCAGCATCTAATCAACATTTTTTTTTTTATTAGCTTACCTTCTTTTACGAATATGACGTAAGTGGTACAATAGGTGTTTTCACATCAGCCCGATGTTTCGAAATAGCGCGCTATTTTCTGACTTGGGAAATTTTCCCGATAGCGAAATAGCGCGCTATTTGATAATGTGAACACAAATTAGCGCGCTAATTGTATCGCTCTGGGGGGGTGTTTCATCAACGTTTGCCGGCGCTGACAAATTGAATCACCATAGTAACAGTCAGTGACTAGAGCATCTCAGCCAATCAAAACCAAGGATTTTGCTGAAATTGGTCAGCGCCGACAGTGGTCGGCGCTGACAAGCGTTGATGAAACACCCCCCTGATCGAGAATATTTCTCGACTCCAACTCGGGAAATTTCTGAAATAGTGGGATAGTAGCGCGCTATTTGAAAACGACTCGAGAAATTAGCGCGATGAATCCCATCATGCCTAGCGTGTGTGACCCGATCGATCGAGGCAAACTGCACACAAATCATGAGGAATTTTTGAGAAGGCACACACAATTACTGATGCTGTTTGCACATACTCAGCTGTGGAATTAGCTATTTTAAAATTTTTTAACTATTCGAGCTACCCCCTCTTCGGGCTGATGTGAATAAGAAATGAAATAGCGCTCTAATTCGCAATCGCGGAAAATATCTCGAGCTTGGATTTTTATCGGGCTGATGTGAAAACGCCTAAGGGTGGGATTTCACGGAGCACGCGAACGATTTGCGACGGACGCGAATGGCAAAATCCAGCATTCGCATTTTGGTCTGCAAAAGATCGCCAAACGAACGTTAGGGTTCGGAAGCGTAGTCAATTGTTCGCGAATGTCGTTTTTACTTCGGCGAGAATTTCAAAAAAGTTTGAAATTTTTTGCGAACGTTTTCCGCACACTTGGTCGTGATTTGCTCGTGAATTGTTCTCGAAAGTGTCTTTAAAGCCTCGTCATATTTTATGGGCAAGACCTTCGCAAGACACGCGCGATGTTCGCAAAATGTTCGTGAAACCCCAAACAGACTCCGAAACTTTGGTGAATGTCTCGCGTATGTTACGCGAAATCTGCGAAGTTTTTCCGATCATTTTACGACGTAATCGCAAACTCTTCGCGTACCTTTTGAGACATTCTCGCGAACGTTTAGCGCACGTTTGGGGGATGTATGACATATACGTTTTCTACAAATAAAAATCGTAGCATACACCTAAACATCAAACAATTATCAACAACTATAGTAACAAAAGAAATTAAAGACTAGCAAAGAGAAAGAAATGTTTGATATAAAAAAAAATCGCAGAATACAATTAAAATTAATCTAAAGTATGTAAAATTTCATTTGAAGTATAGAGATTGTGTTGTAGGAACTGCAAAAAAAAAAAAGAAAATCATATGCTTTACTAGTGGAGATACGTCCTAGGAAAAAAATGTATAGGCAAGCACACAATAGAAAAATGAGAGAAAAAGAAAGGAGAAATAGAGGAAAGAAAAAAAAATCAACACAAGACAGCTTCCACCTCTCCTTGGGTACATTATCTCCCATGATTATTGAAAAATTTTCGTTGTTCGCATTTCCTTCGCTTGTTCTTCGTGTACGTAACATGCTGTACTTTACCAATGATACACACGACATTCGCACATACGTCGTGGAAACTTCGCACAAATTGCGTAAGAATAGTTTTCGGCTTCATTGTCGGAAAACATTCGGAGAAAAACTTTTCCGAATGTTGGATTTTGTCATTCGTGTCCTTCGCAAATCATTCGCGTGCTCTGTGAAATCCCACGCAAATCACCCTTAGGGTGGGATTTCACGGAGCACGCGAACGATTTGCGAATGACGCGAATGGCAAAATCCAGCATTCGCATTTTAGTCTGCAAAAGATCGCCGAACAAACGTGAGGGTTCGGAAGCGTCGTCAATTGTTCGCGAATGTCGTTTTTACTTCGGCGAGAATTTCAAAAAAGTTTGAAATATTTCGCGAACCTTTTCCGCACACTTAGTCGGGATTTGCTCGTGAATTGTTCTCGAAAGTGTCTTTAAAGCTTCGTCATATGCGCAAGACCTTCGCAAGACACGCGCGATGTTCGCAAAATGTTCGTGAAACCCCAAACAAAGTCCGAAATTTCTGAGAATGTCTCGCGTATGTTACGCGAAATCTGCGAAGTTTTTCATTTTACGACGTAATCGCAAACTGTTCGCGTACCTTTTGAGACATTCTCGCGAACGTTTAGCGCACGTTTGGGGGATGTATGCCCTGTACGTTTTCTGCAAATAGAAATCGTAGCATACATCTAAACATCAAACAATTATTAACAACTATAGTAACAAAAGAAATTATAGACTAGCAAAGAGAAAGAATATTTGATATACAAAAAAAAAATCGCAGAATATACTTAAAATCAATCTTAAGTATGTAAATTTCATTTGAACTATAGAGATTATGTGTTAGAGGAACTGCAAAAAAAAAAAAAAAAAAAAAAAAAAGATCAAATGCTTTACTAGTGGAGATACGTCCTAGGGTAAAAAATGTAGGCAATTACACGATAGAGAAATGAGAGAAAACGAAAAGAGAAATAGAGGAAAGAAAAAAAATCAACTCAAGAAAGCTGATTTGAGTTGATTTTTTTTTTTATTTCTTCCGCCTCTCCTTGCTACATTTTCTCCCATGATTATTGAAAATTTTTCGTTGTTCGCATTTCCGTCGCGTGTTCTTCGTGTACGTAACATGCTGTACTTTAGCAATGATACACACGACAATCGCACATACGTCGTGGGAACTTCGCACAAATTGCGCAAGAATAGTTTCCGGCTTCATTGTCGGATAACATTCGGAGAAAAACTTTTCCGAATGTTGGATTTTGTCATTCGCGTCCTTCGCAAATCGTTCGCGTGCTCCGTGAAATCCCACCCTTATGTGCTAAGTACGACCAAGGAGGTTCGAGAAATGGAGTCACAACAGTCTTATTCGCTTTGATCTCATGCTCGAAGCCGCCACTCAAAAATGTTTGAAGTATGACCATTGTGTCAAACTGGATCTGCCGCTCAGATGCGAAGACAATTGACTCGTGTCTCATTGCATAATCACCAGCCACTTTCCAAGGAATTATATCTTTGTGATGGAAATTACTCTTCGCTATCCCTACTTACAAACGATGGGCGGTAGACAATGGTAAAGGCACGGGGGTGAGCGAATAGAAATTGCTCAAATATTGCTGAAATATAGATATCGAAATTACTCGACTGTACGTGTCTGTACGCTAATCTGACATATTCATTCATAAAGATACTTGAAGATGATAGTACCATATTAGTTTCATTTGGCGGAAATAAGGAGAAAAGTGATAAAACCGGCTTTCCATGAGGGTAAAATTTCAAACACTTTCACAAAATACAGCTCAGATTTACACTTTTGCACATATTTTCGAACGGAATTGACTTTTGTTTTATATGCTTTATCATTAGGTGAAATTTCATTGCATTTGATATACAAACGAGCAGCATATACCCGATATAATGTAAGCGTTAAAAATGAATCTTCAGATTGCTCAGCGGAAAGATGGCGGCTTCAAGCATCGAATATCAAAGGCACAAATGCACCTGTGGAATCATTTTGTCCATCCATAGAAAACTGACAGCTGATTGAATAGTTATAGTCAGTTGTAACTCCATCTCTCGAACCTCCTTGGTACGACGTAATACGACGTAAGTATTCGTAGAAGAAGGCAAACTACATGAATCTATAAAAAGGGATTGGTTTGGAATTAGTTTTTCCTAATTTAATTGTCTCTTTTTTTCTCGTCCATCCTTTTCATCTTTTTCTATTTTCTCTATTAGACCTATCATTGTTATTAAGAAGACAAAATATCTGAAATTAGCCGGCACGTCTCAAACGTGCCCTTTCCGAGAAAAAAAAACAAAAACAAAAACAAAAAAAAACACACTTTTTTTAGGGAGGGGTGCATGGGGGAGAGGGTGCGTGCATGACTCTTGCATATCGAATGGTGGAGGTTCCAGTCAAATCAATATTGTATGCCTATACATATAACAGTAACCCTGTATTCAAAAGGAACATTTTTTTTTCGTATAGGCCTATACAACATGGTAATTAAATGGCACACACGCATGTGTTTTATAGAACATGTTGACACTAATATATCGACATACATCCATTGTTATAGATTAATAATCTTTTGAATAATATCATAAGACTTTGAATTAAATCACAACGAAAAAAAAAACAAAGCAAAGTGCTCCTGAAGGTAGGACCCATCCCCCTTTGAATTGGATCACTTTGTTTTGCTCTTTTTTTTTAATCAAAGTAACCTTTAATTCCTCTAAGAATCGTTTGCCCCTTTGATATTTCATATAAAAGCGGTTCGTAATCATCTCTCAAAAAGTTGAAGCCTGCATCACCCCTTTAACCAAAATTGCATTCACCGTCCCTTTAATTCTTCTGTAATTACCTCCGCCAGGGGAGGAGGTTATGTTTTCGTTACCGTTTGTTTGTTTGTTTGTTTGTTTATTTGTTAGTAGTAGTACCTGTAGTTAGTTGGTTAGTTTGTCCGTGTGCAAAATAACTCAAAAAGTAGTTCACGGATTGGGATGAAACTTGCAGGAAAGGTTGAGAATGACACAAGTAACAAACCGTTAACTTTTGGTAGTGATCCGAGAATTTTGGGGGAATTTATGATGGATTTTTTATATTTTGGCAGGTAGGGTCAATGAACTTGGGAGTTCAGGCTGCGCGTATTTGGGGTTTGCATGCGCGCACTAAAGTGCGTGCTCTAGTATACAAAATAATGACTGCTATGAGGGGCACAGTTAAAATTATGGGTCCAAGGTGATGTGAAAACCGTAACTATGCCCGAAGCGAAGCTGAGGGCATAGCTATAATAATAATAATAATAATAATAATAATAATAATAATAATAATAATAATAATAATAATAATACAGGGTACTTATGATTTTCACATCACCGAGGGCCTACATAATTTCAACTGTGCCCCGAATATCAAGCTGTCATTATTTGTTTTATATACCGAAAATATAGATTCCGAAATATAGATACCAAAAATATAGATTCTAGTCTCTTTTACAGCACTCGTAATCAACGCTGATCGACAGGGGGGCGGTCGTATCATTGGTGCGTACGTGATCTATGTGAACGGGGTTGCGACTGTCTCCAAACCTATTTACAGGGCACAGTTGATTCTATGCCCCGGGCACAGTAAATCATGACGTCATTTTGATCAAAAAAAATGGGGCACAGCTATTTTCATGACTCCACTTTTAACCAATCAGATGAGAGGAATCTATATAATGTATGAGGTAATTTCTGCTAGGGCGAGGCGCGCCGTGCAGCTGAGGGCTAATGACGTAACAAAGGCTTCTATTTTGGGACTTTCAGCACACAATGCGATAAGTACGTATGGGTGGAAATCACTGATATCTCTATGGAAGAACAAGATCAGTGGTGGAAATGAGCTGCATGCTTGGCGGAGGTCTGCGCTCTCAGAGTGCTTCTTTAGTTATAGTCCAGGGGCCAGGCCAGATATTGGTACCATCTGAGGTGGCAAAACCTTTTTGGTGTCATTTTGTTTGTCGGGCATATATAGATATGCTTATCAAGCTATGATAGCATTTCCAAATGAGTAGCTTAGTCATAATAAATGTATTTTTAACCAATTTGGTCTCGTTGTTATATCCCTATACTTCTGAATCGAAACTAACCGCTATACAAAGAAGAGCACTGTCTTCTGTATGCTCCATAGAGCTGTAAAATGCAGCTCTATGCATGGACCTACAACGTTGTAGGTCCATGCTCTAAGGTATTTCACAGGTGTTCTGTTGTAAACGCAGTGGGCTTAGTCTTTATTCAAGGCAGCGAAGGGAATATCCAAAGGTTATGTTGTTGTTGTTGTTGTTGTTGTTTTTGTATTTGCGGCGCGTCATTCAAATATGGATATTTACGCCTTTATCTTTATAGATATGATTATTTTACATATAATAAATAATTAAAAAGATAATAACTTTTTACTATCATTTTTATGCGCGCTATGTGTCTGCTGTTATACGGTTGGGGCAAATAAGTTCTGGTGCATGCTGATGGCGAACTCTGATGATGATATGGCATGCTGATAACAAAGGTTATGATGTCCACAGCGCTTAGTCTTTATTCTAGACGGCGAAGGGAATATCCAAAGCGTATGATACAGTGTATATCCTTTTATCTAAAAACAACAACAACAACAAAAAGCAATTCCTCGTGAATTTTACCGTATTTTTCAATTACTTATCATTTTGCGGCGAAAACGCTACGGTGAAAACGCTAATACCACGTCAATGTCGCTTTATTTCCATCCAACAATATAAGATAAATCAAAAACAATGTACCGGTACACTACGATACATTATAATGAATAATATTGTAAATGAACAGAGTGATTTTTGTTTAAAACTGATGTATTTGTTGATAGTAGTATAAAAACAGTATAGATAACCCCTTTTATGAGGAACTTTAGATATGATAACGGTACATTGGTCTAGATAAACACTAAGCGCACCGCGTGACAGCTGTGGACATCATAACCCTTTGGATATTATCTTCGATGCCTTGAATAAAGACTAAGCGCACCGCGTTTACAACAGAACACCTATGGACACACGGAAGATAGTGCTCTTCTTTGTATAGCGGTTAGTTTCGATTCAGAAGTATAGGGATATAAAAACAAGACCAAATTGGTTAAAAAATCATTTATTATGACTAAGCTACTCATTTGGAAATGCTATCATAGCTTGATAAGCATATCTATGCCCGACAAACAAACTGACACCAAAAAGGTTGTGCCACCTCAGGTGGTACCAACAACCCATTTTTCGGGTCTTGGCCCATGGACTATTATGTCTGTAAATCGTCAATGATGGCTGAATTTTAATAGAATGATGGGGAAACTCTTATTTTCGCAGGCCATTGAGATAATCAAATGCGTGCAAAGAAAATACATTCTACGCTTTAAATAGACTTTAAAATACCTTGAGGAAATCCTCGTCCGGATCTAGAGAGCTTAATGGTTTAAAGTATAAGCACCCATTAGATATCTTCGAACTTCCGATGTTACACAGTCTCTGATTTTCGCTCCCTCAACTTCGGTGAGTGTATCCTCATGACTTTTCATTGTATTTTTTTTAAAGGGGGTGATGGTTATATGAGTCAGTTTATTCTTTCTGAGTTTGTTAACTGTTATGTGATGGGGTAACTATATATGTATATCTGTATCCATCGTGGAGCGCTATCAAGAAACTTAGGGCTACTTATTTTTATTTCAAATTCAATTTGTTTTCACATTTCTGAAAAAAAGTCATACAAAATACTATAATAAATATGCCATGTATACAAAATTAAAACGAATTTAATGATAATCTAGTTAAAACCTTCACCCGAGTTTATTATAACTGTCTCAAAAAATATAAATGATCTGTTTATAGGCCTGTAATAGGCGTATACTATACGCCTATATGTTTATTAGTTTTGTTTGTTTGTACATTTCCATCTGCGAAGATGGCTGGATAGCCCATGCATATTCAGTCTTCCATGGGGTCCAGTTGGATGTGAGGTGGGACCACTTCACCGGGTTAAACACCCTGCTCTTTGCGATGAATGAATGAAGAGGGATCTTTTACGTGCATGAGTTGTGACTCTCTCATACACGGGACCTCAATTTTATTTCCTATCCGAGGGACAGATTATTATTAATAATAAAAATCATGATAATAATAATAATAATAATAATAATAATAATAATAATAATAATAATAACAGTGATGAACATATAGGCTTATAATAGACTACATTACAAAATAGGAAATATATTATGCATAAAATATAATTATATAGGGCCTATAGGGCCCATAATTACGTAAAAGCAAGTCTGTTCAATCATAGATCCCAGAGTAAAACCAGGTAACATGGAATGGAACATGATGCACGGATATCTATTTAGACAATTTAAAAATTGAGGGAAAATCTATATATTATGTAGGCCTATAATTGAAACAAAAGTTTCGTTCGTAAATATATATAATCTGAGTTGAAACCGGCAGGAAAGTTTTCGATGCCATGATAATTTTTATATAAATATAACATCTCATCCATTTTGCTTCTGATGTTATGGTGAGTATTACTTGTCCAATTACGCAATTAAATAAGGCCTACATTCCTTTCTTCTCTCATGTCTGTGGTAATGACAATTTCTCGATTCTTATGTAAATGTCTCCATAAAAAGTGGCGTAGCTGTACCATGGAGTTAATATGCCAACATTCTTAAATAGTAAAAAAGAATATAAAATCGCCTGAAGTAATCACTAGACAGGTGCTATGTGCTAGTGTGTGTGTGTGTGTGTGTGTGTGTGTGTGTGTGTGTGTGTGTTTTAATCCAAAATATGAAAATGAGTATCATAATCACTTTTTTTTTTTTACAGTATGATGATCGATTATCATTGCCAGTATTACCATTTTAGGTGGGTGCTGTTCGTTATTCCGAAGGTTCGCTATTCCGAAGGTTCGTTATTCCGAATGTTCGTTAATCCGAAACACACAAATTCCCTATACCTAGAGGTTCGTTAATCCGAAAATGAAAAAATGTACGTTAATCCGAACATTGTAGTGGCGTTATTCCGAAGGTTCATTATTCCGAAGATTCGTTAATCCGAAAATGAAATTCGGAATAACGAACCTTCGGAATAACGAATCTTCGGACTAAAGAGCCTTCGGAATAACGAGCTGTTTATACCTTTTAGGTATCATTAGTATTATAATTATCATTGCTATCAACAGTTATACTACACAGTCTTACAATTTTGATACTGTGATTATGACGTATTCAACGATGGAAATTAAACAGCCGTTTTACGTCGTATTATAGAAATAGAGAAAACTTTGAACGAAAAATATTTTGGTACATGCTAATACAACTGTACTGACTTCACGTCTGGCGGCATGCATTCCGTACATTGAGTATTCGTAACGAAAAACAATAAGGTAGAAGTGCGGGTACTTTGAACAGTGGGGACGTGGATATCAGGGCAAATAGTAAGTAGCCCACTTGAATTCATTTTCACGCTGTTTCTAAGTCAGGATTTGTGACTATTTGCCAAGAGACAGAAATTTTGCAGTTTTATGTATCAACGACAGATTTTTAAAGGTGTTGCCTTCGTAGGATCGGTGGGATGCACGGCGGCACAAGGGTGGGACGTAGACCGTCGTATCGGTTGCTATACTCTCTACGCCTTAGCAACTGTGGTTGCCAATGACATCATGGAGCTTCTGCGCATGCGTAATTGATTGCCCGTCCATCAAAATGGCAGCCTGCAAGCTGTGACTGTTGTGGTTGTTATGAGCTGTGATAAATGGGCAACGGGGATCAGATTTCAAAGCACTTCTTCGTCGTTGGCACTTCACAAGTGAGTACCAGATCAGAGAAATGTGAAGAAATAAGGTACAAAGGAGTAGCAATAGACAATTATGTGTTGTTAGCGTAGATTCTGTCTGAGACTGTGTCTGTGTGCGATGTGTGAGAAGTCAAATCACACTCGGCCCTCGGTCTCATCCATAGAACATAGATCTAACGTTTTCCCCTAACTAACCGGCAGTGTAACCGCGTTAGTCGTAACAGTTAGAAACTATAGTCAGTGATAGTAGGGTTCCTATATAGACTCTAGCTAGGGCCTACTAATAGAGGAAGCTGTATTTACAGATCTAATAGTAATACAGCTCTAGACAGAGTCTATCGATCCTGGTCTTATCTCAGCTCAGCAGCAGTCAGAATTTCACGATAGAGTAAAATATTCAACGTTACAAATAATTTACAGACTGTCAAAGCAATCAATACACACACACAGACGTGAAGGACGTGCAAATGTACTTTCGAAAGGCTATCCATTTATCCAAGACTCTTCTCCCACTAACGTAAACGTTAAAATTTACTACTGTTAACATTATACTGTTAGTGTTAACGTTACTGTTTGAATTGATAAGTATGGTTATGAACAAAATTGAATATTGTTATTATTGGTGATGTGGATAACGGTATTCAGTAGGCCTAACGTTACACTGTTGTACATACACAGTCACAGACGCAGACATTGGTTCTTCTCGCTTGCTTTCTTTTTGCATTTGGTATAGAATCTAGATCTAGAGGTAGTCTAGAGCTCGAGACATGAACATGCCTGCTGCACCTCCCTACTTTGCGACACATGTACGACTGCCTACGGGCCTGATCTGGGCTGTGATGAGTGTACAACAAGTAGAATTATCTAGGCCTAGGCCTACTAGTAAAAAGTAGTTGGCCTGGGCTGTGGTTGTGATGTCTAATCTAAAACTAGTTCTAACGTTAATGTTAGACAGTCTGGACATCCAATATGCAGCTAAACGCAGCTCAGTGCACAATGTCAATGGAGGTGATGTTGGCCTCGGGGAGCGCATCCTTGAATCAGAAATCAGTGCTCTCTTCTACATGGATTTCTGTCTACATGTACATGTATGATATTATGAAAGAGTCAGTTAACTGTGCTGTTGTTGTCATGGTTTTTAACCTGTGTAGTATGAAGTGCTGGCTAGAATTCTGTTCAAAATAGGAAGTTACACATACACTCACACTCACATACATTGTAAGTGCGCTCTTTCCTGGGCCTACATAAACAGCCTATTAAGTTCATGTCATTGTACTGACTACTGGAGATGGTTGTACCAGCAGTAAAATTGCAAAGTCTAATTGAAATTAATTTTTGTTTTGTAAGATATTTATTTCCTATGTATGTGTATGTAGACCCTCAACTTGGCCTCATTGATATTGTACCTCATGTTTGTTACCTCCACCAAGAAGGTAATGTAAATTTGCTGGCATTTGTTTGACAGCAATATTACTTAAATTATTACTTGAAAAGTTACAAACAAATTGTGAATTTGAAAAAAAAAAAATAATCGAGGAGACAGTGTACAGCCACTGTGGTTTAATAAAGAAATGCAAAAGACCGTCAATACAGTCTACAGTAGGTGATTAGTGTTTGAAGGTACAATGTAATCTGTCTCAAGATCCAGAATTTTTTAGAAATGTGCAGCATGTGTCATTGGATTGCCTTTTATTTGAAAATTACCCTTTTTGGCCTTGGTGGAGGTTTGTATTTCTAAGTACAATATATGTACTTCTAGTACATTGTAATTCAGTGCTCTGACAGACAAGCTCCTGAAAACAAACACTATCATGCCTGAACATTGTACACTGTACAGCTGTATGCACTATAGACTTCTTTGTGCCGAGACCTCAGCTGCTCATATTACCACATAAACAAACAAACAGATGCTTTTATACTGTAGTAAACATCTGTCTAGACTCCTCACAAGAGTACACACTGCTGTACTTACTTGTTCAAGGGTTTGACGTTCCATGGCTGTTGTGTCCTTGACTGCCTGCTGATGAATTCTCCTGGTACAGTGTATCATGAAATAGAGCTGTGCACTGATTGAACAGCTCAAGTCAGTGATTGCTGCATTATAGCGTACATACTGTATTCCAGTGACAGAAGACGACATCCTGGTCTCTCTGTCATTACATTTAAATTGTATTTTACATTACACTTAGATTGTACACACTTAAATTTAATACACATATTAAATTGTATACTTCCACTCTGTTACTGTTATCTTTATAATATCTCAGGACTACTAAACCATGGAACAAGAACCTATCTATGATGAGACATACGGAGGCAAAGCTCTCACGTTGGCACCACTTGAATTGAATGGCACGAAAAAGAAGAAAAAGAAGAGGAAACGGAGTCGCAAGTCACCCCGAGAGCCTCCCATCGTACCCAAGCGCATAGACTATGTCCTGGTGTACAAGAACGTGGACGTAAACTTGCTTGAGACGGTGAAGGATGTTGAGGAGTATGCTAAGGACAAGATGCTTCGGGAGCGGTTCCAGCTGGCCCTGGTGACAAAGGAGAGGCTGGAGGTGCAGGAGGAAGTGGTTGGGGAACACACCTACGTCAAGATACACTGCCCCTTTGCCAGGCTGTGCAAGGAGGCAGAAGAAATCAACCTGGAAATGCCACTGAGAGGGGTAAGTCAGAGATCATGTAGTCAAGGAATACAGTGAAGATTGGTGCAGCCAAACTTTTGCTTTTAAAATGATTTGAAATTCTGCAAGGACTTAACATCTGCAGGACCCACCAAGGTCCCATGATCAGTGAGAACTTGGTGATTGAAAGAGATTTGGATGAGGACTTCATTTGACTTGCTGTACAATGTACAATGTCAGGAGAGCACACAGATGTGACAATAACAGCTCAGAATGACATCACCTTTCTCCGACAGTGTGTTTGTCTGTTCTAATAGCAGAGAATAATGATAGCAGACAAGGATCATTAACTGTCCTGGCTGATAAGAAGGGTACAGTATTTATACAGGTCAAAAATACTGTAGCTTTGCTGCACTAGAACAAGGAATGAAGGTGGTGGTTTGGCAGCAGCAAGAACCTCTTCCACCCTGATGATAACGGTACCTGCAGTGTGCAGTGCTACATTATGTAGAGCTGTGCAATGAATAGGACAAAACCAGGATGTAAGCCATTGGAGCAACAACTATGAAGGGATTATCAGATTAAGCTGAAATTGAAGATACAACCTGTACTCTATAAACACATTCTGTTCATGATTAATGCCAACTTTCAAAGCATTAGCATTATCCTTTCAAAACTTATTATATTAGAGGTGAAAGTGAAGAGTGTGCAAAGGATTTTGAAGAAATGAAAAGGGTCCTCTCAGACATACCTGATCTTGCTGCTCTACAAAAAAAAAGGGGGGTTGGAGAAAAACTGCTAAAAACACACTCTCTCATTCATTTTATGATCTAAAACTTATATATAATGTAGAAGAAGAATAGCTCTTTCAGAAAATATGAAAAGCTCAAGATTGACTTGGTTGACCTGTTTCACCTTTTTTTGAGTCCTCACATAAAATCAAGGGGTGCAACTTTTTGTTGGTTTTGTGATGCACGGTCACATATATGCAGGGAAAATTGCTGGGAAATGCTGGGAAAATTGCCAGCCTTCAGCCTGCCAATTCATGTCTTAACAAACAAACAAACAAAAACAAAAACATACAGGCATAAGATTTGTCAGGTGTTACTGTCTATTTTGGATGTGATCTTCTGAATTATTACCTTTAGTTTTACCATCCCAAAGAAACTCTTACTGTACTTTTAACATGCACTATACCATTTGATATCTCATGCTCCAACAGTACTGTACATAACAATGTACTTTCACAAAGACTCTCACAGGCTGTACAGTGTACATGTGCAGTGTGTACAGTGTATGTTCGTTGTGCACTTAATTTCGTTTCTGTCCTGCTGCCATGATGTTAAAATATTGTGTTACATCAGTTTCAGATCAAACTTCCTTTTTTTTTCTGACTTTGTAAGTTGAAATCAAAATATAAACATTAGTATGCCATATACATGTGATATCGTAATCCTTTCTCCCTCATTTATCAGTGCTTTGATGTAAAAGTGGAAATTTTCGCAGTGTTGAAATTTTCGCACATTTCGCGCAACCAGAAACTAGAGCGAGAATAAAAGCATGCAAATATTTTTGCTTGCCATTATTAGATGTTCCAGTAGTTGATGGCTGGATTCTGCGGAATTAAAAACACGAAACTCTTCTAACCCCGCCGAGCGCAAACAATAAGTCACACGAAAATATCTACTTTTACGGTGTAGTAACATAGAAGTGTAGTAGTGCATTTGTACTTGATATACATACCGGTATACAGTGTACATTGTACACCTTGTATGTCCTCACATGTTAAACCTGTACAGTATGCTCATCAATCACCCAGAAGTGAAACTTGTATTTGAATCATTAATCATTTGAGACATGATGAATGAAAATGCCATGGTTTCACTAGTTTCCCTCGTGCTTGCAGATCGCTATTCAAGAAACCTAAAACTCAAAATAAAAATCTTAATACATATAGGAGAGTAAACAAAATGCATTGTACTTAAATGTTAACACTATTCCATGGAGGGTTCATTGCCTATCATACAATGTAGTTAGTAGTTGCTGTACACAAGGCTGCCCACTGGCACTAGTCCGAAGGTCCGGGCCCCAGTAAAAATCACTGTTGGACCAGGAATAAACTAGTAAAAGATGGAAAAACTGGGTATCCACTGGTCAGACAGACAGGTCGGACTAGTAGAAGACATGGGTTAGTGTGCAGCCCTGCTGTACAAAAATAATTTTATTAGTTAGGAAAAAAAATTATGATTTTATCATTTACATTTTTTCGTACAAGCAACTTAAATGGATTATTCCCATTATGACTGATGGCATTTTATGTGTAAACATCTTGAACAGTTTTGACATGAACCAGAATTTCCTCAACTATTTTTGGTAATGTGACTGAAAATTTTCTCTTCTACAAGTACATGTCATGATGTGTTTCAATTCATTCAGAAGTAAACGTGACACAACAGTTTGCCTTTAAAATTGCAAGATGAGGAAGTTAGATTCAGAATTGATTGTAGAACCTTCTGTGCTCTCATCAGGACACAGTGCTATGCCATGTGCACTATTGGTGATTTTGAGGAAAGTGTCATTAGTAACAACAGTTTCCTCCTATGTATTTCTTTGTTTATATTTTTTGCTATAATAAATATAACTTTGCTAAATAACATTCTATGGTGCAAATTCAGACTGCAGTCTAGTTCAAAACAATCGATGAACAAATCAGGGTACATACAACTCATTTTAGATGCTTGTCACTTTTGTAAATACTGTATAGCATTGCACACAACCTGGGCCCTGTTTCAAAAAGCTGTTCGTAAAGTTACGAACAACTTACGAGCGACTGGTGATCAGTTCTGATGTGCTACATATTGTATACTTACAACTATATCAGAATTTCCATAATTCACTCAGCACAAGAACTGATCACCAGTCGCTCATACATGTAAGTCATTCGTAACTTTACGAACAGCTTTATGAAACACCCCCCTGGGGCGGATCCAGGAATTCTGTAAGGGGGGGGGGGTGCAACTAATATTTCTGGTGCTACTCCTGGGTTTCATTTCTTTCTTTTTTCTTTTGTTTTCTTTTGTTTTTAACGAAAAATAAAGAGGGGCATGCGCCGGTTGCGCCCCCCTCTGGATCCGCCACTGACAACAACAGTACTGTATTTTACTTCAAATTACTGCTTTTTAGCTTTTAATAGCATTACTGATTTGAGGTCTGAGAGGTTGGCATCTCTGGTGCAGTGCTTGTTGCTCATCCTTGAAACACTCTGACACTTGAATTCTGACAATTTGCAGTATGTCATGATCAAATTCAAGATTCTCCAAAGACAGTACATACAATTCTGTATGAAAGGTGTACACTTTATTGCTTCTCCCCCCCCCCCCCCCAATATTGTACATTAATGTAACAGTACTGTTGAAATCTTACAACATACCTTCTTTGCTCATTTAAATCTGCATTTCTGCTATTCTCACATGTACATTGTACATGTATCTAAAAACCATTATATTACACTGTGCTTTTCTCTGGCTCACAAGATTGTCTCTTCTTGATTCTTCACATTTGTCTGGCCCCTCTTCCCTACTGTGTTCATTGGTCCTATTCTGTGCATGTCTCTACCCTTTAATACTTAACTATGACCTACATTTTGTTCAATACACATGTGTACGATGTATGTCCCTGGTACGGTTCTCTCTGTCTTCATGAATACTGCCATGTCTTCATGCGTGTGACTCCACTTCTTATCCTTGTCTCAAATGTCTTTCTCCTCTTGGTATCACAGGCTGCAATTATTCCTTCAAAGAAAACAGGCTGCAAAGCTGCAATAGAAAAACATCTCAAGACCGACGATGAGTGTGAGTAACTCATAACTTTCATTTTGTTTCAATAATGTTGAAACAGAGAATGTTTGATATTATGTACCGAATGTTCTGTTTTGTTGAGCCACAGTAAATGGCATTATGTGACTTTGCATATAGTAGACTGAGTTATTTTGTTTTCACTTTTTTTTGCTTGTAAGATTTTGGCACTCTGCATATCTTCAAAGCATGTTTTTATTTTCTTCCTGTTGCCTTTTAATCTTTTAATACATTTTAGAATGTCAGATATTTTGTGTAATGTTTATTTTGTTGAGCTGTTTATTTTGTTGAGCTCAAAATCTGGGCACTATCTGGAAACTTGTGAGGCCATGAGATCATCTTCTCATCTACAATGTACATACATGTAATGTACTTTTCATTGATACACTGTAGGTCGTTGCTGCTTAATACATGAATATCATTGTCTCATGAAAACATTTGAGGGAAACATGTCCAATATTTGTGTGCTCAAGTTGTATTCTAGTCATTAAAACCAACTTGAATATGGCATAGAGTGTCGCTATGATTAAACTTTGTGTTTAGTGGCGTGTACGCATATATACTGTATGTGCATTACATGTAAATTCCCCTTTTCAGTAATTTGTGTGTTTGTGTGCATGCAATGTACACTTTGTATGTGTGTGTGCGTGTTGTTTTAATACTAAGAAAAAAGAAAAGAGAATGACTTGCCGCAAATATTTTTTTGTTGTTGCAATAATCTTGATTCACCTAACTAACTACGTACTGTATGTATGTGGCCATTTGTGGATAAAAATGAATTAATATCAATATATATGGTTTGTATGCAACTCAACCAACAGTGGACTTTGTCAGTGCACCTTTCTGCATTCAGAAGAGAAACGTCTTTCATGGCATTGAGGAACCTGAAACATTCTTCAGATCAGCCACAAGGAGTTATCTGGTAAGTATCTTTTTTCTTTTTTTTTATTTGAATTTCTAGTAGATTTACCATACAATTCTCTGATGTCATTTGCTATTATAAACCTAAACTGTAATTGCCACATATTTTGCGAAAATCAAGTTTCATGATTCTTTATCTTCTTCATTTTCTTCTTCCTCTGTTTGTGAAAATTTTGTTAATATCAATTTATTATCATTATGATTATTATTGTGGTTATCATCATTAATATAAGTTTTTCTATTAACTATTTTGTATCATTATCATTTAATAGTTGTAGTAGACAAGTAGTCATATTAGTGTTGTTGTTGTTGTTATTTAAATTCATCATTATGTCATTATCATACTTGTTATTTTGATTGACAGGTACATCACATTCTGATCAACATGGATGTAAGGGAAGCTGGTGACTCTCGGGAGAAGGATTCTATGAAAAGGAGAGGTAATCAAAACCAGTTTTTTCCTCCCAAGATTTCATCCACGCACAACTCAGCCATTTGTATCTGTCCACTGCATACAGCGGTGCATCATTATCCATTGTATATATTGACAAGCATTTTATAAAATTCCTTGTTATGTGCAGTGACAAAGTCATTGTGACTTTATTCAAACTTGTGGATTTTTTATGCCTCTGCCACGAAGTGTCGCCGGAGGCCTGTTTTCGGGTTGTCCGTCCGTAATCAATTTTGTGGACAGCGTATCTAAAAAACTGTTAGAGGTATCCTAATGAAACTTGGCATGTATATGTATGAGTGGGCGAAGTTGTACCTGTCAACTTTTGGGCGCACATGCTCAAGGTCAAAGGTCAAAAGGTCAAGGTCAAATGCTCAAAATTTCACTATTTCCCCTATATCTATGCAATGTCTGAAGGTATTTTCTTGAAACTTGGTGTATACATGAACTACCAAATAAAGATTCCCTAGAGGCTAGAAAGAGCTTTGGGTCATGAGGTCAAAGGTCAAGGGCCAAAGGTCAAGTGAAAATGTTAAAATTTAACTTTTTTCTCCATATCTCACAAATATTTCAAGGTATTTTTAATGGAACTTTGTACTGACTGGCAGTGATCATGTAGGGAATTTAGGGGTCAGGGGGTCAAAGGTCAAGGTCAACTCATCAAAATATCATTATTTCTTATTTATAATGCAATGCCTGCAGGATTTTTTTTTTCTTGAAACTTAGTGTATACATGTATTACCCAATACAGAGTCTCTTGGAAGTTTCTTGTCAAAAGGTCAAAGGTCAAAAAGGTCAAAAGTCAAGTGAAAGTGCTAAATTTATCTTCTTCTTTAAATTATAAAAGGGTCAAAAGTTGGGTACAAATCCTCAAATCTCCAAATACCTGCACTCTTAGACAGTACAGTCAAAAAGGTCAAAAGTCAAGTGAAAGTGCTAAGTTTCTCTTCTTCTTTAAATGATAAAAAGGTCAAAAGTTGGGTACAAATCCTCAAATCCTCAAATCTCCAAATACCTGCACTCTTAAATAGACAGTACAGCCATTCATCCAAATAAACTTAGTTCAAGGAAAGTGAACACTCAATGCATTTTTGACAAACCTGTCATTTTGATATTTTGCCAGTTATGTGAAACTGTCATCACACATTGTCAAGACATTGTGCTATAGACCTATTCGGAGAACCATGCATTATGGCGGAGGCATACCAGTCGCCATAGCGACATTTCTAGTGTCTCTATTTTTTCCCCCTTTCCCTGTAGAAAGTTTTTAAAAAAAGTCCTTCTTCTTCTTTGTCACTATAAGTACAGGCAACCGTCGGGTGTACGTCTATCTGCATCATAGTTTCATATTTGATGCTGGTCAAAAGAAGATTCATCACTTTGATTGTTGCAATGTTTTGAAGTCCCAAATTATATAAAGTATGCAATCAACATCACACAAGTCACTTTACTAGTTTTACCAGAACTTTTTCTTCCGCTATGCACCTCAAAATGTGGTCCAGTTTTGGCCAACAGCTTGACCTTAGCCAAGTCATAAAGTTCCATTGATTGTTTGTGATTTGTGAATAGCTGTATTTTGGTATGTACAATAAAATGGTGGTGTAATACAATGTACATCATGTGTTGGATCTGTATATCAACAACTACTACAACAACAACAAAGAAAAAAATGATGTGAAGCACTCCCAGGGGTGCATGCTTGACCCCGTTTACAGTGCGGGGCTGGGCCGAGCCGCGGCCGAGCCCAGCCTCAATTGCGGGGCCGAGCCCCACAATTTTGTCCGTTTACACTGCCGGGCTCGGCCGCGTATTTAATTCAAACCTTTTAATATTTTGCCGTAGTGGCGCTCTGCTTGTAAACAAATGCAATTTGGTATAGTCTGGTTTTCAGACCTTTTGCCAACTGGATTCCGTGGTGACGAAGTCGCCGTTCAGGCAAAGGCCTTTGCCGAAGGAAAAATCCTTTGCATGACAAAACCACCTTAAACTATACTAGTTTTTGAGAGGGTTGATATCCTGAATAGCGAAATAGTATGGGCAGAGGGTTTGGAAGCCAGACCGTGGCCGAGCCACGGTCGAGACCACCTCCAGAGCGTGGCCAAATGCACGGCCAATTTTGACTCCGCATTTGGCCTTTTGCGCGTTTACACTGAAATGAAGGCGGGCTTGGCCGCGGCTCGGCCGCTTCCGAGCTCCGCACTGTAAACGGGGTCTTAGAGTTGCTGTGCATTCAATATATTAATTTCTTTTTTTTTTTCTATTAAGGCTGTAAGGGCTCCATCTGTCCAAAGGGCTCCAAGCTTGTGTGTATTCATGTGTATGGTGCCAATGTTTCTTGTAGAGATCAATAATTCTAATAATTTTCCTCTGTTGGAAAGTGTTGTTAAACAGTTACATGGGCTGTACATGTATCTAGGGAGAATTCCTCTGTGTATTGTAGTCCTATGGAAGCTAAAATGCTACAGCATGTCAACAACATTCCAGTCATTCAAATTAAAAAAAAAAAAAGTGAAAATTGACATGCATGATTGAAGAGATGTGGGAATGTGGTAGTTAGGGTGAGATATGCTGAAATGCATATCATGTTCTGAAATATTTGTGGGAATTATTGGCAATATATCCCATTTTAATGATTCTTCTTGAAAATTGGCCAATGAATTAAAGTAACTGTTGTTAGCATGTTTGCTCTAAGAGCATCATTTATTTCAACTTTCTTTTCTTATCTTTTTCGTTTTCTTTTGTGAATTTAGGTCTTCCATACATGGTCTTAAAAAAGATCTATGTTGATGCTTTTATTCTCCACGATGAGTCACCGTATGAGGCCCTGGACGATGACGCGAGAGACAAGATGAGGAAGGAGAGTCTAAAAAGCAAGGACTTCAACCCGGAATTCGATTCAAGAGAGGTAAAAACATTCTTTATTTGTTCTGGGGGCACACTTGATGAAATTAATAAATTAGACTCCATAACATCAAATTAAGCATTAGGGCTGTGTACATTAGGAGGAGAGATCACTATTGACAGTTGTGATTGGCAATTAATTGACCAATTTTCTGTTGTTAGTAGAACTTGCAACCTTTTACCTGGAGTGGAATAATATAGGAACTTCTACTTGTACTTTGGTAGTTGTACAGTATGCTATTTGTATTAAAGCTTTAGATTTAAATTTTGTACTTGCATGCATGTACATGTATGTGTGCATGTGTGTTTACAATGTATGTGTGTGTGAATTTGTGCATTCCTTATGACCGGGTAGCATGGGAATTCTTGGGTAGCCCAATTCATGAGCTCCCCACCAGGGTACATTTGAAAGCCACAAAGAGCATATATACATTGTATGTTAAAAATATAAAAAAGTAGTATCTGGGACCCAACTCTTATTAGGACCACTTTGTTTTGCTTTGTTTTGGGATATCTCAGCCATTTCAAAACTGTTTTTATTAAATGATTTCTTTTTTTTTTTATTCCTCTTAGAATTGTATGCATATCAGTGGTTTCTATACAGTATCTTGCAAAATTTTAAAATCTGAGTACCTACCGGATCCAACACTATACCATCATTGTAAAGGCTATATTACCTATACACTTTGTACCATTGTGGTCCCAACAATTGTGTTGTACAATTTGGTCTAGCTAAAAAGATAGTATGTTTTATTCAGTTTTGTGGTTTGCTTGAATATTTGTATTAATCTGGGGATAACAAGCATAAAAGTGCCATTATTTTAGTGTTCAGGCATGACTAAATGCAGGGGACTCTCTTAAATCTGCTCAAGCCCATGTTCTTATGATGTTGTATACAGTTCGACCTTGATTATCCGGCCATGTCGGGACTGGCGCTCATCCGGATAGAGCGAAGTTGCCGGATATGGGAGACACAATGTTAATGTATATAGCTGCCATCCAAGCTGCCGTCCCCGTGCACTGGCAGCTAGGCAGGTAGCATACCCTGCAACTGTGGTGTAATCTATGCTAGCCTGCGCAAAATTGTAGTCCCTTCCTCACAAAAATAGAGTGTATCTTTATGTGAAAATCATACATGTTTTACCTCATTAGATATTGAGAAACCTATCATGCACATCTTATGAAATTAGTGAAATAGATCCATGAAAGTCACTGTTTTTTCTCAATTTTTGGATGAAAAAAAAAATAGTCCTTCACTGCATGAACGTGTCCGGATAATAGAGATTTCCGGATAAAAGGAGGCCGGATAAAAGGAGGCCGGATAATCGAGGTCGAACTGTAATAGTACACTGCACATAATCATATTGCTGATAACACTGCTAGGGTTAAAGGAGATGATTGATCATTATATGCTGGCATTTTGTGTATGTTTGTCATCAAAATCTCTAAATTGATTTCATTCTTTGTGTTGCACCCATTCAGCTGTCTGTGATGCCCATTAATAATCTGCTTAATACTTTTTCTGTCAATCAAATCGCACATTTGCTATGTTGATGTGCCACAGACATACATACACTGTACAATATCAATTAATCATGTGTTGATTGCTCAATGTGGTAACTTTATGTGCAATTGTTTGCTTGTTTGTTGAACAGGGAGAGCTCTTGTTGAAAGACAGTCGCTTTGTAAGTCTTTGAGTTTGTGTTGTAGAACTCCTCTCAGTCTCTGAATTGTTTCATCCTAGATTTTTTAGTTATCCATAGATGCCCATTGGCTGGTATGCCTAATGTACTCATGCATGCATGCATGTCCTTTCATATGCTGGTCATGTCTGATAGAAAGGTTTCCTATGAAGAGTGTTCCATGCATGTGATTATTCAAGTGTGTGATCTTCATCATAAAACCAGTAAAAGTTTCTGCATTGTTTTTATCGTTATGTAAGGTTTTATCAAATTTCGAAAGCAGCGATTCTTTACTTTGTACAAATTTTAGATGGATTGTGGCAAAGCTCTACTTTGCTTTTGTCTATACATCAGTGATAAAAAAAAAAGTGAAATTCAATCTCTAGGGATATCAGTATTAGAAAAAAAAAAAAAAGCTTTGAGCTTTCATTGAAGCACATTGATTCATGTGTATTGTTTATGGGACATACACTGTACATGCAACTCCATATGGCAAACAGTATGGAGGATTATCAGTTTATCCTGAAAATTTCTTCTACTTTTGTACAAAATGTCATTTTTTTGGGGTGATTATTGGAACATATTAATCTTGTGACAGACTGAAAAACAAAGACAAATGACAGTAGCGTGTGATGCACTCTTTCATGTACCCCATTGGCATAAAGAGGAGAAAGCAAAAAACAAGGATCCATGGAAATCTGGAAGAACAATCACAAAACTGTGAAATAATACACAAAAGTTTGTATTTCCACATTTCAAAGTAAAACAGAAGGACTGCTGTTTCAGAAAATAATTGAAAACTGACAATAAATTACTTTCAACCAGAAACATTCTACGCATAATTTTCAAGCTTTCTGGTTGAATAGCCTGTGCAGTCTTTTGTGTTGTTTTTTTTTTTTTTTTGATTCATGGTTATGTAATAATGCACCAAACTTTTTTTTTTTTTTTAATCCCAGTTCTCCCAGTATTGTTCAATATTTGAATCATATGTAAACTAACCTCATCATTTTCCCAGTACTAACCCCCTCATCCTGTTTCATGCATGCTTGGAAAGTACATTGTATCATAATACTTTTACGTGCTCTTGCATGACATCTGTACAGCTTACCCTCATTATAAAGAATGCAGTCATTATTATGAATTCTTGTTTGAACACAGTGTTGTTGTTTTTTTTTTATGCCTCCGCCCGAAGTGTCGCCGGAGGCATTATGCTTTCGTGTTGTCAGTCCTGTCCATCTGTCCGTCCGTTGAATTTTGTGGACAGCATAACTAAAAAACCGTTTGAGGTATCGTAATGAGACTTGGTGTACTATATGCATGAGTGGACAAAGTTGTGCCTATTAACTTTTGGGTGTACATGCTCAAGGTCAAAGGTCAAAAGGTCAAGGTCAAATGCTAAAAATTTCACTATTTCCCCCTGTATCTATGCAATGCCTGACGGTTTTTTCCTTGAAACTTGATGTATACATTGTACATGTAATACCAAATAAAGATTCTCCAGAGAGTTTTGAGTCGTGTGGTCAAAGGTCAAAAGTGGAATGAAAATGTAGAAATATCACTTTTTTCTCCATATGTCAGAAATGGTTCAATGTATCTTCATGGAAATTAGTGCATATGCATGTACTGACTGGCAGTGTTTATCTAGGGAATGTGGGGGTCATGGGTCAAAGGTCAGGGGTCCAAGGTCAAGGTCAACTCCTCAAAATTTCACAGTTTCCCTCATATTTATGCAATACCTGGAGGATTTTTCTTGAAACTTGATAGATACATGTATTACCCAAAAGAGATTTTCTGGGAAGTTTCTTGCCCAAAAGTTAAGGGTCAAAAGGTCAAAGGTCAAGTGAAAGTGCTAAATTTCACTTTTCCATATCTCGAAAGTGACTCAAGATGTCATCATGAAACTCAGTATACATATTTATGCATGTTCTATGTAACACTGATTCTCTTGGGAATTTTAGGGTCATAGGGTCAAAGGTCCTGGGTCAAATGTCCAGGGTCAAAGGCCAGGTTAAAATGCAAATATTTTACTATTTAATACTGAAATTACACTTTTTCTCCATACCTTGAAAATTACTCAATGCATAGACTTATAAAAGGGTCAAAAGTCACATAAAAATTCTCAAATCCCCAAATACTTGTGCCCTTTAATAGGCAGTATAGCGATCCTTAAACTTAATTCAAGGAAAGTGAACATTCAACACATTTGTGACAAACCTGTCATTTTAATATTTTGCCAGTTATGTGAAACTGTCATCACACATTGTCAAGACATTGTACTAAAGACCTATTTGGAGAACCATGTATTATGGCGGAGGCATATACCAGTCGCCATAACTACATTCTACGATGTAGTTTCTATAGTATCCCTGTCCTGCCTTTATGTTTGCTGTGCTATCAGCTCACCCATGATATCCTATGAACTAGAGTGACGTTATCATATTATACATTATTCAGTGGTCTGTGGCTTAAAGGGATGGTACAGTATTGGTGGAGATGAGAATTGGGCTTTTAACTTTTTGCGAGATACCGAGAAAACACTTTGATATAGTACAGAGCATACCGTTTTAAGAGGTATTCAAAGTTTATTTGATGAAAATCGGGTTTGGAATGACTGAGACATCCCAAAACAAAGTGAAACAAAGCGATCATAATCGCTCTTTTTTTGGATATCCCAGCCATTTCAAAACCAATTTTCATCAAATAAACATTGAATTCCCCATAGAATTACATGCTCTTTCATATTTCATAAGAGGTTTCTCATTATCTCACCAAAAAATGTTAGAAACCTGAAATTAGGTCTCAACCAAAACTGTACGATCCCTTTAAACCCTTTGGCCCCCTGAACCCCCCATGGTCACACCTCTCAAAAATCCCTTAACTATCTGCAGGGGGCCTCATGTGCATGTGTGTGTTTCTGCTTTGGATGTGGGTGCGTGTGAAAATATGTAAGTTTCTTTGCCTGAGTCCTATCATCCGTGTGTCACCTCACTCTGTCAATTGATCTTCATATTGAATACATTCATCTTTAAAACCCATGCAGCAGCATGAAATTTCCTTTCTTCAGGAAATACAAGATATTGATATTGCAAGAAACCTGTAGATGCTACAGGATTGTTTAATGAGCTCTACGTCTATCAGTTTCTCCTCTTCCTTTTGAGAATGAAACTTAGAATCATGAGGAAGTGTACAGTAGATCACTATCCTTGCCAATTTCTGTCTGTACCTCTAGTGTAGCCTTCAGTGTATGTGTTCTGGTAGACAGTGGACTAAATCTGCAACATGTTTGGCTGATAGCAAAAATCAAATCCCATTATTAATGCTACCTTGGGGTATTATTGGATACTCTTTTGTGAATCAAAGGGATATACACAGGTACAGGACTTTCTTGCTGAAATTTTGAAATGGAAATATTCTGCTAAATATTTCCAACTTTACAGAGAGAATACCGGTATGAAAGATCTCAAATTAGATTTTCATATGCATCTCTATGTTGTAATTAGTGTTATTATTACCTTACATGCAAGGTATTCAATTTTTCATTTCATGCAAATATCTAGACATGTGCACACTAGGTAGTACAAAAGCATGATAACACCACAGCTGTGTGTGTGTGTGTTGCATGGTAACATCTGATTTAATGGAAGGTCACTACTTCTTTTTTGTCTTGTCTGTTTTGAAGTGTTATTGATATACCTGTACAAAATTCATGCAAGTTCATGCATAGCAAATGCATAGCAAATGCATACTAGGGTATCGAAAGAAATTTAACCTGGCAGTGCGATGAAAGCTTTATAGTTTGACATATGATTCATTTCTGTACTTATGATATGATCTCCAGAACACGGAAGCTTATAGGTTGCACGCTTTCTTCACACATGCATTGTATGCAAAATTCTCAATGTGAAGGGGATTGATCCTCTTTTTTTATTTCTTTAATTTTGTTGTTGTTGCTGGTGATGTTTTGTTTTTGTTTTGTTTTTGTTTTTTTGCCAGCTCACCTGACATAGCCAAGGGCCCATAGGGCTCCTTTAAAAGTTGTGATTGTGTTTGGAGTGAAGAATTTGAAAGCTGTCCATGACTGTGTCTGTGGTATGAGCTTCATTTGACATCTAAGTGTAGGTGTGGATGGAGACCCAAAGAATAAAGTTTGACACTTTCATCTTCACCTCCAATATGCATGATCAGATTTTGATTAGACTTGGCAAGAGTCATTCCTATGGGCAGATTGATACAAAGTTCAAAGAACAAAGTTGTCCAAATTGCAGAGATAGTGCTGGGATCAAAGCTGTGTTGGTTCTAACCATCATCTCTTTCAATAGTCACAAGCAGTACAGCCAAGTTTTACTGTACATACTGTATTAACGTACAAATTTTATTACTAATAGAGGTGACTAAGTTGTTTTTAACAATGTCAGTAGTGGCTCTATGTGACCCTAAAGGGGTGATATGTTAATAGTGAGTGGGCAAATTGTCAACTTCATATTTTCTTTTCAAAAAATAGACCTGTATGATTGTTGCTTTAATAGAAGGGATCATACAAGAGTATCAAATTTATTTGAATTGTACATGTCTCCATAACATTGGCCCAGAAGAGCGAAACCAGTGATGGTAGATGACATCTTCTCTAGATCCAGCATAGGGAAACTCTTGTGGTATTGTGTGTTGAAGAAACCTGCTGGGAAAAGATCTCAGTTCTCGTTGGACATCCAGATGTGGCCCCTTTCACACAATTAACCCTGTCATAATTTTCCTCAAGATGCGAAGTGATTTATATTTGGCAAGAACATTGTGAAGGAAAGGAAATGCACAGAAATTCATAAGGTACATGTACTTGTGGTTCCCATGGGGACCTCGTGGTAGGTCTACTGATGGCTGGAACACTTAATTTCAGTCATCATTTATCTTTGTCCAGTAGAACAGTTCAATTGAATTGTGCATCGAGATACCCTTGTAGATGAAGAATGATACATAGGCCTATTTATGAAATATTGTAATAGTTTTTGAGGCCCCGGGAAAGATTTGTTGTACAGAAAAACATGCAAGGAAGCATGCAAACAAACAAACAATAAACATAACAACAAAACTCTTTGGTATATATTGAAAAACAAAATAATGGAAGAGGTGAATTGAAAAGCATGACCGAAAGAAGCACAGCTACATGTACGTACAAAGTACATTTCATTTGATTGTAACATATGCTCAGCTGTGATAGAAAAGTGCAGTGAACTCTGGGTTGTTTTTTTTTTTTTTTTTTCTTTCCCTTTTTGTAATAAACCATATGGCCCTGGCTGGTAAGAGCCTATTGTCACTTTGATATTGTTGATTTACATGTATCAGGGCTTGAAATGACTGGAGATTGATAACAATCCATGCAAGCGTGCCACAGCCCCAAGAGAGTTGCTCTCTTTTTCAGCTCAGATGTAAACAATAAATCAACTTTACCCTCGCTTCTCTATCCCGGCAATAACATAATGTCTAGATTTGCGACATATGATTTTATGAGTCAAAAACACTGTACCCTGGATGATGTGACTCGCAGATTCTTCAGCTCATAAAGTCAGTGTGGACGTGCTGTCTCTTATTCATAGACTTGACGAATTGTTTTTATTGAAGGAAGCTGCAGTGTATGCAGTGATTCTAGATGTAAAGTTCT
This sequence comes from Diadema setosum, assembly GCA_033980235.1. NCBI lineage: Eukaryota > Metazoa > Echinodermata > Echinoidea > Diadematoida > Diadematidae > Diadema > Diadema setosum. The sequence goes on along the minus strand of CM067068.1, from coordinate 36,796,258 downwards.
GCTGTTCCTTCTTTTAAAGTTCGTACCATACCTTGAGCATTTTGCTAAATACTAAATATCAACAGTATTTTGTTTTGTAGTTTGTTGGTTTCAATTTGAGCAGCAGCCCAATGGGACTATTATCATTATTGCTGTTCCAGTGGATTACTTTCCTTCATTAAAAAAAATAATGATAATACTGAAAACTAGAGAAGCACTCTGAGAGCGCAGACCTCCGCCAAGCATGCAGCTCATTTCCACCACTGATCTTGTTCTTCCATAGAGATATCAGTGACTTCCACCCATACATACTTTTATAGCATTGTGTGCTGAAAGTCGCGTGATTTCCCAATATAGAAGCCTTTGTTACATCATAAACCCTCAGCTGCACGGCGCACCTCGCCCTAGCAGAAACTAGAGCACGCACTTTAGTGCGCGCATACAAACCTCGAGACACATGTACGCTCAGCCTGAACTCTCAAGTTCATTGACCCTACCTGGCAAAATGTCAAAAATCCTTCATAAATTCCCCAAAAATTCTTTGATCACTACCAAGTTAATCGATTGTTACTTGTATCATTCTAAACCTTTCCTGCAAGTTTCATCCAAATCCGTGCACAACTTTTTGAGTTATTTTGCACACGGACAAACACACAAACCAACGGTAACAAAAACATAACCTCCCCCCTTGGCGGAGGTAAAAAAAAGAAGAAGAATTTATAAGAGAATCGAGCAATGGACAGAGCATGAGTCAGTCATAATTTCACATCTGGTACATTGAGGTCATGATGAGATACGGGTGGGTGGGGGAGGAGGGGAGGGGAAGGGAGAGTGCTAAAGGTAGGCTAAGAAACTCACTAATGTGCGTCTCCAACTACATATTGCGTCGATGTCGATTCGGAAAAAGAACATCTTGCGAAAATGTCTATCACCTCTTCATTCACAAAGATATCTGTACATGAAAATAACAGGGTATACAGTAGATCAAAGATTGATTGGTATCTTGTGACAACAACTTTGTGATACTGAAACACAATTTATGACTGTACATTGGAATATTTAATTAAGCTGCATCCTACATTCGTAGTTTCAGTTCGTAGGGTAGCATACAATTTTATTATCATGCTGTGTTTTGTCAGGCCTGTCTGTGCAGAGCAGTGGAAACATACAAGGCATTTCATTGTCTATCAAAGGAATGAGAACAGTTGACATGCATACCATGAGTGGTATTGTTTTCCATGGTGCGCAGACGTTATGGAAGCAAAAAACAAAGAGTGATGTGTGGGTGGAGGCAAGCAGATGGAAAGAATCAATTTAGGGTGTATGACCAAGGAGGTTCGAGGGATGGAGTTATAAAACTGACTATAATTATTCAATCAGCTGTCAGTTTTCTATGGATGGACAAAAGAATTCCACAGGTGCATTTGTGACTTTGATGTTCGATGCTTGAAGCCGCCATCTTTCTGAGCAATCTGAAGATTCATTTTTAACGCTAACATAATGTCGGGTATATGCTGCTCGTTTATATATCATATGCAATGAAATTTCACCTAATGATAAAGCATATAAAACAAAAGTCAATTCCGTTCGAAAATATGTGCAAAAGTGTAAATCTGAGCTGTATTTTGTGAAAGTGTTTGAAATTTTACCCTCATGGAAAGCCGGTTTTATCACTTTTCTCCTTATTTCCGCCAAATGAAACTGATATGGTATCATCTTCAAGGATAGTTCTTTATAAATTGATATGTCAGATTAGCATACAGACACGTACAGTCGAGTAATTTTGATATCTATTTCAGCAATATTTGAGCAATTTCTGTTCGCGCACCCGTGCCTTTACCATTGTCTACCGCCCATCGTTTGTTAGCCTTTTGGCAAGGCCTGGTGGCTGTGAAAGAGACTAACTGCAAGAGAACTGGTGAATGAGAGAGCGAGCGGCGCAGCCGCGAGGCCTTTTGAAACCTGACATGAATTTCTTATCTTGAGCATTGTTTCTCGCCGATTCTGCTACCCTATAGGGTAGCAGCCAATCAGCGACCGCATTGCAGACCACGCTGTCGCATCTAATGAATACGCATAAGAATGTATGTCGGTGGCTCGCTCATCCGTAGCTGCCTGCATTGCCAGCGCTGCATTGACACGTCTTCATTAGCATACCAACTGAGATCTGACTCATGAATACATGAATGATTCATATTCACCTTTGTCGGGAGGCGGTAGGGAAAAAAACCCAGGTTTCAAAAGGCCTCGTGGCTGCGCCACTCGGTCTCGCATTCACCCATTTCTCGCAGTGCTCGTTGTGGCTAGTTAGTCTCAATCTATCAGCCACAAGGCCTTGTCTAAAGACTAATCGTTTGTAAGTAGGGATAGCGAAAAGTAATTACCATCACATAGATATATCTTCCTTGGAAAGTGGCTAGTGATTATGCAACGAGACACGAGTCAATTGTCTTCGCATCTGAGCGGCAGATCCAGTTTGACACAAACTTCAAATATTTTTGAGTGGCGGCTTCGAGCATGGGATCAAAGCGAATAAGACTGTTGTGACTCCATTTCTCGAACCTCCATGGTATGACACTCAAGGAGTAATAATTCAAGCGTATAAACAGCTTTACTTTATTAGTCACATGAAACAGAAAGATATTGCAACCAGTGTGCTGGAAACTACTTGCAGTTAAAGGGGTGTGGTGCACACAGGTGATTTCATTTAGTTTTACCGCACATGGAATAATAGAACTACTGCAGGGTCAAACTGCAGGGTCAAATTTATGGTGACTATCCAATCATGACATGCATGATGTTGGTTGTGCCCTTTCAATATTAGAGTTTGATTAAAAACTGTACATACACTGTATGTTCTCCATTTCTTTTCATTCTTTTGCCTATTCTGTTTATTATTATTATCAAATGTTATTGTCATTCACACACTGGAGAGTTATGGGTGCACCAGGTTGTGCAACCCGGGTCTGGAAAGAGCCAACCAAATGACTTGGGCCCTCAGGCCATCCTCCCCCAACCCACCTATTGCACCCAAAACAGTACCGATACATTAATATCACAGTTTACAATATACAATTTACAATACAATATACAATGTTTGTTTGTTTGTTTCTTTGTTTCTTTGTTTTGGTGAGTTTGTTGTTGTTGATGTTGTCATGGATGTTTTGAAATTGAAATCAAATTTGAGAATGGACCAAACATCATTTGCAAGATTTCCTTTCATTGAAGAGAATGTGTATTCTCTGCCTGGTTTGATTCGAATGAGAATATGCAAAGATTTATTTTTTTTTATTCATTTAGGGCAGTGGAAATGTAACATATCTGCAAATGCTTGAACAGTTGTGACAAATGATGACAAATATGCAATTTGAACAATATTTGGATGTCAGCAAAACTCACTGTGTGCAAGTTGACAAATGTTAACCCATTCCATACTAAATTCTGAAATGCCCATTAATTTAGACTTGATACCCAGGTCACCCCGTTCCCATACGGAATGGGTTAACTGAATGAACAAGCTATTATAATTGCAATTTACCCTTGATGCACATGCAATGCATGTCATTTCTCAGATGGCAAGTCACTGACTCCGCTTGTAACAAAGGGATATTTCTTTCTCCATCTTGTGTTTGTTTGTTTTTTTGTTTTTTTGAGTGAGAATTAGGGTAGCTACTCTTGAAATTGTCTTACAAATCCACACATGCAGAATATTATGCTTGCACAATACATTATACAGATCTTATGTACACTGTATGACCTTCATTGCAGCCATCTTTGCTTATAAATTATGACAGTACAGTACTGTTTGCATAGGACCTACATGCATTTGTACATGTAGGACTTGAAAAAGAAGTTCTACTATGCGTGTTTACAAGCAATGTTACAGTTGAGCAACCGTGATGCCTCTTTTCAAAGTTTCCTACAAATTTGTCATGTTACATTGTAGATTTGCTGACCTTCAAATGGACAAGAGTCTTTTTATATTATTTTGATTTAAACATACATGTATTTTGATCTTATTTGTTTTTGTTGTATTCAAGGTATTGAGGTTGTGCTCATAGTGGAAATTAAGTTTCTTGCTGTCGACTGAAGGAGGGGTGTCGTGTGGTTTGTTTTTCTTCCAAAGGTGCAATTAAAGCCATTAAAGAATTTATTGCTATAAATGTCTAAAGTTGTTCATTTACCATAAGGACTGGCAAATGTCTTGTTAGTAAAAAATAAAAAGTGTCTCAGATCACAGCGATACTAAGCCCATTCACACAGCCTTCAAAAATTGTGATTATTTTGGTCACAATTTGAATCGCAATGCAAAAACCATGTTTTTTTTTTTTCTGTGTGTGGACATTAGAATCATGACTGTTTAAGTGAGATTCTAATTGTGATCTGTGCACCACTAGAACTGCAACATTTAAAAAATAGTCGCGCAAAAAAAAAAAGTGCCAGTTGAATAGTCATTTGAATCAAGCTTTTTCTGTGTGTGTGAATGAGCCTATTGTATGTTTTGTAGAGGGCGAAGATCTTGAGGAGATCCTGTACCATTACCTGAATCCTGGAATCTTTTTTTTGGAACTCCTACAGGAGCTGCAGAGGACTTGGTGTCGCTGGTTCAAGTACCAGCCGCTGTGGAAGATTAGGAACTACTTTGGAGAGAAGATTTCCTTCTACTTTGCCTGGGCAGGGGTGTTTGCCGCTCAGCTCTGGATCCCCATGCTCCTGGGTCTGGCTATCTGGGGCTATGGACTCTTTCTCAGGTAGGCAGATGAGAACAATGATCATAATTTTCACCCATCCAATCCCAGAAACCACTTTCTTGGGTTTAGATGCTATGTATCTTTGAGCTCTTAAAGGAGAAGTTTCCCCAAATATACATGTGCATGTGATATGAGTGAATGCAGCAGGATAATCGGACAAAACATTATTCAAAAGTTATGAATTTTTAAAGTTTTGGTGCTGCCAACGCTGGGTGTGAACACTTCAACAGTCTGTGATGTCACAGCTGAACAACAATGTAAAGAAAATTATGAAGAGAATTCAAAAAAAAAAAATGTCACTTTTATAGCACAATGAAAAATTGGTGAACTTCTTTCAGAGTGCGAGGGAAATTATATTACCTTTAACAAGTCAAAACAATGTGTACTTTTCATTAGAAAGTACACTGTGGAATTTGTGCTGCATTTTCTTCAAGTCATTGTTCTGCAGTAATCAAGAAATGTAGTAGTCTTCTCATCCAGCTTTGGCAGCATCGAATCTTTAAAAATTCATGACTTTTCATCAACGGATTGTCAGATTTCCCGCAAACGTCACTGATGTGTTCCACGGCACTAATATTGCTGCATTCACTGAATTCACATGTATAGTTTGGGAAAGTTCCCTTTAATTTCTATCCTCCATTGATGATATTTCACACCGCAGGTTAGATGAAATTAAGCAGTCCTAATCTTTCTCAAAAATTAGATATTCATTGAAGTCTATAGGTGCTAATTTAATGAGGTCTAGTTAACAATTGGCGGTGAGGTGACTCAAGTGGGTACCGTATCTGCCTTTCAATCAAATGGCTCAGGTTTGGGCTCAGGTTCAAGTCCCAGTGAGTCTTGCTGAGCACCTCATGGAAACCAGCCAGAGCAGCTGATGTGGGCTTTCCAGCCATCTTGTCAGATGGAAATTGAAAATAGACAAATGTGTGCAGACCCCCCCCCCCCCCCCCCCCCCCCCCCCGCCGACCAGATGAATTGACAAGATTACCAAATGTGACCCTAAAACCAACAAAAAGTCACCAGGTATGGATTTTTAGATAATGACAGATTTTGAAAGAGCACACTCTTAAGTTTTTACTTTGATAACTCAGTAAAAATACTTTCCCAACTTATCTAAATAATGGACAGAAAGTACACACTCTGGAAAAAATATTTACTGAGAAAAGAGGCTTTGAAGTTCAGGTTCAAATCAAGTGCTTTATCTCACCAAACTGTGCTCTCGGCAGTGAATGGGGAAAAAATAGGATGTGAAACTCTAGGGCAACCACAATGAAGGGATTATCACATTAAGCTGCAATCTGTCACACTCAGTAGACACATTTATGACTAATGCTAACTCTCAAAGCAATAGCATTCTCTTTTCAGAAGTTTGGTAAGGATTTTAAAGAAATAATAAGGGGCCATAAAGACATACCTATTGAATCGACCTGTTCTACAATGTACTAAAAAATGTGTTCAAAGAAACTGCTAAAAACACAGTTTCCAACTCAAGGATTATGTAGACGAAGGATTGCTCTTTCAGAAAATATGAAATAGTAAAGATTGACCAGGTGGAACCATTTCACCTGTTTTTGCTCCTCATGTAAAATTAGAGCTTGTGACTTATTGTTAGTTTTGTGATGCACGGTCACAAATGGAATTATCCTGTCCTTGTGCAGGAAATTGGGAAGAATCCAACAAACATTGTCTATGTTGGCAACTAGTACCATGAAATCAGAAGTAGAGGGGGATCATATTAGCCAAAGTGACAAATGACCTCCAAAGTAAACAATTTCACTTCTGACACATCAGTGTAGCGGAAATATTAGCTGCATGTACCTTTTGTAGTTAGGGTTAAAGGTTGAGTTTCCCTTTGGGAGCAGTGATTTAAAAAATGTTTAAGATATCACATTTGATGCATATGTGTAGGTCTGTTGTATCACAAAACACCCTACCATATAAAATTGTTGCAATAAAGCCTAGAATATAAAGAGATATCAGTATTTTTCCCAATAAACCATAACTGTAGATGGTTTAGTCTGGAAGCATTCTTGTTATAACTATTGTTCACATTTTGTGTATTTAACAATACTTAACATCAATTATACAGATTCAGATTCTTACAGTGGTTGTTTCTATCCCTAACTCACATTTTAAAACTATTTAAAAGCATTAATGCTGGGTTTTAATGCCTTTAAGGGAATCTTGACTGAATTGTGGAAAAGAGACATGGACATTTTAAATTTGCACAACATGTTTAGCCATTGTCAAACACATTTTGCTGAAATCTCCAAATATTTTTCTTTTTCTTTTGTTCTTTTCTTTTTTCACCAGGGAAGTGATTGGGGGGGGGGGAGAAATATTATTTGAAACCGTTTTTCTGTATTTGCCACAAGTCAAACTTATGAAGGATGTTTATTTCTTGACATAGGGCCTACAGTGTATAAAACAAGAGCATTGACAACAAATAGGGACTTGTAGATTTCGCATCCAGGACTTGGACTGCGACGTGATGACGTCATTTCATGATACTGTGCATGCTGGCACGTATTGTATGTCACAAGAATAAAAAATGTGTCCTTGAGGGATTTCACGTCCTCCCAGACTGAGGACGGGCAGCGTGCGCAGCTTGTATTTAGCATGACGATTATGACGTCACCACATCTGTTGGATGAGTACTCACCGTTGACTGAAATCTAAAATGGTTTTACTCTGGCGTAGGCGGCAGTTGCCTGGAACGGTTGGCTCACACTTTCAAGTGGCCTGCCCACTGTTGTGTCCACACAACCTAAAAGTCCCTATTGCCAAGGCAGACCAGTACTTTCAATTACATTCTCTTTTTGCTCCTCACATGTTATATGTACACTTGTAAACCACAGTCAGTTTTAATTTAAGTGGTACTTTGATGTATAAAGAAAGTAGTGTGGCCAACATTGATAATAATATGGCGAGAAAACTTTCTGTGCATTTTGTTCTCTATGCTTATATGCTTATCTATGTACGTATCTATCTACTTGAATACCAGTACCTACTTGTATCCGTCTATCTCTCTATCTATCTATCTATCTATCTATCTATCTATCTATCTATCTATCTGTCTATCTATCTTTCTATCTATCTATCTATCTATCTATCTATCTATCTATCTATCTATCTATCTGTCTATCTATCTGGCTATCTATCTTTCTATCTATCTATCTATCTATCTATCTATCTGTCTATCTGTTCATCTTCTATCAGTTATTAGTATTCACTCTATGCCTACCTTTGTTTGTATCTGCTTTTATATCTTTCTATCTATATCTCTCACTTTTTTTTAATTACTTGTACAAATAGTCGCATCTGAAAGTATCTATCCATCTATCCAACATCTAATAATACATCTATATTTGTTATCTACATCTATACCACATGTACATCACACACACACACACACACTTGCTCTCTATATCTGTCTCTTTCCTTCTCTCTCTCCCTCTCTCATTCTCCTTCTCTTTCTTTTTCTCTCTTTTTTTTTCCCTTAATCCTGACTGTGCTTTGTTTGATACTCACAATCGTCACACACACTGGATTGTTTTCTTCGCACAAAATCTAGTAACTACAAGCAATTGTCAATTAACCCGTTGAGGACAAGTCCTGAGTATACTCGGGCAAGTGTCTATGGGAAATGCATGTTGTAGCAAAATCAGTCCATCCTCATCAAGTTAATAGATATTTACCTAATCCCCTCAATACCTACATTGTCTCCATGGCCTTCCTTTTCAACTGAGAGACATGTATAGCCACTACATCTGAGTGTCCTTTTGACACTCACTTTACAATGGTCTACAAACATGTAGGTCAAGTTTGATGGAATTACAGAAAGCTGGATGAAAAAGATCGCCAGGAAAGTTAAGCTATGTGCATGGGCACTTAAAGGGGTCAATCAATCCATTCCTGTTTCAGCATCGATGACTACCTGGATGAGGTGGAGACTGAGGAAGCCCAGAGGGCTCTCATGGCGGAACTAGAGGAGAACTTGACCCGGTACAACCTCAGCTCTTACGACCGCGAGCTGCTGACCAACCTCACGCAACAGTTCGAAGGGGAATCAGTAATCACAAAGTGAGCTATAGGGGAGATGCTAAGGCATACTCTGGCACCAGCCAGTCTCATTGAACACTCGTACTAGTTGTAAACCTGAGCACCATCTACTGTAGATCTGTCATAGTGTTACATTAGGTTGGGAACAATATTACCATTGATGTCATTGCATAATAGTCAGTTGTGATACAGCAACTTACAGACAGGAAGTCCAGCAATTTTTTTCATTCAAAATAATTTCTTCTTTCCCCCTTAAAAAAAACAACAACAAACAAGAAACACTGTTGCAAAGTCACAATTTATGTTTACCTTTTCCAGTAGAAACCCCACCATGCATAATCCTGTAAGATGTGGGTTTGAACATATGACATAAATATTTGACTACTGTGTTCACTGCAGTAAACAGACTATAAGCTTGCAGGACCCATACACACATTTACCTGCAGTTTTTATTTTTTTTTTTTTTTTTACGGGAGATGGCAAACAATATTTGTTGTGAGGATTTTTGTTTTACATTACAGCAATATTGAAAGACTGACAAGTCATTGTTCATTATGCTTCTTTTTTTTGTTTGTTTGTTTTATTGCTGTTGTTTGGGGGTTGCAAGATTATTGTCAACACACAGTTCTACTCTCAAATTTGTAAGAGAGCTTTTAAAACTTGCACCTTTACCATGCTGTTGTTATTGTGTATTGTGCAGACGTGTGAGAATATTATTTGCGATACATTTAGACTACCGGTACAAAAAAAAAAAAAAAAAATAGATAAATAGATAAATGTAAAATTCATACCTGACATTGCATTGCATAGAATAAATTCTATGGCTGTATCATGCACACATCCTTCCGTTGGTAGTTTATATTCCTTTATCACTACGTTGAATTTGTACATTGTACTCAACTATATGAACATGTATGTGAATGAATTGCCATCCTTTGATAATTTGTGCGTAGCATGAGGAATTCCTACCCTATCCTTCTTTTTCACCTCTACCCTTAAAGATACACTGATGCAGCTATCAGAGTCTTCAAGAACTCATTTGACTCCGAAGTGACACCATATTTCGCACTGGTCATCTGCCTTTGGGGTAAGTTAACCTCACAATGGCGCAAATTCTGTCAGCAGAGGAAAGTCAGAACCAATCCAACTGCTGGGTCGATTCTGCTTCTGGCTAGTCGTAGTCCAAGAACATTTTAGCCAGTAGGCAGGCATGATATTCTGTAGATTTAAATCTGATTTCAGATTTTTTTTTCTCTCAAGTCTATGCACATTTTGCTTTTCCATGTATCAAAATCACCTGAAAATTTTGATTTCTGATTTTTTTTTTTCCAACTAACCTCAATATCATCCCTGCCAGAAAGCCAACAGGAAGAATAACATCTGCCTCTATGTTTGCCAAAGATTCAAACCAGTGTTAAATGCAGCAAAGATCATATGAAGATGCTGACTTGTGTCCTGAGTATGATGATAATCTTTCTTGTCTCAGCATTTCATTCAAGTGAAGGTTTCATTCGTTTACATGAGGACTTTCTGAGCAATTTGTACTTATATCAAAGATTTGCCTACATCCATAATACAACATGTAAGTGATGTCAAATACAATGTGTACATACGTGTACATATAGACCTCACTGCTACGTGTCAAGTGATAACTGTAAACTGAGGAATGTTCGTGTGCTTTTTAATTTCGCGAATTTTGCAAGCGCCAAGATTTGCAAAATTAAAATGCACACAAAATTTCTTATCTACACTATATGCACTGAACGCCAGTGGCAATTCGCAAAACTTTCATGCCACGAAAAGGGCCATCGGCTCCAATTCGCGAAAATTTCTTGCTGCGAAAATATCATGTTTTACAGTAACTTCATGCATGATGAATGTGTTGTTCAGTGTGTATGGTGGATATGTTATCTTCATTTCAGTATTCATGTGAGATACATTACAGCCATGTAACAGTGATTTTTGCCTCTCTTTCCTTCAGGAACTATCTTCCAGGAATTATGGAAGAGGAAGCGAGTGAGGTTAGCTTACGAGTGGGATGTTGACAACTATGATATGTCTGAACCGGACAGACCAGAGTTTTATGGCACTAAAGAGCGTCCAGTAAGTGATACATGGTATCAGTTTCTATCTAGGAAGCTTATCTACAACGGGTATATTTTACACAGAGTTCTTTATTTACAGTGTATTTATTTATTTTTTATTTTTAGACTTTCGTTGTGTCTGATATAACTTGAGCGGAAGAATGTAAGCTATGTAAACACAATTTTGTTTGCTTTTAACTTGAGTCCAGGAATAGAAATGGGAAATGAAAGTTCATGCATGTGTAATAATGACTGTCCACAAATATTATAGCTTACATTACCTGTGCTAACATTTGTATTAATCAAAGCTAATGCTGACAGCACTTTCATTTGTCAGTGGGAGCTTGTAGTGTGTGTGTGTGTGTGTGTATGTTGGGGGGGGGGGGGATTAGGGATTTCAATAAGTGTTTAAAGGGCAGCTGTCAGTCCAATTAAAACTTCAGTTTCATGAGATATTATCTATTTATGACATAATTTGTATCAAGATACATTACTCCAGATTCATTCGTATGGTGTCATATCTTTTCATGCTATATCTTTGGTGATGATCGTGACATTTTTCTCATCCCCTTCCTCATCCTTTTCAAGGATCCAGTATCCGATCTCCCGGACTGGTACTACCCATTCTATCGCAGGTTTCTCAAGTTCATGACTTCATTCAGCATTCTGATCTTTATGGTGAGTTATGCCCGTCATGTTTTGCTCTCTCTCCCTTATCTTTTGCCTCTCATATGCCTCTCTCTTAACATCTTTCTGCTTTGAGAGCTTACTTCAGTAAAATGCCTGTCTAATGAACAAAGAATGACCAAAGACCCATGAACGATGTTACATGTAGTTGTAAGTCCATTTCATAAAAAAAGTTTGAAATTATGATTTTACAAGTTACCACAGAGTATCTACTTAAACACTGGCAGCTGAGTGGTCGTTGGCCAACTGCTACCATGGCAACTGTAAGTATTGTAACTTTCTAACAGTTGCAACCACATTCATGAAAGAGAACCCTTCAGTGTAAAAAATGTTACAGTAGAGCGCTACAGTCCATCCAATGGGTAAACATACACATATGTCACAATGTTCTATCCATGTATGTTGAAGGATATCTGTGGCACATCCCAATCAGCTCTTTACTACCTTCTGGTCCTGCTAGGCTCTGCATTGTAGTGGAAAAGACCATGGACCCTTAAATGGGAGGTCCTTTATAGTTCAAGTACCACTCAATGCTTACATTCAAACAAGATTTAGTTGTTTTTATTCTCAGTGTTTTCTGTGCTTTCTGTCTGTATGGGTTTTTTGTTTTCTTTAATTGGGGAGTAAGAGGGGAAGATTTAAATGTCCCCTTTCACTCACTGGTTGGGTAATAACAAGGACGGGGCTCTTTGGTGGAGTAATGGTATACACCGAAGGGTCTACCCCTGGTATTAAGTAAATACATTGTTAGTCCATGTCTTATCTGTTTTAGGAAAGTTAAAAAAAAAAAAAGAAGTAAATGTATGTAGCTATGTATCTTTGGTATCAAAAACGCTTAGAAACTTCTGTATGACGCACAATCAAAGTGTAATTTATCATATGTATCCCATTCTCCTACCAGGCAATGCTGGTGATTGTGAGTGTCATCAGCGTGATCATCTACCGCCTCTTCATCGCTGCTCTCCTGTCTGATGAGAGCACCCTAGTTCAGCTCCTGTTGTCGTCTGTCGTCGCCTCCATCCTAAACTCCATCTCCATCCTGGTACTCGGCAAGGTGAGACCGCATCCCGCATCCCTCATCCCATCCAGCATCCCACATCACGCATCCTGCATCCCACATCCCGCATGCCGCATCTCGCATCCCACATCCCGCATCCCATATCCAATCCCGCATCTCGCGTCTCGCATCCCGCATCCAGCATCTCGCATCTCGCATCCCGCATCCCGCATCTCGCATCCCGCATCCCACATCCCTCATCCCACATCCCTCGTCCCACATCCCGCGTCTCGCATCCCGCATCCCGCATCCCGTATCCCACATCCGAGCGAGGGATTCCAACCATTCTCTGCATTCTTCCCCATCCATGATTAGGACCTCTATTGGCAAGAGTTTAAAATCACTATTGAAAACATCGGAAATGGCAGTCACATGTTCTGTGACATGGTCAAGTCAAATCAGCCATCACATTGAATGAGAATATTGGGTACCACTTGTGTAGTCTGGTGTCAGCCTAGGATTATCACTGGTAATGAACAATAATCAGCCCTGATATCATAGTGTTGATATGATAATGATAATGATACTCTTTTGTGCTTCTGCTCTTCTGGCCCTTTTCATGAAGAGATGAGCAATAACTATCACAACTGTAGTTACCATAGCAATGACCAAATTCTTGCAACCACTTTGCTGCAGTTATTTACATACAGCCATTCAGAGAACTGAAATTATTGTGTGTGTCTTTGTGGCAAACTGCTCTGTATGTAGCACCCAGGTCAATGAATGCGCCTTCAAAACTTTTGAGGCAGAATTATAATGCCCCTTGGAGTATGTTTGCCTTGCTGCCAATTGTCTCATTATGTTGCCTGAGGAATTTACTTTGAAAAATTTGTTTGCCATACACAAAAGCACTAATAGTGATTGTTTTGTATTTAGCTATGGTGTATCTTACAGCACAATTTATGCACATATGCTAATACCAATGACCCTGCTGAGATGTTTTTGTAAAAGTATATTTCTGGAAATTTGATTTTGCTCTAATGCTTAATGCAAAATTTATCATGTTCATGTAGGACTGAACAGATTCAACTTCCTGTAGATTTTACAAATGTAGCATTGGATATCTTTTTAGGGTATATATATTTGTTGAAGCAAACACACAAAAGACATAATTGTAAAAAAAGAGATAGTTCATGTTTTGGAACCGGGCCAAGAACTATAATGTACTGATAACAGTGTCTGCTCAATGATTCTTGCAAAAGGAAAGAAAAAGAAAATATGAAGTGAGTTTTGCATGCAGCTAGAATGCAATGCCCATAACAACTGTTGTCATAATGAGTTGCCTTAAGATCTTAATGTCACTTTGAATTATGGTCTTGGTTTCTTGACTTTATTTCCTGCCAGATTTACGACAAGATAGCATACAAGCTGAATGATTGGGGTGAGTCATGAATATTTAGTACACATATGAGTTTCGACCTTGAGATACAAAGATTGTGTGGAAAGAAATATGAATTGAGCAAATGCTACATACGATGTATCTACGTATATTGCAATGAGAAAGATATATCCCTATGTATATTTCCCTATGGGCTTCTGGTAGTTTAAGCAGAGTATCAACCTATTATGCCATATCATGATTTTACTTGTGGGCTTCAATATTTGCTTGTTATCTTGTTCCAATAAATTTGATGGTGTCAAAGCAAATATGATGGAGGTAGTTATTGGGCAGTGCTACCTATTAACCTACATAACAAAATGCATTGTCATAATGATGCAGGCAAAATTGATACTTGCATTGAAAGGAAGGTAGAGTCTTCTTGTTTGATTGTTCATCTGTTTGCAAAGGTTGTATAATGTTGTATGTAAACGTCGCACCATTTTGTATGGTTGATCTCATGCTTGAAATTTAACTGTAGTACACCGTAGAATTAAAAAGGAAAACAAAAATAGAAGAAAAACTAGCCCCGTGTCACTCAAGAATGTGCTCCCTCTTTGTGTAAAACTTCGAAGAAAAAAAAAAACTGTGAAGAAAACTTCCCGGGAAATCTGTAATATTGTTTCCCCCTCCATCATAAGGAAGTTTCCAATTGCAATATTCTGAGGAAACGTGTGAATTACCAACTCTGAATATACCACCTTTAGAAAATACGAAAGGAGTCTTATTTATCAGTGTCGCAAAAGGGATACACAAACTTTAACTCTTGCTCTTTCCAGGTTGTCATTCCTTCTAATGTTTCTGAGTGTTCCGCCCTTCCTCATGTGTTTCCCCATCATTTTTTTTCTTTTCTTTTCATCTGAATTATCTGTTAAAAGAAAATGTTAGTCATGTTGCCAGGGGCATTATGGAGGCTTTTGTCCAAACTTACATTTCATTGATATCTGAAGAGTTTGATACCAAGTGGAGTCAACTCCGTTCTTGTTAATTTGAGACAGTTGTGATTAAAGCTGCTAAAAGACAGCAAATATGGGATGTTAAAAAACTTTAATAATATATAATCCTTGTTTTGCAATGAGTCAGTGAGTGTGGTATCATTATAAAGGTTTTGTTTTACTCTGTCTAATGATGGATTTATTTTTGATTGTGTGAAAATGGTGCCTAACCCTATTTGCGATCAGCCTCTCCATCTGTTGAAGTTACCTTTTGTCACATGTCTTCTGATTGTCTCCCCTCAGAGAATCACCGGACCCAGAGTGATTATGAGAATGCTCTCATTGTCAAGCTCTTTGCCTTCCAGTTTGTCAACAGTTACTCCTCTCTTTTCTACATCGCCTTCTTCAGAGATGTAAGTCATCAAGATTCTCTCATTAAAGGGAACCCAAACCCAAAGAGCAATGTGGCTTGAATGAAAGCAGCAACATTAGTAGAACACATCAGTGAAAGTTGGACAATCAATGCAAAAGTTCTGAAATTTTAAAGTTTTGGTATTGAAACCACTGGATGAGGAGACTACAAGAGGTTATGATGTATGTGTGGACAGCAATAAAGAAAATATAAAGAAAATGCCACAAAAATTCACTTTTCTAGCATTATGAAAGAGCACTTGACTAACTGCTTTCAGAAAGCAGGGGGAATAATTGCTGCCCTTAAAATATGTCAGTATCAAGTTGATGGAATGTGCAATTTTCATGAAAAATGAATTTTTGTGGAATTTTAACTTTGCGAGATGATTAGCAACCACTTATGAAATATTAAAGAGCATAGAATTCTAAGGGGAATTCAAAGTTTATTTGATAAAGATCGGTTTTAAAATGGTTGAGATATCCAAAAACAATGTAAAACAAAGTGTTCCTAATAAAAGGTGGGCCCCACCTTTTTCTTCGGATCTCTCTATCTCTCAAAAAAGTTGGAAACCTGAAGTCCCATCTCAACCAAAACTGTGCAATCCCTTTATATTGGTTAAATCCATTAAATCTGCGTGAAATTGGAAAGAAATCAACTTGAGAGAGGAATATGAACTATCGTCTTCTTGAACAGCATTTTGAGATGATAGTTAAAAAAAAAAGAAGCTTAATTTGCTATTTGTCACAATTGAACAAATAGAAATTGACTATAGTGGCTGATTGATTTATGCTATCATGATTTCTGACAGTTGTCCCACTGTATCACACTATCTTATATTGTGTCAGATAGACAGTTATGGTTTTGTATACCCATATATAACTTTTGAACTTTGCTCTGTTGACCTCCAGCAATCCAGTTCCTCCTTCCTGGGTATCGATGGCTTGAAGGACTCCTGTACAGACAATAACTGCATGTCCATGCTGTCTCTACAAGTCTTTGTGCTCATGCTCATCAAGCCGTTCCCCAAGTTCATCAAAGACATCATCCTTCCGTGAGTTCCTCCAGATGCCTAACTACTGTACAAGCTGTTATTTTTGTGAGGGTTTTAGAATAATTTTCACAAATTTGGCAAATCACAGTTGGATAGCAAATTTAAAGGCATAATTTACCATTTGCAGCTGAAAATAGAACCCAGCATTAGTGCTTCAAAATAGTTCTAAAATGTGAGTTAGGGATAGAATGAACCTATGTATAAATTTGAACAGTATAATTGATGTCAAGTATTGTTTGATATACAAAATGTGAACAATGGTTATAATAAAAATGTTTCCAGACCAAACTGTCTACAGTTATGGATTAATGAGAAAAATGCTGATATCTCCTTATATTTTAGGCTTTATTGCAAAATTTCTATATAGAAGGATGTTTTGTGATACAACAGACCTACACATATGCATCAAAAGTGACATCTTGAACATTTTTGTAATCACTGCTCCCAAAGGTAAACAGGACGCAGAAATGTCTTTATGCTGTAGGGTGATAGTGCATTTATGTTAGCGTCGGCGTCAGTTCGCAAAAATGTCTGTGACTTCCTCATTCACGAAAATATCTGTACTTGAAAATAATAGCTTACTGTAAAAGTGGAAATTTTCGCGCATTTTGCGCAACGAGAAACTA
This sequence comes from Diadema setosum, assembly GCA_033980235.1. Lineage (NCBI taxonomy): Eukaryota > Metazoa > Echinodermata > Echinoidea > Diadematoida > Diadematidae > Diadema > Diadema setosum. Next base: position 36,779,233 of record CM067068.1, on the reverse strand, counting down.
GCGCGAAAATAAAAGCATGCGAATATTTTTGCATGCCATCTGTTCCAGTAGTTGACGTCTTGATTCTGCAGAATTAAGAACACGGGAAACTCTTCTTATCCGGCCGAGCGCAAAAAATTTGTCACGCGAAAAATATCCACTTTTACAGTATACAGTATCACGGTGCAGCAAGGCTACCAGGCCCCAACATCATCTCCTTTCTGTCTGTCTTTGCCAGAGTTTGGGGGATAAACAATGAGGCTGACATATGCGTGTTAGCTCAATTGTATGACCTACAGGCGGAGGGATATTTGTTGTTTACAAAAGCCAAGCTTGTCAAGCAATTGTAAATTAACATGACTCATTTGTAGGCTTGCTGAGTTAACCTCATGTAATATGTCATGATTATATCTTTTGTTCTCCTGTGCCAAATTTTCGCCAGTTATGTATCAATGTGTCATTCCTCAAAGTAATTCATGTCTCACCATGATGGTCAATGCTATACTTAGTGCTGCTTTTCTTGTCTTGTGAGCACCTATCTCAAAGATGTTAAATGTTATTGTCACTTATTATATCTGGGTTAGCGAACCTGTGACTCTTAGTGTGAGGTGCATTGTATTTCAGAATCAAAATTATTGGTAAGTTGTCAAGTCATGTGGTGAACAATTTTGCACAGTGTGCTAATGATGCCGATGGCACATTTTTTTTTTTTCAGACATATGAGGCGCCATCACTTATCCGCTAGTATTAGACAGTAGAGTACAACGTATTCCAATGTTCATTGATAGAACCTAACTTATGAGACCATTTCTTACACTATGCAGGTTTGTGTTGCGGAAGCTGAAGAAGGCAAATTGCTGTGGGAAGGGAAAGGTCGGTGACCTAGACACGGAACAGATGAGTGCCCACGCCCAATACCTGATGAAGGAGAGGAATAAACCACCGGTGGGTGATCTCACCCTGTCGGAATACAACGAGAAAGTCATCCTCTACGGCTTCCTAATGGTGAGTGCCTTAACCCTTCGCATGTCAAGACAGTTACGAGGCAAGTCTTAAGATACTTGTCCAGTACTGCAGGGGTTCTGTAAAAGTAAAAATAAGATGAGGAGCATCCTTAAAATTATCTTACTCTGTGCTCTATGAAGACAACCTGAAACAGTGTTTCAAGTACTTTGTGTACCAGACTATAAAGCTGTTTCTGCCTTAAGACACTGGATAGGTTGTTCTCAACAATGCTATCTATAGGGCCTCTGATAGTAGAAGGTTGTTGTGTGACTATGTAGTAGTGACCAGTTGGTCCTTCTCTCTTTGCCTCCCATCAGTTGTTCTCGGCCGCACTGCCCATTGCTCCCCTGATAGCCATCACCATCCTCCTCATCGACATCCGAGTGGACAGCAAACGACTGGTTTGGTTCAACCGCCGTCCAATTGCCTTCATCGCCTCCAACATAGGTACAGTCCAAATATACAGAAAATTCACATTAGAGTGTGTACATTGCATAAAGTCTACCCCAATATAGCAGAGGACAAACAAGAACTGATCTTTCCCAGTAAATATTACGTAACTACTAGCTGTCACACTTTCATACTTGTTTTTGATTGATATTGTGGATAGCCTCATTGAAATTCTGTCGCCATTTTCTGAAATAAACAAATTATCATGTGATTTGATATTTTCTCTGTCTTCCTCCCTGACAAGCAGTGCTATGTTTGCAATGAAAAAAAGAAGGTAGAGAAAGTGAATGTTTAACAATAAAATAACTACAGAATCAAATAGAGAGAAATATAAAGCAAAGGAAACAAACAAACGTACTTTAGTACATGTATGCTATTAAAAAAAAAGTTTGCTGTACATGTATTTAATGCCCCTCTGGCTGTGGTCATCCTTGTACCATTTGAAAAGGGCAAAGCTTTGCTTTTTTTTTTTTAAGGCCGCATATCTTCACATTTTTTGATATATCGTATCAGTTATGTATCTTACTTGCATGTTTATCAATAATGTATTTTTGATCTTTTTTTTTTTTTAATTTGTAGTGACAGATTTGATTTTGTTATCGTGACAGCTAAAATGACATTTGGAGGCAAGAGGTGGATGCCTGTTCTTGTTGTCGTTGTTAAACGGGGAGGTAAAATGATGGGAAACTGTTTAAATTTGCATCAATTTCCTTGCGTCCTTGTAGGCATGTGGTTTTCCATTCTGGATTTCATCAACTTTGCCGGAGTGGTTTCAAATGGTTTCCTGATTGCCTTCACTGCACAGTGGGGGAAGAAGTACAGCAATGCAGAAAAGCTCTGGATTGTCATCGGCTTTGAGGTGAGCAGAGAGAATTTCATGCACAGCCCCCTTTGCAGTGCCAACCAAAGTCTGCTGTAACCAGTTACATGTTAAAGATATTGTTTGCTCTTTGCAGATGAAACGAAAACCCAGCCTTAGTGCTTCAAAATAGTTCTCAAATGTCAGTCAGGAATAGAAACAACCAGTGTAAAAAAGATAATCAGTATAATCAATGTTAATAAGTATTGTTAAGTATATAAAATGTGAACAATGGTTATGATAAAATTGTTTCTAGTCTGAACTGTCTACAGTTATTGTTTTGTAAGAAAAATTGTAATATCTCCTTACATTTTAGGCTTTATTGCGAAATTTTTATACGATAGGATGTTTTGTGATACAATTGACCTACACATATGCATCAAATGTGATAACTCGAACATTTTTTAAATCACCGCTACCAATGGTAAACAGTACCTTTAACTGGTTGATGATTAGCCCCTTTTGCTAAAACATGCATTTCCCATAGACACCTGCCAGAGTATACTCGGGACTAACGAAGATAAATTGAAGATTGGGAAGATGGTTCCCAGATGAGAATTAAAAGAATTGTAATGAAAAGATAAAGTCAATCCTAAGCCCCATGGAACCAGCATGCAGGCTCTCATCTTTGGCTTTCTTCCTTAGCTGCAACTTTCACAATGTCTTGTTCCTCACCAGTGGTGATCAACTTGTAGGAAAAACTAGAAATCGTCTTTACAATCCTCTGGGTTTTTTTTCTCTCCGTTTTGACATCTGCCTTGACTATACCAACCTACAACCAAATGAAAAAAGAATAATGTAACCATGAAGTCATAGTTTAATGTCGCGGTTGTTATTAGGTTTGATGAGCTGTTTAGAAATAAGTTGTGTAAAGATATGTGTGATGTATAGATGGGGAAGAGGAGAGGAGAAAGTGAAGGTCAAATAATGTTAATGACATTAATGATGACGATGATAATAATAGCTAGCTGTAGTAATAATAATAATAATAAAGATCATGAAACGAAGAAAAATGAGAAATGCAAATTCTGTTGTATTAAGTGCATAACACTATAAGAGTTTCTTTTCACTCAGACCCTTCGGAAAGACAAATGTGAATCATTCGACTCGTGAAGACATGGCATTAAAAGAGTGATCAGGAATAATGAAAAGAAATTAAAGCAATGCATTCTTCGTGTTATCTCGCTATCATCTCAGATATTGTGTCGATATTCTCTTCTCCAGCACATAGTATTCGCCGTGAAATTCTTCATCATGTACCTGATCCCTGATGTGCCGTCTGACATTCGTCTCGCAATGAGGAGGGTAAGACAAAATGTGACTTGTTCTTATGAAGGAAGAGAGACAAGAGAGCAAAATGGGGGAGGGGGGATGGGGAAGGGGAAACAAGAGAGAGCTCGAGATTGTAAACACAGACCAAACAATGCTACTTTCAAAATATTGTTTCTCAAAACTTTAACATACTTTTTATTGATGAGTTGATTATTCTTTAGAGTACTTTGCATTTTCCTTTATTTATCTATTTTTTATGAAAACTATACTTCTTATCCTGGTTATAGAAATTACCAATGGTAAAAAACTTTCTGTCTTTGGGTTAGTGTCAATCATTGTTTGTTTGTCAACATCCCATACAAAGGTAAATTCATAATTTGCTGGACTGACTTTGATATTCAAATTGAGACAATTCATCAGACCAATGCATATTTTATATATTGAATTCAATTGAATTCAATTCTGTTTTATTGTCCACTTAGGAAATTTGTCTAAAGTTTGCATGCATACACAAATCTTCACATCCATTATGTTCTTCATTTATTCTTTCCGTGTCATGCTTGCAGGAGAAATTCCAAGTTGCCAAGATCCTGGAGGAGGCTGAGAATCTGCCGCCAATGAAAAGTAAGGAGCTCATGACTAGATTGGTTCCCGATGAGGCGGGTTTCCGCAGCCTCAATTTCTTTAATGGTCACCTCCAGGGATTTGCCACCGACGAGCTGTCGCAAGAAGACAGTCTGAGCGGCTACGAGCCGTCCGCTGTCGCGAGCAACATTGAGGACACGTTTCAGAAAGAGAACGATACCACGGCAAACAAGACTGAGTATGCACGCCACCTCTGGATATATACGAAATTTGCTCTCATTTGCATTTTCTGTTTTTGCTATTCGTTTTCGCTCATTTTGGTGGTTGGAAAACAGTCCATGTGGTGGCATATATTGCATCAGTCTCTGTTATTCTGGCATGCCCCAAACCTTTTTGTGACCTTTTTAGCTCATTGCCAATATACATTGTACTCCATCAACTCAGCTCGCTGCTAGTCTTAGAATGCTATAATTGTTTTGAATTCTTCCATGATGCCAACTAGTCATGAAGAAATCTATGCCTTGTACTCTGCTAGTAGTCTGTTGTCATGTTGTCCATGTTCTATTCTGTTTATGTTGTAGTAGTGAGGAACTTTGTTCACTTTAATTCATTCTTCTTCATTTGTATTGGTGTATGTTGTACTAATCCTGGCTTTTCAAACTTTGTTGCTCTGATATTGAAACAGACTGGAAGGTTGCTAACAGAAATGAGATTAATCTTTTAAACATTGTACCTTGTAAGAATTGAATGAACACTCTACTCATTTAACCCCTGCAAACTTAGAAACAGGGATACAATTTGAATTTTCTCACTCACAATTTGTCATAGATGAAAAATCATAGTGGCATGTTTGTCAAACTTATTTTAGAGTGACAAAAGTTAAGCAAATGTTAGCTTCTTTTTTTTTTTTTTTTGAAATTTGCCTAAACTACTTCTGTCTCCTCTTAAGGCACACTTGATTAACACTCAGAAACATGCTGGCTCTAAAACTTGCTGGCTCTAAAACTTGCTGGCTCTAAAACTTGCAAGCATGCACATTTGACATCATGTAGGCCTTCACAGCATGCCATTCATGTCTGCATGCATGACCTTTCCTTGCATAATCTAATAATATGTATTTCGTTGGAAGTATCCAATGTATTTTAGTACATGTGCCACTTTTTTTTTTCTCATTAATGCTGACAACAGATTATGATTAGAAAAATTCCTCATTATCTGTAGTGTGGAAATTTGACTATGAGTAATAGTGATCTGATGGGGCACATGTCATGATTATTCAGACACACAGATATTTTGCTTTCATATACTCTTTTGTTGATCTGATAGATAAAGAAAGTAAAATATTTAATGACCCTCCATTAATGACAGTAAATCACATTGACACATGTTTCCAGAGCACAGTTTTTAAAAGTAGGGAACAAAATTGTTGGCTGTTGTAGCACTCATTATTTATCAGTGCCTAGAAATTGATTGAATTACCAGAAACACTAATGAGTGCATGCACTTCCGTTTGCCTTGACATCTCTGTCTTTTTTTCTGACCTTTTTTTTTTTTTTTGGTTTGAAATGTCAGCACACTTTCAAAAACCACTTTGTTGTAAAGACCTTGTGAAGAACCAATTTGTATAGTCCTCTTGTGTCTGAATAGTTTATTTCTTTTGGCACTATTTTGTGGTAGTCTGTACGAGATGAGCACTCCTGTCAACCATTTTGACCGACATTGCAGAGGATTAAATGCCGTAAATTCTTGTCATTGTTCATCTTATCATCTAATCTAATAAAAAGGTACAGTGCACTATTGTTACAAAGAACATGGTTTATGACAACATCTGCATTACAACAAAGTGAATATTTGGCTCCCAAATTTATCATTTTTATATGTTTATATACTTTACTGTTCGGATGTAACAAAGAAGCATTAAGATAAAAGAAAACTTGTGACACCACAGGCTTCGTTATAACAGGAGTCACCTATTAAATGTTATATGCAATCTGTAACTTTTCACAAACTGTACTCCCTGCTACCTTGCTTTAGAAAATGCATGATATTACCTTAAGTGCAGAGGCTGTGGAACAGGGGGGAGGGGGAATGGACTGAGCTGGGTACTGGAGCTCCCACTCCCCAAACACACACACATACTTTTTGCTCTTGAAACAATCGAACAAACAAACAAACAACAACAAAAATTCTTTTGTGGGGGGGGGGGGGGGGGGTAGTGAACAAATCTCAACAAAACCCATAACTAATTCCAAGGGCTCCCTCTGGATATTCTTCCCATCAAAACAGGGAGGGCCCAGGGATGTATACCATTGACCCTTGGCAGCCACCCCCCCCCCCCCCCCAACTAAAAATAAGTTCTGCAGGCCCTGCAGTGTGAATGCTACTCCACTTCATCTATGCTCTCTTTAGCCTTCTAAGGGCTGAGAGGTATTTTTTGAGCAGATTTTCAGTGACATACATTGTATAATCTTATTTCAGCAATCATGCAAAGAATCATGAAAGTTATGTTTTTCTTGCTCTAGAAATTGACAAAAAGTGTATCACATGTGACTGATATTGGCCAAAAACAAACAAAAAGAAATGCTTGACCATGCTGTATTGCTGTCAGTGTCATCCAGATGCTGAATTCCTTTCTAAATTTTCCTAATCTGCACTATTTGCCCAGAAGAAATCTTGCTTTAATGTGGTTCGCAAATATATGTTTATCTGTCCGTCTTGTCAGTTTATACTGTGCTGTATATGGCAGTGTTATTCACCCTTGTTTCTAGTCGAAACTCTCCTCATGTTCTTACCTTTTTAACTTGTTTTCCTTTTACTTTCTCGATGCGCCTCTGCTGCCCTCTAGCACCACTCAACTACAAAATTTTTCTGCCTCTCCGTCATCAGACGAAGTCTTCAGCTAACATCTGTGTTGGTTGGTGGGAGAGTACTAATTCACCTTTAATTGTTTTGTGAGAACCAGTAGAGATGTATGGGAGGAAATAGTCTCCAAACAAGCCTGACTCTCTCTTTTCTCTGCAAAATATCACTTACCTTTCATGCTTTTTCTTCTGTGAATACCAAAGGCCTGTATTAAAGGGACTGTACAGTACTGGTTGAGGTGAGGATTCAGGTTTATAACATTTTTTGGTGAGATAATGAGAAACCTCTTATGAAATGTGAAAGAGCATGTGATTTCAAGAAGGATTCAACGTTTACTTGATGAAAATTAGCCTTGAAATGGTTGAGATATCCAAAAAAGTGATCCTAATGAAATTGACAGGCCACAATTTTTTGTGTGTGTGTCTCTCTTTGTTTTTCCTTGTTTTTAGATATCTCAGTCATTTCAAAACTGATTTTCAAATAAACTTTTGAGTCCTCTTAAAATTGTATGCTCTTCAGCATTTCATAGTGTGATATCTAAATATCTTGCAAAACATTCCAAGCTGAATCCTCACCTCAACCAGTACTATACATTCCCTTTAATTGTAGTGCAGCATTTTATCCTGAGAGAATCACTGGGATTCAAATCAGCAAAATGTTTTCATTTGATCATTCTATGGACTTTCCACAACAAACGATCGGATTCTTGAATCCAGTCTGATCAGCTAAACATTGTTTTGAGCAAGTCTTAGATTTAGTAGAAGAGCCAAACCAGAGTCACAGCTTCAAAACCAAATGAGAGGGAGATACAAATATGAAACATGTGGCATCGAGATAAGCAGGGTAGGCCCTGTCAAAGCAGTAGATCTTGTAACAACATCTTTACTTTATCAAAAACAGAAAGTAAGATCAATAATAACTATGGGAATGAAACTAGATATGCAAAATAGATGGATTGAGCAAGAGAAAGAGAGAGAAAAGAAAAATAACAACCTGAAGTGCTGACAAAACAAACTATGATGCATAGTGGCCACTTCAGGAATAGATAACCAGGTTTTCATTGTATTTATATAGTACACAGGTAAAAAGTTTCAAGATATCTTAAGCAGCTGAATATGCCTTTGTGTCTTATTCAAGCCGTGGAAAAGAAAACAAAGTAAAAACAAAACCAAAGACTTGCTACAAGGAGCTATTTCCTGCCAGTACTGATTGTCACTGTAGATACACATGAATGTCGATAAGCATAGATTATTCTTCATACAGCATTGTTGATGTTTTGTTCTTATTATTCATCCTTCCTTTTGTATATCTTGAATCTTTTGATAACCATACATGGGAATGACACCTGGTTACTTGGAACATGATAAGATATCCACTTCTTTTTCCATGCCCACTTTTACACATCTCTTCAGCCATAATAATGTGCACCCACTTTAAATTGTCAGATTCCTTTTGTTTTGTTGTTTTTTGTTTTTCATATAACCATCAATTTTTTTTTCTTTCTTTCTTTTCTGAGCTAAAAGGCTGCTCCTAAAAAAAAATAAAAAAATAAAAAAAAAATAAAGGAAAAAGAAATGGCTATCATTTTCTTGTAAGCAATTTTAGTGTTCCCTCCTCTCGGAGCATATCATCAGCTTCATTTTCAAAAAGGCTTTTGACAGATTTGACAGATAGTTACAAAATATTTTGTTTTCTTTCCAAAAGCAATTTTTGCCATTTCATGCTTTGTGCTTTTGTGCATTTGCTTGTAAAAAAAAAAAAAAAAATTTGCTTCTACATCACTCAAGTATTTAACTTTGTATGTGGGTGTGTAGAAATTTTCGAAATGGCAAATTTTAGCAAAACAAGATCTTTGAAGGATATGACTGAAAGAGACATACAGACTCAGATTAATCCTTTCAGGACCGACATCTTAAAGTGCTGTCTCCAGTGGGCATTAACATTTTGCTGATGGGCCTAAAAGAGTTATAGATACATGTTGTAGCTGAGAGGACAGGACACGTGATATACAGTATTTAAGTCCATCCAATATAATTCATCAGGATATTATTTCATTAAAGATGGTTCTGATAGCAATTCTTGCTGAAATATTATGGCAATTTCTTGTCTTGTTGGAATATTTTGGCAATTTCTTGTAGCAGCAACCAATCAGGAAGCAAGATTCTTGTCAAGACCAGGATGCTTACTCTATATTGCAGCAAGAGTTCTATCATAGCTATTTTAATGTAAAATGGAGCCAAAATATCTGCTGAATGCTGTACAGAGGCATTTGATGTTAATTGTAATGTAATCATGTTTGTATGACTTGTGTATCAGCCAGTAAGATATCAAATAGTCATGGATGTTTTTATGTTCACCCCTATATACAAATGATCATAAAAATCAGAAGTCCGTTTATCATGTGTCACCTGTTCACCTGTTGTACGTATTTCAGATGAGTTAGAAAATCTGATCATGAGTAGTGTAGAGGAGAGTGTTGGTGGGTTAAGGTGGGCCATTTTGTGTCTATTCGATCCTGCAGGCTGAGGTCAAAGTACTATCCTCATTCCTCTCATACACAGGTGTTTGGGCATTTTGTTTTGATATTTCACATGGATTTGATGTGCATCCCTTGTCAGCATGCACTTTGAATATTCAAAGATGAAGAAGAAAGGGTTGTGAGAATTGCACCAGTTCCTCAAGAGATGATGAATTCCCAGTTATATTTAGCTGGCAGTGCAGCTTTCTCCTCTACTAGCTGCTCCCAGGCTGTGGAATATAGCTCCCTCCTCTTCTGAAATCATTACCAACACTTGATCACTTCAAACATTATATCTGAAGACCTACATGTACCTATTTTGATATCCCTATGTATGCAGTGGACTTGTACTGTCACTGCCTGGTAATTTGTGTATATTTTATCTCCTATGGCGACCAGGGATGACATCTCATAGCGATTTGTATCCAGTGGAAAAGGCGCTCTAAAAATATCAACTATTATTATTATTATTATATTACTGATACAAGGTGGAGTGAAGATGACACAGAACAGCGAAATGTTGATAGATCAACTGTATCTTCTATCAGACATAGAAAAGTGAAAACAAGAGTTTTCTTGGTAGTTAAGATTTAGTCCATGGATTATGGAAAGTGTAATATTGCTTTTATAATATTTTTTTTTTTTTTCAGTGTGCAGATTTCTGTTGTTGGCATTGTTTTTCTTTGGAAGGGGGAGGGGAGCAAAAATTAGCATCATTGTAGATGTGGCCTAATTATATGTGCCGATTTGTAACTTGTGCCAGTGATCTGGTTGAGATGTTAACTGCACTGCAAATGTGGAGTAAAACTAAGTTTAATGCAGAATTTTGGTGTTCACAGTGAGCCTGGCTTACAGATTTCCCCCAAATAAAATGGCTCTAAGAGTGAAAAAGTGGGTAGACAATCCTTGGAAATGGAGTCCAACCTCCTGAGGAGGGTACGTGTCTTAGTGGATAAAGATGGCAGACTATCATTTCCAAGTTTCCTGGTTCAAGTCTCCTGGCAGCAATGGTCTGGTCCTTAGGCAGGGCACTGTGTCCACTTTAGCCTAGTCCTTCAGAGGGAAAAGTAAGCTGTTTGACCTCTGGTTGCTTGCCTACTGGCATTCATTTGTAGCGGACACGTAACGCAACTCATTCAAATCCTCAAATTCAAACCTGGAATAGAAGACCTTTGATGTTCAGTCTGTTGTTGGGGGCAGCAGCACCAACGGCAGTGAAGGAGAAATGTTCGTCTTATAGTCTGAGCCTCTCTATCACATTTGGCCCACCTTAACCCCCTAAAATTCTCTCTCTCGCTTACACAAAACCCAACCAGTGCACATGTAGATTGTTGTGTTTACTTTGAATCCATTCTCATGTGCTCATGTGTCTAACACTCTAGTGATTCACCACTCACTTTGTGATGTCATTAGCATCTGCATTAGAAACAGCATTGTATCATTTGGTGGTTCGTGGCACGATTACACTTGTACATCATCTTAGCATGCCATTTTGTTGATTTTTCTTCTTTTTCTTTAAGGGCATACTGTTGATAAAGTGTTCTTTTACATTTATCTCTTTCAGATTGAGTTATGGCGAAAATGGAGACACCTACCTAGCTAATGACCTTCCTCCACTCTTACCTCCGGAGCCCACAAAGAAAAAGAAGAAGAAGAAGAAGGTCAAGTCACCGCGACCTGCTGACCCCGACTTACCCCCTCTACAGGGCAGTCAGATATACTCGGTGGCAAACCCCGGCCTGGCTTACCCCCCTAATTACGGCTTCCACCCTAGTTACCCTCCAGAGAACAGCTTCAACGACACGTCTCAAGAGCTGCCTGTTGCGTACCCCCTTCCCGTGAATCACACATTCACGGGACCGTTTTAGCTGGCCTGTCATTGTTTTCAAGGCCTTTGTTAACTTGTTCTACCAGTGCAATTCATCAATAATCATAACAATTATATATCCTGATTTATTTTTCGGACAAAGTGTATTTCAAATGGCCACTTTTCTGCATATTTGGTACAGCTCATAAGAAGATATTTAGTAGTCAAAGAAGTAATTGCTGAGATGTCAAGTTTGGTACAGCAAGGATGGGGTGCTTGGCTACATGTATATGAGGTGGACCATGCAAATTCAATTGTTTGCAAAAGTACTTCCAAAATATTGCTTTAAACAACAACAATGGCAACCTTATTTTTGTTATAGTTACAATAACAAAACACCATGTCATTGCTCAGGCATTATTACTATCTATCCTTTGCAGGGGGAGGGAGGGAGGGAGGGGGGATCTTGAGAAAAAGCTTCTTCGATCAGTAATGCTGTTTGATTCCCACAGTAAAGTGAAGGTTATGATGTCACGTATGGAGGCTGGTAGGCTATTATTATGTTCGGGGCTTTACGGTGTGAAAGTGCTGAAAACTTCTTGGTAACCACATGAATCTGCTCATTACAGACTTTGTTTTGACACTTATAAGAGCCTAGAGGCCATTACCATAAGAAGAAAGGCAGATGATGTACAGTCAATGTACAATCAGGAGATGGAGTTCTGGAACTTGATGCTGTGAAGGTGAACAGACAGTAACTAGTTCTGTTTATTAAAGTTGATTCAAGCAGTTACTTTGAATTGATGAAAATGCACTTGCAATCAGGAGGAAAGATATAGACATTACCAGATTAATATATTTTTTAGATTTATTTCTGTGTTCCACAAAGTTTTCAGTCGTCATACAACACATACATGTCAAATATGATTCACTTTACTTTTTAACTGCCAATCTGCAGAATACAATGACAGAAGTACTTGAGGACTAATTATATACTGGGAATAGCTTAGTAGCACTTTACAGGGTATATGTATTCTTCATATCTGATTGCTGATAAGGTGCTGTAATTTTTATACATTTTTTGATAAGATTTTTACACCGGCTGCACTCTTCTTATTTGAAAATTATTTCATCTGTAGTGTACCTTTAATGTGAACAATGGCAAGGGGAGAGTATATGATGTAAGAATATACAGTCAATCTTACCTCAGTCGATCTTGAACTGGAGGCAATCCTTTGGTTTATGTGAATTTCTACTTACACAGAAGATTGAACACACATTTATTTACATTTGGGACAGAACTTATCTTCAGCTTAATTGATATTTCGACTAGTGCGAGGTTGGCTTAGGCGAAGTTGACTGTACATGTACTTCAACGTTTACATTCCTTTTCTACCTGTGAATGTATATTAAACTTAAGTGCTTAAATATTGAACTTTTTGGAAGCATGCTTATCTACCTCTCATCTTTATTTATAAGATAGTCTAAGTAAAATTTTTTACCTGATACATTTTCTTATCATTGGTGAGTTTTATGAAGGTCACAAATCAGATCAATTGATATATTCAGACTTTATAACAGGGCACTGGTGCTTGGACGAGCTATGCATTTTCTCAAATTGCTTTTCAAAATATATATTTAATTGCTCAAGGAAGAATAACATCTATTTTGTGGCCAGTGTCCTTGACTATGATACTTTTGTGTGCGCCATGGCATGAGGGTGTGTATGAAACATGTCCTAGTTTTCTTTAGTACTTGATTGCACTGCAACCATGCAAGTTCTGTCAAAGAATGATCGATAAATTCTAGAGCTGATCATGTGAGGTGGTAGCAGATGTGGTTCTCCTAGGATACCCCATGCCAATTCTGTTTTTAATGAACTGTTACAATGTAGATATTTCGTAAAGAGACTTATTCCTAACAAGTTTGAATTTACGTCACATTTTTGTCATGAGGTCACGCACTGTGTATCAATCCACTGGGCTGCATAAAATGGTATGTCATTAGGTGTGCATGAAAGTGGACAGTAGAGGGGGTACTTGTACTAATGCTGCTACCACCTTTTAATCATCACAATACCCAAACTGTGAGTAGAAATCAGATTATGAATGAATTTTGGCTTTGAATTAAGACTGATTTTTCACAGCCCCTAGGAAAGCTACCGAATGAATAGTTAATCAAGGGATACATTGTAGACAGTGTAGGTAAAGTGCCTTGCATATAAAAGGGCTGCCACAACTTTTTTTCATTGTGAATACCTATCAAAACAAGATGATCAAAGTTGACTCCAAAAAAGAACGGAAGTGTTTTTGATTATATATTTTTAATAAGATATTCGATTAGAATGTGCATTAATCAAATTCTGTCACCTTGAAAACTGATTGTACCCTTGATTCATATTTGTACCATCCACACATCAGGCAGTAATTCCCATTTAGAGTCTATTTATTGAGATGTAAATATTTTATTTTGCCAAAGTAATTTGTACAGAAATTTTGAAGAATGAGGCAGGTCACTGTGAATACAATGTCTAAAGTACACTTAGAAGTTATTAATACATCATAGAATGTACTATGCTATGCTTTCTGAGCAGTGTAGCATTATTTTTATATGGAAAGTATGTATGACTTTGAAAATCATGACAAATTTGGTCACATTGAAGTGTCAAGAATGTGAGGAAACTTCTTGTAAGTATCATGCGTATTCTGGACAGGCATTGTGTAGTGAGAGAAGTTAGGGGAAAACAGAATGGCCAGCAAAAGTAAACATTTTAGGATGTATGTAATTTGCTGTTTATACCTTTCAAACCGTGTTCTTGTATGTATATTTTGGTTCTTTCTCAGAAGTTTTCTCTACTGTTGGTACTGATATGTTTAAATATTTTCAGAAGTACTTTTTTGTGTTACTTTTCTGCAGCTGTATATGTTGTGAAATATTTGTGTTTTCTGCTTTGCTATGACCATAGCTAAAATGTGATTGAATGAATATTTTAGTAGTGCTTTTCAATAAAAGTACTGATGGCCTCTTTACTCTAACAGGATGTGAAATTATGAAGACATTAGACTAACAATTTCATTTTGAAGAGGGAATGAATTTTGGGAAGAATATGCTTTTTTCACTCAGAGAATCACCAATCCATCAAATGTTAATGGATTTTAATTGAATATTAATACTAGATATTTGAAGTTGTTTAAAAGAAATTGTATAAAGGAGTTCTTCAGATGTGGAAATATTTTGAGTTGTAAAGTGGTCATGGAAATTCTGTTCAGTGGTTTATTGAAGGATTGTAAATCCATTTAATGGTGTAATAACAGACATCTTGAATGTCAGGACAGATTTTCAGCCTTTGTGTGTTATGTAATATGTGAGTGAAATTGTCATAGATGTGTAAATCTTATGTTGAATTTTGATACACCGGGCATTTGTTCCCTGTCTGTGTTAGTCCCTCCCGTACGAGTATTCATGTGTACTGTTGTATAGATTTGAAATCATGTGCATCAGTCCATTGTACCGTAAGTGTACATATGATGTTGATAGAACATGTTTACATCTTGATACAATAGGCAGGTTAGTGATTTGTGGTGAGTCTTTCCTACTTGTGCAATCTGCAACTTATCAGTTCTTGTATTCAAATGACAGTCCTATTTATGAATTGTAAATAGAAGAATCATGAATCTGTTTCTGTTTTTCAGTTTTTATCTCTAGCCTTGGAATGTGTCAAATGTGTCATGTTGGACATACCACAGAATGATATCGTCGGCTGAGAATGATAAGGGCGTTAAGTTGCCACTAAACCCATAGTGTTCACGACCACTTAACGCCCTTCTCATTCTCAACAGACGATATGAACAATGTGTACTAAATAGGAGATCGACTTTGTGCCTTCATATTTTCTGTGTATATCTACTTCACATGAATATAGAGTCATCATAAAGTAACATGAGGCTGTGTTAATGTTATACCAGTGCAGTTGGGCATTTGATATTGTATATCACATGGTGTATATGATATGCATCCCTCGTTTCACTTCGAATGTGCATCACTCTTTGCTGGACAATTAAGGCGTTTAAGAATAGCATTCATTCTTCAGAAGATGCTGAATTTATACCAAAGCTGTTCACTGTCAGTGTTTTCATATTCAGGGCATTGTTGTACACATTGTCATGTTTTTCCGTTTGGTCTGGCACTCTAGCCCTAATGGTAAATATATTCATCAGCTAGAATTTGTCACAAATGACACAAGATTTGTGTGAATATTGTAAAGAAGGAATTAAAGGATTGATCAACTGAACTCTTGTACATGCAGACATGTGGTATTATGTTGCTTTGTCTCATTTTCTTCTGGGGATTGTAGTCATGTAAGACAGGTCCACCTAACTTCTCAAGTATTGGGAGAAAAATCTTAGTTTTTAAGGAAGTTGTTGAATGCAATGAATGACTGAAATAATATTGTAAAAGCAGTTATTTTTATAAGGGTTGTATTTTTGTGAATTTCGCGACCCACCATTGGGCTGCAAATTTAACAACAGGCAAAAATACCACCACCTGGTCTTGATCGCATTTACAGCAGGCATTAGCGCACTTGTGGTAGCTTCAGTGTCAAATTGCGAAAACAACATCTTGCTAAAATGCCTTTGACATCATTCGCTGAAATATCTGTATGCAAAAACAAACAAACAAACAGCTTTAACAATAAATACATCACAGAATTGATATCCATTATCCCCATTATCCAGTGACATATCTGTCTGTCTGTCTATCTATCTATCTATCTATCTATCTATCTATCTATCTATCTATCTATCTATCTATCTATCTATCTACATACTTTATATACCTACCTATCAATTGTCTATTTACCTAACTAACTGTTATTCTACATATCTTCTTCTTTGATAATGTCCAACACCCCTATATCTACCTATACTTATCTACCTATCTCTCTCTACCTACTGTATCTATCTATCTAAGCTCTACCTACCTATCTACCTTTATCTATCTATCTATCTATCTATCTATCTATCTATCTATCTATCTATCTATCTATCTATCTATCTATCTATCTATCTATCTATCTGTGTATCTATCTATCTATCTGTCTATTTATCTATCTATCTATCTATAGACCATATCCAGCTAGCCACTGTATAAGCTGCTATTTTTGTGTCCTTTGTGAAATAGGAGGTCAGAGACATTTTCTTGTGATGTTGTTATCGCGAATTGACACTGAGGCAATAGTAAAAGCAATATTACCCTGGCAGATAGAGGCATTTTCGTGTGTTTTACGCGGTTCAACTGTAGATTAGCAAAATTCATGAAAATTAAACCCTTTATCTATTTATCTCTATCTATCTATCTATCTATCTATCTATCTATCTATCTATCTATCTATCTATCTATCTATCTATCTATCTATCTATCTATTTATCTGTCTACATTTTTATCTACCTGTTTGTCCATCTATCTATCTATCTATGTACCCATCTATATCAAGCAAAATAATTTACTGTAAAACATGATATTTCGCAGCATGAAATTTTTACGAATTGGAGCTGATAACGGCCTTTTTTTGCGGCATGGATTTTTGAGAGTTGCCTCCAGCATTCAGTGCATATAGTGTAGACAACAACTTTCGCGTGCATTTTAATTTCGCAAATATTGGCTCTCGCGAAATTCGCAAAATTACAATGCGCGCAAACATTCCTCATTTTATAGCATCTACCTATCTATTTACCTATTTATATATCTATCTATCTGTCTGTCTATAGCTATCTAACTAGCATTTCTTACATGTTACTAGCAGTTAATCAATCACTTGATTTAGCTATCTATCTATCTATCTATCTATCTACTAGTATCTATCTATCTATCCATCTATCTGTCTGTCTATCTATCTATTTATCTATATCTATCTATCTATTCTATATCTATCTATCTATTCTATATCTATCTATCTATCTATCTATCTATCTATCTATCTATCTATCTATCTATCTATCTATCTATCTATCTATCTTTCTTTCTTTCTTTCTTTCTTTCTACCTATTTACCATGTCTATCATTAGTATTTTCACAAACATTTAAGAATTCCCATGTATGCACTTTTATAGCCTATATATACATCTTCAATTTTTGTTTAGAAGAATGAAACCAATGGGAATGCATGCGGAATAAGAGCAGTAACAAAGTAACTAAGCATGCAGATTTTAAGTTAAAATCGATCATCACATTTTGATGCAGATGTCAATTCCAAATGCAATAATAGAAGAGAAAATAACTTTACAGAGAAGAGTGCATGTTTCAGGGGTGAAACTGTGAAGCAAGCCCAGAAATTCACAGAAATTGTTGATCATCCCGCAAACTCCATTCAAAACAACAACAGAGGTAGGGGCCTCTTAATAGTAACACACCTTGCCGTTATGGCAACACTGAATGGAGGGCACTGGAAGTGAGGCGGGGGGAGGGGTCTGGCAAATTTCACACACTGGTGAACCCATACGTGCCTGGCTGGTACTGTCGACAGATCTTTTGCAACCCCCCCCCCCCCCCCCCCCCCCCCCCTTGATGACCGTGTGATCGTGAAGGCAGAAGCCATCGTTGAACTGTGGATGCTGCTTCGCCCGTAAACCCGTGAGAAATTATGACATAATGTTACTGTGCACGAATTCCCCATGCAGTAGGCTACTGCTTTTTCCAGGTAGCTCAATGCTGAAAGTCGCAAGTCGTTTCTTTTCAACTACAGGTACGTATAACTATTACGTCTTACCTTTATATTGCTAGAGGTAGAGTACGCATACACGTTCAGTCCCATGTATTGACATTCGTGTGTGCAGGTAAGTTAACACTGTCGCTCGCGATCGCGCTCGCTCGCTCGGCCCGGCCCATGTGCCCATCGGCCCCGGGCCCCGCTCCCGGACCGTGGATCCAATGTCATGCGCTGAGGCTCTGACTCTCGTGATCTGTAACGAGTGATCTAATACATGTTTGAAAGTAGACAAATACTTGCAAGTTTGACGAGTTCACAGTTAAATAGAAAGGATTCTAACGGTTATCGATAATTTAGGGGGTTCCCAATCGTCTACATCCAGACCAAAGTTTAGCTGCTGTAACTCAACTGTAAGTAGGCCTAGGTATCCTAGTGTAACTTGTAAGTGTAACTTTTCTTCAGATGCATGTTAGACATTACTGGGCCTGTATTATACACTGTAAATTTAAATGACTTTAATTCCTAACGTTAGAGGCTATTCTGAGAGAGCATGAAAGATGTAGGTTGCTAGCGTTTTTTCTGTGGGATTGAGGCGAGGAGGTTAATTTTTGAGTGGTGATTAAAGTGGAACGAAGCATCTATGATCTTGTAAAGTTTGGAGTCTGAAGGAAGTGTGTAGTGTATGTAATTATGTGCTTACCATTCGGTATGTGGTGTGAATGACAGACATGAGCAATTTAATGAGATGGGGATGAGGCACAGTCAAGTTCGGGAAATATCCTGGTCAGCTCAGCGTCATATGTTTGTCTGTCTCGCTCTCTTTTTTTTTTTTTTTCCTTCTTTTGATGTACTGTAAAAGTGAATATTTTCAAGCTACTAATTTTTTGCGCTCGGCCAGGTAAGAAGAGTTTCGCATGTTTTTAATTCTGCGGAATCAAGACATCATGCACAGGAACATATGGCAAGGCTAAAAACATTCGCATGCTTTTATTTTCACTCTAGTTTCTGGTTGCGCGAAATGCGGGAAAATTTCCACTTTTACAGTAGATGTCTATATCTGCAACCCCGATGCAGTAGTTCTCTTAAAAATTACAGCAAGATCAGATCTCTTTTAGAAGAGGACTAGTACCGGTACAGTAGAGACAAGACTAACTGATCCAGAATTCCCTCTTAATTTTACTTTTGGTGGGGAAAAAGCAAAGCAATCAATGTCAGATATGCAGTATATGAAAGCCAAGTTAACTGCACAGTCTTAAAGAGAATGACTCCATTACTCCAAAAGGCAAAGTCTAAAGAATGTTGAGCAGACATTGGCAATGACTAAACTCTCTTTCACCCCACCCAGTTACTGCATTGAAATCAACATCGCCTGGTAGCATTCCTCAGAGATACATTGGACAGCCCACCCCGTACACCCACCAGCATCTACTGCGAGATGGAGAAATCACACCTGGCATCAGCGCCGAGGAATTCAAGAGGCGGAGACGAAAGCTCATGTCCTCCATTTCCAAATCTTCCATGTACGGTAGTTGTCCCCATCACGTTGCGGTTATACTGGCAGCTGATACCAAGTACATGACTGATGAGATACCGTACCCTTTCCGCCAGAACACTGACTTCCTCTACCTGTGTGGCTTCCAGGAACCAATGAGTGCCCTAGTGTTGGAAAGTCTTCCGGATAGAGCACTACCAGACCACAAAGCGACACTCTTTGTACCCCAGCGAGACCCAGATAGGGAGCTGTGGGATGGCCCCAGAGCTGGTATTGATGGTGCCTTAAATTTCATTGGAGTCGACGAGGCTCACGTAATTGGCGACCTCAGTGAATTCTTGCATCAATTTCCCAGCAGGGAGAAGTTGGTGGTGTGGTATGATATATTCAGAAATGTTAACGATCACCTGCACAAGGATGTTGTCAACAATCTTGTCACGCCGTGCCGGAACAAGGGTCACACGGTCAACATCCTCCAACAAATACTTCACTCTATGCGAGTCATCAAGTCTCCGGCAGAGATGCGTCTCATGCGAGAGTCATGCCGCGTCGCCTCCGAGGCTTTCGTGGAGGTGATGCGCTTCACCAAGCCGGGCATCAACGAAGCTCACCTCTATGCCAAGGTTGACTTTGAGGTGAGGCTCAAAGGAGCCGAATTCTTGGCGTACCCACCCGTGGTCGCTGGGGGCAATCGGGCCAACACCCTGCACTATGTGAAAAACAACCAGAGTGTGGAAGATGGAGACTTAATTCTCATGGATGCAGGTTGCGAGTATCATGGCTATGCAAGTGATATTACACGGACTTGGCCAGTGAATGGCAGGTAATTCAAGTTTCTGCAAGGAATGTGCCACCAATGTACACTCAATATGCAATCATAATAATTAGCATGCGTCATATCCTCCAGTATTATATGTCACATTACAAACGTGTATTTCTACATTGGTATCCAAACAAAATCCAAACAAAACTCAAAATCCTCTTCAAAGATTAATGAATTATGTTCTTGACCTGCCAATCATACATGTACATATGAATTGTCACAATATGTTAGAGGGACTGTACAGTACTGGTTGAGGTGGGGATTCATGTTTTGAGCATTCTTAAGTGAGATAATGAGAAACCTCTTATGAAATATGAAAGAGCATGTAATTTTAAGGATCCAACATTTATTTGATGAAAATTGGTTTTCAAATGCTGAGATATAAAAAAAAGTGATAATAATAAAAGGCAACAGGCCACATCTTTTATGAGGATCTCTTTGTTTCACATTGTTTTTGGATATCTCAACCATTTCAAAACCAATTTTCATCAAATAAACTTTTGATACCCCTTAGAATTGCATGCTCTTTGACATCTCATAGAGTGGTTTCTGAATATCTCGCTAAACGTTAAAAGCTAAATCCTCACCTCAACCAGAACTGTACACACCCTTTAATACAGAAATTGTACATACATTTCTCCATTCTTTACTGTACTCCATGATCACAAATTAACCCACAGAATTGTTGGGAAGTCCTGATTTGAGAAAAATAAGACTTGGTAAATATAGTGTATACAGTATGCATATTTCAAAAATCATATCCTGGAAAGAAAATAGATTTAGAGTATCTGCATACACTTTACTATTTTGATAACATTGCCTTTGTTCCCAAATGTGCACTTACAGTCAGCCTTGCCTAAATCAATTCCAAAGAAACAGTAGAAAATCCTTCAACTTACGTGAATTTTGATTTACACAATAGAATACATGTTAGAATTCAGACATGTTCATATCCATCCGAAATAGGATTTTTCTTTAACTCAAACAATTTTTTGACCTGTGCAAGGATGAAGTAGGCGAGGTTGACTGTACAATGCTTTCAGAAAGGATAACTAGAGTTATATAATTTTTTTTATTTATTAATTGCAGTCCTTTGCTAGCTGATATTAGAAATTTTAATAGTCTGGAGCAGAAGTGCCCAAGGTTGGATTTTCTCTGATTTCCTTTAGATTCAGCGAGTCGCAGGCTAGTCTCTACCAAGCTGTCCTCGACGTTCAGAAGGAGTGTCTAGAGATGTGTGAGGTGGGCAACACGCTGGATCAGATGTACCGGCGCATGCTGGAGGGTCTGGGACAGAGACTACAGCACCTCGGCATTGTGCCGAAACATTTGAGTGACCTTGACCTTCTCAAGGTAAGAAATAGAAGGGAGACAGTTATATGCATCATATGAGTCGAAATGGTGAAACCCTTCGGTGTTTACCCTAGCCTTTTGACAAGGCCTCGTGGCTGAGGAATTACCGGTAGACAAATTCACTTTACCGAGCGCTGCAAGAAACCTGGGTAATTTTTTCCTGCCGCCTCGCGACGTAGGCGAGTATGAATTATTCACGTTTCATGAGTCAAAGTGCAGTTGGTATGCTAATGATGACGTGTCAGTACTGCCAATGCAGGCAGCTACTGCAGGCAGGCAGCACAGGCTGGATACGGATGAGCAAGCTGCTGCAAGCTACCTTAATGCACATTCATTAGCTGTGAGGTCATTGCGAGCACTGCAGTTGCTGATTGGCTGTTACCATTTTGGTAGCAGGATCAGCGAGAAACAAGGTTCAAGATAAGAAATTTATGTCGGGTTTAAATAAAAAAGCCTCCTGGCTGTGCCACTCAGCCTTGCGTTCACTCGTTTCCTCGCAGTTAGTCTCTTGTCCAGCCATGAGGCCTTGCCAAAAGGCTATGTTAACCCCAGAAATTTTGTCACAGTTTGCTGATCATTCGAATTAAGTCCAGACATGGTACATTGTACATTTGTCCCTATCTTCGGATCCAGAAGACATTTAAATTGCGGATTATTGTCCCCGCCGAACGAGTTCGAGCAGGGGACTATGAAACGGGCTCCGTACGTGTGTGTGTCCGTGTGTCCGTCCGTCCGTCCGTCCGTCCGTGTGTCCGTGTGTGCGTCCGTGTGTGATCAAAATCTTCAATTTGCTACTTCTCTGTCATTTATGAGCCAATTTTGATTCTGTTTGCTTTATATGATAGCACTACATGGGAGCTTTGAAACTTCTACACAGAATTTCAGTCGTGACCTTTGACCTTGACCTTTGACCTATATTGTACATTTTGCTACAAAATGCTACTCCTTCGCCATTTCTAACCCGATTTCGATTCCGTTTGCTTTATGTGATGGCACTAGGTGAGGGCTTCAAAACTTCTACACAGAATTTTGACCTTTGACTTCTTTGACCTTTGACCTTGATTTTTTGACCTATATTGTACATTTTGCTACAAAATGCTACTCCTTCGCCATTTCTAACCCGATTTCGATTCCGTTTGCTTTATGTGATGGCACTAGGTGAGGGCTTCAAAACTTCTACACAGAATTTTGACCTTTGACTTCTTTGACCTTTGACCTTGATTTTTGACCTATATTGTACATTTTGCTACGAAATGCTACTCCTTCGCCATTTTTAACCCGATTTCAATTCCGTTTGCTTTATATGATGGCACAAGTTGAGGGCTTCAAAACTTCTACACAGAATTTTGACCTTTGACTTCTATGACCTTTGACCTTGATTTTTGACCTATATTGTGCATTTTGCTACAGAATGCTACTCCTTCGCCATTTCTAACCCGATTTCGATTCCGTTTGCTTTATGTGATAGCACTAGGTGAGGGCTTCAAAACTTCTACACAGAATTTTGACCTTTGTCTTCTTTGACCTTTGACCTTGATTTTTGACCTATATTGTACATTGGCTACAAAATGCTACTCCTTCGCCATTTCTAACCCAATTTCGATTCCATTTGCTTTATGTGATGGCACTAGGTGAGGGCTTCAAAACTTCTACACAGAATTTTGACCTTTGACTTCTTTGACCTTTGACCTTGATTTTTTACCTATATTGCACATTTTGTTACAAAATGCTACTTCCGGCGGGGACATATGTTACGCACCGCGTAATTTCTACTTTTCCTTGTTTCTGTTTGCAGACAGTATGCTCTTTTACCTGCATCTCTACGGCTGTTTTGATTTTTTTTCTTTATATTTTTTTTCTTCAGTAGATGCTAGATGCTGATTTTTCATTGGAAAATCCCTCATTTTGGTGTCCAAATGATGACAGCCCTTGAACTTCAGAAATGTGTGGATATGTGATTTTACATCTTTGTGTTGTTTTTTGTCACAGGTGACCAAAAAGTACTGTCCACATCATCTTGGCCACTACCTTGGGATGGACACACATGACACGCCTCGAGTATCCCGTAGCAACCAGCTTCAGGCTGGCATGGTCATAACCGTGGAACCAGGTGGGGAAAAGGATCATTCAGTCATCGTTGATGCGATGTGTTTTTGTCATGCAAATTATCTTTGTAAAAAGAAGAAACAAGGGATATTATGATGATGGATCAAGGGTGAAGTAAAAATGAATGGAGTCAAAAGGGGCCTGAGCTTTCGATGATAGCAGAATCCACATCAGAGGCAAAATAACAAACAGGCAGGGACAGTAATCACATACAGTTCGACCTCGATTATCCGGTCTCCTTTTATCCAGAAATCTCTATTATCCGGACGCTTCACGCAGTAAAGGACTTTTTTTTTTCATTCAAAAATTGAAAAAAAAAAGAACAGTGACTTTCATGGATCTATTTCACTAATTTCATAAGATGTGCATGATAGGTTTCTCAATATCTAATGAGGTAAAACGTGTATGATTTTCGCATAAAGATATAATTTATTGTCCCCGCCGAACGAGTTCGAGCAGGGGACTATGAAACGGGCTCCGTACGTGTGTGTGTCCGTGTGTCCGTCCGTCCGTCTGTCCGTCCGTGTGTCCGTCCGTGTGTGCGTCCGTATGTGATCAAAATGTTCAAAATGCTACTCCTTCGCCATTTCTAACCCGATTTTGATTCTGTTTGCTTTATATGATAGCACTACATGGGAGCTTTGAAACTTCTATACAGAATTTCAGTTGTGACCTTTGACCTTGACCTTTGACCTATATTGTACATTTTGCTTCAAAATGCTACTCCTTCGCCATTTCTAACCCGATTTTGATTCCGTTTGCTTTATATGATGGCACTAGGTGAGGGCTTCAAAACTTCTACACAGAATTTTGACCTTTGACTTCTTTGACCTTTGACCTTGATTTTTGACCTATATTGTACATTGCCTACAAAATGCTACTCCTTCGCCATTTGTAACCCGATTTTGATTCCGTTTGCTTTATGTGATGGCACTAGGTGAGGGCTTCAAAACTTCTACACAGAATTTTGACCGTTGACTTCTTTGACCTTTGACCTTGATTTTTGACCTATATTGTACATTTTGCTACAAAATGCTACTCCTTCGCCATTTGTAACCCGATTTCAATTCCGTTTGCTTTAAGTGATGGCACTAGGTGAGGGCTTCAAAACTTCTACACAGAATTTTGACCGTTGACTTCTTTGACCTTTGACCTTGATTTTTGACCTATATTGTACATTTTGCTACAAAATGCTACTCCTTCGCCATTTGTAACCCGATTTCAATTCCGTTTGCTTTAAGTGATGGCACTAGGTGAGGGCTTCAAAACTTCTACACAGAATTTTGACCTTTGACTTCTTTGACCTTTGACCTTGATTTTTGACCTGTATTGTACATTTTGCTACCAAATGCTACTCCTTCGCCATTTGTAACCCGATTTCGATTCCGTTTGCTTTATGTGATGGCACTAGGTGAGGGCTTCAAAACTTCTACACAGAATTTTGACCTTTGACTTCTTTGACCTTTGACCTTGATTTTTTTTACCTATATTGTACATTGGCTACAAAATGCTACTCCTTCGCCATTTCTAACCCGATTTCGATTCCGTTTGCTTTATGTGATGGCACTAGGTGAGGGCTTCAAAACTTCTACATAGAATTTTGACCTTTGACTTCTTTGACCTTTGACCTTCATCTTTTTACCTATATTGTACATTTTGCTACTAAATGCTACTTCCGGCAGGGACATATATTACGCACCGCGTAATTTCTACTTTTCCTTGTTTTTGTGAAGAAGGGACTACAATTTTGCGCAGGCTATAGCATAGATTACACCACCGTTGCGGGGTATGCTACCAGTCCTGCCTAGCTGCCAGTGCACTGGGACAGCAGCTTGGACGGCAGCTATACACATTAACATTGTGTCTCCCATATCCGGCCAATTCGCTTATCCGTATGAGTACCGGTCCCGACATGGCCGGATAATCGAGGTCGAACTGTACTAGTATAAGGACTTCACACAACAAGCACAGTCAGGGGAGGGCTAGGGACACAGAACAAAGAAAACAAAGGGGGAGGGTTGGAGGTCATGGGCAAGGAGCCCAACAGGTGAAGGGAGGGGATTAAAGGAGGGTAGACAGACAAAAGGCAGAGGAGGGTCACTGATGATCCCAAGGATCATGGGGGCAACCTTTGATAAGAATGAATAGGGAGGCAACATCAAACAAAATGAGGAACAACAGAGGTTTAAAGAAAGGAAAAGAGTGAAATAGCAACAGCACAAGTCGGGGGGGGGGGGGGGGGTGAGCAGGCAGCAAGCCCTGGTGTACCAAGAAGAGGCTACAAAATGAAAGGAAGCAAGAAATGCAAGTTATCAAACATATCAAAGTGTATGTACAAAGTTTTAAAAAAAGAAGTAAAAATCAATTCTGTCTTCAGTGGGTTGCTACCTTTGCTCATTATCATTGACATGATGATGATGATGATGATGATGATGGTGGTGGTGGTGGTGGTGGTGTATGTTATGGTGATGATGATAATGATGATGATCATCATCATCATCATTTTTATTATCATTATCATCATCATCATCTACAACGTCATCAATATTCTCTTCAGCAAAACTGTGAGCATATATGTGACCCTGCATCACAAAACCAACAAAAAGTCGCCAGACATGGATTTTTAGTTAAGAACAGATTTTGAAAGAGCAGACTCTAAGCTTTAAAATGAGGTATAGCTCAATTCAAATGGACTCTAAGCTTTAAAATGAGGTATAGCTCAATTCAAATGGACTCTCCTAACCTATCTTGATATTGGAAAGAAAGGACATGCCCAGAAAAGTGTGAACCGAGAAAACAGGCTCTGAAGTACAGGGTCTATTCAAGCACTTAATCTTTTACCAAGCCGTGCTATCTGTGGGACGAATGGAACAAAAAAAAGGATGTTGACCATCGGAGCAACAACAATGAAGCGATTATCAGATTAAGCTGAAATTAAGCATGCTTCATTAACACATTCTGTAAATGATTAATGTCAACTTTCAATGCAGTAGCATCACTCTTTCCAAACTTACTTGAGTTGAAAGTGAAGAGTATGGACAGGGTTTTTAAGAAATGAAAAGAGGGCTCTATGACAAACACCTAATCACACTATTCCACCAACAAGTGTTTGAGAAGTACTGCTGAGAACACAAGTTCCTGATTGTTTTATGATCCCAAACTTTAACATAACGTAGAAGATTTGCTCTTTCAGAAAATATGAAAAAAATCAAGATCGGTTAGGTTGACCAATTTCAGCTACATTGTGTATTTTCAGTCCTCACACAAAATCAGTGCGTGTGACTTTATGTTCGTTTTGTGATGCACGGTCACATATAATGATTCATAACAGCCACAGAATATATTCTGGTCCATAATCCTGGGGTAAAAAAAAAAAGAAAAAGAAGAAGAAAAAAAAAAAGAAGAAGAAGAAGAAAAAAAAATAGAGACGGCCCCAAGGATGTCTAGTATAGAGTTTTGTTGTTGCAACAAGCAAAAGGTGGTCATTCCTTTCAATTTCATTTTTTCAATTCAGATCACCATTATTTTCTGATGATGATTCAAGGAATTATGTCAATTTCATTTTTTTTTTCTATTCAGATCACCACATTT
This sequence comes from Diadema setosum, assembly GCA_033980235.1. Lineage (NCBI taxonomy): Eukaryota > Metazoa > Echinodermata > Echinoidea > Diadematoida > Diadematidae > Diadema > Diadema setosum. The sequence goes on along the minus strand of CM067068.1, from coordinate 36,751,825 downwards.
TCTTAAAAGCTGATAGTGATTGAAATTATAATTATGTCCAAACATACTGTAGCTACTTTAACGATACTTTTTTTTTTTTTTTGCCAAAGGATAAGTTGAGAAACATTCTGTCCAATATTTCTTTAATTTTTTTTTTAAAAGTGGTTGCTGTACATGAAAATGTGATGCCATGCATCATTGTGGCCCTTATCTGTTGTAACATCTGGAACCCATTTCATAAAAAGTTGATATAACAACACCTGCTGGAATGTCAATTGTCATGGTAACAAGAATCGAGCTTCCTAATTGGCTGTTGCTATTGAAAGTTGCCATCCTAACACCTTTTATGCAATGGGGCCCTGAACAACAGATACGGTCCAAGATGTTTCCGTAAATTTGTTTCTCACAAGGAGAAGTTGATAATTGAGTGATTTTTCTTTTCTTTTCTCATTGATGACCAGGATTGTATCTGCCAGCCAGTGACAAAGATGTCCCTCCGCATTTCCGGGGAATGGGAGTCCGCATCGAGGATGATGTCCTCATAACAGATGGCCCACCAGACATACTGACTGCAGAGTGTCCGAAGGAAATGCTGGAGATTGAGAGTATTATGAATTAAAAACATGATGTTTCTTTGAATAAAATGTGTGCTGTATTTGATAGTGTTCTTCATCAGTGATCAGGGATTTTGGTATCAAGAAAATGTGAATAATGCATGTCTTGATCAAGTGCGAATGAAGCTGTTTCCATCGAAACTGCAATCTATTAGTATTACTAGACTAGCCGCATATCATCGTCATTCTATTTTAGAAGCGTGACGTAATAGCTGTTGTCTCCCAAGTTATGGCTGAAATCGAGGTTTCAGAGCTTTCTTCATGAAGTGCCAATTACTGGACATTGCTGAAAAGAAAAGTTTCATCCAGTACCTCAAGAAAATATCATGTCAGTCACAGAAGCGTAAGAAGTAAAGAAATTTGAGGAAATTTACAATGTGTATTTTTAAAACTTACGGATAAAAGACTTCGTTTTGGTGAAATGGCCATATCATGTAGAACATTTATGAGCAGACAAGGTATATGCACACATCATTTATGTCATATGGCCTGGAAAAGAAAATAAGATAAAGAATAGATTAGTAAGAATCATTCTTTGAGTGGAAAAAAATGAATATTTAGGAAGGTATAACAGGAAACAGGAGGATATGAAAGAGCAACATCCTTAAAATATATATAGCCAATCCAATAAAAAGTATTATACAATTTTCTACGAACACCATGAGGCATTCTAGCACCCTGTCCAGTTAAGCCGCGCCTTGTCACAAAAGATCTTTGAGTACTTCAAACTGTTTCAGGTATGCTTGTATTGATCAATCAGCTGTTCATTCTACCTCTCCTGTATGGAGTTCATGCATATCTTCAGAATTTCATATACAGAGATGCCAATTCTTTTTGCAGTATTTCGTACTGTGTTTTTGCCAAAAATACTGCTGGGTTCATGGAATATACCGCTTTTCTCAAATTGTGTCTACACCAGGAAAGGTATGAATATTGCTTTTACCACCCAAAAATATCTATTCAACCCTCAGAGTACTGCAATAATTATGGTTTACAAGGTTGGCATCCCTGCATCTGTAACTTTGTAGAGTGTTCTTAGGAGCAAAACTTAAAATTCATTGTTCCAATGAAAGTAGCCTTAGAAACCATGCCATCTACCTGTGCATGAGACCACATATAGCATGGTGCTGACGTTTTCATTTTAACAACCATTGACCTCCCGGTCTGCGACCCCCAACACTAACAAAATTAATGTTCTGAGGCCCCTGTTGAATGTTGTAATGAAGAGTAACTCAGGACTGTGCAACTATTAATTATTGTTTTTGAAATTGTCTTTCAGATGTGTATGATACAACAAATTTCATTGACATTAGCAATCTTTCTTTCATCTACTTGGTGCCTTACCGATGAACACTTGGACATTTAAGGTCCAGAGAGGTGCTGTTTAGACATTTGACTAATTTTTGGAGTTGGATAGAATTATACTGCTCCTCAATGAGAGAATTTCACCATGAATTGATTTGACTGATGAGGACAGCTTTATTGTTCGTCACACTAAAAGGAAGGAAAACTGAGCACATTTCATTGTGAAGTGCTTCTTTGGAGACAAAATATCCCAATTATGTGTGCAGTAGAATTCTGCAGTAGCTTGCAGTCAATAGCTGAGATGTGCTGTACTGTATGACGCTTTCATTGCGCAATGTGGTGGATTACTGGTAGTGGAATTTTCAGTCTTGATTCAGAGAGTTTTATCTAGAATTTTCCACTGAATGTGAAAGATACCTTCCACTTCTTTTGGGTCATGTTTTATTATCTATGAATGTGCATCTGAGCTGTCAGTTTAGCCACATGACATGCAGAATGTCAGATTAGATCCCACTTTACATTGTTTATCAATTGGATGCCAAGTTATATTTCTTTTGACAGCACTCATTCATGACTGTTTGTGAATATTTGCAATGGGACATCTACGTCAGTGGGTTTCACATGAATTTTGTCTCAAGTTAGATGGATTAAAATCTTTCACAAGGGTTAATGATGAATGCATATACATACATAACATCAGTGACAACATCCTGGAGATACAATGTACATTATGCCAGCTGAGAATCACGTTGATTCGTATCCTCAGATACCGGGGGGCTGTCTTATAAAGACTTGTGATAGAAATCAATCACAAGTTTTTTGTGTGCTGCAATGCAAGTTGTGATTGATTTGGGGACTTGTGATTGATTTGAAGGCTTTAGAAGATGGGGCCCAGGACCCCATTTTTATCAAAACCTATAATAGATTATTAGTCCTGAAAATCAGTGATAATTTTTGCTTAATAAAACTTGGCCCAGATGTGTACATCTTTGTTTAAAGTGATTATCACCATTACTGTGCTCATTGAATTAATGTGATTTACATATTGATCATTGTCATCATTATTGTACAGACTACTAAGTATTACCATCATCATCATCACCATCATCATTATATTTCATCATTATCTTTATCATCATCATCAGTATCATTATCATCATTGTCATCATCATCATCGTCATACATTTCTTCTTCTTCTTCTGATTAAGTCTGCCTCCTTCAATAGACTGAAGATTCGTGCAGACTGGTGCTATTTACATTATAATACAATTTATTTACAGATATTTACAAGCACATAGAAAATTTGACAAAAAAACTAGCCACTGTGATCAACCGTTAGACGGTTTCAAAATGTTCCCACAGATGGCGCTGAAACAATTTCTGACGACAGGGAATTCCAGTTCCTTACAGTTCTTGGGAAGAACGAATGGCGATGCGATTCAGTTCTCGAATATGGTACCTGATAGGAGTGTGGTTGCGAGGCTCTCGTTAACTGAGTAGCCTGTTTGATAATATAGTCCTGTGCTGAAAGAGGAGTGAGATTATTGTGTATTTTGTACATCATAATTAGCCCGTCATTTTCTCTGCGCTGTTCCAGAGTGGTCCAATTTGTATTTGCCATCATCTTTATGATCATCAATGTCATCCTTTTTCTATCCCTGGATCACTTCCATGGGATTTGGTATATTTACATTACTGTTGTGTACTTTCCACGTTGCTGTTTATAGCAAGTTCAATTTATTTTCTTGTTTTCATTCATATCGTTCTGTCTCGGAGAGACCAGATAGTAATGACAAAGCCATGTGAGATGTCCCATTGGTGCGTAACGGCCTAGTGTGATGTGAAAAAAAAAAATCAACCAAAGATATTAAATAAAATCTCTGCAATGTTGTGATTGTCATTTTAATATAGTTAGCAGACTTTGTGTCTGTCAGAATTAGCAGTTCCTGTTAACCAGTTCCTTATGGGAACTTGGTATACCGAGTTCCTGTGGGAGCAACTGATATGCAGGAACGTGGTATACCAGGTTCCCAAGATGAAGACAAGAGTGCCTGCTTTCGTAGCCTAAATTCATGTTTCTTTGTGTTATAAAATCCCCCAAAATGGGTTTGATAAAAAGGTTAGAGTTTATTCTATCAGCACTTGTTCTCTTTCTGTTGGAAAAATTTGTATGTCACAGTATTTTTTACCTTTGTTCTGATGTAGTTTGCCCTTGCTCTGCTACAAAACTCGTATGAGCATGTACACTAGCGATCAAAGCTGATCACAGTAGATATGTGAGTTCGCTGACCCCAGTCATCGCATTCTGGTGCTTGATTTTGTGTAGAACAAAAGAGTCTGTGAGCCCACCAGCGCACGCTCTATTCATACATCCCACCCGATCGATAATTCTATTGTTCAAGGGCACATGTAGTTGACCATGGGGAGGGGATGCATGCACCGCTTGACTGCTTTCGCACAGGTGTATTACAAACCTGTCTGCTCTCTGTCGACGGGCAAAAAGAATCTCGTTTGGGGACATTAAAGGTATTCAGAGAATTGCGGAAGGAACGGGTCAAGATTGCCTTAGGGTTTTTAAGCATAGATGAGTCTTAAAGAGATTGGGGTATGTGCATTTGCTTCAGTAAAAAACAATGACTTTTCCATTACATGGAAATGTGAACTTTTTGGATATGATTTGGTGTGCTGTGTTTTGTGAGTACCGGGTATTGATGTAATAAAAAAAAAACATTATGAAATGAAGGAATTTACCTGCATTCATTGTAAGCTGTTTAATGCTGTATTAAAGTTTATGAATTGAGAGATATGATTATTTGCCACAGATTATATGTTCAGATAAACATTTTAATCATTGTATTTCCATACATTGTTCGTGTGTTTATATATTATACACTTTCCATGCAAATGAACATGACTTATGGCTGTTCTTGAGATTTACCTACTCCTTGTATTCAGTCATGTACTACTGGTAATCCTTCATTACCTCTGCCAAGGGAGGATGTTATGTTTTCATTACAGTTGGTTTCTTGGTTGGTTTGTTTGTTTGTCTGTCTGTCTGTTTGCACAATAACTCAAAAAGTTGTGCCCGGATTTGGATGACACTTGCAGGAAAGGTTGAGAATAACACAAGGAACAGATGGTTAAATTTTGGTAGTGCTGCGGAAATTCTTATGGATTTTATGAAGGATTTTCAATATTTTGGCAGGGTGGGTCAATGAACTTTGGAGTTCAAGCTGTGCATTTTTGAGGTCTTCATACAATGTACGTGTACTAAAGTGCGGGCCCTAGTTTCTGCTTGGGTGAGGCGCGCTGTGCAGCTGAGGGTTTATGACGTAACAAAGGCTTCTATATTGCGAAATCGGGCAATTTTTCAGCATGCATACGTATGGGTGGAAATCTCTGATCTCTGGAAGAGCAAGATTATCAGTGGAATTGAAGTAGCTGCTTGACGGAGGTCTGCGCTCTCAGAGTGCTTTTCTAGTTTGTGTTTTGCTGTTGTGTCTTGACTTTGTGACAGGCATGATGAGATAGACATAGACAGTTACAGTGGTTGATGGAGGGGAAATTATGACAGTTGATATCTGTAAAATATCAAAGTCTTCCAAAAATGTGCTATTAAATTGAAAGAGCAAGCAATAATAACAAATTCACTGGATATTTCAAGCATGTCAGTGTATTAATAATTATATCAATGAATTTATAAATAATCTCAGAATCTTCATCTCTGAGTCTCTAAGAGATAGATATGTTTTGATATTTCTCCTTGCCCTGAAAAAAAAGAAGAAATCATGCTGTTTTTTCTGATTTTTTTTTCTTCTAATTTGTCCATTTTGGTAGTGCTGGTAACTTTTAAAAATATATGAAGAGTTAGTTCGCAAAAACTGATAAGTCCATATTTGCCAAATGGAGATATTTGCGATTAAAGGTCAAGAAAAATAAAGAGAATAATGAAAAAATTTTTGCTTCTTTTGACCATAACTTCAAAAATGTAGCTTTATATGTAGTGACCAATATATCATTTAAAAGGTATTATTTTGTACTATGTGACAGAGACCGTACTTCAAAATCTTCAAAAATGGACTTATTGGTTTTTGCGAACAAACTCTTCATATACAGTGAGGAAGCATTCACAAGTTTCAAGGAGTGCTGATTTTTAGCAGAAAAGTTGACTATGCTATGCATTTGGTTATTTGGATATTGTTTGAGGAACATACTGAGATATTTTGAAAAATAGCATTGCACTTTATCATGTAAACAACCTGTCTTCACTGATGACCTGACATGAAAGAAAATAATGTGGCCAAAGTTTCCACTTATATTAACAGTTATGACGCATAGAATGGTGCACACTGATTCAACCACTCAAGAGAATAATTATATGCTATTGAGACTTATGGTTTCCATCTTCATTTCTTTCTTTTGTTGTTGTTGTTGTTGCAGTGCAAATGCAATACCATATGAGTGACAGACAGTACATAAAAGAAGCCTTCAATTATGCCATTACAAGATTTTGAAGATGTATAAATGTTACTAAGTATTCCTCTCATGGAATGACAAAATGTTAGTATGATTAGATTTAAAAAGAAAATAGCATGTTGAAAAAAGAGGTTTGTGTAAGTAGTTGTTGATAATTCTGTAATCTATTGAAGGTGATACAATTTGATTTCATTCATTTTCTATTTTTCTGTATTTCTTTATATATTTTCAGTGAAAACATGGATTACTTGGTACAGACTGATATTTCACAAGTGTTTTTGGTGCAAGTTATTATGTTGTGGTGTGAAGTATTGTGTACACCAACTGAGTGGGTGATATTTTTTAACAGTACATGTATTTACAATTTGATATTGATGGCAGAAGGTCATAAGACAAGAATTAAAATGAGAGACAAAGTTTCTTTTTGATTCATAACTAGACTTCCTTTAATTTTGTTCTGGCTTTTATGGGTTTCTGATTCTGTTTGTACACCTGTGTTTTTTGTTTGTTTGTTTTTGTTCATTTGTTTTGTTTTACAATGTACTGATATTGCAATAGGCTTAGAGAACATTGCAAATGAGGTACGAGTTTTCTTCAGTTTGTCTCCCTCTACAGATGGAATTTATAAGAGTGCGCAACTGCTGGGGGGCATTTCATGAAGGAACTTGTCGGATAAAATATCTGAAAAGTCAATTATATCAGACAAGTTTTGAGAAATTCTTTAGTCTGATTGGCTGATTTCTCTGAACTTGTCGGATATAATTGACTTGTCGGACATTTTATCCGACAAGTTCCTTCATGAAATGCCCCCCTGGGGGGTGTTTCATCAACGCTTGTCAGTGCCGACAGTTGTCGGCGCTGACCAATTTCAGCAAAATCCTCGGTTTTGATTGGCTGAGATGCTCTGGTCACTGACTGTTACTATGGTGTTTCATCAACGTTTGTCGGCGCTGACAACTTGAATCACCATAGTAACAGTCAGTGACCAGAGCATCTCAGCCAATCAAAACCAAAGATTTCGTTGAAATTGGTCAGCGCCGACAGTTGTCGGCGCTGACAAGCGTTGATGAAACACCCCCCTGATCTATATCAAATTTTAACAAACATGTCAGAAAAAAGGAACTGTGGGACTTGAACCTGTCACTTACTGGCAGCTAGCGACACTACCACCAGGCTGTCCCTGAGAGGGAGACAAATTGAAGAAAATTCACACCTCAACCTTCACCTCTCTGCTTAATAATCTCTTGCTAACATTGCATATGTCTGACAAGGGCATTTAAACAATTAAAACAACACACATTTGCCATGAATCTACTACTATTTTTATTTTCCTTGTTGGTATTTTGAGACATGAAGGACAATTCTTATGATGGGCAAGAATATTATTTGTGTTGAATGAAAAGAAGTTCTGTCATTTTCTTAAGCGTCAGTCATTTTTTTTTTTGACCACTGGCAAAAGAAAAAAAATGGATGATGATAATGATATTTTATAATGATGATAATAAAACATAACAACGGCATTGATAATGATAATGATGATAATAATAATGATTAAAAACAGTATTATTGTCATTGTTATTATTATTATTATTACTACTACTACTACTGCTACTACTATTTAACATAATTACAATGAAAAATAGTTACAACTGATAATTTAGTAATGACAATAAAAAAAACTCTAGAAGTAGATGTGGGTTACATGCTGGAAAGCTTTTGAAGGGGAAGGGCCTATTCCAAAAATTAAAATTTGACAATGTCCACAATTATATTGACATGAAACATTTCTATTTGTTTTTACAAGGTGATATGTTAATGTGGTTGATTCAGGGCACACCCAAAAATCATAATACTTACCAATCAAAGCCCAACTTCTGTATTTTTTTATTTGTAATTATTTGTTATGCCTGTTATGCCTGTTTTGTACTCGCCATCAACATACCAGGGCACCAATAATACACACGTATAGCAAAGTTTACTTTATATCGATTATCATTCACACAAATGTTCAGAATAGGATGATCTGTGCAATTATTAGGCATATTTCAACATGTTCACACAAAGGGGAAATTGAATGAGGAATCACTTGATGGTGATACTTCATTAATCAGAAATTTAACAAGAAATTTGCATTGTTTGACCAGTTTTCTCTACACATATTTTGTTTATTCATAAAGGTTTCTTGTTAAAAGATATTTATTTTTCTTATTACAAGTGCGGTGATTTCGTGGATAATGATCTGCAGTGTATATAATTGATTAGTCAACATTAAAAGAGAAATGAATTCAACTTCCCTGTGTTTTACATACTTTGTTTTGTTTTTGTTTTCTTGAATTGAAAATTAGCCGTTTTCATTTATTCTTTTATTTATGCCGTACTGGGGTATGAAGTAAGACTATAGCGTACACGACGCCAGGAACGCAAGTTTTTCATACCATGCCATGTGTGTGCGTGTGTGCGCGTGATGGTACCACTAGCTAGCTAGGCAAATCTTTAGAAGCTCTTCGAAGCTAGACTACAAATATATAAACGCACACTGTACGTTCACAAATGAATGTATGATTTCGATTGAACAGGAATCGAGCATGGACACGAGAATTAGTATTCCGACGAAGAACGAGTTTCAGTGCATCTGAATTTCACGAAGCCTTCATTCCGTCTTTTGTCTATCGCTCACTGTGTGTATTTTAGAGGGATACGGAGCAGATAAGACTATTTTGCTTAGGTTAGAACAGTGTCTACAAACTTGAGGATGCTGTGAACAAATCGCCATCCGATAGACGACTGCACGCACTTTGCGTATGGTGCAAGCATTTGGTTCACACACTTATCTTCATATCCTCACGTTCACCATACGCTCAACAAAAAAGGCAACGCTGAAGATATTCTGCACACGCAGGGAATTCCCTTGCTAGCTTCGCACCTTCACAAGTCGGGAACTAAATGACCAACTGCTAAGACAACAAGCTATGCCTGCTATTGCCAATGTTGAGGACTTAAAAGTTTGGTTGTCTAAGAAGTTGGAAAACATGTGAGTAAAATTTATGGTTTGTGAGCCAATCACCACTTTGACTTTGTTGCTGTAGAAACTAGACCCCTATCTAAATAATTGTTCTAGATTTTTCGGTTTTTCCACTAACGAACGTGTTCTAACCAAGGTCAAGGACTCACACAAGGAGGTGTAGAAACCGTTCTAACGTTAGGCCTACTACTTAGACTACCGGCAACCGTAGGCCTACCTCCTTGTTCTAACCACTTCTCCCAAGCAATACAGCTTACACTATAACTACGACAGCTGCCACACGCAGTGTGGCGGCTGCGCCGTGCTCCCATTTCATGTTGAACAAACGGGTGCCTTTGCGGCGCTATATTTCCTTAATTTTTCAACAGAAACTACTAGGAATACTTACATGGGTCGATGAAACCTAAATGACTATCATCGGCGACTGTTTGATGCATTTCATTGCTTGTGTCATTGTGATGCACAAAATGATGTCTTATAAGCAGCTCACCGATGTTCACAGAATTCACAATCACTTGCACTTAGCGCACAGAATACTTGAACGAACATGAGCGAAACTGCGGGGAAGCCGCCAGGACCGCGCCTGGCGGCGCGGTCTCCGGGGCTACTTACACTAGAGGGTAGAGCACAGCCACAGCCTCACACTCACAGGGAATCTGATTAGTCCGGGAAGCCCTCTCACCTCATGAGTGATGAGGGGGGCTCTACAAAGCTCGTGCTCACAAGCACTCAGTAAAATTAAATTTATCCCTCCTCATATGAGCTGAGCATGCAATGGCCAGGCCAGGGTGCTCATGACATGAGCAATGAGGCCCTCTGCTCTGGGCGAGATGCTTACTGTCTGAGCTGAAATTTTCCCTTACATATATTTTCGCGAATTGCTACTTGGCAGACATTTTCGCATGTTGTTGATTTCGCGGTTGCGAGGTCTAACTGAACATAGTTATTCACGCGTTGTTATTTTCACGTGTTGTTATTTTCGCGATTCAAAGGCGATTCGCGAAAATAATTTATAATAAATAATTTATATATAAAATATTTATGATGAAGCCCTGTGCGTGGGCCCCCTGTTCACTTGTAAGTTGTAAATTTAGATCTAACCAATATGGCAATGCAGTGTGCAGTGACCCACTGGAACATGAAATGATAAGTGCCAGCGCACAGGTTCACTCATGCTGGGCTACCATACCACACCTATTGGCCTGATCCAACTTGGCAACTCAAAATTTTTGGTGCTTTTTTCTGCGGCTCTACCCATGTTATTGTTAGCTCTGCTCTGGCCTCTCCATGCACGTATGAATCAGCCCCATGAAAGTGAAGTCTGCTGGCAACATCATTTTTACAAATATCCATAAAGTCTAAAGAGAAAAACCAGAACTAGGTGCTAGGGATCTACATCATGTGTACGTACATGTAACCTGATCTTGTGCATGTTCCAAATTACTATTCCACACTGATGGAGTAGGTGGGTACTTAAATTTGTCAGCAAACTACTGGTAATCACTTTGAAGCCCATGAAAGTATTATGGGTTCACTTTCTTTGTGAATTCAGCCATCCACCAGCCTTTGTGTGCCTTTCATGCAAGCGTCCAGCTACGTCCAGTGTCGACGGCGCACAAGTCATGCAAGCTGTGGGGTTATCAGAGCGAGTGAATGTTTAGCAGCTAAAGAGGAGTGCAACAATTAAATTCATACATGAAGTCTATGATTTGTAAACAGTGCTGCAAACTTGTAATTTGTTTCATATGTCTTCTCTGATCTCTTTCAGCTGTGATGCTGACCCCGTTGCCTTGGCCAAGTATGTCGTCGCCTTGGCGAAGAAGGACAAGACTGAGGAAGAACTGAAAGCTCTCTGCATCGATCAGCTGTCTGTCTTTTTAGTCGACGGTAAGTTTGGTTTATGTTGTATTTCACCAAAAACCTGGGCAGAAGACTTTGAATTCCAAGTCAAATTGGAGTTCTGTAATGCATGTCTTGTAAGATGGAGAAATGAGCATGCTTCACAGTGAGTTAAATAAAAATGTTAACCAAACAACCCCAACTAACAAATTTACCCTCAGAGAACATTTTGTAATCATAATTTATTTACAGTGTAGAGAACAGATGAGGCATGTCATTGTACTTGAACACCCAATATTCAGTAATGAAAGATTCCGAGCAAGATCATGCTCACACAATTCTGTCATTATGGATAAGAGCACCATTTACTGGATCAGAATCAGACTGTACACTCATTGTTAAAGCAATGGATTTTCAAGTAAATACCAAACCATCAGTATGGTTCTATGATGATGATAGTGATAATGAGGATTATCATCACCAGTTATTATTAATATCACTTTTGGTGTAATTGCAGTATCAGAATATTATCATTTTTATACTAATTTTTTTAATTTGATAATATTGCTGTATATGCTGTTTCAGTCCCAAAGGTTCTCGCTACAAATATAGATCATTTGAACACAGTGGATACTCTTCTCTTCATGCAGAAACCAAGACCTTTGTCGAAGAGCTTTTTGAGGCTCTCAGAACCAAGTCGTACATTCCAGCGGCAGAGGCGGAGGGTGCTATTGCCACCGTTGGTCAGCCAACGGCTGTAGCACCGGTCAGCTCGACACCGGTCATCTCTGAGCCAGCACCAGGGGACACGAGTAAAGATGTTGCTCAGGAGGCTAGAACAAGGCCACCATCTACTAGAGAGGTGATTGTGGTGTGATGTGTGCTGACAATGTGTGTCCTAAGAACTTGAAGAGCATTTATCTCACAGTAGATCTGATGAACCATATTTCTCTATTAACGAGTGCTATAAAGAGATTTAACCATAGTGGTACAACAGGTAGTGTCAAAATGACAAAATGCTGGCAAAGTAGATGGCTTCTTTGCATTTAAGTGGTACCAGGGTGATACTCACATAAAGATTATGTCATATGTGTGTGTGGTGTTTTTTTTTTCCATTTTGTAGTTTTAAAATCTGATGGTTTAAATTTGTAAATATTCAAACAGGGAGACAAAAGTTGCTCTTGATGTAATTGATTTATATGCTAATAGAGCAAGAGTCAATCAAAACCCGACATTGTAATACCATGTTATATGAAGAAGCTGCACAAAATGAAGTCTATGAAGGACAAAGTTCATGACTTGGCTTACCAAAGGGAAAACAAACTATTTATTGATACACAGGATGAGCAGTAATGCTGTTCCTATGCACAGTAGCAGGGGTATCAAAATAGCTACTCAGTATCTTAATACCATTTTTTACCAGTGAATGTGAGGATATGAAATAGGATTAGTTCCCTGCTAATGCTATGATACTGATGTTGATATTGATTAGTGGTGGATCCAAAGGGGACGTATGCCCGGTGCGCCCCCTCTTTTTTTGTTGTAAAAAGCATAATTTACCTTTACCATTTGCAGATGAAACAAAAACTCAGCATTAGCGCTTTAAATTAGTTCTAAAATGTGAGTTAGGGATGGAAGCAACCACTGTAAAAATTTTAATCCGTACAATCGATGTTAAAAGGACTGTACAGTACTGATTGAGGTGGGGATTCATGTTTTGAACATTCCTAAGTGAGATAATGAAAAGCCTTTTATAAAATATGACAGAGCATGTAATTTTAAGAAGGATTCAACGTTTATTTGATGAAAATTGGTTTTCAAATGGCTGAGATATCCCAAAAAGTGTTAATAATAAAAGGCGACATGCCACAACTTGATCAGGATCTCTTTCTTTCACCTTGTTTTTGGATATCTCAGCCATTTCAAAACCGATTTTCATCGAATAAACTTTTGATACCCCTTAGAACTGCATGCTCTTTGACCCCGTTTACAGTGCGGGGCCGGGCTCGGCCGCGGCTCGGCCACGGCCGAGCCCGGCCTCAATTGCGCGGCCGAGCCTCGCAATTTTGTCCGTTTACACTGCTGGGCTCGGCCTCGCTTTTCATTCAAACCTTTCAATATTTTGTCGTAGTGGCGCTCTGCTTGTAAACAAACGCAAGTTGGTATAGCCTGGTTTTCAGACCCTTTGCCAACTGGATTCCGTGGCGACGAAGTCGCCGTTCGGGCAAAGGCCTTTGCCGGAGGAAAAATCCTTTGGAGGACAAAACCACCTTAAACTATACTAGTTGACGTTGAGGGGGTTAATATCGTGAATAGCGAAATAGTACGGGCAGAGGGTCTGGAAGCCAGACTAAAATTGGCCGCGCATTTGGCCCAGTTTGCGTTTACACCAAGAAGAGGCCGGGCTCGGCCGCGGTTCGGCCGCGGCCGAGACCACCTCCAGAGCGAGGCCAAATGCGAGGCCAATTTTGGCCTCGCATTTGGCCTTTTGCGCGTTTACACTGAAGCGGGGCTGGACTCGGCCGCGGCCGAGCCGCGGCCGAGCCTCGCACTGTAAACGGGGTCTTTGACATCTCATAGAGTGGTTTCTGAATATCTTGCAAAATGTTAAAAGCTAAATCCTCACCTCGACCAGAACTGTACACACCCTTTAACCCTAACTTACCTGGGGGGGGGGGGGGGGCCATAATGGCCCCCCCCCCTCGACAAATTCCGCGACCATTCCGGCGTGCAAAATTTTTTGACCGCGCCGCTCGCTGACTTTTTACTTTCAAGTCTCGCGCAACTTTTGAGACCAAATTTGTTGCGTCCGGGCATACCGTTCCGAAGCCACGCCCCTTCAAAAAATTTTCGTCAACCCCAAAATCGCTCAAAAACATGATTTTGTGTACAAAGTCAATACAAATTGTGTTTTTTCAATTAATTCATATAAAGATTCATATTTTTCATTTTAATGGCTGAAATCAATTCATTTTAGTATAGTAATGCTTCAAAAAATGTGTATGACAAATTCTGTTGAAAAAAACAACAAAAACAAAAGTTCGAAAAAACAAGGAAATACATAAAAAATTGATAAAACAATAAAAAACATAAGAAATTAATTTTGATACTGAATTTTTTTTTACGCGCAAATGTTTGGAATGTGACTAGGAATATTTACACCAAAAATCAGCATTCCATAAGCTTTTATAAGCCAATTACAGACGAAAATGAGGTCTTTTGCATATATTTGCATAATTAATTGATTTAAAATAGAAAATGCTAATTTTTTGAAAATCTAACTTAGCAGTCTTGTAGATTACATCCGGCTTTATGTTCATGCAAAATTTTGCGGCGATCGCGCGATCAACGGCCGAGATCTGATGGGGGGGCCATAATGCCCCCCCCCCCCCAGGAATTCAAGCTTGCTAAATAGCCCAGGTAAGTTAGGGTTAAGTATTGTTAAATACACAAAATGTGAAGTGAACCATAGTTATAATAAGAATGCTTCCAGACTAAGCCGTCTACAGTTATGGTTTCTTGAAAAAAATGCTGATATCTCCTTATATTTTAGGCTTTATTGTGAAAATTTTATATTGTAGGATGTTTTGTGATACAACAGACCTTCACATACATGTATGCATCAAATGTGATATCTTGAACATTTTTGAAATCACTGCTCCCAAAGATAAACTGGACCTTTAAAACAAATGAAATAAAATGAAAAAAAAAATGAGATTAAACCCAGGAGTAGCACCAGAAATATTGTTTGCATCCCCCCCCCCCCTTTACGGAATTCCTGGATCCGCCCCTGTTGATGATGATATTGTTTCCACGTCAGATACCAGACACAGAGGACAGGGACTACCGACGAGGTAGGAGGCATTCACGCTCCCGCTCCAGGAGTCAGTCTCGGAGCCACTCGCCTCGCGGCAGGAGTCGCAGCCGAAGCTATAGCCCAAGGTGAGACACGTGAATCAGCCAGTTTCACGACATTAATTTTGCTCCTGCAACAATTGCTCCCACGAAAATATCTGCATGCTAGACCAAACATGAATTCTGCCCACTAACATAACCCTAATGCTAATCCTAGTACTAACGTCAAACTAAACTTAAAACCCTATCACAACCCTAACCCCAAGCCAAAGTCCTTCGTAAAATAAGACCGGAGCAATTGTCACAGGGGCAAATGTTGTGTCCCTGAACCACAGCCAACTTTGTAGACTCTCATTCATATTGAAAGGAAAATTCAGAGCATCGGGGCCCCATTTCATAAAGATGTGATATGAGGACAACTCTTGCTGGAATGGCAATTGTCATGGTTACGACAAGAATCCAGTTTCCTGATTGGCTGTTGCTGTGGGAAGTTGCCATTCCAGCAAGAGTTGCCATCCCAATATCTTTTATGAAATGGGGCCCCTGTTTTCACTGGAGCAGCAATAAAGCTGATGGCTTTCATTTATAGCTATTCCAGCCTCTTGACAAGTTGACCTGACAATTTGATGAACAGTATCTAGTTTTCTTCTACTTGCAGTTATCCAGAAATGTGATAAGAAGTCACTGTGCTCTTCTGCAGGTAGTTGCAACGTCCAAATGCTTTAATCAGTAATCTCTTTTGGACTCACAAATACATGCATCATGTGTGCACTTTTTGACAACACCTGTATTTAGAAGTTGGAAGGTATTCTTTCCATTTTCCTTTCATCATCTGTAAATGTGTAAGGTGTCAACACAGATCACCCCCAAAATTGAAATGCCTGCTTCCCTAATCAGGAGTACGATCATGACCATAAATTCACTGTTAATCATCACAACTTTCAGCTTCAGTTGCTTTGTGCTGTTAATATTTCTGCTCAAGATAACCCAATCGCCAAAAGTTGCTACAGCTAAGTTATTGAATGGTTAACTTACGCTGTCCGCACGCGTTCAACTAAACCACCGGATCTACTGTATGTGCCTTTAAGAGATGAGCTTGAAGTTATTGTCTGCTGTATGTCATTTTTGTACTGTGAAGGAGAAGGCGGCGGGATGATGACCGGAGGAGGCGGGATGACAGGTTAGATCGGTATGGACAGCCACGTCGCTATGGCAACCAGTACCGGGATCGGGATCGTGACCGGGAAAGAGAGAGGGAAAGGGAACGTGAGAGAGATAGAGATCGCAATCGTCCCCGTGACTTGAGAGGTATGTTGCCAGACATTGAATGTCCTCAAAACGTTTCTGCATGATGAAATGTCTGATGAAATGGGTGATGTGTACACACCACTGCTAACTTTATACAGGCATAATTGGTGGAAAAAAGTTAGAGACGGACACATACACACTGTAGCTATGGATCGTTTGTATAAGGAAAAAAAAAGATAAAAAAAATAATGACAGTGAAATTGTATCTCGGGTCGTAATGAAGGAGAAACATTCAAAATTATGAAAGCAGAAATTTGCTTCTCTTTTTATTGGACAAAGAATATGAATTTCCATAAAGTGAATTTATGCACTTAGCTGACTCACCAGTATGTGCTGAAGGGTGATGAAAGTAGTTCAGTTAGATTTATATATGGAGTACAACTCACACAGTTGAGAGAAATACTCTTATAGTTGTAAGTTGGTTTTGTAGGGATCTACGGGTCCCACTTTTCTCTGAGAATTCAGCATCCAACATACGTATGTATCTGCAGCTTTAATGCAATCTATGCACACTTTGCACCATGCTGTATTCTTCTTCAGTGAATACTCTGAGGTGCCAGGGGTGCTATATTATGCAATCTTCACCCCCCTTGAAATCAACAGGTGTTGGTGCCTTTAACACTGACTGCGTGTCAAGCACAAGGGGACAAAACATGGATCCTTTAGTTTTCCGAGTCGTGTGTAATTCCATCATAAAGCAAATGCAGAGGATATTTTTAACTACTGAAATAGTGGGTATTTTCACGCAACTAATTTTTTTTGCACTCATCGGGCAAGAAGAGTTTTGTGTGTTTTTTAATTCCGCAGAATCAAGACTTCAACTTCTGGAACATACGACAAGCAAAAATATTTGCATGCTTTTATTTTCGCGCAAGTTTCTGGTTGTGCGAAATGCACGAAAAATTCAGCATCATGAAAATTTCCACTTTTACAGTATGCTCTGCTTCTTCCTCCTTGTTTTTGCCAGGGATAATGCTAAAAATACTGAGGCATCCCAGTCAAAAGAATACGGCAGACAGATTCCCCTAGTGTGCTTTATTTGGGTTTGTTTGTAGGTTTGTGTGTTTGTTCCTTTCTTTTTTTTTGTCTGTCTGTCTGTATTTTCATTCATGCACATTATAAATCAATTGACAGGTAGAAAGGAAAACAAATGAGTTTTAACTTATAGCTTTGCAGGCAGCCTTAGAGTAAAGAATTTCTTGAGTCTGATCTCATGAAGTTTGGATGGTAACATTGCAAAGTTTTATTTCACATTCTAGGAACATATTCTTGTTATGTGGTATATCTGTGTAACAGCAGAAATAGAAATGGAACAAATTTTGCAATGTATGTGAAGCCTCCATTGGGCCTGAATGAACATTTCCTTTTGGCCTTTGACAGATCGTCTCCGATACGATGATGGTGGTCGTGGTCGAGATCGTGAACCTGACCGTGAGCGGGACGATCGGGCCAACCACAGTGGCCAGCCCCTCAAACCATCCTCCCTCAGCAGTGTGATAACCGTGGTGCCGTCCGACAGTTCCGAGTCTGGTCAGGCCCCGCCTAAAGAGGGCGACGTTCCCACCGGGAGGAGACAAAGATGCAGAGATTATGATGGTGTGAAAAATGTTGTGTTTCTTCGTTTTCTTCCATGTAGTACAATCCATCGCAGGTGTCTCAACATACTAGTGTGTAATCAAAATGAGAATTATTATAAGCTGTAATGAAGGATTTGCACCCCATAATATTTTCAAATGATCAGTTCTATCAATCACTGGCTTTCTCATATCAGTCACTCTTCAGAAGATATTTTCTGTTGGCAGTGCCTTGCATCCTCAGCCTGATGCTTGTGATGCCTCTCTTATCTTGTCAGTTGGATGAAACTTTGCTTTTTCTAATCAAACTCTCAGTGCTAGTAAGCATGGCTTCTTTAGCACACATTTCAATAGGTATAAATTGATTTTGAAAGATGAATATGTCATAATTTGATAGATTGTATAACCTGTCTGTATCTCACCTGGTTTGTTTTAACACTGCCTTAGTACTTTGTGAACAACTGTAAAAAGGGTCAAAAGGGGCCTGAAATAAGGTACATGCTGAATACAAAGTGATTCATGTGGAAATAAAACATGTTAAATTAAGCAAGTAACTTCTAGTATTGTTGTGTTTGACCTGTTCATATTCCACAGAGAAAGGATTTTGCATGAAGGGAGAATACTGCCCATATGACCACGGTGCTGATCCTGTGGTTGTAGAAGACATCAACATGTTACCTCCGTACAGTGGATCTAACCCCAGTGTTGAACCTCGACCGCCTGTGCCTAGTCAACCCCCTGCCCCTCAGCCTCCCCTTCCGCCCTTGCCCCCCGCCCAGCCGCCTCCCCCACTCCTGCCCCCATTCAGCATGCCCATGCCCTTTGGCCCGGGGAACCGCCTGCCCCTCCCTCCGCTGGGCCCGCCTCCCCCACACGGTGGCCCACCTCTCAATCTCATTCGCCCGGGCCAGCAGCCCGTTTCTCACTTGGGTCCACCCCTGCATGGCCCACACAGGCCACCAGGACCCCCACCCGGGCCCCCTCCAGGCCCTCCTCCCGGACCCCCTCCCCACATGAGGGGCCACCCTCCACCCCTTCCTCCAGACATTCGGGGTCCTCCTCCCCCCTTGCCTCCTTCATCCATAGCTGCAGCTCCATCTCAAGGTGAGAATCTCTTTCTCCATCCTTTTGCAGAGATGCCAACTGTTACTTTTGTTTTGCAATATTTTGGAGTGTTTTTGTGCCAAAACTTGTGCTGACTTCAGGGAAAATTCTGGTTTTTCCAAGGTGTACTGTTACACGTGTCTATTGCAGAAAAAGTAAAAACGCTGTGTTTCCACCAAAAATATGCCTTTTTAGCCCTCAGAGTACTGCAAGGCTGTTTATAAGGTTGGCATCCCTGCCGTACAACACATAACACATAGCATGCTACATGTAGTTATATGTTGAGGCTGTTAATGATGTCTATCTTTGATGTACGCATGTTCATGAAGTGGGTGTATTATGGCTGAATTTGATGGATTGGCATCGCAATGCAAGCAGTGGGGGCTTCTGTATCAGATTGATTATCAAAACATTGGTTGCACATGTCACATAGTGTAAAAGCTGAAATTTTTGCAGTGTTGGCATTGTAACGCATTTGCTGCAAGTGGAAACCAGCACGAAAATAAAAACTCACAAATATTTTTGCTTGCTATGTGTTCTAGTAGCTCATGTTTTGATTCTGCTGAAAAAACATAAAACTCCTCTTACCTGGCCAAGCTCAAAAAATTACTCACGCAAAAAGAATCCACATTTACATTAGTTGAGAGTCGTGATGAATGTTTGGCCATGGATGTTTTGCTTTGAGGAAACCCAAATGAACAACAATAGTTTATATTGTATTCTTTGCGGTGCCACCATCACTACTGTAAATGTCATATATTTTATGAGCATGGTATTTCATAGGCTATGACCATTTTGTGAGTGGTTGAATTTGACATTTGGAACTACAGAGAAAAAACAAGAAATAAGTTTAGTGAATCTCTTTTCATTGTTTGCAACTCTCACCTTGGAGGACAAGCAAATTTAATTTGTGTCACATAAGACGGTGTTTGGATGTGTTGCTAATTTTGCACATATCAAGCAACATACAATCCAGAGGAAAAGAAGAATATGAATAAAGCCATTTCAAAATCTTGTAAAAGGTTTTATATTTGCAGATGAGGTGGTCACAAACATTTTTGCGAAATGTTGTTTTGCAATTTGACCCTGAGGTTATAATGTCTGTAGTGCCCTAACAGCTGCACTAATGGTGATTCAGGAAATTTGAGAAAAATAACGGCTTTTACAATATACAACATTGCGGTGTGCTAGAAACATCTGTAGAGAATTTCAGTGATTTTCATATTCCAGTTGACTTTACTATGACATTCATGTCAAGAGTTGGTTGCAAACAGGTGCCCTCTTCAAGCCAAGAGGACATGAGGTTATGTAATCCTCACATTGGTTGGTATTATTCATGTGCTTATTTCACAGTGCCTCAACCGCCTGCGTCTCCTCCCAGAGAACGTAGTCCGCCCCCTCCTCCTTCGGAAGCTTCAGGCAACGACACCTACGGTGCATCAGAAGGTAATGGACATTGTACATACGGCAAGACAATATTATAGTTTTGGCATCTTATGCTGCAGTCCCAGCGATATTGTTACATGTCATTTCCAAGATAGCATTCTGTAGAAAACTTCCTTTCTTTCTTTGAAATGTAGCACACTTTACGATGCGACATCTTTGTGACAGCAGTTCAGCAAGCTAACACCTTTTGTTATTTCATGTGATACCTTGGATTTTGAAAAACAAAATGTAGATGAGTTGAGGGCAAAACATTTAAAAACACAAAACTGACGAGATTTTGAGAGATGCTTCTAGTGAATCTCATTTTTATGCCTCCGCAACGAAGTGGCCGGAGGCATTATGTTTTCGGGTCGTCCGTCCGTCCGTCCGTCCGTCCGTCCGTCCGTCCGTCCGTCCGTCCGTCCGTCCGTCCGTCCGTCCGTCCGTCCGTACGTCCGTACGTCCGTACGTCCGTCCGTACGTCCGTCCGTACGTCCGTCCGTCCCGTTTTGTTTTTGTCGATATCTCAAGAACCGTGTGGTGGTTTTACATTAAACTTGGTATGAGGGTATATCCTTGGGGGATGATACTTTGTGTGGATTATAGGGTCACAGGGTCAAAGGTCAAAGGTCACAGGTTATTTTTGTGAAAAAAATTGAAATTTCATGTTTTTCTCCATATCTCGCAAATGGTTCAAGGTATCTTCATGGAACTTAGTATATATGCTTGTACCGATGGGCAGTGATTATCTAGGGAAGTTGGGGGTCATGGGTCAAAGGTCAGGGGTCAAAGGTCAAGGTCAACTCCTCAAAATATCACTACTTTCCTTAAAATGCAATATATGCCTGAAGTTTTTTTTTTTTTTTTAAACTTGATGTATGGCATGTATTACCCAATATATATTTTTGGGGAAGTTTCTTGCCAAAAGGTCAAAGGTCAAAAGGTAAAAGGTCAAGTGAAAGTGCTAAATTGCACTTTTTCCTCCATATCTCGAAAGTAACTCAAGGTATCATCATGAAACTTACATATTTATGCATGTTCAACCTAACAGTGATTCTCTTTGGAACTGTGAGGTCCAAGGTCAAAGGCCAGGTTTAGATAATGCTATTTTCCCATTTGATACTGAAATTATACTTTTTCTCAATACCTTGAAAATTACTCTATGCATAAACTTATAAAAGGGTCAAAAGTCAAGTAAAAATCATCAGTTCCCCAAATACCTGCACTCTGACATTTTAATCATTCATCCGATTGAACCTAGTTCTAGGAAAGTGAACATTCAGCACATTTGTGTCAAACCTGTCATTTTAATATTTTGCCAATTGTGTGAAACTGTCATCACACATTGTCAAGACATTGTACTATAGACCTATTAGGAGAACCATGCATTATGGCGGAGGCATATCAGTAGCCGTAGCGATATATCTAGTTTACTTCTTCTTTTTTTTTTGTACCCATTATCCAGAATTTTGCCCTGGCTGTATTGCTGTTTAAACATCATACACACATGCATATGTATAATATTTCTGAAGTAGAGGTACACTTTCTACTCCACACTTTCCTTGGATGAGCAATAGGCTACTAGACTGCTAGGGGGAGCAGTCTTCATCTTTTCAGAGTTCACTCAGAGCTTTGTCAAGTCTTCCTACAACTTTGCCCTCTAGGTGAGAGGTTGTGCACCATAGTGAGTAAGCCATGTTCCTATGTGATAGGACCCTAGGCTGTCATGAAGGTGCTAGATCGAACACAAAGCCCCCTTGAAATCAACAGGTGTCTGTGCTCATCACACAGTCTGCATGTCAAGCTCAAGGGGACATCTCCCATCTGTCTCTTTCTCTCTCTGAAATCACATTTTGCTCCATGCAATATCTATGAACAGGGAAACACTGTTATAACAAGCTCCCTTTGGAAACATTGCTTATGATGAAATGAATTCAATAGTCCTGGTTTTCCCGTACTGTATTGAGCTGGTTTCGTTATTGGTGTAATGAGGTAAAATTAGCAGTCCTGGCGACCTTCTTGTTACGGGGTATCCTTGTAGTGATGATATTGGTGGTGATGAAGTCGCTGTTTGATTTTATATTAGGGGGAGGGGTTAGAAAGGCAGGGGTGAGTTTTTTTTTTGTTTTGTTTTTTTCTTATGTACTGAAAGTTGTGGGACAAAGGGATCCAAATGATGTCAGTCTCTCTTCTGTCTGTCCCTATTTTAAATGTTAAAGTTTATGTGCAAGACTATTTTGCAACAAACAACTTTCCAACCATTATTCCAGTTGCAGCCTCACTTTGATCAGAGGTGCACATGGAAGGTCTTTATCTGATAGTGCTGTCCTGGGTCATGTGCAAAGGTCAAAGATCATTGAAGGTCACATCTTAAAGTTAACATGCAAGACTCGCATATGACAAATAACATTTAATCTGTCTTTCCGAATTGTCCTGAATGAACAAGATATGAAGAGGTATTTGCATGGTTTGAATAGTGAGCTCTGTTACGGGGGTTCTCTCTATTGTATGTACAAGAATACACCATCGTATATGCTTTAACATGAATTGAAATGATTTTGATCCCATTTCTGTAGATTTTCAGATGGAGGGTTACAACCCAGAGGACCCCAGCATGGAATCCCAAGGTCGAAGGTCATACTACGGAAGTGGCCGACCCCCAAGGCAGCCATCAAGTAACCTCAGAACACTAGTGGGCATCCAGACGGTTCCGACCACTTCAAGAAAAGGTGGGGAATCCTTGGTTTTCTCAGATTGTTTGTTTGTTTATTTTATTTAATCATGGGGTTAAAAGCCCTCAATCAGCCAAGAGGCTGTTTTTCAGAGAGCCGTGAACAAAGTATTTGACATAAACAGAAATAAATCAAAGATGACAGAACGATACTAAATCAAATAAAACATGAAGGAGCATACGAATATCAAGAATAAGAAAAAAAAACACGAAACAAAGACTAACATACTCTAAAATCAATGTTAATATAACAAAATACCAACGATCATCTGAGGTGATTATCTTCATTCTGGGCCCCGTTGCAAGAAAGTTGCAATCAATTGCAAATAATTGCTAATTTTGAAACAACCATTCTGATTGGCTCAGGGTCTGCCCTATTAAGAAGACATGCATGCAACAATGATTTTGATTGGCCAGTGACAATCAGTTGCAAGTTGCGTTTAAACGCAAAGTTTCTAGCAATGGGGCCCTGGTTAAACAAACACTTCAATATGAACTATGAGTACCTGTTTGAAAATTTACAACTGAATCAAGAGCATTCCTTAAGGAAGACAGACTGTCTAATATTCTAATATTTTCGGGGAGATCGTTGAAAATACTTATGCCAGTATAAATACATCCGTGTTTCAAAAAATTTGTTCTAGGTTTTTTCAGTTTGAGGATATTGCATGAATTTCTTAGATAATGTGCATTCTGTTTCACTGTTATTGGATTGGATTATGAAGTATCTTTTCTAAATCTCCAGGGCCCCAGTTGCATAAGACTGTAATGGTAGCTCTTCAAGAAGTGCTACCATAGCTATACTGTTCAATAGCCAATCAAAGCCAAGAAATCACTAGTGGTTACCACTGATTGTAGATTTACCATGATTGTAAAGTTACCATAGTTTTATGAAGCAGGGTTCTGGTGGATGTTTTACTGTGATAGTGATACTTCAACTACTCAGGCTTTCTAAGTGGTTATTTCAGGTGTATGTGACTTCTCCAATGGACACTAGGCCATGCTTTCTGTGCACTATAAGTGATGTACTTCAATCAAGAAGCACATCACTTTGGAAAGTGACTTCTTTTTTCTTTTTTTATTTAAAAACATGGTAGTTCTTGAATTTGCATTCAGTTTGAATGTCAAGAGTTATTATGCTCAAACATAACCTCCAAAAATAGGAAGGAAGCAAAGGCATTGTTAGGAGAAATGCATTTTCTGACTCCAAATTAAAACAAATGATAAATAGGAAAGCACTTTTATCATGCAGAAATTATGCCAAAGTGGAGGGGACTGAGATTCAGAATGTCACACATTTTTTATTCTCTCTGTCACACAGGCAAGTTTCTAGTGACCTTTGCATGTTTGTTAACACTCCACAGAGCTTGAGGAGTTGGGTGCACTGTCCGAAGACAAGCCGGATGAGAACAGTAGCGAGAGGAAGGTGGTGGACCTGACGAGGGGTCAAGGCTTGCCCCAGACTGACCAGGACGAGAGGAGAGCAGTGACCATCAGTGGAAGCGGGAGACAGGTACCAAAGTACACCCCTGGCCAGAAGAGACCGCTAGATGATGTAGTCAGTGATGAAACTGCACACCTACAAAAGGGGAATAGCGCCCCTCCGGATTCACGGACGGTCGCCCCCAGTGGGGGCGCTGTGGATCTGAGGGCCAGGATAGGAGGGAAGGGGAAGGGGCGGTTTGTGCCCAACAATCGCATCCTGGAGATCCGCAAGATACCCAGGGATTGCAACAACATCGCCAAGCTCAACGAGCACTTCCAGAAGTTTGGCAACATTGTCAACTTGCAGGTGGGTTCAGTCTCCATACAGTCCTGGAGTAGGGTGTGAAGTCCTTTTGACTGACAGCTTTAGGATGTCAGATAGTTTTGTGGAGTTCTTAACCTGACATTTGTTTATTGGTGGGACCATTCTTTGTTTGGATGAGCCTGTATTTTTTAAACATTTTGCCATTCAGTTGGGAATAGGAGGAAATACCTATTTTCATCGTATTCCTGTTCAACTGGTTATTACACGAGCTTTTTAATTCCAGTACTGGAGTAGCCTATTGTGTTAGCACAGCCAAGCTGCATTCATACATAAAATGTTTGCTGTCTCGTAGAATGTGCTATTGTACCTCAAGGAGGAAAGACTTCAGCAGAAAATCTGTGCACAATCTTGCAGTCCTCCTTGCCAATGTTTGTCCTTTAGAAAACTTTTGTCAGTAGTGGAGTCATAATGGTGTGAACTTTGTTTGTTACCAGCGAGTATCAAATGGATGCCAGGTTGATTTAGTCTCTTGGTTTTGAAGATCTGCTTTTTCTTTCATCCAAAGAATGGGTTGACTGTAATGCATGAAGTTTCTCTTTTTATTTCAAAGCCCCTGAAATCTGATTCAGCAGAAGAGAATTGTATATGCATTGTGAAGTAGGTGGTAAATTGGGTTGTCTTGACTGCGGCAGTGTATTTCAAAGCCCTGCCTAATGATCCCTGTCATTTTTTTGTTTTGTTTTGTTTTGTTAAATGTTTGTGTTTTTTCAGTTCTTGAACATTCACTGAAATGCATGAATTTTTTTCAAAACCTGCATTGCAGATTGCATATGGACAGGATCCAGAAGCGGCCCTGCTGACCTTCTCCAACCACTTTGAGGCCAAGATGGCATACCAGTCCACCGAGGCAGTCTTCAACAACCGCTTCATTAAAGTCTTTTGGCACGTCCCTCCTGAGGTACTGTTCATTGTAACTATCATCAATACATAACTGCTACTGCCATTATATCTAGTATTATACTACTGCTACTAACACTCCTACTAGTACTACTACTACTATTACAACTGCCACTACTGCCATAACTACTGTAAAAGTGGAAATTTTTGCGATGTTGAAATTTTCGCGCATTTCCTGCAACCAGAAACTAGCGCGAAAATAAAAGCACACGAATATTTTTGCTTACCATGTGGTCCAGTAGTTGATGTCTTGATTCTGCGGAATGAAATGCACACGAAACTATACTTACCCGGCTGAGTGCGAAAAATTAGTCACACAAAAATATCCATTTTTACAGTGGTAGATTTACTTCAGCTACCATTACTATCACTACCACTACCACTATTACCATGACGATGATGACGACTGCTACTACTGCTACTAGTTCTTCTTTCTTTACTACTGCTACTACTTGACTACTTCTGTTACTTCTTATACTATTACTAGTTCTACTGCCAGTATTTCTCTTTTTTCTTTGTCTTATCTTGTTCTTGTTCATCCTTTGTGTTGTTCCTTCTCATTGTTCATCTTTTTCTCCTGTTTTTTTTTTTTTTTAGGGGGGGTGCTCAAGTGATATGAATAAGGTAATGATAGTGCTGCAGATTACTTAACTACGTATCCGTTGCTCATGATTGTTTGAGCACATGATATGACTGCAGGAAAACAATCAATTACAGCCAATAAATTTGTATAGAGGAATAGACTCAATATATATGTCATTGCCATCCCGCATCAAAATCGAAACAAACCATGAAATTGTATCCACCTTGTCAAGTCTGCCATTGTGGATTATATATGTGACCCGCTACAACAAAAAGGTCCTAAAGTCGCGCACGGTCGAAGCCATAAAAATCGAGTTTGAAGTCAGAGCATTAAAATTGGTCAAAACTTACGATTTTCTGATTTTGATATATTATTGGAGTCTAACATGTCTTCTACCATCTGTCGAAATTTTGAAGCAAAATGATCAAAGCAAAGACCAAAAACTAGCATTTTTCTGAGCCATGTTTTTTGGCGTTTCAACGAAGCAGAAACTGGTTCGAAAAGTTGGATTGAGCGCCACAGATAGGTTCCGCCCCTAACAACGACCAGAGTGATCTCATTGGTCAGTTTGCTGCTTGCTGCTAACCGAAGCGTGAAGCTCGCACACTGCCCAATCGACTGGTGCGTGCGGGCAGGGTGCGCTATGCTCAGCCGCTTCTCACATCCTGGTCACTGATTGGTTGGTGAGGAGACCGCCGACGCTGATGTGCTTGAATGAACTCTTCGGGGGTTGCTAGGGCTTACCTTCTATTGTCCAGAGGTGAAAACTGACTTGCGTGTCCCTGATCGCGATTGCGTCGAAAGGAAGACTTTTAGGGCGCTTTTCTCGAAACAGTGATTTTCCAGACGCCTCGACATGCTCTCTTTTAAACATCGATATCTCCGCAGCCGATTATTTTTATAAAATATGTTATATATCAATTTAAAGCAGAAAGATTAGGGGATTATATCATGCAATTTTCAAATAAACGACCTCCCCCGACTTTAGGATCATTTTGTTGTAGCGGGTCACATATATCTCTTCTCGCTCATACATGGATATATTCAGCAAGTGATCATGGTGTAGCACTAGCTTTCTCACTACAGCAAGTTAGAGTGAGTTGCTGTGAGTGAGTTTCATATCTATGAACATTAAAGGAGTTAATTTCTCTCTGTGATACAAGTAATGGACTCTCCACACAACATAAGTGAGAAGGCAGGATGCACCTGGTATCACCAAACTGGTCCTGATTTATGTCAAACTTGCCAGAAAACTTGCCAAACTAGATTTAGAATTCATTCAACCAACCTGGAAGCACCTTCAAAAAGCTGGCTTGAATTACATACAAGAGTCTGACCAAAAAATGTGTTGACCTTCCCTGCTTTCTTGCTTAGTGTATCCACTAGAAGTATGATGCAGCTAATGCATGTGTCTCTTAACCTTAACAGTAAAAACAAAAATCCATTGAGTTATGAGATGTTGATATCTGGTCACAGAACACCAGCGGGGAAGGGGATCAGTCCCATGCAGCCAGGAAGCCTGTCAAGCAACGGATCAAACTCCCCTCCAAGAATCAACTCACAGTAATCCGCAACCATCCAGCACCTCAAGAAAAGGTATGTTCTGCTCCTAGTTTGGTTTTTTCCATCCTCCACTTGACCCAAATTGTTGACCTTTAGTTCACTGAAGCATAAATTGTTTTTTTCCCAAAGTTTTTTCTGAAGATCAAACACCAATTTGTTTTCCATACCATCTTGATCATGAACTCGACAGACACGACTTCCATTCCACAAAATCTGGGCAGAGTTGGAAAGAAATGTATGACATATTTCCTACATCTGTGACTGTATGTGTAGTACAACATTGAAAATAGCTCCAGTCATACAGTTAGTATTCCTGACAAGATGTGATGATGTCCATGATGACTGTAACTAATCTAACTTTTGTCAGTAGGTGACAAAGCCTGTCATGGTCCTCCATTCACTCTGTGCTGAAATGAATAGCAGTTATGGAACTTGATGAATTATGTTTAAGACTGTTTTTCGTTATTTCCTTTTATAATCAGGCAATAAGAAGCATATTCTTTTAAAACATGTTTATTTATCATATGTGTGCAAGCATCATCATCATCATACCAGTTTTAATCTGGGTCTGTCCATAATACGAGGGTGGCAGGATTTACCTCACAGCTCTCACAGCAAAGCAGGTCGTGCCATTTACTGCTTCAGACAGTCATCTTGTGATTTCCCTGATAAATACTTTAGCACTTCAGCATTATGCTAATTGATGTTTAGATATTCATAACACGCAACATTTTAAGCCACTCACAATATTAAATGTTGATAAGAAAGTACGTAATGTATTAACAGTGTTTACATGCAACAGCAACATATTCATCTGTAGGATAGGGTATTTATCCAGATGTCATTTGTGTTTTTAGTTTTCTCGTTAAGTCACTTACAGTCTCACAGTCCTTCACTGAGTCTGCGAAAAATATAGTATAATGAAGACAGTAACAATGATACTTGCCTTTTCAAGTGTTCACTCTTGCATTGCAAAACTTTGCAAGAAAATGTGGGAATTTTTCTTGGAGATGCATGATTGAAGGTTCCCCATTTCTCCAACATGCAACCCTGCCTCAGGTGGTAGCGAACCCAGGCAAGACCTCGTTAACCAAGACCATCTACAATCAGAAAGCCATGAGTGTAAACGAAAGACTTGTCACTGTACAGAACTCCCGGCCTGGCTCCGCGCCCCCGGCGGCCCTGGCAGCCAAGCAGGCTGCGGCTGTCGCCCAGAACTCACTGACCGTGGCCAAGAAGCTGGCGGCCGCCCAGGAGGCAGTGCGTAAGAAGCAGGAGGAGGCCAAGCGGCTGATGACGAGGAAGCAGCAGGAGATTCGCAAGCAGAAGCAGGCCCTGATGGACAAATTCCTCGCTCAGCAGAAGGTGAGAGGCGTTACTTGGTATTCAGCTACAAAATGTGGTATAGTCATGCTCATTTTAGCATCTTTTTTTCTTTATGCTCTGCTGAGTAATTGTTTCAGTAAAATACAGGTAATTTAAACTAAATTTAATAGAAAAAAAGACAAACAAATGGATGAAGATCACTCACTTGTCTCAACCTCTTTTTGCAGGGGGTTAAAACAGTAATATTTCTTTACTAGTTCGCGGTAAACTTTGATTAAAGTCTGAATTTTGTGCACTCAGAAGCATATGCCATGCAAACATTGCCATACCTTGAAGTGATGCTCATGCACAGCTTTGTTCGTCATCCAAAGCCCTTACTTTCAACCACATAGAGAGTTACATATGATTAAAACCATAACAGTATGATGGGTTGCACGAGCAACATATAGCATCAAATTTGTTTCTTGGTCTTCAGGAGACTGATTTCATTCAGTCTTTTGTAGTTCACCCCATGAATTATCAA
The DNA here is from genome assembly GCA_033980235.1 of Diadema setosum. Lineage (NCBI taxonomy): Eukaryota > Metazoa > Echinodermata > Echinoidea > Diadematoida > Diadematidae > Diadema > Diadema setosum. The sequence continues at coordinate 36,721,891 of CM067068.1, read as the reverse complement.
AACACTGTGACCTATTGGTGGTTAGGCTGAAGATTATTGCCATAACCCCAACATGCGAGGAGTAATTTGCTTCATCTAGTCACATCATTAAAAATAATCCTTTTCTTAATGCTCTAAGCATAACAAATTATGTTACTAACCTTTTCATTTGCACTAATTGTCATACGATTTCATATTAGGATCATGTACATTTACAAGTGATTTTAAGAAAAGGAAATGAAGGAATTACATACACTAAATTTGAAACATGCATGCGAAGATTTAAAAAAAAAATGGATATACAACATAGCTTCCTTGTCATTTCTTGCCCAGATCTTGATCTCCAAGTTGGAGCAGGGCAAATCCACCCTGACGACTGAGAAGAAGGCGGAAATCATGAAGTCCATCAAGATGCTGTCAGAGAGTATTGAGAGGACAAAGAAGGAGCTCGTCGTCAAGGCTGTTTCCAAGGATAAGAAGCAGGTGGGTGTGGCCAAAGGACAGGTGGTAAGGACTGCAATCTGGACACTGGCTCTTAAAGTGATGGTATAGTTTTAGTTGAGACCGAACTTCTGGTTTCTGGTTTCTAGCATTTTTTGATGAGATAATTAGAAACCTATGAAATATGAAAGAGGATGTAATTCCAAGAGGAATTCTATGTTTATTTGATAAAAATTGGTTGTGAAATGGCTGAAATATCCAAAACAGAGCAATTCTAATAAGAGGTGGGATCCACCTTTTATTACCGATCGCTTTGTTTTACTTTGTTTTTGGATGTCTCAGCTATTTCAAAACTGATTTTCGTCAAATAGACTTTGAATTCCTTTTAGAATGGCATGCTCTTTACTATTTTGTGAGTGGGTTCTTGGTATCTCGCAAAAAAATTAAAGCCAAATCCTCATCTCCACCAATTCTATACCATCCCTTTAAAGAAGTCCAAACCCCAAATATAAATGTGGATTGAGTGTTTGTCAAAGTAAGATCATACCTATATAAACAGAGAGTAATAAAAAGTACTGAAACTAATTAAAACCATTGATATGTCTTTTGAAACATGGCTACTGCTTTCTCCAAATGGCAAACTATGCAGTACAAACTGATAATAGTTGTGCATTTTAGTATCATTCTACCACAATACAATACTATTCAACATTATAGCCATTATAATGATAAAAATGATGATAAATGGCAATGATGAAGCTGATGATAGTAATGATATAATGATGTGATAATGTTTATGTTAGATTGGTGTGATATGTGGAATAGAATATCAACTAATGTGAAACAACCCCCTTTGGCATCCTTTCCCAACACAGACTGAGAGGGAGCTGTTGGACACTGAATTAGATTTGTACAACCAGCAGTCTGAGGGCGGGGACACCACACAACTCCGAAAGAGGGTGGCTGAACTCAGGAGAGAGGTAAGGGTGTGACCCACTCCACATTTCATTTTGGGCTGCATCAATGCGCCCTTTCAGATCAGAAACAAAACTTGTTCTTACAGCCTGCATTCATTAAGGCTGTATAAATTTAGACCATGGTTTAAGTTTTGTCCATGGACTACTAAAGCGTGAAATAAGCGTACATATGACTTACGCTCATCAAGGTGCGATTGTTGTTGGACGTCTGTCGGCGTACATAATCTGTCGTGTGCATTTACACTGGAGAAACTCGCATATACCTTTGTGGTCGATTTAAACCACCTTTGTGAATTAGGGCCAATATGTTTAGAAATGTGTTCCATTGCTAGTTGAGTAAATTTATTAAGTCTTATGCAACCCTTTGTGTGTGGCTTGGATCATAGATTAACTTGTGAAGCTTTTCTCTGTAAGGATTCAGTCACCTATCCAAATGTGACCTTCTTGTAAATTGAGTAAGCCCACTCAGGTGTAGGGATGTGCCTCAGCCAAACAGGAATGCCATAATGAGCACAATAGGGATTAGGGAGGTTAGGCAATCTTTATTCATTGACAATTAGTTCCCAGTCATCTGTGCAAATCGGGAAACAAAGCTAAGCATTAGGGTGAAGCAACTTGATCATGTGCTTGAGCTTAGCTTGACCTCATATTTATTGCAGCAATCAGCATATATACATACCTGGGTCCCATTTTATAAAACGTGTCATCAGTAACAACTACCACATTTCTGTGACAACTTTGCTCTCAGCCAATCAGATGCAAGGATTTCAGTAGCTTATGACGCCTATCGTAACTTGTCATTGATAAGTTTTACAAAAGGGGACCCTGGTCATACTCTTGCCTATGAGCATAGTAAGATTTATGTGTTTGATTGACAGCTACTGACTTGGACACAGCTGTCACGTGTGGTCGTGTTATATGCGATTAGTGAATAACTTTATCTGACATTGCATATCAGTTTGTTGAGTTTGCTCACTGTGTTAAACTTCTCATTTGATTTTGCTTGATAATGACAAAAGGTAATGACAAAAGGTAATTTAAAATCTTAAGACTTCATGAAATGTCAGCTTTGATATTCTTTGCATTGAACATATCAGGTATATTCATGTGTATTGTGTATACATGTGTATTGGTGTGATGTATGATACACACAAGACACCAAAAGAGGGGGGAAAAAAGAAATACAGTGCCATAGAATAATATTTGTGAAAGTTACAGTAGTCCATGGTTACATGAAAAGTACGCACTTCCAGTGATGACAAAGACTTGAATTAAAAGAGCAGCTTAATTAGTACTTCATATGAATTACGTGAATAAGTATTCGAAACCTTTCTTCTGTGTGCAGGCTATGTCGCTTGGAATTTTGGATAGCTCCAGTGGCGGCAGAGGGCGTGGCCAGCCCCGGTCGCTACGGGGGCGAGGCCGAGGCAGGGGAAGGGGTTTCCTGGCAGCCAGGAGGCGGAGTTCCAACACAAACATCGTCGTGGACAACCGACCCAAGGGTCTCGTCGTGGGAGGGTTTTCTCCAGAAGATAAAGATGAAGTCCTTGTTCACTTCACAGTAAGTCTAAAAGATTCTCAAGAATTCACAGTTACATACCTCTCCATAATTTTTACTCTGTTGTGTTTACTCTTTCACCTCGTGCTTTTAAAATTTTCAGAGTAATTTTAGCTGGTCCAGACTAGTCCGTTATATCTAAGGTACAATCAAACCTCCTTATTTGTTTAGCCCGTGAAATGAGTAGACAGTACAGATGGGAAAACTATCATAAAACAAGAGAAGTACTCGAGGAATACACACCTCTGCCACGCATCTTGTTTCCACCACTGATCTTGTTCTTCCTTACAGATTGGTGATTTCCACTCATACAGAGTTTTGCTGTTTTATATTCTATTTTCTCTCTTAAGTAATTTTTTTGTGTGTGTGTGGTTCCCCTGATGTTTCAGAATTATGGTGACCTTGACAGCGTGGAGTACAATGAAGACACAGCAACTTACATCCTTGATTTCAAATCTCGACAAGAGGCAGAGATGGTAAGGAAGAGGAAACAGTACTTTTTGTTCTCTTGTGTTTAAATGCGCATAGTCACGGTAGTGTAGAGGGCGCTGTTGATGATACTGCCAATCACCGTTAGCATTGATACGAAGATTACTGAAGTTGAGCTGTCATCAAGAGTAAAGTGCGTAGGTGTTGCTAAGTAACGTTGCCTTCGTTGTCTTCTCTGCGCATCGCACAGTCTGTAGTAATGCCAGGGTGCGTGCATATGTGCTTGTTATTATGACATCACAAGAGAAGTTTGCCAAAGCTGACATCCCCCTCAACCGAATCATGAGCCGAACTGTGATCGGACCACTGACTACAGTGAATCGGACTTCTTCGGACTCGGGGAAGTGGGCCACAGCGTAAGCGCTAAAGAGTAGTCGATAGCGTAGGTCTCTATAGGAAACTTGCGCCGTGCGCCCGCGTACGCATTTGACTAATCCACCGGGACCATGTACCTTTAACTATCAAACATGATGGCATGTGTAGTTATTTGTTGAGAAAAGTACTGGCAGAAAGGAGAGAACTAATCTTTAAGGTTGAGTTATGTAGAGACAGTGACACGACATTTGCTCCTGCGACAGTTGCTCTGGTCTTATTTTCTCTAGGAACTTAGGGTTAGGCTTAGGGTTGTGATAGGGTTTTAGGTTTAGTTAGATTAGGATTAGGGTAAAGGTTATGTTTGTGGGCAGAATCTATGTTTGGTTTAGCGTGCAGATATTTCATGGGAGCAATTGTCGTAGGAGCAAATGTCATGGAACTGCTATATAGAGACAGGGGACTACAGTCTTACTTTTAGTGCAACTTTTCTTTTCTGTTTTTGTATTTTCTTTGCAAGAGTGGGAGTAATATAAGGCAGCAGTGGTTATGCCCTTTGTCAAAGCACTTCATCCTGATTGCCTAGTCCTTTTGCAGAGACTTCAACGGTCCTATGGTTGCTTGCTGTAGAGCATTCATTATGTCCTTTTCAGCCACGCAGCACAATTTTAATCCAGTGATTGAAATCATAATTCGAGAACGTAATTTTATTCAGTGACTGTGCACATTTTTTCTTGTGACCAGTCCATTGTACTTGAAGTCTGTTTACTTCATCTTTTGGAGAAATGGTAGATTTTAGATGATCCTCCCCCCCCCCCCCAAAAAAAAACAAAACAAACAAACAAACAAACAAACAAACAAAAAAAACACCACATATCCAGGGCCCGTACTGTCCACTGTTGTATTGGTATATGTCACAATTCATTGTTTATTTGTATATTCTACATGCTCATGGCTCCGTTTCACTAACATAGGAACTAAATGGAGCCCAGCAATAATCCTAAAAGTTAGGGCAGATTCAGTTCACATCTTGCAGGAAGATTATTTTTTGAGATACAATATTTGCTGCTTGTCTGCAGGTGCAGGAATTTTTTTCTTACTTTGGACATGTTTTCTTTTTCTCTAGGCTGTTGCCAAGGGCAACTTGTTCAAGGGAGTCCAGCTGAGTCTGGCCTGGCACAAACAGCTTGACCAGACAGTGGACATCATAGAGGACAGCCTTGACCCTGATGGGGACCTCCTCGACAATGAGGTTAGTCTTTGATACACCCTGTATGTTGCAAGTCGTAGGACTAGTGAATGCCTAAGACTTTGACTGGGAATTAAACTTGAGAGACACCTAGCTCACTGTCCTGTTTGTTTTCTTGGAAATTACATCACACAGATTTGAAAGGTCACTCATATACCCATGTATGTAAGCCTACATCACAAACCCCACAAAAAGTCACAAAGATGTATTTTTCAGTGGGTCTGAAAATAACATTTAAGGTCAACTCAACTTGTTTTGCATTTTTTTTGTGTTATCTGACAAAATCCTCCCTTTCCTCTTTAACTGTGAAGCTTGAAAAGCATACGATTTAGAATACAAGTATTATTTTCCAGGCAGTTTTTGTTCATCCTTTTTACTTTCAGTTTTTAAATTTACTCTTCCTCCCCTTTTCTGTACGTTACTTATATGCAAGTGCGCATGAAAAATCCTACAGATATAAAAACCAACGTGCCTGCTGCGACAAATTACTGTTTTCTGCTCATGCACAAACTGGCTTGTTGGGCATGCAATTTCATGTAGTAATAGCAAACAAACAATAAAAACCGTCTGAAACAACACTTTTTACAAGACATTGCTCTTTGCTTTCTTTATCTAAACTCTTGCACTCTTAGGAGGAAGAGGAACTGGAGGATGAAGTGGAGGACGACATCGACAATGACCTGCTGGGTGACGATGAGGACGATGATGATGAGGAAGAGGGGAGGTCATGGAAACGATGACGCAAGCCCCTCGCCGACAGCGACTATTTGGCTTCAGTCTCATGTGATACATATATAGGGCTCAACAGTGTTGCCTCAAAAATCGACCTTGACGTTGTCTGACACCAAGACTTGTTAGAAAATGTTCCTGAAAATTGAGAAAACTGCATGCCAGACAAGAGCGATGCCACTCTAATTTTCAAATGAAACCATTTAATGCAGTGCTTTTTGGATTAGATATATTTTGATATTGATTTCTTCAGCCTTGGCAACAAAGCTACATGCTGGTTAATTGGCATTCTTTGCAGCTCTGGATATGCATCACATGTTCATGACTTGAGCGAAATATCACTTGTACACGTATATCTTAAGCATTTTGATGACTGTTATGTTTCACATTGAAGACATCATTTGTTAATTTTTTGATTTGTCATGGCCAAAGTATGTGTTTATCGTGAATATTATATTTTCAGTTTTGATGGATAGGATAAACAGTGATTCTGGTGCACAACAGACTAGATATATCCACCACCTGGTGGCTTGGCCAGGAAAAATTGAGATATGACCTTGCAGTGTCAGGAGGGATGTATGTGGAGTATGAGAATGACTAGCGAACATCATTATGATTCTGCATTTCCCCATTCATTGTAATGAACACTTATGTTCAATCGTGTGGACAGGGGTAGTTGCTGAAATGTTAGGCATTTGTTGAGAAATTAGCACAGTCACTATTAAATGTTATCTGCATTCTTGAGCTAGTGACTTCTAGACTTATGAAGTGAGTAATGTTTATCACCACAAAGTGAGGGTGAACATGAAGTTGAAAGTGTACGGAATACACCATATATTATATTTTTCAAGTAATGATATTTTGTGAGTTCGGATTTGTAAGATAGTTCACAAGTGGTTGAAGTTGTCATCAAAAACACTGATGAGCTGAGAAAGGTGCATTTTCCCTTTTTAAGACAGAAAGTTAGCAATTTCTCCATCCCAGAGATGAAAGCAAAGCAATTGCATCACCGGAGGCAAAATTTTTGCGTCCGAGTCGTTAAGTTTGGAAATATTGTTCAACTTTCAAAATTCGTAAAAATTAAAGTGCTGTAAAATACTGGTATACTGCATATACAATTGATTTCAGCATGTATTGATTACTGGGGCAGAATCTAACTTTACCTAGGTGCCATTTACCCCATGTAGAGCACGTCAATATCGTCCATATGGATGTCTTTCGCATGCAAAACAGTTTAGGATGGTAATACTGATTATATCAATGAGAAATGGGTCAACATGTTTAGATGCTACCATGTTTACTTTCTGGCGTATAGTTGGGTAGAAGAAATGAAGCGATTTTCTTAATACCAGCACTAGAAGTTTATATAGCGTTACATGCAAAAACATTTTGCAATATCTTGAAATTTTTTGACGACTAAAGCAAACACACCTTTTCCTTCTGTCCGTTGGAGTTTTCTGCCACCAAAGGATATAGTTGGGGTGACTGTAGATGAATATTCAGGTAGGATATTTTGAATGAGAGCAACTTCTTATGAAAATTACTTCGTGATACTTCGTAGGGTGCATTACACTCATTCCCTTTGGATATTGCTGAATGTCGACTTACACAGATGATATTTACAATGCTGTAATGGCCAGGGTGTCGTAACAGATTTTATCAGATTTTTCCTCGAGATAAGGGCAAGTTTGACATGACATAGAACAACTGGTCCTCTTCATGTCTTTTGCACATTATCCAAATGCAATGCTTGCCTTAATTATCGCTTTTCCTGCTCATCATCTGGCAATTGTGACATTTGCAGAAGCGTGAATCGTGATAGAATTGTATTTATGCGTCTTCTACATAGACAATCCTGTCTTGAAATGTCAGCATGTTGACTTTTTATGAAAATTTTGCCACAGAGACTATGATCAAATGATTGTAGACTTTGTGAAGATAAGTGTTCTCTTGAAAGAATGTCATATTGTCGCTGGGGTGACAAGACCTTGTGTCTCAAATTTTGGTGAAAATGACTTTTCAGATTAATGGTCAGATAATTGGTTAAGTGATGTCCTGTCCAAATCCTAGCTGTCTTACCCCCAAAATAAAGCCACCATGGCATGTCAAATGAAAGGCTATCCCATTTGGTATAGTGCTTTGGCCGCCATGTTCTTTGGCTCTCCTGAACATTTGATGTTTTGTTGATACGAGGTCTTGTCGCCCGAGCAACGATATAAGAGCAGTTTGGGTCTAACCCAAATCACTTTCAGAAGGGAACTTGAGAATGTTTGCATTTTGTAAAATGGATTGGTGCTCTCCTGAATTGTCAGGCAACACGGCAGAAAATGTTGGAAGTGCCAAGGCAAATCAGGCAAGATAAATGACATTGGGGCAGTAGCCATGAGAACAGTTCACTGTCAGCACGAGAAGATGCAAAGAATTTGACAATAATTATGTATGTTATAGAGTGATGGCTTGAGGTGTACCTTGTAAATAAGCATTGCATGCAATACATTCTGCAGAATTAAGCCATTCTTTTTGAGTTTTTAAGAAAGTACTGTGTTTGGGAGAAGTGCCAACTAAGTAGACGGAATGCAGTGTGATCAGGAGACATGAAGACAACTTAGTGACTGCACATTGTACAATTTTTGTGATCTACTTGACCATAGATTTACTTCAATTTTGTAAATACTATATCCTTTGTTTTCTTTCTTTTTATGAATTTAACTTTTGAGATCCTCTCTCATAGCAATGAAGGATGTTTATGGTTCAGAAATGCCTTGAATGTTTTTCCAAACAGTCTAAGTTAATTGAAGGGTCCCAGCTGATTGAAGGTAGAGTTCCCTTTTCCTTCCTTTGCCCCTTTTTCTGGAGCATTTCAAAATGTAGGTGAAAGGAAACAGAAAAATGATTCTCAAGTTTCCCAATGCTCATCCAGAAATTGAAGAAAAAATAATAGAAATGTTTTGATGATTTGAGTCTAAAGATTTTATTTTACCATCATGGACGAAAGGTAAAGTTGTGTGTCCTGAACCAGAACTTCATCTCACAGGGGGAGGAAAAGAATATAGAAGAAAAGTTTGTATGACAGAAGAGGGTATTAATACAATGTATATGTTAAACAATTCACTTGCATAGATATTAACCAAGGATTTTTATGATTATAATGCCTTCATTGCTGTGGGCCTCTTGTTTATGTCATGTTCCAGTTAAATTGGTGATAGGTAAAAGATTCACAGAGGATTGCATGATAAATATCCCAAATGGATCAGATTACTTATTAGGTTTGGATTTCAGGGTTTACTTCCTGTAATATCTTACATGTACGATCTCGTATTGTGACTGATGTGTGTACTAAAAGTTTTGTATCATTCTCTGAATGTGTATCTTATGATATTGTACTTTGAATGAATGGAAAAAAAAAACAAGAAGAGAACTCAAATTCAAAAGAGAAGAGAGAAAAAAGAACACTTTGAATACAAAAATTAGAGAAAAAAAAGAACAGTTTGAATAGAAACATTTGAGAAAAAAAAAATCAGTGCTTTTTATCTTTGAAAAAAATAATGAGATTGATTTTTGCCATATCTAGATCATCAAAAGAAAAAAGCAATGTCTGAAAAGCAAAATTTTGAATGATATTGAGAAAAAAATGACTTAACAAAAGATGTGGTTGTCAAAGCTACATCTATAAATCATCTTACCATGAGTTCTCACAGAAGAGAAGACAAAAAAAAAAAAAAAAAAAAAAAAAAATAGCCCAGAAAGAGACTGGAGGTATACTCTCATTTTGCCGTATGGCAACATTGTGCTGTGTGACCTGGTCACATGATTCATTTCGAGAGCTGCCATTGGATGAAAAGGAGCCAATGAAGAAGAGAGAAGCATTGGCATCGAGGATGAATCCAGTGTGTAAGAAGTCTACCTGACGCGGGTATCGCCACTTTCATCATGCCCGACGACCACCTTTGAAAGAAGACATCAAATTTCACCAGTTATCATTTTGCCCCCGTACTACCTTCCTGACCTCTCAATTGATGATACGACAAAGAGTCATTACCAGACTCCAGCGATCTGGACCACTCTCGTCCAGTACTACCCCACTCTTCAACTATTCATAAGTCAAATTGACTTCTTGCCTCATCGCCAGCTTTAGCAACACAGCAAGATCTTCTTTCGCCATGTCCCACTGTACTACCCTACCTCCCTCTGCGGACCCTCTGTCCTAGTGGTGAAGTTATCTTTGCGTGTCATAGCGTTGGATGTTCCACTGTCATCATGAATACCGACATGTCCCATTGTACTACCAGACCTCCCATAGTAAGAAGAAGCTTGTTGTGCTAGTCACGGCTTGTCCCTTTGTACTACCATCACGCCCATGATGACAAAAAGAGAATATTCCCCTACACGAGTTCCCGACATCCAGCTATTTCAGGCTAGTCACATCATGCCCCACCCTTCTGTGTTCCATTCCATTGGTCCCACACTTATTGACACGCTAATTTCTCACCGAGTTTTCAGGCAGTTCTGATAGAGTAAATCCGACAAATGAAATGGTATACATCAAAATCGACCCTAAAACATATAAAAAAAAGGAAGGACATTTTTAATTCATGTTTTCAACCAGCAGTGACGATATAGGCTGCAACCAAGTAAATTACGTGTACAAGAATTGATAATGCCATCTCATTGCAAGTTGTGATTCCTGATACATGTACATGTATCACATTTTTTCTTGTAAACATGAAGCTTGACGTTTTGTGAAAGTTCTTATTCTTTGGCCCAAGTATGAAACAGTTACTACAGCAGGCCCACATGTATTCTGCTTGCTGACTACACTCTACATGTAGGCCTACTCACTAAATTTATTAACATGATATAAAATTGCAATTCCACTTGTGTTCCTGCCCGTTCTTACATTAGACCTTTTTTTGTACCTCCGCCACGAAGTGTCGCTGGAGGCATTATGCTTTCGGGTTGTCCGTCCGTCCGTCTGTCCTTGATGAATTTTGTGGACAATGTAACTTAAAAAAAAAAAAACGTTTGAGGTATCCTAATGAGACTTGGTATACTAGTACTATATGCATGAGTGGACGAAGTTGTGCCTATTAACTATTGGGTGCACATGCTCAAGGTAAAAAATCAAAAGGTCATGGTCAAATGCTCAAATTTTCACTATTTCCCCCCATATCTATGCAATGCCTGAAGGTTTTTTCTTGAAACTTGGTGTATAAATGTCATACCAGATAAAGATTCTCCAGAGGGATTTTCGAGTCATGAGGTCAAAGTTCAGAGGTCAAGTGAAAATGTTAAAATTTCACTTTTTTTCTCCATATCTTGGAAATGGTTTAAGTTTTAAGGTATCTTAATGGAACTTAGTATGCATGTACTGACTAGCAGTTATCATCTAGAGATTATGGGGGTCATGGTTCAAAAGTCAGGGGTCAAAGGTAAAGATCAGCTCCTCAATGTTTAACTTTTTCCCTCATTTATGCAATACTTGCCAGATTTTTCTTGAAACTTGATATATACATGTATTACCCAATAGAGATTCTCTGGGAAGTTTCTTGCCCAAAGGTCAAAGGTCAAGTGAAAGTGCTAAATTTCACTCCTTCCTCCATATCACGAAAGTGACTCAAGGTATCATCATGAAACTTAGTACATATTTCTGCATGTTCTACCTGACAGTGATTCTCTCTGGAATTTTAGGGTCATAGGGTGAAAGATTCAGGGTCAAAGGCCAAGTTAAAATGCAATATATATATATATATATATATATATATATATAAATTTGTATACTATTTGATACTGAAATAAGTCAAGTAAAGATCCTCAAATCCCTAAATATCTGCACTCTTTATAGGCAGTAAAGCCATCCATCCAATTAAGCCTAGTTTAAGGAAAGTGAACATTCAGCTCATTTGTGACAAACCTGTCATTTTCATATTTTGCCAATTATGTGAAACTGTCATCACACATTGCCAAGATATTGGACTATATACCTATAAGAAGAACCATGCAGTCTTATAATGTCCCTCTGTCCTACCATTCCTCCTACTGGTCTCCCCAATTTCCTTACACCGTCTTTAAAATATTGCAGTCGGATTCACGTAAAGAGGTTAAAAATACTACATAAATAAGAAAAGGAATTAGGAAGGAGGAGGAGGAGGGAGAAGAAGTAGAAAAAGAAAAAATTGGTAGTGGTTGGATGAATTAACTCAAGGCTGTAAGTTAGGATAAGGTCCATAATATTCTTAAAAAGTAACATTTTCATCTTTTCCTATCAACGGCGTAAATCCATACTGAGGAGTGGGGGGGATGATCGGCGATAGTCACCATCACCACGATTACAAGCCCATAACCGAACCGGCGCAGCCTTGAGGGGGACGGGGGGTGAGAGAAGCTTGGTAACCCCCCCCCCCCCCCCCCCACACACACACACACACACACACACTTTTGAAAATTTTGACATTTTACAGTCCCAAAACTGCAGTTTGTGACTGTATTTTTGCCGGCAATTACTGACAGCAACATCAAGAGAATGGCATAACAATTAAATGCGAGCGAGCGAAGCGAGCGAGCTTGAAAATTTTGACATTTTACAGTAAAAAAAAACTGCCGTTTTGGGCTGTATTTTTTCGCTTTGGAAATTAAGGGGGGCGCACAGGGCGCAACTGCTGGCAGTTCGTACTGGCAGCAACATCAGGAGAATGGCATAATGATTAAATGCGAGCGAGCGAAGCGAGTGAGCTTGAAAATTTTGACATTTTACAGTCCCAAAACTGCCGTTTGTAGCTTTATTTTTAGCTTTGGAAATTAAGGGGGAGCACCGGGCGAAAACTGGTAGCAATTACTGGCAGCAACATCATGAGAATGGCATAATGATTAAATGCGAGTGTGCAAAGCGAGCGAGCTTGAAAATTTTGACATCTTACAGTCCCCAAAACTGCCATTTGTAGTTATATTTTTCGCTTTGGAAATTAAAGGGGACGCACCGGGCACAACTGCTGTCAATCACTGGCAGCAACATCAGGAGAATGCCATAGCGATTAAATGCGAGCGAGCGGAGCAAGCGAGCCTTAAAATTTTGACATTTTGCAATCCCAGAAAATGTCGTTTGTAGCTGCATTTTTTCGCTTTGGAAATTAAGGGGAGGCACACCGGGCGAAAACTGCTGGCAATTACTGACAGCAACATCAGGAGAATGGCATAATGATTGAGCGAGTGAGCGGAGCGAGCGAGCTTCAAAATTTTGACTTATTACAGTCCCAAAACTGCCGTTTGTAGCTTTATTTTTAGCTTTGGAAATTAAGGGGGGGCACCGGGAGAAACTGCTGGCAATTACTGACAGCAACATCAAGAGAATGGCATAACAATAAAATTTGACATTTTACAGTCCCCCAAACTGTCGTTTGTGGCTGTATTTTTTCGCTTTGGAAATTAAGGGGGAGCACAGGGCGAAAGCTGCTGGCAATTACTGGCAGCAACATCAGGAGAATGGCATAATGATTAAATCCGAGCGAGCGAAGCGAGCGAGCTTCAAAATTTTGACTTATTACAGTCACAAAACTGCCGTTTGTAGCTATATTTTTCGCTTTGGAAATTAAGGGAGGGGGGAGCACCGGGCGAAAACTGCTGGCAATAACTGGCAGCAACATCAGGAGAATGGCATAATGATTAAATGCGAGTGAGTAAAGCGAGCTTCAAAATTTTGACATCTTACAGTCCCAAAACAGCCGTTTGTAGCTATGTTTTTCACTGTGGAGATTAAGGGGGGAGCACCGGGCGAAAACTGCTGTCAATCACTGGCAGCAACATCAGGAGAATGCCATAGCGATTAAATGCGAGCGAGCGGAGCAAGCGAGCCTTAAAATTTTGACATTTTGCAATCCCAGAAAATGTCGTTTGTAGCTGTATTTTTTCGCTTTGGAAATTAAGGGGAGGCACACCGGGCGAAAACTGCTGGCAATTACTGGCAGCAACATCAGGAGAATGGCATAATGATTAAATCCGAGCGAGCGGAGCGAGCGAGCTTCAAAATTTCGACTTATTACAGTCCCAAAACTGCCATTTGTAGCTTTATTTTTAGCTTTGGAAATTAAGGGGGAGCACCGGGCGAAAACTGCTGGCAATTTATGGCAGCAACATCATGGGAATGGCATAATGATTAAATGCGAGTGTGCGAAGCGAGCGAGCTTGAAAAATTTTGACATCTTATACAGTCCCCAAAACTGCCATTTGTAGCTATATTTTTTGCTTTGGAGATTAGGGGGGGGGGGTGCACCGGGCGCAACTGCTGTCAATCACTGGTAGCAACATCAGGGGAATGGCTTAGCGCTTAAATGCGAGCGAGCGGAGCGAGCGAGCTTTAAAATTTTGACATTTTACACCCCAAAAACTGCCGTTTTTAGCTACATTTTTGCGATTTGGTTTGTCCCACTTTTATGGGGGAACCATCCCCCCCCCCCCCCATCGACGCCTCTGCATATGAGGGAGCTTTTGTTAAGTGAAAGATATGCTGCACACTCTTTGACAAATTAGGGAAATATACGTCAATCTCAACAGTGTACTTATCGAAAGGGATCCAGTATAGCGGAGCTTTTGCATGCTTATGATTGCAATTCAACGATTTGGTGCATAGTTCTGGCGGTATTTGGACAATAATTCCATTAAGAAAGTTCGAAATTTGTCCTCATCTCGGAAATTGCTTGGGGGATAAATGATTTGCCTGCCTAAACACTTTCGTAGGGGCGGGGCAAATGCCCTTTGCCCCCCCCCCCCCCCCGATATTTTCGACGCCCCTGATCTTCCCTGGGTATACCCATAGATGTATCTTGACTGAATTATCAGTCACTGTCGTTCCTCATGAATGATTCAGGAAATGGAGGGGGTTCAATTATGGCAATATAGTTTTGTTATTGTTTGTTTGTTTGTTTTTGTACATATTTTGCAGATGGTCCCAAGTTAATCTCGTCTTAGCATGTTTACATGTAGGCCTACACTATTTGACGTTGTCAACGTCTGAGCCATACCTTACAGTGTATGTCCATGTCCGCGAGCGAGCGAAGCGAGCGAGCGCTTGAAAAAAATTAATTATGCATTCTATTTCCTACAAGATAGAATACTGTTCAGCTCTGTTACCTGTCTGAAGGCCGGCGTACAAACGTCATGCAATATGCCAAAATTGATACAATCACATTTCTGCTTCCTCCATTTTTTTTCTTCAAAATTCAGGGGGGGATGATTGTACAGGCCATCCCCCCCTCCTCCATTTCAGGGGGGGATATATCCCCCCCATCCCCCCCGGGATTTACGCCCATGTTTCCTATGAAAGTGCAGGATCTGGTTTTAGCCGAAATCATGCAGTGTGAATCATTCTCTTCTACAGGGACAGGGGATACAAAGTTATTTATATTCGCCAGCAAATGAGGAACGCATAGTGAAATCTTAATATGGGACCCTATTTTTTATTATTATTATTAAGGCAGTGCCCGACAGGCGAAAGCTTGTCCATGGTTTGACCGACACAGTAACGCCATGTGTATGTGCATGCTAATTGATTCCACAGGTATGAAAATGTATTTTTAAACAGGAACCAGTTAGTTGATTAGTTTCTTACTAGGTCCAGTGAAAAATTATTCGTAATTTAAATCACTGCATGTATACATACCGACGTACTGAAGTTGGTTTGACCTCCGGATCAATATACAATGTATTTTTTTTTTAAATGATCCATCCAGTATATTAATGATTGTACTACCTAACCCAAGAGTGTCCGTTTCATGAGATGTCGCAGGGTTTTTCTCCTTTTTTTTGGGGGGGGGGGGGGGTGGGATGGGGTCGTGAGTGTGTCGAGATAAATGGCAACGCGCCGAGACGGGAAGGATCTAAGACTTCTTTATAAAAAAAAAAAAAAAAAACTCACTGGTGTTTGGGGTTTTCCCCCGATTTTTTTCTTTCTTTTTCTTACGAGCAAGCTCCCCCCACCCCCTCCAAAGAAAAAAGAAAGAAAGAAAGAAACGGTTCCCGCGGCCCCTGTAAAGTGTAATGTTTGATTCACACACACACACACACACACACACACACACACACACACACACATACTCAAAATGCAAAATTTACAGATTTCTTGATAATGCGTTGATTTTATCGTGTAAGGATATCATCCAAACGAAAGTTTTATGTGACTCCGACACCCACATTATTGTCAGGAACTTGACAACGATCCAAGTAGCGCTTAATGCACATGACCCTGTGTCTACTGACAGCTTACACGAGAACACTAAACCGTTGCGTGAAGCAGGTGAGAGAAAAGTTGACGGTTCGAGGTTGTTAGGACGAACATGTTCCTTGTAAATGTGCCAACGGCGGGTCCAGCTGGAATTCCGTAAAGGGGAGGCACCTTTACAAAATTGAATGGGGGCGCACGCGCCCTCCCCCATTTTTTCTTTGTATTTCTTTTGTTTAAACAAAAAATAAAGAGGGGACGCGAGCCCGGTGCGTCCCCTTCTGGATCCGCCACTGTGTGTACATCATTTCCGGACATCATGCAAGAAATTATGTGCGGCAAGCCGAATGGAGAAATCAATCCAATCAGTCTCCCTTCCCTTTAGAATTTGTTATACGTGGAGTATGTCCCTTCCTTCATTGCTAAATCATGTTAATATATAATACGATTGGATTTCAAGTGAATCGAACACTACATTGTATTTGAAAAAGAGGAAAGACAAAGAAGAGAGCTTAGGAGCGCATGGATATCCTTCATTCTCGCTTACAGTGGTCACGTGACCGAAATGAGAACAGGTGATCGTACTAGTGGTGGCTACGCTACGAAAGGAGCTAAAGGTGGGATCGAGTTTTCGGATCGACCTCCAGGGCCCTGCTTCATAAAGCTGTTCGTAAAGTTTCGAACGACTTACGAGCGACTGGTGATCAGTTCTTGTGCTGGATTATGGAAATTCTGATAAGTATAGCACATCAGAACTGATCACCAGTCGCTCGTAAGTTGTTCGTAACTTTACGAAC
This sequence comes from Diadema setosum, assembly GCA_033980235.1. Classification (NCBI taxonomy): domain Eukaryota; kingdom Metazoa; phylum Echinodermata; class Echinoidea; order Diadematoida; family Diadematidae; genus Diadema; species Diadema setosum. The sequence continues at coordinate 36,705,153 of CM067068.1, read as the reverse complement.
AGCTTTATGAAACACCCCCAGGTGTTTGCATAAGGAATTAATGCTTGTTGTATAAAATTCCCGCCGTTTTTTGTTTGTTTGCTTGTTTTTTTTTGTTTTGTTTTGTTTTGTAAGGGACCATAATAATAGCTCACAGGCAGTGGATTTAGCAATGCTGTGCTATAGGCCACTGATACTGATGATGCAAATGTATTCAAATCGGCCTAAAATACATTTCACCCCTTTGAGGAAGTAATATACTAAGGTGAAAAAAAAAAAATCTACCGTGATAATATGATAGACTAGCCGGCCGTATAACTGCACTGAATTATAAACGCCTGAATTAGATTTAAGAGCAACTGATTGGCTTCCTTTCAGATATGCCATGGGATATCAAATTCAATTATTGTAACTTCCATTAATTCAAATAATCTTTGTGAAACCTGTCCAAGAAAGTACATAGCATATCAAATATGGATATAATATTACTCATTACGTCACACGTAATGACGGATCGCGCTATGTAGCTTAAATATATGCTCTCCTGTCTTACGTATAGATGTCGAAGTCCCAGACACTCATGCTATAGCTTCAGCTTCCGATATGTTTTTCTGAACAAGAGAGCGATTTAAAAATAAAAAGCTGAGCACAGTGCTGTGAAAATGATACAGAGGGAAATAATGCAGGTAGACGTTGGAGCAAGCTGTAGGCCTAGGCCTATAAGATAAAATGCCATCCCTTCGATTCAAAATTATACGCGGGACCTACGCGAGAAAATGGGGTAAACAAAGGGCCTGTTTCATAAGAAGGTTTACAATTATGGTACAAGACGTCATTGAATGCAGTAACTCCTGTAACCGACCACTTATTTTAAGCTGTCCCTTTGGTAACTAGACATATACTTTAGAGCTTACGATTGCTGCAAAGATAGATGTACACCGTATCTATGGCCTATAGCAGCAGATTTCGCCCGGAGTAGTTTTTCTCTACCTCAGTTCCCATGGCTACTATGTACTAATTGTGAGGTCATCCCTGGTGACAGCGCACTCATGCGCGTTGTGCGCAGTATGCTCCATCTAAATTGCTGCCTACTTACACGGGAAAGTCATGACTCGTGTGCATCATCAGCGCTCCTTAGTGCAGCTATGCGCTACGCGCTAGCTAGCTATGGTGACCGATACCGGCATGTAAACAAACAACTCTCTTTTCGTCCTGACATATTTATCGCAAAGGTTCTCTGAACGATCTTGTGGTCGATTATTGTCACTTTGTCACGGAAATCGAGTGCTTTCGTACCTCAAACAGGTTAGTTTATGCTCTTTTAGTGCCCGTTTGTATTCAGACCAAAAGTGGGCAAAAAAGAAAGAAGAATATTTCACTAATTCGACCTGAAAGGTTCATCATGTCATGCAACAGCACCATGATCACACTGAAGACGGTAGGCCTATACCGGTATAGCACTGCAGTGCATAGGTTCTACGTGCAAAACATACAAGACCAGAAAATAACTTGTATACTCGATGCCTCTGTAACAATAAAAGTATCCCGTTCTAGATTAGGGGCGTGTATAATCACTCTTTGGTAACAGATCTTGTGTACTTTGTCTAATGTTAGTGGTAGAGACATGACAATAACTTGCCGATAGCCTATGTAACCGTGTTAAGTGTAATGACACACTCACGGACACTGTGCATTTTCACAGTCGCTAGACTAACGTTAGCCCGACCAGACGCCGCGCCGTTCGAAGCACGGCGTTGTGTATACAGCGACAGGGCTGTGTATAGTTATCGCTATAACAATGCCTGATAATGGCGTTAGAGGCATTGAAAAAGGTAACGTCTTTAAGAATATCTGGGGAAGTATGATACTCAAATTTGCATGGTTTACTGTTACATTGTCCTGACTACAGCAATGCACGTACACGTCCCAACGAGTGTCGACGTCTAGACCTCTCTAACTGTTAGAGACTATCCTAACGTTAGAAGTCTAGTGCCTATTGATCTAGGGTGTCTACTAGAAGTAGATATTCTACTAGTAGTGGATAAAATCATATGGATTCCAAAATGAAATTAAACAGTCAAAGAGACAACATATTCTTATGGTTTACCTATCGGGATTTGCAAAGATTATGACCACGAATACATCTGTAACAGTTAGAAAAAAAGGTTGCATGACAGACGTTCAAAACATTAAAATTAGAAGGTACACGTAACAACATATGCGCGACCCGGAGACTACGAGAGTTAGAATATTGCCAATAATGTACTATTGTTGCAGTTTTGATAACAGTATGACAGTAGGCCTACAACAGTGTGACGTCTTCTTATGTTAGGCAAGGAAGATGGTATTTGCTACTTGGTTAGGGTCCTCCTGAATATTCCCACTGGAGTTTTAACTGGAGGTGCCGGAGGGTAGACGTTTCAACAATTATTCCATTAAGTAACATCTCTTTAGGTTAAATTTAACTGAATCAGTTTGAGTAAGGATGGTCATTCATCCTACCATTCAAGAGAAAGAGAGAGAGAGAGAGAGAAGAAATATTTGATTGTCCATTTACTCATATGCAGTTATGGATAAATAGAAAACCTACTACGACGTAAGGATCAGCCTTCAAAATTGAAGGTTGGTGATACTTTAATACATAGAACTTAAAGGATACACACTTTTTACTATTCGCAGTATGTCTGAGTCTGACGTGCAACCTGCCATGGATTCCTGCCCGGCCTCGCCGCGTGGACGCCAAACAGCCGTATATCTCGCAGGAGAACTGCTTCTTAAAAGCATGCGAGATTCCTTGGAGATAGAACAGTACAAGGAACGGCTTGGGGTAAGTAGGCTTGTGTAGATCTCGATTAACTACAATAATTCTTATGAATAATAATAAAAAATGATGATATATCAATTTATAAAGCGCAAAACCTATAGAACCTATAAGAAATTTCATAATGAACGTTGGCAAACTGAAACGTGTAAAACTCTAGTTGAGTTTCTCATAGGAAAAAAAAAATCGGTTACAAAAATCAATTCAAGCTCTCGGAGAACTTTATCAACTGGGTTTCTATAATTTTAATTTGTATCTAGTCTTCGTCCAAGCAGAACAAGAATTGTATACTCTTTTTACCCCAGAAAACTATACAAATTATAAACTGCCCATCTATTTGCAGGATATTAATACAGAGATATCATTGCTTTTTCCATATTAGGAACTGAACGGCAAACTACACCTTGCTGAGAGGCGACTGTTCATGGCAGAACACGAGGCAGGCGCTCTAAACGCTCTTGCTAAAATGGCTTGTGACTCTTTAAGAAGAGCCGAACGAGCAGAAGAGGAATTCGGACTTGCCGAGGAGAGAGCGAGACTTGCCAAGGCTGAGGCGAGTCAGGCGGCTGAGCGAGAGAGACTTGCCGAGGCTGAGGCCAGTCAGGCGGCGGAGCGAGTGAGACTTGCCGAAGCCAGGGCGAGTCGGGAGGAGCTACGAGCGAGACTTGCCGAGGCTGAGGCGAGTCAGGCGATGGAGCGAGAGAGACTTGCCGAAGACAGGGCGGGTCAGGCAGAGGAAAGGGCGAGACTCACCGAGGCTGAGGCGAGTCAGGCGGCGGAGCGAGAGAGACTTGCCGAAGACAGGGCGAGTCAGGCCGAGGAAAGGGCGAGACTCGTCGAGGCTGAGGCGAGTCAGGCGGCGGAGCGAGAGAGACTTGCCGAAGACAGGGCGAGTCGCGAGGAGCTACGAGCGAGATTCGCCGAGGCTGAGGCGAGTCAGGCGGAGAAAAGGGCGAGATTCGCCGAAGCCAAGGCTAGTCGAGCCGAGGAGAGGGCGAGACTTGCCGAGGCGCGGGCAAGTCGAGCTGAAGAAGGGAGGAAGATCGCCGAGGAAGATGTTCGATCTGCCGATAAGAGAGCTTGGCAGAAGGGTAAGCAGGCAATGGAGGCAGAGGAGAAGATTCGACAACTCCAAGACAAGATGCAGACCCTAGAGACGGAACTGGCTGAAGCCAGGAGGCAAATAAACCTTGCCTCTCACCGTGCACAGGTAAGGTCTTAGATATTTAGCCAATAACGACTCATCGTTTGCCTAAGTTAAGATACTTAATACTGCATAACAAATTATTGTGTATTTTGTGGCCAGTGCTCTTAGAGCAGTTTATATCAGTGCCAAGCTTTGAAGTAGCTTCTTCTTAATTAATGCAATGCCATAAATATGATAATGTGCATCGATTCATTCTCATCTAATTCTCTTCATTCATGTCATTTAGGGTCACGATTCTCGTGGTTTCGTGGACGCTTCTGCTTTGCCTAAATGGTGAGAAAACACTGTAATTTTCTTATTGATTCTTTGCACACCTTCGACCCTATCTTATTCTGAATATCATTTGCTTGAACAGTAATTAGATATCTTAGATTCATGTTTTCCCAATATCTCAAGGCGTTCAGCCGCCTCTTTTTTTTTCTATCTATTGATATACATCTTTTCTCCATCACAACTTTTCTATGTTTCAAACAACCACAAAAGACTATACGAAAATCGCAGAAAATAGTTCCAGAGAGATCAAACAGCGAAAACATTCATTTCAGAAAACAATTTAGCAAAATTCTAGGCAATCAAAACTTACTTCTGTATCTATAACACATTTCTTAAATTATCAGGTCATCTCAAACTCCTCAAATATCTCAGTCCAGCACCCTTCTTAGTTCCTCCTCCAACTCCTCCTCCACCTCCTCCTCGTCTACATCCTCACCAAGTCCCCCTGGTTTCCCCATCGTCTGGCGGTTCCATACATCAAAGACCGAATCCTCTCTGTAAGGACACACACACACACACACACACACACACAAACACAAACACAGCACCTTGAATATTTCTGTCAGATAACATTTTAATGAATCAGAATCAACATACGCTTCAATAATCTTAACATTTTTCGAACTGTTTCATGTGAAGCATCAGTTAATGAACAAACTCTACGACCACACTCAAACAATTGAGAAACATTGAAAGTGTGAAAACACAAACACAAACACGAATGCAATCTAAATGATGAGTTGTCTTTCGACAAGAAGTGATTACACTTAGCATCAGTCTTTCTAGTAAATAAGATCAATGACGATGTTAACGTATACATAGCATATAGTCCTTAGTACCGGAGCACTTCATGAATTTTGTTAGAATGGTAATAAAGCAGAACTGGAGAGTCCTCGTAGAAAATCCGAAATTAACAACTGAACACAAAAAGCAGCCAACGTTTTCTCCTTGTTTTCTTAATTTAGATCTCCTTCTGGACCATCTCTGCAAGGTGCAGTAAGTGGAGCCGTTGCCAGGGGCAACGGTGCATCATCATCATCCTTACCTTCGACATACGTGTGGGACCTGGCCGATCTGAAGCCATTCACCGTCTCGGGCGGTCCGACCATCTTGGGGAGCGGGTGCTACGGCACCGTGTACTTACATCGCCACCGCTCCTCCGGCACACCCATCGCCGTGAAGACCATGATCCTACCCGACTGTCCCCGGGCAATGAAGGCCAAGGTAACCAGCACTCTCCACAGTGGTACAATATTTTCTGTTGAAATCTTGAAAAAGTTTATATAAACATTTACTATGCAGGAAAAGTATATACAAATAAACAAATTGCTCAATAGAAATAGAAAGATTACGGATATTTAGAAAGATAGTGCATGCATCTTGGTGGAAAATCCTTTAAACTGCGACAGACATTAATTCATTGCGTGACATTATGGTAGAAATCAGTTTGTTACTTGTCATCCTTGTATATCAGGTGCAGAAGATCGCTAGGGAAGCCTCTCTTCTAGACTTGTTCGGTCGAGAGGAGTTCTTTCCCCAATATCTTGGCTGCCTCGAGGTCCGGGTCGGTTGCGTGGGTCTGGCGATGGAGTTTGTTGGTAAATGAATCTTTGCACGTCCTTAATTCTCTTTATTAAGTTTCTGTACCAAGCAGCTACGGGTTTGTTATTGTCATTTTGGACCGTCTACATGTTCTGTATCCATTCATTCATTCTTTCATTCATTCATTCATTCATTCATTCATTCATTCATTCTCTCGCTGAGTCTTCACTCTATCATCCATTCATTCGTCAAGTCATTTCATTCTTTCATCCATTGCTCCTTTCAGTCATTCCAAAAATCGTTTTTGAATTCCTTTTGTGTACAGATCTTCATGAAATTTGGAGTTAATAAATATCAAATTTATTCTCCTTGTCTGAAGCTTGTCTTACACTCGTTTTAGTTGTAATGGTGGCAGTTATATCAGCGATTTCCTCGTATTGAAGACCTTAAGAAAACTTGATTGGTAATCATTGCAATTAACAAGCAGTGTAAAAAAATCATTCTTCATCATGGCTCGACAAAGATTCTTATTCATTGATGTACATTGTCCCTTATACAGGAGACCCCAAGACCGGCAAGACGTTTACCGTCGGGAAGGCAATTGCTGGTCATGTGCCAGCAGTTCATCATGCCGACTGGCTACAGATTGCCCTTGATCTGGCATGTGGAGTTCAGGTCATTCATAATAAAGGATACTTAATGAATGACCTGAAAGGAGACAACGCCTTGCTCTACATGCCACCCACAGGTTAGTCACCTTTCTTTTCTTTCTTTCTTTTTTTGTCTCTTTTTTTTTAATAGTGAAACTAATTTTATTCGGTCATTTATTAGCAGAAGTGACCAGTGATATCATTCTCCGACAGAGGGATCGTTAAGCAATACCATCACCACTATCATCATTGTTCTCAAAGTATGTCAGAAAAATGACACTGAAAAAAAATTGAAGTGCTTTCAGTCTGCGAAAAAAAAAATGGAGGCGTGGAATTTTTCAAAACTTCTGCATCTGCAGACTTGTTTTTGCTCGGAAAATCCACAACGTTCGCAAAAACGATAAACAATATGACGGTAACATGAAATTCTGTCTCTAGTGTAGCTGGAAAGATTTTGAAATTCTTCTCATCGGCCTTCGGACTTCACTGTGTACTTGTGCCATTTGAAGACAGTTCTTTCTGATTCTCCCCAGGTCATCGATGGCGGGCCAAGATCATCGACTTTGGTCTGGTAACCTCTAGGAGCGATCAGAACTTCACCCGATTCTGCGACCACGTCAAAGACAGGTACCGTCGAGGCGAGATCTATCGACACATCGCGCCTGAGGTTGCCCTCCACGACCAGCCCAAGAGCGTCCACAGCGATGTCTTCCAACTCGGCCGACTCCTCTGGGCCATGGGGATGTCGAGTGGCGACAAAGAACTGACCGACATCGGGGACGCCTGCCGGAGTTCCACGCCCGTCTATCGGCCTGCCATCGATGCCGTTGTCGACGAGCTGAGGGTGATGATGAAGTAAGCCACACTGCAGTCCATATGATGATTTTCAGACTTTGCTTTCAACTATTCTATAAACTGATACTAACAACATATTAGAAGATTCTCGTGCTAGATGTGATTATAAACAAAATGTCCTCAGTAATGTTATAGAGTGCATTGATATGCAGTTGGAACGCAGCAAAGTAACAGAAATCCGGGGGGGGGGGGGGTATGAATATAAACCATATCATGTTTATTTGGTGATATTATCCAGTTATCATTTGTTACAGGGATTAAAATCATTAGTCTATTTTCAAGCAAGTTCGTGCATAATAATTAACCCAAGCTGACTCGTGAAAGGTTTTTGCCCAACTAGGCAAAACGAACCAAACACATCGACCAACAAACAAAAGAATAAAATGGACTCCATTCTTAAATATGCAAATAATATACTAAAAGTTCGATTCAAGCAAAGTTTGTAAATCATTTATGGCTGCAGCGTCGAGGTAAGTATTTTGTATATATTTCTGCATTTTCTCCTAACATACTAATCTCGTTCTCAAACAGTTACTACAATGTATAGAAAACCTTGAAAGCAAACGAAGAGAATGAAAACAAATATATCAAAAAGCTCTTACAAGCGCTTAAATTGAGACATCTACAAACCTACTTGATGTCATCCGGGAATGGTCTTAATTCATCACGATGGGTTAAAATCGGGATCGCCCAATAAAATTTGAAGAAATTATTTGCATCTCAGGTATTCCAAAGAAAAATAGTAATGACAGGAATGAATGTAGTCACGCAAACCAACAAAAGGTCTACTCTAATGAATGTTAAAAAAAATGTCCTTAACATTTGAGAGCGTTTATCACAACCTCACTAGAAATTGGAGATGGAAAGATACAAGGTTGTCCATCACAGTGATAAGCGGGGCGGGGCTTGTCACACATTTCTTCAGAAAGATTGCAAATTATGTCCTTTCATAATCATCATTTTGATAAAAAATTCATTCTGATAATCCGGCTGCAGATGTGTATTCAGGATGCGAGAGTCAGACACCGTAGTATTGACTGACGATATCAAATTATTGGAAGATGTTACTTCAATGTTGTAATCAAAATTTTCTCAGTAATCGAGTGCAATGAACTGCAACTGGAATGCAGCAAATTAACATGAGTCTGGATGAGATATGAATAACCATAACATAGCTATTGGTGACATTATCCAGATTTAATTGGAATCACTGCTTAAAATCTTTAGTCTGCTCTGAAAGTTTATGTAACACAAGCTGACTGTGAAAGGTACTTCTTTATTGGCCAACTATAGGCAAAAGGAAGCTAAAATACATCAACCAGCAATCAAAGAATCAAAATCTATTTATGTGCAATTAACTCCACTCAAACAAAGTCTGGATATGGCTATAGAGTGTATAAAGGTAAGTACTTTGTACATATTTCTGCATTTTCTACTCCTGGGAAATCCTGTCATTCTATTGAAAAAAAAAAGTCCAAGGAAAGAGACTGCAAGATATCCGAAAAGCTCTAAAAACGTTTGAATTGACACGTCTGCAAACCTAGCTACGAGAGTTGAAATTCATCACAATGAGTATAAAACAGAATCGTCAATTATATGATTCGAAGAAATCATATTGTATCTTGTAGACGATTCAAAAGAATATACGACCTCAGAATACCACCCCTGTTGTGCAGGAAAACAATGCAATCAGGCATGCCAACACTAGTTCTATACCACTCTTATGAATGTTCAAAATTAGTCTCAACATTGGTGTTCACTTACAGTTGGAGATGGAAAGACACAAGGTTGTCCATCACAGTGATAAGCGGGGCGGGGCTTGTCACAACCCTGGTTTGCCTCCTCAAACGAATTACAAATCATCAATTTGGGAAAAAATGTCAATGTGGTAACGAGGCTGCCGATGTGTTCTCATTCAGGAGACGAGATGCAAAACATATAATATTCGGTAAATTTAATGCATCAGTCCTTTGATAGAAAAAGTCATTAAAACTGATAAATTGTTATAGGATAGCAGTTACAACGAGGATGTTCTCTATTTCCCAAAATTCAGTGCAATTACTTCCAATCATCCAAGTTGAAAGGCTGCGAAAAGGTTTTTCGATGTGTAGCATTACATTTAAATGAAAACCAGAATGCATCATTTGCGTATTTCCATTGCACAGGTAAGTAGATTGCATGCATTTTTTCACTTTCGCTGATCTACTAATTATTTCAAACTGCGAAGCAACTAATTGAAGTGCAAAAGGGTAAGAAAAAAAATGCTTTGCAAAAGTGATGAAACAATGCAAATCTAGATACTTACCTGTTCATTTCCTCAAAGGCACGGTGGTGCCCTCTTTTATATCAAGCTGACGATTCTTCAAACCCGGAAGTGTGATTCACTTGATGAAATTAAAAGTTAGCAGATGCGCAGTGTCTGAACTTACTTATAAGCTGCTCATTTAAATCATCTGCAGACGACATGGTATTAAGGGAGAAAGATAAGGCAAAATAAAAGCCACAGATTGATTTAGAACTAAATCTATGTTCAGTTTCACTGAAACTCAAACTGATGTCACCACTAAATTGGAGATGGAGAGATACAAGGTTGCCCATCACAGTGTCGAGCGGGGTGGGGCTTGTCACAAATTTGTTTAAATCATTCAGACCAAGCCTCTTAGCTTAGTCTATTTGTTAAAACTAAATTTGACGAAGATCTTTTATCAAAATTCGTTCATCCCAAGAGCAATTCCAGACTGGAACACACTCCCATCGACAGTCTCCAACATCACAAACAAAGACTCCTTCAAAGCAGCAATCCTACAGTACATCCAGGAGCAAAGCAACTAGACCCCACACTTCTCTCTCTCCGCGTACAACACCAGCGCACCCCCTGTCCGGTTGGCCCCTACTAAGGGGTGTTGGACAGTATACAAGAAGAAGAAGAAGAAGAAGAAGAAAAATGCAACAAGGAGATCGATTCTACCCAATATTATTGGCAAAGGGCTTTTGATTAACTATGATCGTTTGAGCAGTTGAAATATATGCTGTTTGTAAAGAACGAGTGGTTATATTTGAAATATTCAACACATCGAATATAATAATCGCGTATGGAAACTAAATCAGGGCTCTTTAACAGTCACAAATCTCCAAAGGAGCCAATTTTAACAATTTGAACTCCGTGTCTGACACTAACAATCTTTGATATGCAATATTACACTTCAACCAGAGTCTGCCAAGCACTTTCACATTCACATTCAGTTGAATAATTGTATGAATATTTGCACTCCCGCAAATCCACTATTTTTTCTCTATTAAGAAAAAAGAATCCTTGGAAGAGTTTTAAAGCACATCAATGTTCAATTACGAAGTGTTCAGAGTTGGAAATCCGGCATTGTATATCCCCGTCTCGAGTGCAAAATGAGATCGCAGACATGTAGATATGGTCAGAGGAAAAACTTGTAAAGGAAAAGTTGCTAACAACATCAACATCGTGAAGAAAAGAATATGGCAAAAACACTACTCAAAATATTTGAGTGTATTCTAAATCGAAAAAAAAAAATGCGAATAATCATCTTCCTTAAATTCTGTTTGGAGGTGGAGAAGATACAAGGTTGTCCATCACAGTGATAAGCGGGGCGGGGCTTGTCACAAACTTCACAAACTTCACAAACCTCGCACAGACCAATCACAATATTAGTTTCATCGAGTTGGTACGATTTGATCTAGTATAGTAACCAACTTACCGGACCACGGATTCCCGGTTAGAATACCACGCGCATACACTCCACGTGGCATTTTAGGACACTTTAGGATTACTTGATGATAATAATGATAATAATAAGGTCTTATTTACCCAGGGTAGCCTCTTCAGTGTTGCCACTGTTCTACCAGAGGGCCTTGCTATTATTATTACCCTAGCATTGCCAGGTACCCATTTATACACCTGGGTCGAGAGGGACATAGTGGGTAAAAACATCTTGTCCAAGGATGTAAGCACTGGGCGGGATTCGAACTCGGGTCCTCCGATCGGGAGTCGGGAGTCTTATCCACTACACCACAGCTCCCCCACTTAGTGTACTATTCAATCAATTTACTGGAAATATTGCGATATAGTCGTCCGAATTTTATATGTGGACATTTTGCACGACGCGGCGACACCAAGTTGCGCGCTAGGACCACTCAAATGACCACATCTTGTCAAACAATTGGCGAGATCAAGGTTACCCAAAAACAGAAATATTGCGATATATTTCCTTCTTTTCGAGGAGAATTGGATTTATCGTGAATTTAAATATATGACTTTGTTTGTATGTATTATCGTCCTTCTGGACTACCAACTTAGGAAATTTCGAAGTAATCAAAAGCCAACAAGTTCACACAAACGAACAAACAAACAAAGTATCAAGTTTTGGTTGAGCCGGACCATGGGAGAGGGACCAATGCGCATTTGAAACTTTATAAGTGATTTATCCTCGTGATCGAGTACATTATCCTAGTTCATACTGAATAGAAGTCATACAACAGATGAGCGGTATCTCCTCACGACTGTGCGCATTTTATATGTGGACGTTTTGCACGACGCGGCGACACCAAGTTGCGCGCTAGGACCACTCAAATGACCACATCCTGTCAAGCAATTGGCGAGATCAAGGCTACCCAAAAACGGAAATATTGCGATATATTTCCTTCTTTTCAAGGAGAATTAGATTTATCGTGAATTTAAATATATGACTTTGTATGTATTATCGTCCTTCTGAACTACCAACTTAGGAAATTTCGAAGTAATCAAAAGCCAGCAAGTTCACACAAACGAACAAACAAACAAATATCAAGTTTTGGTTGAGCCGGACCTTGGGAGAGGGACCAATGCGCATTTGAAACTTTGTAAGTGATTTATCCTCGTGATCGAGTACATTATCCTAGTTCATACTGAATAGAAGTCATACAACAGATGAACGGTATCTCCTCACGACTGTGCGCATTTTATATGTGGACGTTTTGCACGACGCGGCGACACCAAGTTGCGCGCTAGGACCACTCAAATGACTACATCCTGTCAAGCAATTGGCGAGATCAAGGCTACCCAAAAACGGAAATATTGCGATATATTTCCTTCTTTTCAAGGAGAATTAGATTTATCGTGAATTTAAATATATGACTTTGTATGTATTATCGTCCTTCTGGACTACCAACTTTTGAAATTTCGAAGTAATCAAAAGCCGACATGTTCACACAAACGAACAAACAAAGTATCAAGTTTTGGTTGAGCCGGACCAAAAAGACTGACATTATTATGTAATGGAATTCAAAATAACCGCTGAACTTCCCATGTGTTCGAAGCTCTATTTCATTGCATTCATTAAGGACTCCTCATAAAGTGCAGAAAGAAACCTTATCGATCATCGCTGTATATGTATTTTATCTGATGGGATTCAAAACATGACTAATTGCTACGCAAGATTTGAAAAAAAAAAAGTTACCACAACTTGAACATTGCGGATGAATTAAGAACCATTTATTTTTTTTTGGAACTACCATGGAGGTTGATGTTGACGCGAATATTTATTTACTTGAGCTACTGCAAAAGACACGTATCATTATTCGACAAGTACTATAACAAGTAACATTTTGAATGATATTGAGAAAAAAAAAGAATGACTTGTCAAAAGATGTGGTTGTCAAGGCTACATCTATAAATCATCTTACCATGAGTTCTCACAGAAGAGAAGACCAAAAAAAAAAAAAAAATAGCCCAGAAAGAGACTGGAGGTATACTCTCATTTTGCCGAATGGCAACATTGTGCTGTGTGACCTGGTCACATGATCTGGTCACATGATCCATTTGGAGAGCTGCCATTGGATGAAAATGAGCTAGTCAGGAGGAGAGAAGCACTGGCATCGAGGATGAATCCTGCGTATGAGAAGCCTAGGTGACGCGGATGTAGCCACTTTCGTCGTGCCCAACGACCAGCTTTGAAAGGAGACATCAAATTTCATCAGTTATCATTTTGCCCCTTGTACTACCACCCCATCTCTCTCAAGCGATAGTACAACAAAGAGTCGTCACCAGACTCCAGCGATGGACCATTCTCATCCTGCCCTACACTACTCTTCAACTATACATAAGTCAAGTTGATTTAGCATCTCATCGCCAGCGAGGTTTAGCAACACAGCAAGATCTTCTTTCGTCATGTCCCACTGTACTACCCTCCCTCCTGCTGTCCAAGATATAGAAATTATCTCTATCTCTCCATGTCACAGCGTTGGATGTCCGAACATTATCAGAATATCGACGTGTCCCATTGTACTACCAGACTTCCCGTAATGAGAAGAAGCTTGTTCAACATCAGTCTCGGACGTCCAGCTATGTCGTGCTAGTCACAGCTTGTCCCTTTGTACTACCATCTCACCCATGATGACAAGACAAAAATGTTCCCCTACATGAGTTCCTGACATCCAGCTATTCCAAGGTAGTCACTGCATGCCCCACGCTTCCGTCTACCGTTCCATTCCTCCCACATGCACTGACACACAAATTCCTCACCGAGTTTTTAAGTAGTTCTGATAGAGTTAATCAGACAAATGAAATGGTATACATTTTATAAGTTTCACCAAAATCGACCCTAAAACATATAAAAAAAGGAAGGACATTTTGAATTCATGTTTTCAACTAGCAGTAACGATATAGGCCACAACCAAGCAAATTACGTGTACAAGAATTGATAATGCCATCTCATTTCAAGTTGTGATTCCTGATGACTGTATTTTTCTTGTAAACATGAAGCTTGACGTTTTGTGAAAGTTCTTATTCTTTGGCCCAAGTATGAAACAGTTACTACAGCAGGCCTACACTATTCTGCTTGCTGACTACACTCTATATGTACAGTAGGCCTATACTTATTAAATCTATTAACATATAAAATTGCAATTCAACTTGTGTTCCTGCCCGTTCTTACATTAAACCTTTTTTTTTATACCTCCGCCACGAAGTGTCGCCGGAGGCATTATGCTTTCGGGTTGTCCGTCCGTCCGTCTGTCCGCAATGAATTTTGTGGACAGTGTAACTAAAAAACTGAGGTATCCTAATGAGATTCAGAGGTCAAGTGAAAATGTTAAAATTTCACTTTTTTATGCCTCCGCCACGAAGTGCATGGTGCCGGAGGCATTATTTCTCCATATCTTGCAAATGGTTCAAGGTATCTTAATGGAACTTAGTACATATGCATGTACTGACTAGCAGTTATCATCTATAGGGATTGTGGGGGTCATGGTTCAAAAGTCAGGGGTCAAAGGTAAAGATCATCTCCTCAATATTTCACTTTTCCCTCATTTATGCAGTACTTGCCAGATTTTTCTTCAAACTTGATATATACATGTATTACCCAATACAGATTCTGTGGGAAGTTTCTTGCCCAAAGGTCAAAGGTCAAGTGAAAGTGCTAAATTTCACTTCTTCCTCCATATCACGAAAGTGACTCAAGGTATCATCATGAAACTTAGTACATATTTATGCATGTTCTACCTGACAGTGATTCTCTCTGGAATTTTAGGGTCATAGGGTGAAAGATCCAGGGTCAAAGGCCAAGTTAAAATGCAAAAAAAAAAAAAATACTATTTGATACTGAAATAATACTTTTTCTCCATACCTTGAAAGTTACTCAATGCGTAGACTTATAAGAGGGTCAAAAGTCAAGTGAAGATCCTCAAATCCCCAAATACCTGCACTCTTTATAGGCAGTAAAGCCATCCATCCAATCAAACCTAGTTCAAGGAAAGTGAACATTCAGCTCATTTTGTGACAAACCTGTCATTTACATATTTTACCAATTATGTGAAACTATCATCACACATTGCCAAGATATTGGACTATAGACCTATAGAGAGAACCATGCATTCTTGTAATGTCCCTCTGTCCTACCAATTCCTCCTACTAGTCTCCCCATTTCCCTTACACCGTCTTTAAAAATATATCCCGGCACATCAAACTCTAGCCTCTTGTCTGTTTGCATTGTTGGTGATTCTTCAGCTGTCGTCCATGTAAACTAGAACAAGTTCATCCAAATACTATGTACGGATTGAGAGAATGCAGCAATATTACTTGAATGCCTCAGTAAAATTGAGGGGAATCCATTCAAAAGTTAGAAAATTGTAATCAGGGCCACCATCGCTGGATAAGAAGACTACATCAGTTTATGACATCACTGTGCACAGGACAATGCAGTAAAGAAAATTTATAATAGAGAATGCCACAATTTTTTTTTGGGGGGGGGATGAAAAGTACATTCTGTAGAATTATTCCCTCTACTTTCAGAAAGCAAAGCCAAGTGCTTTTTCATTTTGCTAGAAATATAGAAATAACATGAAACTATGTTCATATTTTCTTTATATCGTCCTACAATGATGTTAGAAACTGTTGTAGTCTTCTCATCCATGACAGCAATGGCGGCACTAGACAAACTTTAAAAAGTCAGCTCTTGAACGGATTGTCCTATTTTCCTCAAACTTTCACTGATTTGTTCTACCGATACCATTATACTAAATTCACTCAATCCAGACATACATTTGGAGGAACTTGTTCCGAAAGCATACAATATATTCTATGAACTTCGGTTTTTAAACGCATGGTCAAATTTTAGCCAAACGTGTTGGGAGAATATTTCTTTGCGACAGGGGATAAAAAGAAATGGCACATGCACCCAGACGGTCAAAAATATGTACACAAATACCATCTTCTTCCCCAGATCCAGAAGTATTATACAACCAAGTCCAATTGCAGTCGGATTCCCGTAAAGAGGTTAAAAATACTATATACATGTATAAGAAAAGGAATTAGGAAGGAGGAGGGAGAAGAGGGAGAAGAAGAAGAATTTGGTAGTGGTTGGATGAAACAACTCAAGGCTGTAAGTTAGGATGGTGTCCATAATATTCTTAAAGAGTAACATTTTCATATTTTCCTATATGAAAGTGCAGGATCTGGTTTTAGCCGAAATCATGCAGTGTGAATCATTCTCTTCTTCAGGGACAGGGGATACAAAGTTATTTATATCCGCCAGCAAAATTAATGAGGAACGCATAGTGAAATCTTAATATGGGACCCTATTTTTTTTAATTTTTTTTATTAAAGCAATGCCCAACAGCCGAAAGCTTGTCCACTGGTAAGAAAATGTATTTGGAACCAGTCAGTTGATTAGTTTCTTACTACACTGTGGTCCAGTGAAAAAATTATTCGTAATTTATATCACTGTATACCGACGTATTGAAGTTGGTTTGACCTCCGGATCAATAACAATGTACGCTTGTTTTAAATGACCCATCCATATTAATTATTATTCTACCTAACCCATTAAAAATGTCCGTTTCATGAGGTGTCGCAGGGTTGTTGTTGTTGTTGTTGTTTGTTTGTTTGTTTGTTTGTTTGTGTTTTTTTTTTTGGGGGGGGGGGGATGGGACCGTGAGTGTCTCCAGATGAATGGCAACGCGCCGAGACGGGAAGAATCTAAGACTTCTTTAAAAGAATTCATTAGTGTTTGGATTTTTCCCCCGATTTTTTATTCTTTCTCTTTTTTTACAAGCAAGCTCCCCCCCCCCAAAAAAAAAAGAAAGAAAAAAAGAAAAAAGAAAGAAACGGTTCCCGCGGCCCCTGTAAAATGTGATGTTTGATACACACACATACACATGAAATTTACAGATTTCTTGATAATAAGTTGATTTTATCGTGTATAAGGCTATCATCCAAACGAAAGTTTACCTGTGACTCCGACACCCACATATTGCCAGGGACTTGACTACGATCCAAGTAGCCCTGTGTCTACTGACAACTTACACGAGAACACCTCCGTTGTGTGAAACAAGTGAGAGAAAAGTTGTCGGTTCGAGGTTGTTAGAACGAACATGTTCCTTATAAAAAAAATGTGTCAGGGACGGATCCATCTGGAATTCCGTAAAGGGGGGGGGGGGGGCCTTTACAAAATTGAAGGGGCGAACGTGCCCTCCCCCATTTTTTTTTCTTTGTATTTCTTTTGTTTAAACAAAAAATATATATAAATAAATAAATAAAAATAAAGAGGGGGCGCGAACCCGTTGCGTCCCCCTCCGGATCCGCCACTGTGTGTACATCTGCATTTCCGGACATCATGCAAGAAATTATGTGTGGCAAGCCGAATGGAGAAAACAATCCAATCAGTCTCCCTTCCCTTTAGAATTTGTTTTACACAATGTCCTTTCCTTCATTGCCAAATCATGTTAATATGATACGATTGGATTTCAAGTGAATCGAAAACTATTTGAAAAAGAAGAAAGACAAAGAAGAGAGCTTTACAGTGGTCACGTGACCGAAATGAGAACAGGGCCCCGTTGCTAGAAACTTTGCGTTTAAACGCAACTTGCAACTGATTGTCACTGGCCAATCAAATTCATTGTTGCATGCATGTCTTCTTAATAGGGCAGACCCTGAGCCAATCAGAATGGTTGCTTCAAAATTAGCAATTATTTGCAATTAATTGCAACTTTCTTGCAACGGGGCCCAGGTGATCGTACTAGTGGCGGCTACGAAAGGAGCTAAAGGTAGGATCGAGTTTTCGGATCGACCTCCAGGGCCCCGTTTCATAAAAGATGTTAGGATGACAACTTTTGCTGGAATGGCAACTTCCAATAGCAACAGCCAATCAGGAAGCTGGATTCTTGTCGTTACCATGACAATTGCCATTCCAGCAAAGAGTTGTTATCGTATCAACCTTTTATGAAATGGGGCCCAGGTGTTTGCATATGGAATTAATGCTCGTTGTATAAAATTCCCTCTTTTTTTTTTTCTTTTTCTTTTTTTTTGAAAGGGACCATAGGCAGTGGATTGCTTAGCAATGCCGTGCTTTAGGCCACTAATACTGATGATGCAAATGTATTCAAATCGGCCTAAAATACATTTCACTCCTTTGAGGAAGTATTATACTAAGGTGAAAAAAAAAATCTACAGTGATAGGATAGACTAGCCGGCCGTATAACTGCACTGAATTAGATTTAAAAGCAACTGATTGGCTTCCTTGCAGATATGACATGGGATATTAAATTCAATTATTGTAACTTCCATTAATTCATAATAATCTTTGTGAAACCTGTCCAGGAAAGTACATAGCATATCAAATATGGATATAATGTTACTCATTAAGTCACACGTAATGACGAATGGCGCTATGTAGCTGAAATTATGCTCTCATCGCCGACAGTTGTCGGTGCTGACAAGCGTTGATGAAACACCCCCCTGTCTTACGTAGATGTCGAACTCCCAGACACTCATGCTATAGCTTCAGCTTCCGATTTGTTTTTCTGAACAACGAGAGAGATTTAAAAATAAAAAGCTGAGCACAGTGCTGTGAAAATATTACAGAGGAAAATAATGCAGGTAGACGTTGGAGCAAGCTGTAGGCCCAGGCCTACTAAGAAATAAGATAAAATGCCATCCTTTCAATTCAAAATTATACGCGGGACCTACGCGAGAAAATGGGGTAAACAAAGGGCCTGTTTCATGAGAAGGTTTACAATTATGGTACAAGACGTCATTGAAAGCAGTAACTACTGTAACCGACCAATTATTTTAAGCTGTCCCTTTGGTAACTAGACCTATACTTTAGAGCTTACGATTGCTGCAAAGATAGATGTACACCGTATCTATGGCCTACAGCAGCAGATTTCGCCCGGAGTAGTTTTTCTCTACCTCAGTTCCCATGGCTACTACTAATTGTGAGGTCATCCCTGGTGACAGCGCACTCATGCGCGTTGTGCGCAGTATGCTCCATCTAAATTGCTGCCTACTTACACGGGAAAGTCATGACTCGTGCGCATCATCAGCGCGCCTTAGTGCAGCTATGCGCTACGCGCTAGCTAGCTATGGTGATACCGGCATGTAAACAAACAACTCTCTTTTCGTCCTGACATATTTATCGCAAGGTTCTCTGAACGATCTTGTGGTCGATTATTGTCACTTTGTCACGGAAATCGAGTGCTTTCGTATCTCAAACAGGTTAGTTTATGCTTTTTTAGTGCCCGTTTGTATTCAGACCAAAAGTGGGCAAAAAAGAAAGAAGAATTTTTCAGTAATTCGACCTGAAAGGTTCATCATGCACCAGCACCATTGTCCATGATCATCATGACATTGGTATGTTCTAGGCCCTAGGATCCTACATGCAAAACATACCAGGCCAGAAAATAACTTGTATACTCGATGCCTCTGTAACAATAAAAGTATCCCGTTCTAGATTAGGGGCGTGTATAATCACTCTTTGGTAACAGATCTTGTGTACTTTGTCTAACGTTAGTGGTAGAGACATGACAATAACTTGCCGATAGCCTATGTAACCGTGTGAAGTGTAATGACACACTCACAGTCACACTCACAGTGCATTCTCACAGTCGCTAGACTATATAAGTATAGTATAGGGGCCTAAACGTTACGTAGCCCGACCAGACGCCGTTCAAAGCACGGCGTTGTGTATACAGCGACAGGGCTGTGTATAGTTATCGCTATAAAAATGCCTAATAATGGCGTTAGAGACATTGAAAAAGGTAACGTCTTTAAGAATATCTGGGAAAGTATGATACTCAAATTTGCATGGTTTACATTGTCCTGACTACAGCAATGCACGTACACGTCCCAAGAGTGTCGACGTCTATTCAAGTCATTTTAGACCTCTCTAGAGACTATTTTAGAAGTCTAGCGCCTATTAATCTAGGGTGTCTACTAGTAGATAGTCTACTAGTAGTAGATAAAATCATATGGATTCCAAAATGAAATTAAACAGTCAAAGAGACAACATATTCTTATGGTTTACCTATCGGGATTTGCAAAGATTATGACCACGAATACATCTGTAACAGTTAGAAAAAAGGTTGCATGACAGACGTTCAAAACATTAAAACATATGCCTAGAAGATCTACACATAACATGGACCCGGAGACTACGAGATTTAGAATATTGCCGATGTACTATTGTTGCATTTTTGATAACAGTATGACAGTAGGCCTACAACAGTGTGACGTCTTCTTATGTTAGGCAAGGAAGATGGTATTTGGTATGGTTGAGGGGTCTAGATATCGCGCACGAAAATTTGAAATGCTCTTATAATAGAAGTTATTAATATACTTGGTTAGGGTCCTCCTGAATACTCCCACTGGAGTCTTAACTGGAGGTGCCGGAGGGTGGACGTTTAAACAATTATTCCATTAAGTAACATCTCTTTAGGTTAAACTGAATCAGTTTGCGTAAGGATGGCCATTCATCCTGCCCTTCAAGAGAAAGAGAGAGAGAGAGGGAAGAAATATTTGATTGTCGAACGTATTACTCATGGATAGATAGAAAACCTACTACGACGTACGGATCAGCCTTCAAAATCGAAGGTTGGTGATACATAGAACTTAAAGGATACACACTTTTTACTATTCGCAGTATGTCTGAGTCTGACGTGCAACCTGCCGTGGATTCCCGCCCGGCCTCGCCGCGTGGACGCCAAACAGCCGTATATCTCGCAGGAGAACTGCTTCTTAAAAGCGTGCGAGATTCCTTGGAGATAGAACAGTACAAGGAACGGCTTGGGGTAAGTAGGCTTGTGTAGATCTCGATTAACTACAATAATTCGTATGAATAATAATAAAAAATGATAATATATCAATTTATAAAGCGCAAAACCTGTAGAACCTATAAGAAATTTCATAATGAACGTTGGCAAACTGAAACGTGTAACACTCTATTTGAGTTTCTCATAGGAAAAAAAAAAATCGGTTACCAAAATCAATTCAAGCTCCCGGAGAACTTTATCAACCGGGTTTCTATAATTTTAATTTGTATCTAGTCTTCGTCCAAGCAGAACAAGATTTGTATACTCTTTTTACTTAGAAAACTATACAAATTATAAACTGCCCATCTATTTGCAGGACATTAATACAGAGATATCATTGCCTTTTCCATATTAGGAGCTGAACGGCAAACTACACCTTGCTGAGAGGCGACTGTTCATGGCAGAACACGAGGCAGGAGCTTTAAACGCTCTTGCCAAAATGGCGTGTGGCTCTTTAAGAAGAGCCGAACGAGCAGAAGAGGAATTCGGACTTGCCGAAGAGAGAGCGAGACTTGCCAAGGCTGAGGCGAGTCAGGCGGCTGAGCGAGAGAGACTTGCCGAGGCTGAGGCCAGTCAGGCGGCGGAGCGAGTGAGACTTGCCGAAGCCAGGGCGAGTCGGGAGGAGCTACGAGCGAGACTTGCCGAGGCTGAGGCGAGTCAGGCGGCGGAGCGAGTGAGACTTGCCGAAGCCAGGGCGAGTCGGGAGGAGCTACGAGCGAGACTTGCCGAGGCTGAGGCGAGTCAGGCGATGGAGCGAGAGAGACTTGCCGAAGACAGGGCGGCTCAGGCAGAGGAGAGGGCAAGACTCACCGAGGCTGAGGCGAGTCAGGCGGCGGAGCGAGAGAGACTTGCCGAAGACAGGGCGAGTCAGGCCGAGGAAAGGGCGAGACTCGCCGAGGCTGAGGCGAGTCAGGCGGCGGAGCGAGAGAGACTTGCCGAAGACAGGGCGGGTCAGGCAGAGGAAAGGGCGAGGCTCACCGAGGCTGAGGCGAGTCAGGCGGCGGAGCGAGAGAGACTTGCCGAAGACAGGGCGAGTCAGGCCGAGGAAAGGGCGAGACTCGCCGAGGCTGAGGCGAGTCACGCGGCGGAGCGAGAGAGACTTGCCGAAGACAGGGCGAGTCGCGAGGAGCTACGAGCGAGATTCGCCGAGGCTGAGGCGAGTCGGGCGGAGAAAAGGGCGAGATTCGCCGAAGCCAAGGCTAGTCGAGCCGAGGAGAGGGCGAGACTTGCCGAGGCGCGGGCAAGTCGAGCTGAAGAAGGGAGGAAGATCGCCGAGGAAGATGTTCGATCTGCCGATGAGAGAGCTTGGCAGAAGGGTAAGCAGGCAATGGAGGCAGAGGAGAAGATTCGACAACTCCAAGACAAGATGCAGACCCTAGAGACGGAACTGGCTGAAGCCAGGAGGCAAATAAACCTTGCCTCTCACCGTGCACAGGTAAGGTCTTAGATATTTAGCCAATAACGACTCATCGTGTGCCTAAGTTAAGATACTGTATTAATACTGCATAACAAATTATTGTGTCTTTTGTCATAATGTTTGTGGTCAGTGCCCTTAGAGCAGTTTATATCAGTGGCAAGCTTTGAAGTAGCTTCTTCTTAATTAATGTAATGCCAGAAATATGATAATGTGCATCGATTCATTCTCATCTAATTCTCTTCATTTAGGGTCACGATTCTCGTGGTTTCGTGGACGCTTCTGCTCTGGCTAAATGGTGAGAAAACACTGTAATTTTTTATTGATTCTTTGCACACCTTCGACCCTATCTTATTCTGAATTTCATTTGCTTGAACAGAAATCAAATATCTGAGATTCATGTTTTCCCAATATCTCAAGGCGTTCAGTCACCTCTTTTTTTTCTATCTATTGATATACATCTTTTCTTCATCACAACTTTTCTATGTTTCAGACAACCACAAAAGACTATTTTGAACAATCCCAGAAAATGTTTCCAGAGAGATCAAACAGCGAAAACATTCATTTTAGAAAACAATTTAGCAAAATTCTAGGCAATCAAAACTTACTTCTGTATCTTTAACGCATTTCTTAAATTATCAGGTCATCTCAAACTCCTACAACATCTCAGTCCAGCACCCTTCTTAGTTCCTCCTCCAACTCCTCCTCCACCTCCTCCTCGTCTACATCCTCACCAAGTCCCCCTGGTTTCCCCATCGTCTGGCGGTTCCATACATCAAAGACCGAATCCTCTCTGTAAGGACACACACACACACACACACACACACACACAGAGCACCTTGAATATTTCTGTCAGTGAACATTTTACTGAATCAGAATCAACATACGCTTCAATAATCTTAACATTTTTCGAACTGTTGCATGTGAAGCATCAGTTAATGAACAAACTCTACGACCACACTCAAACAATTGAGAAACATTGAAAGTGTGAACACACAAACACAAACACGAATGCAATATGATGAGTTGTCTTTCGACAAGAATTGATTACACTTAGCATCAGTCTTTCTAGTAAATACGATCAATGACGATGTTAACGTATACATAGCATATAGTCCTTAGTACCGGAGCACTTCATGAATTTTGTTAGAATGGTAATAAAGCAGAACTGGAGAGTCCTCGTAGAAAATCCGAGATTAACAACTGAACACAAAAAGTAGCCAACGTTTTCTCCTTGTTTTCTTTAGATCTCCTTCTGGACCATCTCTGCAAGGTGCAGTAAGTGGAGCCGTTGCCAGGGGCAACGGTGCATCATCATCATCATCCTTACCTTCGACATACGTGTGGGACCTGGCCGATCTGAAGCCATTCACCGTCTCGGGCGGTCCGACCATCTTGGGGAGCGGGTGCTACGGCACCGTATACTTACATCGCCACCGCTCCTCCGGCACACCCATCGCCGTGAAGACCATGATCCTACCCGACTGTCCCCGGGCAATGAAGGCCAAGGTAACCAGCACTCTCCACAGTGGTACAATTTTCTGTCGAAATCTTGAAAAAGTTTATATGGGCATTTCCGTGAGTTGTGCGACATGACCACCAAAATTTTACCCGCATATTTCAGGACAACTGATAATCTTACTTTGTTAGCCATAGTTTGAAGTGTGTGAAACCAACTTTACCTTTAAGAAAAGTTCCATTTTGTGCATTTTTATACCTTTTGAAGCCAGAAAGCACTTTTTGACCTAAAAATCCCTAAAAATGCATTTTTGTTGCTCTTTGTGATTATTTTTTATATTTGAGGCTCAAATCAAACTTTGTTTGGTTTTACAAATCAAAAATATATTAATCTAGCAGAAAATAAAGTGGAGACCTTGATATAAGATATGTACTTCGGACACCAGCGTGCTCTTACATAGCTTGAGAAGCTGTTGTAACGTGAGTTACCGAAACATGAACTTTTTAACCTAGCAATTTTACTATGCCCAACTGAGACATGGTATTTTGGATTATCAAATAACTATGCAGCACACAACCAAGAAATATGATGGGACTTATAGTCTTTGCTTCAAATTCTCATAACAGAGGTCTTAAAATTGTAACGTGAGTTACCATGTAACGTGAGTTACCACAATGTAACGTGAGTTACCGACATGATTTTTCTTTAATGCCAAGAAATTATATGAAGGTTGTGATTGTAAGTAACCAATGAGTACATGATTACTGAACTCTTGTATTAAGATTCTATTTCCAGTATATTGTTATTGTCTTGGTCTCTCTCTATCACCAAACCAAGTGGTCTACATGTACAATGTATTAATTACACATGTTAATCACATGTTAACTTCTGAAAGAAACTGTTCCATATTTACTATTTAATATTACAGTGCATGTATACTGATCTGTTACGAAAGGGTTTTAGTTGTTAAAAGACATTTCTTCTAAAGCTGCATGGACCTTGTTCCAGCAAATTATCCTGATTGGGATAATCACTGCATGATTACTCTTGAAAAGTTCTTGTTTTTGTAATTCAAGTGATTACTATTTGACATTTCATAGTTTATACCTACCTGAATAGACCAAAGCCATTGTTTATGAGACTGAAACATTTACTTGTATGAACAATTTTAAGATTGGAGCTCACTTCCTGCTGTTTTTTCATAGATTTTTGAGAACTGAACATTGTGAATTTGACACGCTTATGTGATTTATACTATTCTACTCTGAGGTTTTAGCTATATTGTTGCAAAATCCTACAATGAAACTTTTCCATGTTTACTATAATTTACTTTACATGCTGATCTATTACCAAAAACTTGTTGAATGTGAACCTCATTATCAGACATTTTCTTTAAGAGCTGGACAGTCATGTACCTTAAAGCAAACTATGAACATTTTGTGATATGAATAGTTAGCCTCCTGATCACAAAATATTTACTATTCATGTTTTTCACTGGGATTTACTGCTTCAGTCTGCTTGATTACTCTAGAAAATACTGGTATATACTTTTTACATGTATGTACAATTTAAATAATGGCTACTTGACATTTCATAGACCAAAGCCATTGTTTTTTAAAGGGAAGATAAACCCCAAGAACAATGTGGATTGAGTGAAAGCAGCAACATTAGTAGAACACATCAGTGAAAGTTTGAAGAAAATCGGACAATCGATGCAAAAGTTATGAATTTTTAAAGTTTTGGTGTTGGAACCGCTGGATGAGGAGACTACTAGAGGTTATGACGTATGAGTGGACTACAATATCAAGAAAGTATAAAGAAAATACTACAAAAATCCATTTTTCAGGAAAATTACAAATTCCATCAACTTGATATTGACATATGTTAAGAGTAGCAATTATTCCCCCTGCTTTCTGAAAGCGGTTGGTCCACTGCTCTTTCATAATTCTAGAAAAGTGAATTTTTGTTGAATATCCTTTATATTTTCTTTGTATTGTTGTCCACTCATACGTCATATCCTCTAGTAGTCTCCTCATCCAGCGGTTCCAACACCAAAACTTTAAAAATTCATAACTTTTGCATCAATTGTCTGATTTTTCTCAAACTTTCACTGATGTGTTCTACTAATGTTGCTGCTTTCACTCAATCCACATTGCTCTTTGGGTTTACCTTCCCTTTAAGGCTAAAACATTTATGAACATGTTTTATTAAACTGATCAATACTGGTAGCAGATAACTAAAATTTATCTGCAGTTTCTGTAATTCAAGTCTAACTTCTGTACCAGTTTCGTATAAGAATTTGTAAACAAATCAAACATACAAACAATTGATTATTGAGTAATTCAAACAATTATCAAATAATTGGAATATGAATTGCATTGTTTAAAAATTAAATAATTTATTGAAATATTTCATTTCTGAACCTTTAAACTCTCCACAGACTATTTAAATGTACAGGTCTCTAGTCTCGTGACTCAGTGTATTAAATGGAATTAGTTTATGGATGACTTGTTTTATCTAGATAGCCTGAAATCCATTTAAATCTAGTAAAATAAAAAAAAACAATCAAATCAAATTCTCAATTAAATCCTCAATTTCTGATGTATTTGTTAACTGGAAAAGAGTGTTATTTAATGAAATAGACTCTGTTTCATATCATTTTGTTGAACACAATTTTTGTCTCAGTACAAATGAAAGCTTGGAAAACGACTCAATTAAAAATGAAATTTATCTTCAAGTTGGTATTCTAAATGTAAAGTTTCCTGCCTTTTGGTAATCTCATGAATAAAATGGGATTAATTACTATCAGATCAATGTTCAAATCAATTTAGATTCTTTTTATTCATGGAGTTTGTTTGTGAAAAAAAAAGTTGTCTTGGTAAGTTTTCTTTGGATTATTAAGACAAAAAATCATCTTGTGATCATGTGGACAAACTGTAACGTGAGTTACCGTAACGTGAGTTACCGCTTCACATGACGATACCTGGAGAATGTAAGACAATTTGAATTTTTACCATACTCGGTGATGTATGTTGTTAGTCCATGACTTTGACACAATAGACTTTAAAGTCTCTCTGTTTCTTGTTTGAGGAAACTTTTGAATATAAGACATGCCAAATTTTTGCATGTCCAAATTATGTAACGTGAGTTACCGACATTTGTAGTGTTTTTTCTCATAGTTCTCATAAGAGTCTGTGGATGTAATGTTGCTGTGCGGTAGGATGGAGGTGCATGATACTCATTCACATATAGTAACTCATATCACTTATTAGGTTTTAAGGATATTGATCTCGACAACCTAATTTTGAGTTCAAAATGTAACGTGAGTTACCGTGGAAATGCCCATATGAACATTTACTATGCAGGAAAAGTATATACAAATAAACAAATTGCTCAATAGAAATAGAAAGATTACGGATATTTAGAAAGATAGTGCATGCATCTCGGTAAAATCCTTTAAACTGTGACAGACATTAATTCATTGCGTGACATTATGGTATAAATCAGTTTGTTACTTGTCATCCTTGTATATCAGGTGCAGAAGATCGCTAGGGAAGCCTCTCTTCTGGACTTGTTCGGTCGAGAGGAGTTCTTTCCCCAATATCTTGGCTGCCTCGAGGTCCGGGTCGGTTGCGTGGGTCTGGCGATGGAGTTTGTTGGTAAATAAATCTTTGCACGTCCTTAATTCTCTTTATCAAGTTTTTGTACCAAGCAGCTACGGGTTTATTATTGTCATTTTGGACCGTCTACATGTTCTGTATCCATTCATTCACTCATTCACTCATTCATTCATTCATTCATTCATTCATTCATTCTCTCGCTGAGTCTTCACTCTATCATCCATTCATTCGTCAAGTCATTTCATTCTTTCATCCATTGCTCCTTTCAGTCATTCCAAAAAATCTTTTTTGAATTCCTTTTGTGTACAGATCTTCATGAAATTTGGAGTTGATGAATATCAAATTTATTCTCCTTGTCTGAAGCTTATCTTACACTTGTTTTAGTTGTAATGGTGGCAGTTATATCAGCGATTTCCTCGTATTGAAGACCTTAAGAAAACTTGATTGGTAATCATTGCAATTAACAAGCAGTGTAAAAAATCATTCTTCATCATGGATCGACAAAGATTCTTATTCATTGTTGTACATTGTCCCTTATACAGGAGACCCCAAGACCGGCAAGACGTTTACCGTCGGGAAGGCAATTGCTGGTCATGTGCCAGCAGTTCATCATGCCGACTGGCTACAGATTGCCCTTGATCTGGCATGTGGAGTTCAGGTCATTCATAATAAGGGATACTTAATGAATGACCTGAAGGGAGACAACGCCTTGCTCTACATGCCACCCACAGGTTAGTCACCTTTCTTTTCTTTCTTTCTTTCTTTCTTTTGTCTCTTTTTTTTTATAGTAAAACAAATTTTATTCGGTCATTTATTAGCAGAAGTGACCAGTGATATCATTCTCCGACAGAGGGATCGTTAAGCAATACCATCACCACTATCATCATTGTTCTCAAAGTATGTCAGAAAAATGACACTGAAAAAAAAAAATTGAAG
The DNA here is from genome assembly GCA_033980235.1 of Diadema setosum. NCBI lineage: Eukaryota > Metazoa > Echinodermata > Echinoidea > Diadematoida > Diadematidae > Diadema > Diadema setosum. Next base: position 36,676,807 of record CM067068.1, on the reverse strand, counting down.
TGCTTTCAGTCTGCGAAAAAGAAAATGGAGGCGTGTAATCTTTCAAAACTTCTGCATCTGCAGACTTGTTTTTGCTCGGAAAATCCACAACGTTCGCAAAAACGATAAACAATATGACGGTAAAATGAAATTCTGTCTCTAGTGTAGCTGGAAAGATTTTGAAATTCTTCTCATCGGACTTCGGACTTCACTGTGTACTTGTGCCATTTGAAGACAGTTCTTTCTGATTCTCCCCAGGTCATCGATGGCGGGCCAAGATCATCGACTTTGGTCTGGTAACCTCTAGGAGCGATCAGAACTTCACCCGATTCTGCGACCACGTCAAAGACAGGTACCGTCGAGGCGAGATCTATCGACACATCGCGCCTGAGGTTGCCCTCCACGACCAGCCCAAGAGCGTCCACAGCGATGTCTTCCAACTCGGCCGACTCCTCTGGGCCATGGGGATGTCGAGTGGCGACAAAGAACTGACCGACATCGGGGACGCCTGCCGGAGTTCCACGCCCGTCTATCGGCCTGCCATCGATGCCGTTGTCGACGAGCTGAGGGTGATGATGAAGTAAGCCACACTGCAGTCCATATGATGATTTTCAGACTTTGCTTTCAACCATTCTATAAACTGATACTAACAAAATATTGGAAGATTCTCGTGCTAGATGTGATTATATACAAAATGTCCTCAGTAATGTTATCGAGTGCATTGATATGCAGTTGGAACGCAGCAAAGTAACAGAAATCCGGGGGGGGGGGGGTATGAATATAAACCATATCATGTTTATTTGGTGATATTATCCAGTTATCATTTGTTACAGTGATTCAAATCATTAGTCTATTTTTAAGCAAGTTCGTGCATAATAATGTAACCCAAGCTGACTCGTGAAAGGTTTTTGCCCAACTAGGCAAAACGAACCAAACACATCGACCAACAAACAAAAGAATAAAATGGACTCCATTCTTAAATATGCAAATATACTAAAAGTTTGATTTAAGCAAAGTTTGTAAATCATCTGTGGCTGCAGTGTAGAGGTAAGTATTTTGTATATATTTCTGCATTTTCTCCTAACACACTAATCCCGTTCTCAAACAGCTGCTAAAGAAAAATCTTGAAAGCAAACGAAGAGAATGAAAACAAATATATCCAGAAAGCTCTTACAAGCGCTTAAATTGAGACATCTACAACGTGTACAAACCTACCTGATGTCATCTGGGAATGGTCTTAATTCATCACGATGGGTTTAAATCAGGATCGCCCAATGTATTTTTAACAAATCATTTTGCATCTCAGGTATTCCAAACAACGATAGTAATGACAGGAATAAATGCAGTCGCGCGAACCAACAAAAGGTTTATTCTAATCAATGTTCAAAAAATGACCTGACATAAATTGAGTGCGTTTATCACAACCTCACTAGAAATTGGAGATGGAAAGATACAAGGTTGTCCATCACAGTGATAAGCGGGGCGGGGCTTGTCACACATTCCTTCAGAAAAATTGCAAATTATGTCCCTTTATGATCATCAATTTCATGAGAATTCATTGTGATAATGTGGCTGCAGATGTGTATTCTGAATACGAGAACCACACACTGTAGTATTGACTGAAGATATCAAATTATTGGAAGATGTTACTTCAATATTATAATCAAAATTTTCTCAGTAATCGAGTGCAGCGAACTGCAACTGGAATGCAGCAAATAAACATGAGTCTGGATGAGATATGAATAACCATAACATAGCTATTGGTGACATTATCCAGATTTAATTGGAATCACTATTTAAAATCTTGATAGTCTGCTCTGAAAGTTTATGTAACACAAGCTGACTGTGAAAGGTACTTCTTAATTGGCCAACTGTATAGGCAAAACGAAGCTAATACATCAACCAACAATTAAAAGAATCAAACTCTATATTTATGTGCAAATAACTCCAGTCAAGCAAAGTCTGTATATCATTTGTGGCTAGAGTGTATAGAGGTGAGTACTTTGTATATTTCTGCATTTTCTACTACTGGGAAATCTTGTCATTCTATTAAAAAAAAAGTCAAGGGGAAGAGACTGCAAGACATATCGGAAAAGCTCTCAAAACGTTTGAATTGACACGTCTGCAAACCTAGCTACGAGAGTTGAAATTCATCACAATGAGTAGAAAACAGAATCGTCAATTATATGATTCGAAGAAATCATATTGTATCTTGTAGACGATTCAAAAGAATACGACCTCAGAATACCACCCCTGTTGTGCAGGAAAACAATGCAATCAGGCATGGCAACACTAGTTCTACTCTTATCAATGTTCAAAATTAGCCTCAACATTGGTGTTTTCTCACTTACAGTTGGAGATGAAAGACACAAGATTGTCCATCACAGTGATAAGCGGGGCGTGGCTTGTCACAACCCTGGTTTGCCTCCTCAAACAAATTACAAATCATCAATTTGGGAAAAATTTTCAATGTGATAACGAGGCTGCAGATGTGTTCTCATTCAGGATACGAGATGCAAAACATCATTATGATATTCGGTAAAATGCATCAGTCCTTTGATAGAAAAAATCATTAAAACTGATCAATCGTTATAGGATAACAATCACAACAAGGATGTTCTCTATTTCCCAAAATTCAATGCAAGTACTTCCAATCATCCAAGTTGAAAGGCTGCGAAAAGGTTTTTCGATGTGTAGTATTACATTTAAATGAAAACCAGAATGCATCATTTGCGTATTTCCAGTGAACAGGTATGTAGATTGCATGCATTTTTTTTCACTTTCGCTGACCTACTAATTATTTCAAACTGCGAAGCAACTGATTGAAGTGCAAAAGGGTAAAGCAAAAAGAAATGCTTTGCAAAAGTGAGGAAACAATGCAAATCTAGATACTTACCTGTTCATTTCCTAAAAGGCACGGTGGTGCCCTCTTTTATATCAAGCTGACGATTCTTCAAACCCGGAAGTGTGATTCACTTGATGAAATTAAAAGTTAGCAGATGCGCAGTGTCTGAGCTTACTTATAAGCTGCTCATTTAAAACATCTGCAGACGACATGGTATTAAGGGAGAAAAGTAAGGCAAAATAAAAGCCACAGATTGATTTAGAACTAAATCTGTGTTCAGTTTCACTCAAACTCAAACTGATTCTCCCACTGAATTGGAGATGGAAAGATACAAGGTTGTCCATCACAGTGTCGAGCGGGGTGGGGCTTGTCACAAATTTGTTTAAATCATTCAGACCAAGCTTCGTAGCTTAGTCTATTTGTTAAAACTAAATTTGACGAAGATCTTTTATCAAAATTCGTTTATCACAAGAACAATTCCAGATTGGAACACACTCCCATCGACAGTCTCCAACATCACAAACAAAGACTCCTTCAAAGCAGCAATCCTACAGTACATCCAGGAGCAAAGCAACTAGACCCCACACTTCTCTCTCTCCGCGTACAACACCAGCGCACCCCCTGTCCGGTTGGCCCCTACTAAGGGGTGTTGGACAGTATACAAGAAGAAGAAGAAGAAGAAAAATGCAACAAGGAGATCGATTCTACCCAATATTATTGGCAAAGGGCTATTGATTAACTATGATCATTTGAGCAGTTGAAATATATGCTGTTCGTAAAGAACGAGTGGTTATATTTGAAACAGTCAACACATCGAATATAATAATCGCGTATGGAACCTAAATCAGGGCTCTTTAACAGTCAGAAATCTCCAAAGGAGCAAATTTTAACCATTTGAACTTCGTGTCTGACACTAACAAGCTTTGTACAATCTTTGATATGCAATATTACACTTCAACCAGAGTCTGCCAAGCACTTTCACATTCACATTCAGTTGAATAATTGTATGAATATTTGCATTCCCGCAAATCCACTATTTTTTCTCTATCAAGAAAACAGAATCCTTGGAAGAGTTTTAAAGCACATCAATGTTCAATTACGAAGTGTTCAGAGTTGGAAATCCGGCATTGTATATCCCCGTCTCGAGTGCAAAATGAGATCGCAGACATGTAGAGATGGTCAGAGGAAGAAAACTTGTAAAGGTAACCAAAAGTTGCTAACAACATCAACATCGTGAAGAAAAGAATATGGCAAAAACACTACTCAAAATATTTGAGTGTATTCTAAATCGGAAAAAAAAAATGCGAATAATCATCTTCCTTAAATTCTGTTTGGAGGTGGAGAAGATACAAGGTTGTCCATCACAGTGATAAGCGGGGCGGGGCTTGTCACAAACTTCACAAACTTCACAAACCTCGCACAGACCAATCACAATATTAGTTTCATCGAGTTGGTAAGATTTGATCTAGTATCGTGACCAACTTACCGGACCACGGATTCCCAGTTAGAATACCCCGCGCATACACTCCACGTGACATTTTAAGACACTTTAGGATTACTTAGTGTATTATTCAATCAATTTACTGGAAATATTGCGATATAGTCGTCCAAATTTCATATGTGGACATTTTGCACGACGCGACGACACCAACTTGCGCGCTAGGACCACTCAAATGACCACATCTTGTCAAACAATTGGCGAGATCAAGGCTACCCAAAAACGGAAATATTGCGATATGCCTTCTTTTCAAGGAGAATTGGATTTATCGTGAATTTAAATATATGACTTTGTTGGTATGTATTATCGTCCTTCTGGACTACCAACTTAGGAAATTTCGAAGTAATCAAAAGCCAACAAGTTCACACAAACGAACAAACAAACAAAGTATCAAGTTTTGGTTGAGCCGGACCATGGGAGAGGGACCAATGCGCATTTGAAACTTTGTAAGTGATTTATCCTCGTGATCGAGTACATTATCCGAGTTTATAAACTGAATAGAAGTCATACAACAGATGAACGGTATCTCCTCACGACTGTGCGCATTTATATGTGGACATTTTGCACGACGCGGCGACACCAAGTTGCGCGCTAAAACCACTCAAATGACCACATCTTGTCAAACAATTGGCGAGATCAAGGCTACCCAAAAACGGAAATATTGCGATATATTTCCTTCTTTTCAAGGAGAATTAGATTTATCGTGAATTTAAATTTATGACTTTGTATGTAGGCCTATTATCGTCCTTCTGGACTACCAACTTATGAAATTTTGAAGTAATCAAATGCCGACAAGTTCACACAAACGAACAAACAAAGTATCAAGTTTTGGTTGAGCCGGACCATAAAGACTGACATTATCATGTAATGGAATTCAAAATAACCGCTGAACTTCCCATGTGTTCGAAGCTCTATTTCATTGCATTCATCAAGGACTCCTCATAAAGTGCAGAAAGAAACCTTAGCGATCATCGCTGTATATGTATTTTATCTGATGGGATTCAAAACATGACTAACTACGCAAGATTTGAAAAAAAAAAGTTACCACAACTTGAACATTGCGGATGAATTAAGGATCATTTATTTTTGGAACTACCATGGAGGTTGATGTTGACGCGAATATCTATTTACTTGAGCTACTGCAAAAGACACGTATCATTATTCGACAAGTACTAACAAGTAACATTTTGAATGATATTGAAAAAAAAAGAATGACTTGTCAAAAGATGTGGTTGTCAAGGCTACATCTATAAATCATCTTACCATGAGTTCTCACAGAAGAGAAGACAAAAAAAAAAAAAAATAGCCCAGAAAGAAACTGGAGGTATACTCTCATTTTGCCGAATGGCAACATTGTGCTGTGTGACCTGGTCACATGATCCATTTGGAGAGCTGCCATTGGATGAAAAGGAGCTAGTCAGGAGGAGAGAAGCACTGGCATCGAGGATGAATCCTGCGTATGAGAAGCCTAGGTGACGCTGATGTAGCCACTTTCGTCGTGCCCAACGACCAGCTTTGAAGGAGACATCAAATTTCATCAGTTATCATTTTGTCCCTTGTACTACCACCCCATCCCTCTCAAGCGATAGTACAACAAAGAGTCGTCACCAGACTCCAGCGATGGACCATTCTCATCCTGCCCTACACTACTCTTCAACTATACATAAGTCAAGTTGATTTAGCATCTCATCGCCAGCGAGGTTTAGCAACACAGCAAGATCTTCTTTCGTCATGTCCCACTGTACTACCCTCCCTCCTGCTGTCCAAGATATAGAAATTATCTCTATCTCTGCATGTCACAGCGTTGGATGTCCGAACATTATCAGAATATCGACGTGTCCCATTGTACTACCAGACTTCCCGTAATGAGAAGAAGCTTGTTCAACATCAGCCTCGGACGTCCAGCTATGTCGTGCTAGTCACAGCTTGTCCCTTTGTACTACCATCTCACCCATGATGACAAGACAAAAATGTTCCCCTACATGAGTTCCTGACATCCAGCTATTCCAAGGTAGTCACTGCATGCCCCACCCTTCCGTCTACCGTTCCATTCCTCCCACATGCACTGACACACAAATTCCTCACCGAGTTTTTAAGTAGTTCTGATAGAGTTAATCAGACAAATGAAATGGTATACATTTTATAAGTTTCACCAAAATCGACCCTAAAACATATATAAAAAAAAGGAAGGACATTTTAAATTCATGTTTTCAACTAGCAGTAACGATATAGGCCACAACCAAGCAAATTACGTGTACAAGAATATGATAATGCCATCTCATTTCAAGTTGTGATTCCTGATGACTGTATTACATTTTTTCTTGTAAACATGAAGCTTGACGTTTTCTGAAAGTTCTTATTCTTTGGCCCAAGTATGAAACAGTTACTACAGCAGGCCTACACTATTCTGCTTGCTGCCTACACTCTATATGTACAGTAGGCCTACTTACTAAATCTATTAACATATAAAATTGTAATTCAACTTGTGTTCCTGCCCGTTCTTACATTAAACCTTTTTTTTATACCTCCGCCACGAAGTGTCGCCGGAGGAATTATGCTTTCGGGTTGTCCGTCCGTCCGTGTGTCCGTAATGAATTTTGTGGACAGTGTAACTAAAAAAAGTGAGGTATCCTAATGAGACTCAGAGGTCAAGTGAAAATGTTCAAATTTCACTTTATTATGCCTCCGCCACGAAGTGCATGGTGCCGGAGGCATTATTTCTCCATATCTTGCAAATGGTTCAAGGTATCTTAATGGAACTTAGTACATATATGCATGTACTGACTAGCAGTTATCATCTATAGGGATTGTGGGGGTCATGGTTCAAAAGTCAGGGGTCAAAGGTAAAGATCATCTCCTCAATATTTCACTTTTCCCTCATTTATGCAGTACTTGCCAGATTTTTCTTGAAACTTGATATATACATGTATCATCCAATAGAGATTCTGTGGGAAGTTTCTTGCCCAAAGGTCAAAGGTCAAGTGAAAGTGCTAAATTTCACTTCTTCCTCCATCACGAAAGTGACTCAAGGTATCATCATGAAACTTAGTACATATTTCTGCATGTTCTACCTGACAGTGATACAAATGCATTGTTTGACTGTTATAAGCTATTAAAAATCAACGAATTATTCTTATTTAACTTAGGTCAATTCATGTATATGTATGATAACAATTTACTCCCACCTATCTTTGGTTCTATGTTTCAAAAAAATCAATCATTCCATAATTACCCCACCCGGCGTTCTAACGAGTTTCATTTACCACTTCTTCGAACGATTTTAGCAAAGAATACACTTATTTACACTGGACCAAATTATTGGAATTCCCTGAATCATAATTTAAAATCTTCTCCATCTATATACCCCTTTAAAAGGAGATTAAAGTCTTTTCTTTTACAATCTTATAATGACGACTCGCAGAATCAGATTAGTTAATAGGCTTACTCTGTTACTCATCCGCAATATCGGCATTGCCGTTCTCTTTATTATTCTAGCTATTGCTCAAGCCTTGATTATAAGATTTTCTTTAACCTATACTTTGCAGTTGAAGGGTTTGTTCTATATTCTTTTTTCTTCTTCTCTTTCTTCCTCAAACCTCCGAGGATCGTTGTCTGTGTTGCATATTCCTTTCTATTCTGTTACCTCTTTATCACGCTATAGTCATGTTCCCTCTTGTGTCGTCAAGTCTGTTTGTTTCTTGTTTTTCCTCCTACAAGTAGTCTTGTTGCTGTCCCAGTCCTGTTGCATGTTCATAACTCTGTTTGCTGTTGTTTTATGTATAACTGTTTGTTCGTCTGTCTCTTAGTGGGCTCCAAAAATTTTTTGTGACGAACTTTTTGTGCGGATTTTTTGCTGTTTTCAATTCAATTTTTACATCGGGCTTCTAATACAAGAGGGGCCCACACTCTACAAGCTCTGTCTTTTTAGTGGGTCCCTCCGTTTTTTTTTTTCTCACAATGCATATATTGAAAACCATTTCACTTTCGTTATCTTAGCACCTATTGCAATGTATCGCTACCGTTAAAAAATGTTTTCCTATTATTGTTGCCTTCTCTGTACAATTGTATGCATTGTTTTTGTCACTTAAGAAAGTGAGATTTGTGTTTGTATAATGTGGAAAAACGAACGAATATATATATGAACTTGAACTTGATTCTCTCTGGAATTTTAGGGTCATAGGGTGAAAGATCCAGGGTCAAAGGCCAAGTTAAAATGCAAAAAAAAAAAAAATACTATTTGATACTGAAATAATACTTTTTCCCATACCTTGAAAGTTACTCAATGCATAGATTTATAAGAGGGTCAAAAGTCAAGTGAAGATCCTCAAATCCCCAAATACCTGCACTCTTTATAGGCAGTAAAGCCATCCATCCAATGAAACCTAGTTCAAGGAAAGTGAACATTCAGCTCATTTGTGACAAACCTGTCATTTACATATTTTGCCAATTATGTGAAACTATCATCACACATTGCCAAGATATTGGACTTTAGACCTATAGGGAGAACCATGCATTCTTGTAATGTCCCTCTGTTCTACCAATTCCTCCTATACTAGTCTCCCCATTTTCCTTACACCGTCTTTAAAATATATCCCGGCACATCAAACTCTAGCCACTTGTCTGTTTGCATTGTTGGTGATTCTTCAGCTGTCGTCCATGTAAACTAGGACAAGTTCATCCAAATACTATGTACGGATTGAGAGAATGCAGCAATATTACTTGAATGCTTCAGTAAAATTGAGGGGAATCCATTCAAAAGTTAGGAAATTGTAATCAGGGCCACCATCGCTGGATAAGAAGACTACATCAGTTTATGACATCACTGTGCACAGGACAATGCAGTAAAGAAAATTTATAATAGAGAATGCCACAATTTTTTTTTTTGGGGGGGGGGGAATGAAAAGTACATTCTGTAGATTTATTCCCTCTACTTTCAGAAAGCAAAGCCAAGTGCTTTTTCATTTTGCTAGAAATATAGAAATAACATGAAACTATGTTCATATTTTCTTTATATCGTCCTACAATGATGTTAGAAACTGTTGTAGTCTTCTCATCCATGACAGCAATGGCGGCACTAGACAAACTTTAAAAAGTCAACTCTTGAACGGATTGTCCTATTTTTCTCAAACTTTCACTGATTTGTTCTACCGATATCATTATACTAAATTCACTCAATCCAGACATACATTTGGAGGAACTTGTTCCGAAAGCATACAATATATTCTATGAACTTCGGTTTTTAAACGCATGGTCAAATTTTAGCCAAACGTGTTGGGAGAATATTTCTTTGCGACAGGGGATAAAAAGAAATGGCACATGCACCCAGACGGTCAAAAGTATGTACACAAATACCATCTTCTTCCCCAGATCCAGAAGTATTATACAACCAAGTCCAATTGCAGTCGGATTCCCGTAAAGAGGTTAAAAATACTATATAAGAAAAGGAATTAGGAAGGAGGAGGAGGGAGAAGAGGGAGAAGAAGAAGAATTTGGTAGTGGTTGGATGAATTAACTCAAGGCTGTAAGTTAGGATGGTGTCCATAATATTCTTAAAGAGTAACATTTTCATATTTTCCTATATGAAAGTGCAGGATCTGGTTTTAGCCGAAATCATGCAGTGTGAATCATTCTCTTCTTCAGGGACAGGGGATACAAAGTTATTTATATCCGCCAGCAAAATTAATGAGGAACGCATAGTGAAATCTTAATATGGGACCCTATTTTTTTTTAATTTTTTTTAATTAAAGCAATGCCCGACAGCCGAAAGCTTGTCCACTGGTAAGAAAATGTATTTGGAACCAGCCAGTTGATTAGTTTCTTACTACACTGTGGTCCAGTGAAAAAATTATTCGTAATTTATATCACTGTATACCGACGTATTGAAGTTGGTTTGACCTCCGGATCAATAACAATGTACGCTTGTTTTAAATGACCCATCCAGTATATTAATTATTATTCTACCTAACCCATTAAAAATGTCCGTTTCATGAGGTGTCCAGGGTTGTTGTTCTTGTTGTTGTTGTTGTTTGTTTGTTGTTGTTGTTTTTTTTTGGGGGGGGGGGTGGGGATGGGACCGTGAGTGTCTTCAGATGAATGGCAACGCGCCGAGACGGGAAGAATCTGAGACTTCTTTAAAAGAATTCATTAGTGTTTGGATTTTTTCCCCGATTTTTTTTTCTTTCTCTTTTTTTACAAGCAAGCTCCCCCCCCCCCCCCCCCAAAAAAAAAAAGAAAGAAACGGTTCCCGCGGCCCCTGTAAAATGTGATGTTTGATACACACACATACACATGAAATTTACAGATTTCTTGATAATAAGTTGATTTTATCGTGTATAAGGCTATCATCCAAACGAAAGTTTACCTGTGACTCCGACACCCACATATTGCCAGGGACTTGACTACGATCCAAGTAGCCCTGTGTCTACTGACAACTTACACGAGAACACCTCCGTTGTGTGAAACAAGTGAGAGAAAAGTTGTCGGTTCGAGCTTGTTATAGAACGAACATGTTCCTTATAAAAAAATGTGTCAGGGACGGATCCATCTGGAATTCCGTAAAGGGGGGGCCTTTACAAAATTGAAGGGGCGAACGCGCCCTCCCCCATTTTTTTCTTTGTATTTCTTTTGTTTAAACAAAAAAAATATATAAATAAATAAATAAAAATAAAGAGGGGGCGCGAGCCCGTTGCGTCCCCCTCCGGATCCGCCACTGTGTGTACATCTGCATTTCCGGACATCATGCAAGAAATTATGTGTGGCAAGCCGAATGGAGAAAACAATCCAATCAGTCTCCCTTCCCTTTAGAATTTGTTTTACACAATGTCCTTTCCTTCATTGCTAAATCATGTTAATATGATACGATTGGATTTCAAGTGAATCGAACACTATTTGAAAAAGAAGAAAGACAAAGAAGAGAGCTTTAGGAGCGCATGCATATTCCTTCATTCTCGCTTACAGTGGTCACGTGACCGAAATGAGAACAGGTGATCGTACTAGTGGCGGCTACGAAAGGAGCTAAAGGTAGGATCGAGTTTTCGGATCGACCTCCATGGCCCCGTTTCATAAAAGATGTTAGGATGACAACTTTTGCTGGAATGGTAACTTCCAATAGCAACAGCCAATCAGGAAGCTGGATTCTTGTCGTTACCATGACAATTGCCATTCCAGCAAAGAGTTGTTATCGTATCAACCTTTTATGAAATGGGGCCCAGGTGTTTGCATAAGGAATTAATGCTCGTTGTATAAAATTCCCTCTTTTTTTTTTGTTTTTGTTTTTTGAAAGGGACCATAGGCAGTGGATTGCTTAGCAATGCCGTGCTTTAGGCCACTAATACTGATGATGCAAATGTATTCAAATCGGCCTAAAATACATTTCACCCCTTTGAGGAAGTATTATACTAAGGTGAAAAAAAAAAAATCTACAGTGATAGGATAGACTAGCCGGCCGTATAACTGCACTGAATTATAAACGCCTGAATTAGATTTAAAAGCAACTGATTGGCTTCCTTGCAGATATGACATGGGATATTAAATTCAATTATTGTAACTTCCATTAATTCATAATAATCTTTGTGAAACCTTTCCAGGAAAGTACATAGCATATCAAATATGGATATAATGTTACTCATTACGTCACACGTAATGACGGATCGCGCTATGTAGCTTAAATTATGCTCTCCTGTCTTACGTAGATGTCGAACTCCCAGACACTCGTGCTATAGCTTCAGCTTCCGATTTGTTTTTCTGAACAACGAGAGAGATTTAAAAATAAAAAGCTGAGCACAGTGCTGTGAAAATGATACAGAGGAAAATAATCGCAGGTAGACGTTGGAGCAAGCTGTAGGCCTAGGCCTACTAAGAAATAAGACAAAATGCCATCCCCTTTAATTCAAAATTATACGCGGGACCTACGCGAGAAAATGGGGGAAACAAAGGGCCTGTTTCATAAGAAGGTTTACAATTATGGTACAAGACATCATTGAATGCAGTAAGCTCTCCCTTCGGTAACTAGACCTATACTTTAGAGCTTACAATTGCTGCAAAGTCTAAGATAGATGTACACCGTATCTAATTCTATGGCCTACAACAGCAGATTTCGCCCGGAGTAGTTTTTCTCTGCCTCAGTTCCCATGGCTACTACTAATTGTGAGGTCATCCCTGGTGACCGCGCACTCATGCGCGTTGTGCGCAGTATGCTCCATCTAAATTGCTGCCTACTTACACGGGAAAGTCATGACTCGTGCGCATCATCAGCGCGCCTTAGTGCAGCAATGCGCTACGCGCTAGCTAGCTATGGTGATACCGGCATGTAAACAAACAACTCTCTTTTCGTCCTGACATATTTATCGCAAGGTTCTCTGAACGATCTTGTGGTCGATTATTGTCACTTTGTCACGGAAATCGAGTGCTTTCGTACCTCAAACAGGTTATTTTATGCTCTTTTAGTGCCCGTTTGTATTCAGACCAAAAGTGGGCAAAAAAGAAAGAAGAATATTTCGCTAATTCGACCTGAAAGGTTCATCATGTCATGCAACAGCACCATGATCACACTGAAGACGGTAGGCCTATACCGGTATAGACCGATTCAATTTCGATGACCTATTCACCTACCGCCGCTAGCGGCGCTATAACGGTCGCCATAACTGGGGGCCAACGGGGGCTTCCAGCGAGCTAGCTACCCAGCGAGTTGCACTTGCAGCTCAGCAGCCTAGCGTACCCATCGCGCATAGTTAGCCGGGCGCGGCCGCTGCGCCGCGGCCGGCGACCGCCGGCGCCGCGCTAATATTGTGATTGTTTACTCACTGTGGAAAAGTCATTCAGCGGCTTTTAATGCCTTTCTTTTGGACAAATTGAGTGATTCAGACATATTGATCTACTTTGAAAGCTTCAAAGGAAGGATCAGGAAAACACATTGTGCAGTTGTTGGGTGCACAATAACAGAAAAAACGGAAATGGAAGCTGCACGGCAGTGTGTGAAATTCAGACACCGCTGACGCATGATAAATTAAGGCAAAATTAAAGACAATTAAGTGAAATACAACGGTATAAAAATGCAGAGATTTCGAAACAAACTATGTCTACTAGATTCTCTATTTAATTAATCACTGCATAAATGTATCATTCGTAAAATATGTTGTTCATCCCCATCTTAGAAGACAAGTTTAGATCAAAGAATTTGATAATTCACCTTTTTTTTTATCCTTGGTGTCCTACTTGCCAAAGTTAGAATACACTTCCTGGCTATACTTTATTATTATGACAAACATTTTTACAGCCTACACTACAGCTAAAATTAATGTTTCAAGATGCGTTAAATTCTTAGTTTCACTTCTTCAATGTTCAGCACTTAATTGACCATATAGGCCTATTCAATTTTGGCCTGGAACTCTGCATTTGACTTTTGATAAAGTGATAGGCCCTACTTATAAATATTAAACCATGGATGGTGGCAAACATCCGTTTCATAATCATACTAAGAAAGTATGATTTAAAAATCACTTTTGTAGATTTACAATGTATTAGGCGTTACGTGATGTCATGCAAGGTTACTTAGACCTAAAACAGTAGAAGTTTTGGTTGTAGACATCAGGCGACGTAGTCGTAACTTAAGTTTAGGCATATACGGCCTAGAAACGCCTAGAAGTTCCGTTTGGTTTACTTAGTTAGGCTTGCCTGAAGTTATCGACAACCGAAAATGATATAGGATGTAGGGTTCTAGAAGTCAATAGGTCTACATCTAGTCTGGACTCTTGCCTAGATGTCTAGACAATCTTGATCTAACGTTAGACAGATTCTACCCTGCTGGCCTGACACTCCCGAGTAAAGGCAAAAGCGTGCCCTAAGAAGGTTAAGTTAAGTGATAGCTTGCAATTTATTGCACCATATCTAGCTCAAGATTCTTAATCATTATTTGTATTTAATTATATCAGTTAACTTGTCAACAGCCTAGGCTTATTAGCAAGACGTCTGCCTGCGCTTGGCAATAATTCTCCCCAGCGGTTTTTATTCTCTTACACAAAATGTGAATATACGGGGCTTACACGCGAGTACCCAAGTCATCGCCAAAGAAATAGAATCTACAAACATTCACGGATCGTACCGATATTTACCTTGAAATTCAAGTTTTGGCTACAGCCGTATGTCGTCTACCCATTCGCTCATAGTCGGTATAAGTTGTTTAATTTTTTTTTTAATTAGCTTGCGAAAAAAAAAATGTAGACTCTAGGTTGTCACAAAGCCAGATGCGTCGATCGCTGCCAGCGCCAGAGATAGCTAGCTGGCCGGCTGGCGCCGGGTGGTAAAAGCACTAGCTGCCGCTGGCACCCTTGCCACGCACGCAGGGCGCTTGCCGACCCGGCCTTTTTGGCCCCCAGTTATGGCGTCGCCTTAAGAGGGCGCACTTCCATGAACAGTCGCTTGAATCGGTCTATAGCACTGCAGTGCATAGGTTCTACGTGCAAAACATACAAGACCAGAAAATAACTTGTATACTCGATGCCTCTGTAACAGATTAGGGGCGTGTATAATCCCTCTTTGGTAACAGATCTTGTCTACCCTGTCTAACGTTAGTGGTAGAGACATGACAATAACTTGCCGATAGCCTATGTAACCGTGTTAAGTGTAATGACACACTCACGGACACTGTGCATTCTCACAGTCGCTAGACTAACGTTAGCCCGACCAGACGCCGCGCCGTTCGAAGCACGGCGTTGTGTATACAGCGACAGGGCTGTGTATAGTTATCGCTATAAAAATGCCTGATAATGGCGTTAGAGGCATTGAAAAAGGTAACGTCTTTAAGAATATCTGGGGAAGTATGATACTCAAATTTGCATGGTTTACTGTTACATTGTCCTGACTACAGCAATGCACGTACACGTCCCAAGAGCATGAAGAGTGTCGACGTCTATTCTACTTCAAACCTCTCTAGTAAAACTCACTAACTGTTAGAGACTATCCTAACGTTAGAAGTCTAACTGTTAGTGCCTATTGATCTAGGGTGTCTACTAGAAGTAGATATTCTACTAGTAGTAGATATAAAATCATATGGATTCCAAAATGAAATTAAACAGTCAAAGAGACAACATATTCTTATGGTTTACCTATCGGGATTTGCAAAGATTATGACCACGAATACATCTGTAACAGTTAGAAAAAAAGGTTGCATGACAGACGTTCAAAACATTAAAACATAGAAGGTACACGTAACAACATATGCGCGACCCGGAGACTACGAGAGTTAGAATATTGCCAATAATGTACTATTGTTGCAGTTTTGATAACAGTATGACAGTAGGCCTACAACAGTGTGACGTCTTCTTATGTTAGGCAAGGAAGATGGTATTTGGTACTTGGTTAGGGTCCTCCTGAATACTCCCACTGGAGTCTTAACTGGAGGTGCCGGAGGGTAGACGTTTAAACAATTATTCCATTAAGTAACATCTCTTTAGGTTAAATTTAACTGAATCAGTTTGAGTAAGGATGGTCATTCATCCTACCATTCAAGAGAAAGAGAGAGAGAGAGAAGAAATATTTGATTGTCCATTTACTCATATGCAGTTATGAATAAATAGAAAACCTACTACGACGTAAGGATCAGCCTTCAACATCGAAGGTTGGTGATACTTTAATACATAGAACTTCAAGGATACACACTTTTTACTATTCGCAGTATGTCTGAGTCTGACGTGCAACCTGCCATGGATTCCTGCCCGGCCTCGCCGCGTGGACGCCAAACAGCCGTATATCTCGCAGGAGAACTGCTTCTTAAAAGCTTGCGAGATTCCTTGGAGATAGAACAGTACAAGGAACGGCTTGGGGTAAGTAGGCTTGTGTAGATCTCGATTAACTACAATAATTCTTATGAATAATAATAAAAAATGATAATATATCAATTTATAAAGCGCAAAACCTATAGAACCTATAAGAAATTTCATAATGAACGTTGGCAAACTGAAACGTGTAACACTCTAGATGAGTTTCTCATAGGAAAAAAAAAATCGGTTACCAAAATCAATTCAAGCTCTCGGAGAACTTTATCAACTGGGTTTCTATAATTTTAATTTGTATCTAGTCTTCGTCCAAGCAGAACAAGATTTGTATACTCTTTTTACCCCAGAAAACTATACAAATTATAAACTGCCCATCTATTTGCAGGATATTAATACAGAGATATCATTGCTTTTTCCATATTAGGAGCTGAACGACAAACTACACCTTGCTGAGAGGCGACTGTCCATGGCAGAACACGAGGCAGGAGCTTTAAACGCTCTTGCCAAAATGGCGAGTGGCTCTTTAAGAAGAGCCGAACGAGCAGAAGAGGAATTCGGATTTGCCGAGGAGAGAGCGAGACTTGCCAAGGCTGAGGCGAGTCAGGCGGCTGTGCGAGAGAGATTTGCCAAGGCTGAGGCCAGTCAGGCTGCGGAGCGAGTGAGACTTGCCGAAGCCAGGGCGAGTCGGGAGGAGCTACGAGCGAGACTTGCCGAGGCTGAGGCGAGTCAGGCGATGGAGCGAGAGAGACTTGCCGAAGACAGGGCGGGTCAGGCAGAGGAAAGGGCGAGACTCACCGAGGCTGAGGCGAGTCAGGCGGCGGAGCGAGAGAGACTTGCCGAAGACACGGCGAGTCAGGCCGAGGAAAGGGCGAGACTCGCCGAGGCTGAGGCGAGTCAGGCGGCGGAGCGAGAGAGACTTGCCGAAGACAGGGCGAGTCGCGAGGAGCTACGAGCGAGATTCGCCGAGGCTGAGGCGAGTCAGGCGGAGAAAAGGGCGAGATTCGCCGAAGCCAAGGCTAGTCGAGCCGAGGAGAAGGCGAGACTTGCAGAGGCGCGGGCAAGTCGAGCTGAAGAAGGGAGGAAGATCGCCGAGGAAGATGTTCGATCTGCCGATGAGAGAGCTTGGCACAAGGGTAAGCAGGCAATGGAGGCAGATGAGAAGATTCGACAACTCCAAGACAAGATGCAGACCCTAGAGACGGAACTGGCTGAAGCCAGGAGGCAAATAAACCTTGCCTCTCACCGTGCACAGGTAAGGTCTTTGATATTTAGCCAATAACGACTCATCGTTTGCCTAAGTTAAGATACTGTATTAATACTGCATAACAAATTATTGTGTCTTGTGTGGCCAGTGCCCTTAGAGCAGTTTATATCAGTGGCAAGCTTTGAAGTAGCTTCCTCTTGATTAATGCAATGCCAGAAATATGATAATGTGCATCGATTCATTCTCATCTAATTCTCTTCATTTAGGGTCACGATTCTCGTGGTTTCGTGGACGCTTCTGCTCTGCCTAAATGGTGAGAAAACACTGTAATTTTTTATTGATTCTTTGCACACCTTCGACCCTATCTTATTCTGAATTTCATTTGCTTGAACAGAAATCAAATATCTAAGATTCATGTTTTCCCAATATCTCAAGGCGTTCAGTCACCTCTTTTTTTCTATCTATTGATATACATCTTTTCTTCATCACAACTTTTCTATGTTACAGACAACCACAAAAAACTATTTTGAACAATCCCAGAAAATATTTCCAGAGAGATCAAACAGCGAAAACATTCATTTTAGAAAACAATTTAGCAAAATTCTAGGCAATCAAAACTAACTTCTGTATCTTTAACGCATTTCTTAAATTATCAGGTCATCTCAAACTCCTACAACATCTCAGTCCAGCACCCTTCTTAGTTCCTCCTCCAACTCCTCCTCCACCTCCTCCTCGTCTACATCCTCACCAAGTCCCCCTGGTTTCCCCATCGTCTGGCGGTTCCATACATCAAAGACCGAATCCTCTCTGTAAGGACACACACACACACACACACACACACACACGTACACACAGCACCTTGAATATTTCTGTCAGTGAACATTTTACTGAATCAGAATCAACATACGCTTCAATAATCTTAACATTTTTCGAACTGTTTCATGTGAAGCATCAGTTAATGAACAAACTCTACGACCACACTCAAACAATTGAGAAACATTGAAAGTGTGAACACACAAACACAAACACGAATGCAATCTAAATGATGAGTTGTCTTTCGACAAGAAGTGATTACACTTAGCATCAGTCTTTCTAGTAAATAAGATCAATGACGATGTTAACGTATACATAGCATATAGTCCTTAGTACCGGAGCACTTCATGAATTTTGTTAGAATGGTAATAAAGCAGAACTGGAGAATCCTCGTAGAAAATCCGAAATTAACAACTGAACACAAAAAGTAGCCAACGTTTTCTCCTTGTTTTCTTTAGATCTCCTTCTGAATCATCTCTGCAAGGTGCAGTAAGTGGAGCCGTTGCCAGGGGCAACGGTGCATCATCATCATCCTTACCTTCGACATACGTGTGGGACCTGGCCGATCTGAAGCCATTCACCGTCTCGGGCGGTCCGACCATCTTGGGGAGCGGGTGCTACGGCACCGTATACTTACATCGCCACCGCTCCTCCGGCACACCCATCGCCGTGAAGACCATGATCCTACCCGACTGTCCCCGGGCAATGAAGGCCAAGGTACTAACCAACACTCTCCACAGTGGTACAATTTTCTGTCGAAATCTTGAAAAAGTTTATATAAACATTTACTATGCAGGAAAAGTATATACAAATAAACAAATTGCTCAATAGAAATAGAAAGATTACGGATATTTAGAAAGATAGTGCATACATCTTGGTTGAAAATCCTTTAAACTGTGACAGACATTAATTCATTGCGTGACATTATGGTATAAATCAGTTAGTTACTTGTCATCCTTGTATATTAGGTTCAGAAGATCGCTAGGGAAGCCTCTCTTCTGGACTTGTTCGGTCGAGAGGAGTTCTTTCCCCAATATCTTGGCTGCCTCGAGGTCCGGGTCGGTTGCGTGGGTCTGGCGATGGAGTTTGTTGGTAAATAAATCTTTGCACGTCCTTAATTCTCTTTATTAAGTTTCTGTACCAAGCAGCTACGGGTTTATTATTGTCATTTTGGACCGTCTACATGTTCTGTATTCATTCATTCATTCATTCATTCATTCATTCATTCATTCATTCATTCATTCATTCTCTCGCTGAGTCTTCACTTTATCATCCATTCATTTGTCAAGTGATTTCATTCTTTCATCCATTGCTCCTTTCAGCCATTCCAAAAATCGTTTTTGAATTCCTTTTGTGTACAGATCTTCATGACAATTTGGAGTTAATAAATATCAAATTTATTCTCCTTGTCTGAAGCTTGTCTTACGAATTGTTTTAGTTGCAATGGTGGCAGTTATATCAGCGATTCCCTTGTATTGAAGACCTTAAGAAAACTTGATTGGTAATCATTGCAATTAACAAGCAGTTTAAAAAATCATTCTTCATCATGGATCGACAAAGATTGTTATTCATTGCTGTACCTTGTCTGTTATACAGGAGACCCCAAGACCGGCAAGACGTTTACCGTCGGGAGGGCAATTGCTGGTCATGTGCCAGCAGTTCATCATGCCGATTGGCTACAGATTGCCCTTGATCTGGCATGTGGAGTTCATGTCATTCATAATAAGGGATACTTAATGAATGACCTGAAAGGAGACAACGCCTTGCTCTACATGCCACCCACAGGTTAGTCACCTTTCTTTTCTTTCTTTCTTTTTTTGTCTCTTTTTTTTTTATAGTAAAACAAATTTTATTCGGTCATTTATTAGCAGAAGTGACCAGTGATATCATTCTCCGACAGAGGGATCGTTAAGCAATACAATGTACCATCACCACTATCATCATTGTTCTCAAAGTATGTTAGAAAAATGAAACTGCAAAAAAAAAATATATATATAAATAAATAAATTGAAGTGCTTTCAGCCTTCGGAAAAAAAAAATGGATGCGTGGAATCTTTCAAAACTTCTGCATCTGCATACTTGTTTTTGCTCGGAAAATCCACAACGTTCGCAAAAACGATAAACAATATGACGGTAACATGAAATTCTATCTCTAGTGTAGATGGAAAGATTTTGAAATTCTTCTCATCGGATCTCGGACTTCACTGTGTACTTGTGCCATTTGAAGACAGTTCTTTCTGATTCTCCCCAGGTCATCGATGGCGGGCCAAGATCATCGACTTTGGTCTGGTAACCTCTAGGAGCGATCAGAACTTCACCCGATTCTGCGACCACGTCAAAGACAGGTACCGACGAGGCGAGATCTATCGACACATCGCGCCTGAGGTTGCCCTCCACGACCAGCCCAAGAGCGTCCACAGCGATGTCTTCCAACTCGGCCGACTCCTCTGGGCCATGGGGAAGTCGAGTGGCGACAAAGAACTGACAGACATCGGGGACGCCTGCCGGAGTTCCACGCCCGTCTATCGGCCTGCCATCGATGCCGTTGTCGACGAGCTGAGGGTGATGATCAAGTAAGCCACACTGCAGTCCATATGATGATTTTCAGACTTTGCTTTCAACCAGTCTATAAACTGATACTAACAAAATATTGGAAGATTCTCGTGCTAGATGTGATTATAAACAAAATGTCCTCAGTAATGTTATCGAGTGCATTGATATGCAGTTGGAACGCAGCAAAGTAACAGAAATCCGGGGGGTATGAATATAAACCATATCATGTTTATTTGGTGATATTATCCAGTTATCATTTGTTACAGTGATTCAAATCATTAGTCTATTTTAAGCAAGTTCGTGCATAATAATGTAACCCAAGCTGACTCGTGAAAGGTTTTTGCCCAACTAGGCAAAACGAACCAAACACATCGACCAACAAGCAAAAGAAGAAAATGGACTCCATTCTTAAATATGCAAATATACTAAAAGTTTGATTCAAGCAAAGTTTGTAAATCATCTGTGGCTGCAGTGTAGAGGTAAGTATTTTGTATATATTTCTGCATTTTCTCCAAACACACTAATCCCGTTCTCAAACAGCTGCTAAAGAAAACCTTGAAAGCAAACGAAGAGAATGGAAACAAATATATCCAAAAAGCTCTTACAAGCGCTTAAATTGAGACATCTACAAACCTACCTGATGTCATCTGAGAATGGTCTTATTTCATCACGATGGGTTTAAATCAGGATCGCCCAATGTAATTTGAACAAATCATTTTGCATCTCATGTATTCCAAACAACGATAGTAATGACAGGAATAAATGCAGTCGCGCGAACCAACAAAAGGTTTATTCTAATCAATGTTCAAAAAATGACCTGACATCAATTGAGAGCGTTTATCACAACCTCACTAGAAATTGGAGATGGAAAGATACAAGGTTGTCCATCACAGTGATAAGCGGGGCGGGGCTTGTCACACATTCCTTCAGAAAAATTGCAAATTATGTCCCTTTATGATCATCAATTTCATGAGAATTCATTGTCATAATGCGGCTGCAGATGTGTATTCTGAATACGAGAGCCACACAATGTAGTATTGACTGACGATATCAAATTATTGGAAGATGTTACTTCAATGTTGTAATCAAAATTTTCTCAGTAATCGAATGCAATGAACTGCAACTGGAATGCAGCAAATAAACATGAGTCTGGATGAGATATGAATAACCATAACATAGCTATTGGTGACATTATCCAGATTTAATTGGAATCACTGTTTAAAATCTTGATAGTCTGCTCTGAAAGTGTATGTAACACAAGCTGACTGTGAAAGGTACTTCTTTATTGGCCAACTGTATAGGCAAAACGAAGCTAATACATCAACCAACAATTAAAAGAATCAAACTCTATATTTATGTGCAAATAACTCCAGTCAAGCAAAGTCTGTATATCATTGTGGCTAGAGTGTATAGAGGTGAGTACTTTGTATATTTCTGCATTTTCTACTCCTGTGAAATCTTGTCATTCTATTGAAAAAAAAAAAGTCAAGGGGAAGAGACTGCAAGACATATCCGAAAAGCTCTCAAAACGTTTGAATTATCACGTCTGCAAACCTAGCAACGAGAGTTGAAATTCATCACAATGAGTAGAAAACAGAATCGTCAATTATATGATTCGAAGAAATCATATTGTACATGTATCTTGTAGACGATTGAAAAGAATACGACTTCAGAATACTACCCCTGTTGTGCAGGAAAACAATGCAATCAGGCATGGCAACACTAGTTCTACTCTTATCAATGTTCAAAATTAGCCTCAACATTGGTGTTCTCTCACTTACAGTTGGAGATGAAAGACACAAGGTTGTCCATCACAGTGATAAGCGGGGCGTGGCTTGTCACAACCCTGGTTTGCCTCCTCAAACAGATTACGAATCATCACTTTGGAAAAATTGTCAATGTGATAACGAGGCTGCAGATGTGTTCTCATTCAGGATACGAGATGCAAAACATCATTATGATATTCGGTAAAATGCATCAGTCCTTTGATAGAAAAAATCATTAAAACTGATCAGTCGTTATAGGATAACAATTTCGTTTTGCTTTTTTTTTCAGAGGTGTGAAATGTATATCGAAAACAACAAGGATGTTCTCTATTTCCCAAAATCCAGTGCAATTATTTCCAATCATCCAAGTTGAAAGGCCGCGAAAAGGTTTTTCGATGTGCAGTATTACATTTAAATCAAAAACCAGAATGCATCATTTGCATATTTCCAGTTAACAGGTAAGTAGATTGCATGCATTTTTCCACTTTCGCTGATATACTAATTATTTCAAAATGCGAAGCAACTAATTGAAGTGCAAAAGGGTAAGAAAAAAATGCTTTGAAAAAGTGATGAGGTAATGCAAATCTAGATACTTGCCTCTTCATTTCCTCAAAGGCACGGTGGTGCCCCCTTTTATATAAAGCTGACGATTCTTCAAACCCGGAAGTGTGATTCACTTGATGAAATTAAAAGTTAGCAGTTGCGCAGTGCCTGAACTTACTTATAAGCTGCTCATTTAAAACATCTGCAGA
Source organism: Diadema setosum (assembly GCA_033980235.1). Classification (NCBI taxonomy): domain Eukaryota; kingdom Metazoa; phylum Echinodermata; class Echinoidea; order Diadematoida; family Diadematidae; genus Diadema; species Diadema setosum. The sequence continues at coordinate 36,653,626 of CM067068.1, read as the reverse complement.
CGACATAGTATTAAGGGAGAAAGGTAAGGCAAAATAAAAGCCACAGATTGATTTAGAACTAAATCTGTGTTCAGTTTCACTCAAACTCAAACTGATGCTCCCACTGAATTGGAGATGGAAAGATACAAGGTTGTCCATCACAGTGACGAGCGAGGCGGGGCTTGTCACAAATTAATTTAAATCATTCGTACCAATCAAAAACAAGCTTCATGGTTTAGTCTATTTGGTACCACTAAACTGGACGAAGATCTCTTATAAGTTGTATCACACAAAGAGATCGATTCTACCTAACATTATTGGCAAAAAGGGGCTATTCATTAACTGTGATCATTTCATTCATTTGAGCCGTTGTAATATGCTGTTTTTACGAGTGATTATGTTTGAACATTCAGCACATCTAGATCTCCCATTCTGAATTTTGAGGAAAAATCTGAATTTTGACCATTCCGAGCTCTAATTTTAATAGGAGCCAAATTCCTATTTTTCTGGATAATTTTACTACACACTCCTATGGGAACTACTCTTTCTTTCCTATACTTTGGAGCCAAATCTTCCCTATTTTTCAGTTCGAAAGGTTGGAAGGTCTGCACATCTCGTATGAAAACTAAATCAGGGCTCTTTAAAGATCACAAATCTCCAAAGGAGCGAATTTTAACCATTTGAACTCCATGTCAGACACTAACAAAAAAGCTTTGTACCGTCTTTGATCTGCAATATTACACTCAGAGCAAAGTCTGCCGAACACTTGCACATTCACTGAACAAACATGGAGTAATTGGTATAAATATTTACACTCTCGCAAATCCATTAATTTTCCTCTACTAAGAAAGAGGAATCTTCGGAAGAGTTTTGAAGCACATCAATGCTCAATTACCAAGTGTTCAGAGTAGTAAATCCAGTATTGTATCTCCCCGTCTCGAGTGGAAAATAGGATTGCAAACATTTGGATATGGTCAGACCGCGTCAGAGGAAGAAAACTTGTAAAGGTGACCACAAGTTGCGAACAACAAGAAATGGCAAAAGAAATGGCAAAAACACAACTCATAATATTCGAGTGTATTCTCAACTGAAGAAAAAATGCGAGTAATCATTTTCCTTGAATTATATTTGGAGATGGAAAAGATACAAGGTTGTCCATCACAGTGATAAGCGGGGCGGGGCTTGTCACAAATTGGGCTCCCTCGCACAGACCAATTATAATCTTTGTTTTATCTAGCTGGTATGTTGTATTTAGGATAGTGACCATCTTACCAGACCTCGGATTCACAGTTAGGATACCTCGCGCATACACTCCACGTGACATTTAAGGACACTTTAGGATTACTTAGTGTATTATTCAATCAATTTCCTGGAAACATTGCAATATATTTCCTTAGATCTTTTCAAGAAGATTTGGATTTAACGTAAAACTAAATATATAACTTTGTCTTGATGTTTATCGTCCTTGTAGTCTACCAACTTATCAAATTCCGAAGTAATCAAAAGTCAACAAGAACACACAAATAAACAAACAAAGAATATAAAAGTTTTAGTTGAGCCGGACCATGATGACGGACATTATTATATGATGGAATTCAAATCAACCGCTGAACTTCCCATGTTTTCGAAGCTCTATTTCATTGCTTTCATCAAGGACTCCTCATAAAGTGCAGAAAGAAACCGTAGCAATCATCGCTGTATAGGTATTAATATAATATCTGATAGGATTCAAAACATGACTAATTGCTACGCAAGATTTGAAAAAAAAAAGTTAGCATAACTTGATCATTGCAGATGAATTAAGAATCATTTATTTCTGGAACTAACATGGAGGTTAATGCTGACGCGAATACTTATTGACTTGAACCACTGCAAAAGACACATATCATTATTCGACGAGAATAACAGGACGTCGGAATGACGTACGGCACGTATAGGACTGATGTACTTCAATTAGAGGGAACGTAAATCACAATCCACATTAATGTACCGACAAAAGAGCCACTAAAGGTTGAACCACTGTTTTGCGCGACTCTAGCAGTTTACATGGCAATCCATGACAACGCAGCTGAGGACACACCCACGGATCTGTTTGTCGAATCGCTGCATGTGCTTACGCACGTCGCTTAGTATGCTTGCGCGCAGCTCGGATAACAAACATTCTCGCGAGATAGCTTGGGATTGAGACGGCGAGTTCGTCGGCGAACGAGGACTGACTCGAGTTGAGCAAAGGAGGCTCGGTGCCTGCGCTCGATGAGAATCCCGCAGATCAACAGCGAGGGGAATGTAATTAGAAGCGGCAATTGGAACACGAGCTATCAACAGTGCGGGAAAACATGATACGCGAATGACGTCACTCTGACGTCATATGTCGATTGTTGCCTTCTTCCTCGCCGCTCTTACCCTGGTTGGAAGAGTTTGGCAAATCCAGGGTCTAGGAAAAATGCCAATGCGGAGACAGGGAGGAATTCCATTGACTTACGGTTACCGAGACGCTCTTCTGTGGATGCGTTTTAAGTCTGAAAAGACACAGAGATCACTTTACGGTAACCCTAAACAAGATGACACGTCTCTGCTTTACAATCTAAAAAGAAAAGAAAAAAAAAAGCAGAAATGAATACAAAAGCGGATACTTCGCCCTAGTTTTGTGATACCTTTGAATTGAATGCTTTTAATGGCAGAGATTAAAGAGACGTGATTTTCGTGGAATCATAGAGTTTTACAGTGAAAGGATTTGAAATGTCTTCTGCTGGCTGTAGACGAATTACTCAAACCTATCCTAGTCGATGCAGGACAGTAACCTTTCCTTGCACACTTCGTGCTGTTAATTGCTCCTTTTTAGGGGATGGGGTGGGGTGGGGGAAAGGGACCAATACGCATTTGAAACTTTGTAAGTGATTTATCCTCGTGATTGAGTTTATCATCCGAGTTCATAGTGAATAGAAGTCATACAGATGAACTGCAACTCTCCATGACTATGCGCATTTTAGACTTTTGCACGACGCGGGGCGACACCAAGTTGCGCGCGAGGACCACTCAATAATGACCACATCTTGTTAAACAAAATAAATGCCTTGGCGAGATCAAGGCTACGGCAAAAACGAACACCGTGCGAGACACCAAAAAGCGTAGTATCGTGTGTTCATTACTTGGTTATCAAGTTATTGGTGTACTTATCTACACATCTATCCATCAACCATTTTACTTGTCTATGTACTAGTATATGTTTATTTTCCATATCTTCTTTTTTTAAAACTAAATTCATTCATAATTATTTATTTATTTGATAATTCGCTGGGAAGAGATTTTACTCGGCAAGCTGTAAATGATGGAACAATAAAATACGGATTCAGGTAATAGTAGTCACAGAGCAAAGTTGGAAAGCGAGCAACGCCTTCTGAAGATAACTCTGCACTCTTCAAGGAACTGCTCGAAACATAATCATTTTAATGATGCATTCAATTAAATCACGTTTCGTACATTAATTTCAGATAACTATTCTTTATTGGTTAATATCGTGTTATTACAATGTATACTATTCATTCTCGTGTCACAGGGTCACCTTAGATGGCTATACAAACATCAACACTTTGCAGAAAGACTAGAATGTCGTGACGTCACATCATACGACCGCCAATGAGCTTGTCCTGATATGTTCCGAATACGCGAATGATATAATCCTGCAATTCATTTTCTTAATCACTATTGTATCATTCAGTCCCTCGACCTCGTATATTTTTTGCATGCATTCCTCGTCAGCTGATTGATGTATTCTCTACTCCGTTTTGTGTTTTACGCATCCTTTTTGACATTACAGTATAACAACGAATTCGAAGCATCTTTATCTTGAAATATACATAGATAATGAATGAAGGAAAGGTATAATGACTGAACGAAAAATTAGATGAAGACATTATGACGACATAACCGGAAGAACAAGTAAATTAATGTGGAGTTTAGTTTAAGAATGCATCTGAATAAAACTTTGACTTAATCAAAAATGAATGCATCATTGCGATTAAGAAGCTGTATAAACTTCCTTATTCTGTAGGCCAGTAATATCTCAAAGAACGATGTTATTCCGCAAAATAAGAAGTCTCTCCGTATCTTTTCGGATAGGAATTTTGTACTATCACTTTGTTCTTGACATTAGCTAGTGACATGTAACGACAAACTGCTCATTCAGACAAAAATTAATATTTCATCGCATATACATTATGACAATAATGTACTCATGGCCGTTATCATTAAGTCGTGTAGCTCTTCATGACAAATGTGTAGTATACCTGGGCAGCTTTAAAGCTAGGGATTTGACTCGGGGAGACAGGCTACGGGAGAAAGGTTGCAGGCTAATAAGCCTGTAGGTCTACATAACGTGACCTGGTCAGCCTCGCTCGTGCATGCGGGTTTGGGTAAGTGTTGATCCAGTGCAGCTGAAATTACATCTGCAGACGAGACCTTAGTAATATCTAGAGCGGCAATCGGCTTACGCCATGGGTCTGGAACGGATGGACAATGCTAATGGATATACGTCGTAGTGTACCCGGTAATTTTGTATAACGTAACGCGAGGTCACGAGCAGAAATCAGCTGGTATTAACCGATGTTTAGGATTACACTTGTATCAATTAAGAAAGCGCATCACAACTATACCATGTAAGGGTTGAAATACAATTGCTGAAAGAAAAACAAGCAGCTTTTTATAAACTATTGAGCACCTGATATTATCGTATTATTTCCAGACTGCTCTGGCGCTTGAAAGACGGATGATATGATTATCATTTCACGAATAAAGTTCTGTCGCAGCTGATGTAATAAACTCGTGTATTCACTCAATTTGCGCCCAACATAAATTATATCAATCGTCTTGGTCACTAAAAAACATCGTGCTTGATGTTTTCATGGAAGTCATTCTGACAACATTAATGTTTACACAAAAGATTGTACGACCCTCTCCGGGTCTGGCCACTTTACCTATACAACCGGACAACATACACATATCCCTGAACTGAGTTTACGCATGTCGAGCAAGCTTGCCCCACCCGCTTGTACGTGAGCGAGCATTTCACGACGATGCTGAGCCCGACCACAATCAAACGGCTCGCCGCTCGTACTTTTGATTCCGCTTTACGTGTGCGGTGCGCAGCATCGAGTGCGAAGCAGACGACACAAGTACAGCGTGCTTTCCGCACTCTAGATTTCGCGGGTTATTTGCAACCCGTAAACGAGCAAAACCGTGTAAATACAGCGCATGCCCTGTATCATGTACGACGTAAGTTTCCGTTTCGTAATCGTGTGGTGCACTCATTCCTCGGGAAATACTTTATATTGGATTGATAACGTAACCTCAAAATTACTTCTCGGAGAATTCTTATCGGAAAGTGCGACCATTGATTACTATCAACAAGCGTTCACCCCACAGCGCCGTTGCGACCGTTGGTGTTCGTAAGGAAAACGCGTCACTGAAAGTCTCCCTTCACCTGTAATGACTTCTGTAAGTTCAAGGTAAGGTTAACTTTTCAAAAATCCCTTGCAAAACTGATGATGTCTACCTCTTTTTAATCAAACATTATTTTATACTGTCAGCTCGGATTTTACATGGCGAACATTGGTCAAATCTCGCTCGACCATCCTGTCTTTATGCAGTAAACCGTCGGCTGTTGAGGTCAAGACTCCGGTTTCTCTATCTTTCGTCTCTTACTGCTCTCGTCCGGAGCAGCCTATAACGTTTCGCTGATTCGTCAAATAAATGTATGCGGGGTCTTCATTGTTTCAACGTATTTTCGTTTGTTTTTATTTTTTCACCTTGTCTCATAACTGTCTTAAAACAACTTAACGTAATTGCAGTACTGGATGAACTTTTAAGCTTTGATTACGTCCCTAAAATTAGCTGCCGGTACTCGAAGTAACTGGTATAAGGATTTGCACGTAGAAAATGAAATTCGGTGTGATTTATTTTGATGCAAACAACTGGAAATTTCTCTTGGGAGACTTCTTAAACTAATTAATGATTACAGATTGGAGGATAATACCCGTCACAAGCTTCTTATGATGAGCACTCACAATTTGCACTTTTTTTTTTTTTTAGTTTTTCACCCTAGGATTGGTAAGAAATCCACTGCTAATAGAAATCCTCTGTACTCTTCCTCACCACATTTTACACAACAGCTCAGCTGCATCACAGAGCATGAGAGAGGGAGAGAAGCTTAAATGCCATTGGAATCGCGATGTCTTCAGAACAGTTAGTTTATTCACACCGTCACTGATTTTTTTTTTTTTTTTTTTGGTCAGGAACATTGAGTCGTTGCCAAAATGGTTGCCATAGCAACGTGCTTTTTTTTTCACCCTGCTGATGCGTTTCTTTCCTTTCTTCTCACCTCCATTCATTTCATGTTTTCATTTGGTAAATTGATTTACATTAATCCCCGATACCGAATCCCCTCTCAATATACGAACATGCCGTATTAATAGGTGACTTTTTTTCTCGCGATTATAATTACCTGTGTCACAAATTGATGGGTGATAACAATACAATGCTCTCCTCTCTCTAGATTTTGATGATGCTCGAATTAAGCCACATCGCAAACAAACACAGTTTTGTTTAGTGATGTGGCATGCCTCAATACAGATCCGAGCACAAATTGTATCGCTAAATGAAATAGTGTCTAACCAGTAACGCGATTTCCTAAAACGATTACGATAGTCGACTTCCACACGAGCAAACACGCGCCGGATCGCCTGTACTCCGAGCATTAAGTGATATAGTATGTTTCCATGACAACGGATGTACTGCGCGGCATATACCTGCCGAGATAGGTTCGTCCATTAACCCGCCAGCTAGCAATTATTTTTTCACAACATTTAGCCCACAGTACAGTAGCTCAGGGGAAGATTTTTATTGACGTGTTCAGAGGGAGGGGGGGGGGGTATGATTAATATCCACATGAACGATTTCGATCGCCATTTTCAACGTAATAATCATTTATCACTTCGCTGAAACAGGGCGACATACTCGTATGGTAAGAATCTAAAGCTGGATTTACGTCAAAGTAAGCATATAGTTACACAAACATGCGTCATTACTTGTTATTATACATTGTTATCTTTATTTTTCTTTAGCTTTTTTTTTCTTTTTTTTAACAGGCACGGCAAAGTAGCGACAAGGTCTGCTTCATACAGATTGCTAAATTGTATAGCACTTTATACCATAACCTTCACTGTGGTACTATACAACCAGCCTTCATCCCATACGCATTTCTTTTTCTGATAATGTGCTTCTCTGCGCCATTAAACATGCGGGTAGAGACAGAATTGAGAATTTGGCTAATTAAGGCTTTAGTGTTATTCTAGATTATCTAAAAAAAAAAAAGGTAACGAGAAAAGGTGATAACTCTGATGTGTGCGACATAAATCTCAAATGGTAGTGCCTGGCATCGTGTAAAACTGACTTTGTTACCAACCACTGAATGGGCACAGAATTGAAAATGAAGGATTGATTTATACACACGTGCACACACATAAACATAATCATATACCATACTGATTCATTTATGATTAAGTATCAGCGTAATAATGTCTTGCAGGTGCAATGTTGTTCTTTCCCTGACAGAACTGTCCTCTTCTGGATACACAAATACGCGAAAAAGTAGGGGGGGGGGGGGGCTGGGAGGGGGAAGGGGAGGGGGGAAAAGGTGTGGAACACTAAAACTTACTGATTTCCTATGGGCGAAATACGTACATTAATGATGTCTGCGTTTCACTGTTCCGATGAGGTGCTCATGAAATTAATGAAGGAGTGTTGTATTGACGTTTTCAGACCGTCTTCTTGCACGTCATGCGGTTTGCCCTCACCCTACCGGAAGCTCAAGGGATGCCGAGTCGTAAATAAAGTTATTTCAAGTCTGATTTGACGAAAAAGGTATTGACAGAACGCAGCATTAGTCATAGTCCTTTTGTAGACGTGCTCGCAATGATGAGTGGAGAATATGCAGGACATTCCGGCTCACTTCGTTTTTATTTTATTTTATTTTATTAGGACTATACCTTCAACAGAAAATGTCCGATTCCCCCCCCCCTTAAAAAAAAAACAACTACAGCAATTCACTTACAACATGTAGGCCCACTGTAAATCATAATACGTAATGACGTATGCCTGTAGTGTGCGTATACACACATGCTTACATTATTACACGCACGTGGTTTAATTATATCATACACACAGAGACAAACATAGGCCCTACATAGAGACATTACATACATACATACATACTTACATACATACTTACATACATACTTACATACAGTCTTGGTCTTGTTCTGTCTGACTTTTGTTTCATTTTGAACTTATGTTTGCTAACAGAAAGCTAAAACGCTAGCTAGGAAGCTAGAAGGCAAGAAAGCTAGAACGCTCCTACTATTGAACATCCAAAAACACACGAAGTTCGCGGGTTGTTTTTTTTTTTCATGTTTTAAACTTCTTTTGTTTTGTTGCATGTATGTGTTTTGTCGTTGTTGTCTTCATTTTTCTTTTCTCGTCTTGTGACGAGACATGAGCTGCTGATAATCATCTCTCAATTCTTCCGAGAGCAATAAGAGTGTAAAGCATCGTGGCGGAAAATAGCCTTCAGCGGGACGGAGTGCCGTGAGCCACTGACATTTACCTTGCCATGTATCATACAGACAGTGTAAACACTATCGACGGCTAGGAGTGTTGTGCCATGAATGGGGGTATGGGCGGGGTGGGGGGGGGGGGGGCAGTACTGCCGGTAGAGGTGGCGGAAGGAAAATGATGAGGACAGCGGGTGAATGATGCTGTGTGATCGTCCACTCTGGAGCATCTAGGGCAGGAACGTGTCGTTCTTGCAGGCTATAATGTATTTGTTTTCCTATCATGTATGATAATGTCATCGATCATATTTTGTAAAGTTGGATCGCAAATAACGGGTCGTTAAACTTTGCCTCTTGACAACAACCAGAATTCAGCGACGTGCTTCGAACACCTCCTGTCCATGCATCGCACATACACACTCAACACATAAATCACCCGCCCTAATTTCTTTGTAGATGATCATTTTCCTAATGGGTGAGCACCACAATTTAATTGGAGCGAGACCGGGACATTTCAGCAGCTGACACGGTGTACTAATATTTCCCATTTTATTATTTTACGGCAGCATATCAGGCAGGTTTGGTAAATTCCGTGTTTTTTTTTAATGGTAGCTGATGTCAAAGTTTATATGACATACTATAAAGTCATGCATAATGGTTACGTTTCATAACAATGCTTACGGTTTGGAGACGTTTGAAGTTGTGTGTGTGTGTGTATATATATATACATATATATATATATATATATATATATATATATATATATATATATATATATATATATATACAATCATATTTGTCTGTGTGTGTATGAGTGCGTGCTTCTTTTTGGTTTTATTTCTATTTGAGGTTTTGTTTTGATGGGGGGGGGGGGGGGTTATATCTCTTTTATTTGGAGATCTGGGGTCTTTGTTGTTGTTTTTCGTTTTGACCATAAACTTAAAGAAAAAGAAATACACGTCAATATAATTTCATCACCGAGACCCGTTAGTGTGTATAATAGGTAACCTCTTGCAATCTCAGTTGTCACAGCAGAAAAGCATCTATTCTGCATGATCATTCAAGCATCATTCTAATAATCCATTGATTATCCGGTATGGAAAGGGAATCCATTCAATGAGAAGGCTGGCCCGACTCGGATTATATTCAGGAATCCCTTTATAGCAAATTGTGTGCAGCTTTATCACTGATGTCTATGTTAATTACAAACTATACACACGGCCGTAGAATCACGACTGAAGTCGAATGTTTTGTATTGATGAGAGTACGCCTTGATGCACATTACTCAGTATTTTTCGCTGACAGGCAAATCCTGTCATCTTTTCACCTTTCATGGTACAAATACCTTGGTTTATTTTTAGCATTAATCCTATAAAAGAAAGAACGATAGAAAAGAAAATAATTTGTGAACAAGGGGGTCATTACCTTTTATTTCTTCGTTGAATTGGGACATTCAGCTAACTATTTTTCTTCTCATAGCCTGAAGGAATTCACCGATGTTTGCAAAGTGTGTAAATCGGCAGACGCGATTTCGGGTCGAGGCAGTTCTACGTTGCCGGGGGGGGGGGGGGGGGGATATTCAAGAGACCAGAAAAAAAAAGTCAACTGGCAATATTGTGTATTCATGTACAAGTTTGATTCATTGTGTTGATTTGGTTTCCCTGTCGATCGCAAACATCGGGCGTGAACCAAAGAGATTTAAAAACTGGATGGCTCCACCTTTTGCCAATAGCGAACTGTTGACACAAAGTTACAAATCCTCAACGCGTCAGCCATTACAGAGGATTGTACCCCATGACCAAATGCCCGATACATTCATTCCTCTTGCCCTTTACCTCGTGAAGTCCCCAAACTATACGTTTGTGTGGCTTGGTTCTGTATCTGTTTGTTATCTTTTTACAATTTATTCATTAGTGTCTCATGCGGTATCAAAATTCAAAACTCTACAATTTAGAGCCCTTTGTTCGTCATTGTATTGTGTAATTTCTAAAAAAAAAAGAGAAAAAAAAATCTGTGGGAGTTTTTAAAATCTCTTAAATTTCTTTATTATATAAAATTGTTCTAAAAATTTCAGCTCATTTTAAAGAAATAAACTTACCTTTTTTCATCAAATTAGAAAATCTTTGTAATAGCTTTCTGATTTGTGCAGATCAAATCAAAATTAATCAGTATTGTCTCATTTTTCTCTTGATTGCGCGATGAAATTCAGAAGGTGCCAACTCAATGATAACAGCATGAAAACTTCTATACCGTCAGAAATTCCCCAAGACTTAGTGGGTCAAATACAGTGTATTTTAATGTACTAGAAAAAAAAAAAAAAAACTCTTGCCATGTAAAAGCAGCAGTGATGTTAAAGCAGTATTTATGTAGGTCCTATAATATGGAAATTAGCATGAAATTGAGAACATGATAGTAAAATAAATTGAAACTCTTCCCGTGCTTTAACATTATTGTTCATACTGGACATTATGAGCCTTTTGTTTCGTCACATTTTACCTGATTATAACATTCGTATTATTTTTCATATTTTTTTTTAGTGTTGAATACAAAGTGTACACGCATTGTATCACCACCTTTTACTTCAAGAAGCATAAGCTTGTCCTTAACACGATGAGACGGCGGACTATAAGTAGGCCAATCTGAAGATTCCTGAAAATAATATAGGTTTTCCCGGCCAATTTCGCACTTTTGTCAGTCCATTTTGATAGAAAGTTCGTTCAATTTAGCGAAAATCCTCGTCACTGTACATTCTGTCATTCAAAATCGCAAGTTGTTCGTACAATTTAGCGTTTCGATCAATGAAATTCGCACATATGCCTTTCGAATTCGTAAAACGGGCATTCAAATTGCCACGTGCTCTTCAGTCATTCAAATTCGCGAGCACTGGCCGAAAAGGGTGTTTCAGTCATTCAATTTCGCGTATAGGCAGTCAAATTCCAAACATGTTCGTTCAAATTAACGTCATGTTATTTCTTCTTTCAAAAGGTGAGAACATTCCATCGCGTATTTCTGTGTGACTTTTTGTTTCATCCACGCACTGTTAAGCAGTAAAAGTATATTTTTTTACCCTATATATCTCTAGTTTGTTGTTCTGTAACGCCACTTTTCTTTCATACATGCCATTTTAGGCCTACATGTACCAATACTACAGATTAACATCATCTTCGTACAGTCATGACAGCACAAGTTAGATACAGACGCATATCTCAAGAAGACAGAGAAAGAATAATCTTAGGAACATTTGATGATCATAACCTTGACTTCCTAGAAATGGCCGACACACTCGGAATAAAGCGCTCAACGGCCAGATAAGTTGTGGCCACATGCACTATCTTCGGTCTGGGAGACTCAATAAGTACATTGAAAAAAAAAAAAAAACTGTTGCCAAAATCTCTAAAATGAGTACGAAAATACGAACTGTAATGATGCATAAAAAACAATAACTATGTTGAAAAAAAAAAATAAAGAAAAAACCAAAGCATAAACATGTGTGCTAAATTGACTGCAAAAGATGTTAAATTGGATGCCCAAAATGACTTTGAATGAACGAGCGCAGCGTATACGTGATCACGTGACTATATCATTCTAAATTCCAAACGAACGAATAACGAAATGGTGCTTATTTTACGAATTTCAATTGAAAAAGTGTTAATTAGAATGAGGTTAAAGGTAATTTGAATGCTCCAAAATGAATTTGAATGAAGAGATCATAAAATTGAAATACCGAACATGTCATCTACGCTAAATTTTGCTAAATTGAATGCAGCAATGAGGAATTGGACTGACAAAAGTGCGAAATTGGCCGGGAAAACCTATAATATACAATATTAGCAGACAACTAGATAGTGAGTAGAGAGAGTGTATATACAAGATACAAAATGGCGTGACTTCTGGCCTACTCATTTATACGTATAGCCAATAGCCAACAACTGTTTGGCTTATAGCTACATTAATGTCAGCGCACCGTACAGCACTCCGTTTCATAAATAAGATGTTAAGATAGCAGCTCTTGCTGGAATGGCAACTTCCCATAGCAACAACCAATCAGGAAGCTGGATTGTTGTTGTTACCTTGAAAATTAATTGCCATTTTAACAAGAGGGTGTATTATCATTTGTTTTTAATGAAATGGGCCCATCGCAGGAGAGCACGTGTGTCATTCCTGAAACATTTCTTGAGATCATTAATGAAGATTTTGCTTTTAATTGCACAGATGCATAACAGTCTCGCGGATCCGGAGGCTCCCTGAAAACTAACGTTTGAGTGTTGAATGTTGGCTGCGCCTATAAGTTATATTGGACTGTCTCACGGCGATTAGTCGCGAATATTTATTAAAAAATGAATTTTAGCTTCACAAACTGCATGAAGCTGAATATTCATATTATTATGCAAGCCTATATAGATAATTGTGTTTTATGGCGTAATGTGTACCCAGCTGTTGTTATTTTTTTTAATAAAAATCCAAAATCACAGCAGACATTTACACAATATCATTTATCATGATATCGACAAAAACAGCAAAGTAACAGCAGAGAAAACATACAGAAATAAGTACATGTATGTTGACAACAACGGCGTCAGTGTGGAAAGTCAATGAAAAGCGGGAGCTTGTAAAGAAGTAAAATAGAAAAAGGTTACCTGAAAGTAGGCAGCGAATGATCGATGAAGTACAAACTATGAGATAAACCAGACAAAAGAAGAGGATACATTTTGGTTTCTCTTTCATTTTTTTTTTTCAAGGATAGAATTTCCTTAATAAAAACGTAAATGACACTAATGTAAAATGTGAGATTATGAGTAGCCAGGAAAATTACAAATATCGATCTCTAATTCGACACCCTAAACCATGACATTTTGCAGACTTCATAATAATGGTATAACCAGTTGTATTTGGTGTCATCACAGTTTCATTCCGAATGTAAAATGCACTCGTTGAAGGCCTGCTATCATGGTTCCCTTTAAAAGTTTCATCTCCCCGATCAGAACGGTGGATCGTTAACGTTGACAGAGTTCAGGCGGTTGTGCAGAGTTTGTTTTCTATAACCATCAGCCTTCGCCAAACTCCCCGCCACGCACGAGCCGAGTGGTGTATATACCAAGCGAGCAGATACTGGCAGTAACAAGGAGCAGTGACCCTTGGAATTTTCATTTCTCATCAATCAAGGCAAGGGAATGGGTTGATCAAACCCCCATTGGCCGCAAAAGATAAACGTACTGCTTCAATTCGGTCCCTGTTTCAATCGTTAGACCGTCGTCTCGGTCCTCAATTTCCCGTCGCATCACTAAATTGCACCGTTCCTTATCCACACAGCACACAGCGGCTTCTACTGTTGAAAATGGGTCATGCACAATTACTAACACGACTTTGGTCCATATGAAGGCTGGTCAGTATAATGACAAATGAATGGTTAGTTTTCGATTCACTGGACAATTAACCCTATGATGGTCAAGAAAATACGTGCATTTAATGATGAAACGTTATTATAATATTGATAACTCGTTCATGGCATTATGGTGAATATTCGCTTATTGACAATCATGTCGCACACAAGTTCTTTGCCTGAAGCCCTATTTAGTATAATTGCTCGATTTCGTGCACTCTTCGCTGTGTTAACATTGATAATTTACAAACTTTGTGCAGCAATACAATTTTCCCTTTCTCTTGAATAATGTATTAAATGATGACGTTAGTACATTTATTTATTATTCATCAGTTTGATTCATGGTACTGATTACAATATGTGACTGTCAGCTACTAACGCATTGCTCAATAAATTATTACACCAAAATATTGAGAAAATGTATACATGCTGTTATGACTGTAACAGACTGTAATATCAATAACAGTGTAATATTAATACTCGAGCGAATTTTAGAATCGTATACAGTAATCACAGTTTCGGGCATATAATGAAATAATAATATAATGAAATTTAGAATTATTACCGTATATGGCTACCCCTTATTGATTCATGTACATTGTCCTCTATAACAACTATTATTTGAACACTGACATGACTGATGAGATATTCTATAAAATAACCATTTATTAGCCAGTATTTGTTTCAGATTCCCACATTGTTTATCTAAGGAAAGAGAGAGTTATTTCTATATACTAAATGCACACTGTTCCATAGATACAAAGGTTAATTCGACATCATGATGTATTTGTCCAAAATAAAGAAGGAGTAAAATTACACGAATGGAATGATGGGGATTTCATCAAAATTAGACCTTGAATAAGAATTTGGAAGTTTAGAAATTACAGTTTGCTTCACTACTCAATAATGTTAGTCGCAGCGACGTATAATAACAAATCTTCTCTATTTTTTTTTTTGCGTGAAATCCACATCAATTACGTTTATCTTTTACATAAATTATTTTTGTTTCAGTCTTGTAAAAACCTATATCAAACGATGATTGCCAGAACGAAACAGCTTGCTGTTGCTGATCACAGAAATGCATGGTATTATATTTTGTGTATTATATACAAACCAATGGGGGAGATGCATGAGTGAAGATGATAACCTCTGTGTATCGTGTAGATTCTACGAACTCGTGTTGAAGTTTGAATTCCATATAATTTGTCATATTGATATCCGAGTTGAAATTTCCATCACTCCGTTTTCACTCTGTCTAATCATAAATGTGACCTTGAAAATTTTGTGGAAATTTGTTTTAACTTTGAACTCTTCAAGGTCAAATCAAAACGAAACGAGAACACCTAAAATGCGTACAGATACAGATATTAGCTGTTTTCTTGAGTTAAACACTATCCTTCTTACATTAAATGCGGAACATTACATCGTATTTAGAGTGGATGTTATATCAATAAATCAATTCAATCAAATCAATGTTCATCAATCCATGTTCTCGTTTTACCAGAGTCATGATGGCGATATCCCCTCATTTCTATTTATTTAGTTTATTTAGTTATTTGCTTATTTTCTACACAGCCTGAAATTCATGCAAATATTTCGCACACAGATTATTTTCCCGTCTCCCATTTCATGATTATACGAGAGTTGACCAGGACATTTTTTTTTTTCTTTTCTTTTCAGAATCTGTTCCAAGCCTTGCTCGTGCATTTGCCAATCAAACTGCAGTCGTTGAATAACATGTCGGGTCACGCATGTTGGCTGAACACGATGACAAACGTTTGCAAATTACTGGCGTGCCTCGTGAATCGAGACGCCATGCAATCACGGAGCTTGGCGAAATTAAATCGTCTTTAACCCCCCCCCCTCCCCAGCTTTTCATCCTATCTTACCCCCCCCCCCCCCCTGCACCCCATCTCTATTTCAATCCATCGCAAGTACATACGTTCTCCATCTTGCGCAAATCATCCTGTTCTCATCTTCAGTTCAAATCAATTTATTTCAACTGATTTCCGTTCATAATGGATCAAACACGATACCAAAAGGCTTGCACATTAATTATTGATCAACATGATGGTTGAGAAAAACTCAGTATACAATCATAATTTGGTAAAATAAGATTATTTCATGCGTTTTACTACAAAAACATAGGGGGAAGGAAACAAAAGTAAACGGCTAATACATGATCTATCTTGAAAGTACATAGTAATATTAATACCACAGTGCTTGTGTAGCGCATAATATCACTACCGTAGTATCTCTATTTACGCTTTATTGAAAGGGAGACGGTTAAAAAATGGAAAAAGGAAATATTATTTTCATTTCATTTCATTTATTTATTTCATTCTCATTTTCATTTTCATTTTCTTTTCTTTCAACAAAACATAACACAAAGTAGATCAAAAATGCAATCATAAGCAAAGTATGACAATCAATGGTAATCAACAAACATACAAAGATATGCACACATACTGGAATTATAAAGTTATGTTTGAAAGGTTAAAAAAAAGGTTTAAAAAAGTTAAAAGACAAGGTTAAAAAAAGGTTTTAAAAATTATTATGTGGTATGTCCCGTAGATGTTGCAGTTTCTAAGACCAAAACTCATTCAAAGTATACGTTTTAAACAGAGATGTCTTGAGAAGGAATCTCCACTGGAAGGAGGTGTGGATTGGTTACGCAAAGTATAGCAAAGGAGTGTAGATTTTATGATGTGTGTGTCTACCACTTTCTGTCATTCGTCTCTCCATCCTCCCCTTCTCTCTCTTCTCTTCTCTTCTCTTTTCTTCTCTTCTTATCTCTTCTCATCTCTACATGCTTCTCACATCTCTCTTTCCCTAGTACTTTGTTCTATTTCCTGTAAATAAGTGATGACTACGTGATCATAATCACTTTCCTGTCGATACATTATGGGATCACACTATACTTATGACTTTATGATAAAATGTTTACATTTCAATTCACCAGACACTGATATGGATATCATACGAAACATATTATATTTCCTGAGTGACAGTGTTTTCAAAAGGCTTTTTTTTTTTTTTTTTTTACTTCTACAATAGTTGTCAATTTTTAAGCATTATTTACACTATACACATGTAGTCCGCTTGAGGACTTTTGTAACAGTGAAAAGTCATGGTAGTTTTCTGGTATTCTGCTTGAATGAAGGTTATACAATAAAATTGCATAATTTGCAATTATTGTTAAACTGCAACGACATGACTTCATCACAGTCTCTATACATCAAAAGTATTTCCAGTGGTATCAGGATGTGTAGTATTATATAAGAATCATTGTGTATGTAGGGACCTACTATACGGGTCGCCACAAGTCTGAAAGGCTTGTATAATAGGAGCTGAATCATGTTGTGTGTGTCATCGGACAATGTGTTGCACTTTGGAGTCATAAGGATCCGTCTTTACTTTACTGATTTGCGAAGACCGATTCCTCTGTCTCATAGCAACAATCTCTTTAGAAATCTTCTGTCAGCAAAATCTCAAATACTCACTCTCGGTTTGATTTAGTCTGCTGTTGCCATAGGCACCTAAAGAATCCGGAAAAAAAAAATAAATAAATCTACAAAGAAATGCATTTTGCTCAGTGAGATCCCGTTGCAGCAACAATGTCGAAACTTTGTTTCTTATTGTCTCAGTTTGTTTTATTTCTTCACTTGTACAAATGAAATCATTCTGAGAATCATGGAACAAACGGTCTCCTGGTCAAAATATAACACATGAGTATCTAAAGAGTATACTTAAAAGGAATAGTTGATACAGTGTGTATGTAACAAGAACATTATTTTTTATCGTATTTTAAGGTAGGACGAAAGAGACCGTTGAACTGCATGTAGTGTGCTTAAGTAGGATGACGGCCACGCGGGGATAAACCTTGGTTTTGTTTCTCGTGACTGAAGGAGCCAAACACCTGCATATTATGATATGTTTATGTTTTTTACTGCAATAATTTGTCATGATGTTTATCTTCCGTAGATATCGATCTCTCTCTGACTATCGGTATAATCTGCATATCTTTACTCTGTGGTTTCCTTCCCTTCTATATATGCTCCATTCTTTTCTCTCTTTCAATTTCTCCTTCCCAATCTCTTTCTTCCCCCCCCCCCCCATCACACACACACACACACACACACACACACACACACACACACACACATACACACAAGCTCCTTCGCTTTCCCTCGCTCTCTTGATCTCGGGGTAACAACCATCCACACATAAACCATCCGCTATCCACACACCAACTGGTGACACCGCGACCCCAATCAAAAGGTGCGAGGAACGGCCCGGCGCCGCCGATATATATCTGTTCCACTGTAGGATATTATTCACCTCCTCGCTGGCTTTAAGTGTCTCGTGTAAACTGTCAGCGTTGTGCCCCGAGGTCTGGTCCATTTCAATTTCACCCCAGCGTGCGGCTTCTGAATTCACTCTGTATACGTGCATCGGTGCAAAAAGTGCATTCCACTTGGTGATTTATGCACTCAGGGTTCCACATAATTACGCTCTGACGAAATTCGTCTTCTCTTACTGTCTTATACTCCTCCTGTATAGTTGCTCTCCCTAATTCGTCTTTCTATTTACCCATCACTCCTTCACCATTTTTTCTTCTTCGTCATGCAGTCGCCATTCTCCTTTCCTCCCGTTCTTCTTCTCTGTTTGAATACTTATTCTGTGTGTGTGTGTGTGTGTGTGTGTGTGTGTGTGTGTGTGTGTGTGTCTGTGTCTGTGTACACGCGTGTATCCTATTCTTTCCTTTCCAACATCATTACTCCCGCTCCATCGCATTCAGGATAGTTTCCTATACAGTACTCCTCCACATAATTCTCTTCCATTTTCTGTTATATAATATTTCCCCTTCTCTTCCTCTTTATAGACCAGTCCTCTTCCTCTTCTCTCTCCTTTTCGTCTTCTTCATCCTGCTTCATCTTTTCCATTTCTTCCTTCATTCCTTCCTTCATTTCTTCCTTCATTCCTCCTTCATTCCTTCGTGTCCTGCTCCTCCTAAATCTTCATTCCTTGACGTTTGCATTCACATCCTCCCCTCCTATAAACAAGTCGTGTCATCTCGGTGATGTCCTCGTGGTGATTCGTTTTTATCCCCCCTCCGCCCATCTTACCACCTTCCATCTCGGTACGTTAATACCCCGAATCCTGCTTCGCAATCCACTCAAGGTGAAGGCGATTCTCATGTATAAAACATGCTCATCTCATCTTCACATTCATCCTACTCACAGACTTCACCTGTTAAATCCATCCTTTCTGCCCCCCCCCCCCCCGTACCCGCATGGATTTCACTCTAGCAAGCCTATAGTGCTCAACATGGTTCTCATGCTATATCACTACTATAGTTATTCTGGACACAATGTTCCCTTCCTTGAAAGTGCCCATCATTTTTATTTTGCCAGTATTTTCTCATTATAATTCTCGTATAAAATAATCTCGTCAATGCCATCTTGATCATTTATGTATACTGTCATTTCGCTTTCCTCGCTTTTGTACGCACTGTTTTTAACTTGGCTTCTACAAGGTTCTTGGGTCATTGTTTCCTCGGCGGCAGGGCATTTACCTGTGTTTTGTTCACAAACGCACGCACACGCACACGTGTATGTGCACGCACAGACACACACACACATACACACTGAAGAAAAAAAAGTAATCAATTAAGCTTACGCATGTCGTGCTACCCACGCAGACCCACGCAGCAATAAAAATACGATCTATATAATACACCGGCGGAAATTACGTGTTTTTGCACGCAGTTATAGCCTCGGTTATCACTGTAGAGTTTCATCATTGTGCGTTGCATTTACATACTGTTATTTTCTTGAATCTTTGTTATACTATATGCAGTCGATCATGGAACACAATCCAGCAATGATTTTAGGGCATTGAACCCCGTAATCGCTAACTGGCCTATTCACACTAATAATTGTAACAAGGATGTCGTTGGAAATTCTACTCAACTGTCCTCAAGTAAACTTGAAGTGGAAATGGGGAAATCAGGCAAACAGTTAACTACAAGTTTCACTGTAATCAGAAACAGTGGTGAGAAAGTTATTGAATTTGAATCTTTAAAATGTTTTCGCGCTGCTGATATCGTGGGACACGCCTCTGTGCAAATGAAACAAGGCGATGATTTGAATGCGTCACGATACACCTGTTACAGTATAGTCTGTGGAGAAAACTGCATAAAATCATTTTGATCGTTTACTAGTAATCATTTTATTAATCTAGCAGCTGTCCCTCCCCTTTTCTTTTAATTCTTGTCAACACGCCAAGAAGGAATTTCAGAAAAGAATAATAGACTTGTGGCGTCATGAAATCATCATTTCGTTTAGTTTGCGGACTGACTTCGACTGATCACTAATTCTTATGAAATGAAATTGAGGTCTGATTCAGTAATAACAATTTCAATCAAACTCTTCCAGTTCTAACTATTTGATTTACTCGCTTTAACTTAAAGGAATGGTATAATTTCGGATGGGATGAGATTTCAGCTTTCAAACAGTTTTTTTTTTTTTTTTTGGTAAAGATCATTTTTTTTAGATAATGAACAACCTCTTATGAAATATGAAAAAGCATATTATTGTAAGGGGAATTCACATTTTTTTTGGATTAAAATTGGTATCCGAAGTGATCCTGATAAAAGGTTCGCCCAACCTTTTATTAGAATTTTCATTTTATTTTCATCAAATAAAATTTTAATGCCTTGTAGAATTGTATAGTCTTTAACAAACAAGTATCTTGCAAAAAAAAAAAATAAAAAAACTCAAAAATCTGAATCCCCATCTCAACCAATACTATATACCATCCCTTTAGTATCAAACTGACAGTGGAATGGATTATTTACTTAAAATATAGGACGCCATCAGACGGCCATGTAGGCCTAACTGCGATGGTGTCGTCCACTGGAGTAATTAAAACGGATAAATCATAAGTGATAAAACAAATCGAGAGATGCGCTGACCATTTTGGCCGAATTTTCATTGTCAAATAAAAATGTTATTGTGGTTACTTCTCCGGGTTTTCTTCAGAGGTGGATAGTTTCAAGTATAAATGATTAAGGTCAATAATCAGGCGTAGAAAGGCCTCATTATGTGAGATAGGTATAAGAGAGAGAAGTTTCGATGCCAAAATTCACATTAAGAGGAATTGTGGAAAAGGGATTTTATCTCTAACATGAATAAAGTCGATGTAGCGGGTATTATTCTTTTTTTTTTAAAAATCAAATATCTATCCTCTAGTGAATGGATGAAAGAGCTTCACATGATTATGGGTCTTTTCAGCTATATCAAAGTGTCGGCATGTTTGACACTCCATAAAGTACTACATTTATGTGCAAAATGGCGTCACTCCTATGACGACATTTTGCAAATACTAGTATACTAGTACTAGTTTCACTCTGTGAAAATTTAATGTAACAAGACAATAACAAGATATTTTTAACAAACGATTGTTACGTCACAAAGCAATTCTGACATCGCGCACTGCATGCGTCGTACCGTCACGGTAAATGTAACAATTTCTATTAAAAAAAAAACAAAAAACAGTAGTGACGTCACAAAGCAATTTTGACATTGCGTGTTGCTCGTACCGTCCGTCTGTGAAATGTATCAATTTCTTGTAAATTGTGACGTCATAAAGCAATTTTGACACTGCGCATTGCTTCGTACAGTCACTCTCTGAAATGTAACCTTTTTTAACCAAACAATTTATTTTAACATCCCAAAGCAGCCTAACATCGTGCGCTGCTTACAATACTACAGTCCCTTCACAACCTCGCATCCACCACTACGACACGATTTCTCGCTCGCAGTTTCTCCATTCTCCCCTTCTTTTGTTTAAATTTTTGATCCAAAATATAAAACAAATGTACTTTGCCTAGAGTTTCTGTTTAAACTATGGGCCTCGGTATCTCCAAAAGAACTGTTCACTTCGGGGCTGTGCCCCTCAGTGGATAGTTCCTTTGGATTCTCCTCTGTCTGTAGTTTTAATCGGAAACTCTCAAGGCAAAGCATATTTGGTGGTCTACCAAGACGGATATGGTTTATTGTGGAACATTCAAAGCAATTCAAAGTCAAGCAAAATGATAACATGACGAAGAGCGGTCTTATCTTTATTATTGTTTTTCTTTTTCTTTTTTTGCAGAGGGCGCTATATAGACTCTTTATCACAGATGGTTTTACAGAGCGAAAGCATTCAGTAGCTTCGTTTAACTCTCTCCGCCAAAGGATTGCATTAAAAGGGCAAATGAGAAACATTTGAAATTGGTGCACATTTTAATCACGTTAGCATTCCATGCCTCCAGCTATAGGACGATCGTATGATTGTATAGTGTGCCTCTCTCTCCCCTTTCTCTAACCACAAAAAGATCAATCCAAACCAAAACAGAGAAAACCTTGAGAGGTCCTGGAGAAAAGAGAGTTGAAGCGATTTACCCGAACAATAATTATTGGATCCTTTTGCATTTTTTTTTAATAAATCTCCTAACTGTATATGTATTGCACCCTTTTTGACTGTTTGAAAGAATAAATGGATCTGCGTCTGCTTTGTTGGATCAATCAGGTTAGTCAGCCATAAACCATGTATATTAATCAAAACTATCTGAAATCTAAACATTTAATCATTAATACAGACTATGCATTTCTCTCTTGTCATGCTTTTCGGCAAGAAAACATTCTCCAATATTCAACATGATAAATAGCTCGACAACTCGTAAGGAATATGCAGTCCACTCAACCAATGGCGACTTTGAGGTTTGCGGTAATAGCGCCCCCTACGGCTCAAAGCGTGGCCTAACCCTCAACAATAGCATCAACAGAAGAAGAGGGGAGAAAAGAGGTTTGCATTGACCTAGGATGAATTTGAATCCAGATGAGCATCAAAATACCAAATACGTAAATAAATAAAGAAATCATGACAAATTTTAGAGTGGAAGCATTATATTTATTCACTTTTTTTTTCTTTTTCTTTTTTTTTTTTAATAACCCGGACAGCTTATGAAAATCTAGCTCATCGGGGTTGCAGGTGCCGACGCTACTGATACACGATTATTGTTACCAGAATATCGGTCTTACTTTATGGTGATGACAACGACAATTATATCTCTGCACTCCTTTCGTCTCTCTCTCTCTCTCTCTCTCTCTCTCTCTCCCTCTATCTACCGATATATCTGTTTATCTATATATCTGACTGTTTATCATCTAGTTGATCAATCTATCCATCTATCTACATCTATCCATCCATCTAGGCTATCTATCAATCCATCAATGTATCTACCTATCTATCTATTTATCTATCAAGTTATCTAACTTTTCTGTCCATTATTTTCTCTTTTCATCTATCAACTCACTATAGTAAGTCGACTACAGGAATTATTGGTGCGGAAAATAATACTATGATATAATAATATTGATACAATGTATTGGCATGTATCGTTGACGGATATAAAGTTTGTACATGTGCTAGATTTTTACATTATAATGCCTCACTTTCTTATGGAAACATACTGCATCACTATTGTCGCTTTGATTACTGGGTCAGTATTACTCAAAGTGTAGACCCCTCGTCGTTAACACACACAAAAAAAAAACACACAAAAAGACACACACACACACACACACACAGACCCACAAACATAATATCATAATAATAATAATCATGACACTGCCTTTATCTCGTGATCCTTTAGTTAATCTAACCCGAGTACCTCAAATAATTGATATGCGTGGCTTCTGCACCTGTTTGCTAATTGTTGATCTAACTCGCAGATGCTCAGCATTGCACATTAATTTCTGTGAAGGCAAGTATCTCACAGTTATCTCAGCGTGATGGTTATCAGGCTATTGCTCAATGATTCTCTGTAGAAGTAAAAATGTAGATTAGATGTTGTGGCGCACTCAAATTTTTAACATGCCCGAAAAAAAGAAGAAGCAGAGAGTTACTGTACCCGTCAATATTACTTCACGCTACCACAAATTAAACAAAGGAACTTTCATACAAGTTTGATAATTGTTGTTGTTGTTATTCTTGTGTCTTTTTTGGGGGGTGTTTGTTTGTTTGTTTGTGTTTTTGTAGTGAATCTACGGAATAACGAAACCTCGGAAAAAAGTGATGTTATTTAATTTTTGGATTAGCGGACCTTGGAAATGACGAACCTTATTTCATTTTTGAATATAGTTTTTTTTTTTTTTTTTACGAATAACCTTAGGAATAATGAACTGTAACCGGATTCCCGCGCAATACACTGATATCATAATTAATGTATTGACTGAAGGCAGCTGAAAAAAAAAATCACATAACAGCCCAAATACCATTTATGCTATCATTTTCTTACTGTAAGTTGCTAACAGTTGACTAATCGTATGAACAATGATGAACGTAACAAGGAAAATCTTGTAGGCTGCTACAAAATCGGTGGAACTCATATACTCCGAATGATGAGATTATCTTCAATAAAGGCTCCCCTTTTATCGTAAAACGTCCAATAATAATAATGATAAAATATAATGTTCCCCACATGGTACAATGCAGTCCGTCTTCTTTTAATGATCTGTTTAACATACCCAAGATGACATGAAACCCCTCGAATTTCCTATGAGAAACATGCATAAATCCTACCTTCAATTTTGTTTAGAAAGCTTCATTAACCCTTTGAGTGCTTTGAGTACCGATTGGCACAAAAAAAAAAACCATTAGTAGAATAGGATATTGTCCGAAGCCCCTGCCAAAGAAAGGGTTATTACAGCTGTACCATTTCATACCAGATATTCAACCTTCCCGCAGGTCAGACATTACTTTTTACTATCGTGTCCAAGTCAATATATTTGTACAAAGAGCCGGAGAATTCGATAAAACAGATTATTTTGTCATTGCGATATCGGTAAAGAAAAACAAAATATTAAAACAAAGCAAAATCTAAAAATTACATAAACCTGAGCAAGAATCTAGAAGAGGTTCTCCACTCTGGATGTCTCTTTTATGAATACAAAATTATAATAATGATAATAATAAAGAAATGGGAGGGGACTTTCTGAAGGTGGTAGGTTCTACGGTTACATATCAACCAAAAACGAGTAGGCCTTTACATGAGAAATCCAGTCATACAAATTAGACAAAAATATTGAAAATTGAAAATACATTTTGTTTGTGTGTATGTGTGTGTGTGTGTGTGTGTGTGTGTGTGTGTGTGTGTGTGTGTGTGTGTGTGTGTGTGTGTGTGTGTGTGGTGTGTGGAATGTGTAAATAAAAAAAACACCTTCTAGGGAAAAGTATTTTGCTTGAAGGAAGTAGCGTGGACAGGCTGTGAAAGAGTTCATTAAGAACTTGGTCATGTGACGTCAGAATGAATTACGTGACGTCATGCCTGTGAGAGTGATGGCCACCTGTTGATGCAGCGTGTCAACACGGAACGTCCGAGGCAAGTCTGAACACAGAGACGCTATGGGAAAAAAGAAGAAATGACGTATGTAATGACTAATGGGGGTGTAATCACCCGTCTTGGACCTATTACCTGTTGACGAAATCGGCAAGGTTGAATGTTTTGCAATGCCGATACGGTCACGATACAACCAAGCTGGCGTCCCTGTTTCTAGAAATAGTTCTGACATGTGTAATGATACATACGTAAATGAATAGTCTTTAAGAAGATGAGAAATAATAAGTCAATAGTTCAGATCTATGGGCCCAGAAAACTATAATCATGATAATAACTTAACAATTGATGATGGTAACTTTACAAATCAATGGCAACAACGATAGCAACATTATTCCACAGCCAATCAAAGCCAGGAAATCACTGATTGTTACCATCGCAGAGTTACTTTATGCAATGGGTCCCTGCCCCTCTCGAAAACAATGGTAATTCTTTAACTTTGGAAGATTAGATCATTTTGAGCAACCATTGAACCTAATCACCACATAACGCAAGGTTTCTCTTCTCTTTTACTAAATTCGGAGGAAAAAAAAAAAAAAACCTGACTCAATTTCATGCAACCAGTGCGAGTGAAAATGTCTTTTATTCGGCGTCGTTTTGAGCAGGAGAATATCTGAGGCTTATAGGGTACTCTATCTATGTCTGTCTGTCTGTTTGTCTGTCTGTCTGTCTCTCCTCTCATCTCATGTTACAGCTTTTAAAGAGCATTTTCTTCGACTTACAGTCTTAGAGGGAACAATCTTTGAGGAAAAAGAAATCCTCTTCCAAAAGAGAGAGATCTTTGCCAAGATTATACTCGCCGCCACTAAAATATCAATGCCAGTTCGCCTTCTCCAACAACCTCCCAAAAGACTACCTACTTCTCCAAAATCTTCCACTGCATTGTTATCGTGTTCTTCATATTTTCCTCCTTAAAAATCCCTTTTATTTGAGAGAAATCAATGCTCAGCAGTGTGTAAGTTATACTACTGAGGTCTTTTCACAACATATACTGTTTGGAATACAGCAACATACATTATTTTGACATGCATTAACAGTATCACGTTTGTGCATCACGTATACGCCGACGTATGCGTAAATATAACAATACACCACGACTTACTTCCTTGAGAATAATACTAAAAAATCAATGTTACTTTGTCTTAAATTTTGTATCAATGTGTATATAAATAACGACAAGGTTTTTATTGCACATTTTCACGAACAACGCAAACATCATGCTAAACAAAATCATGCACGCCTTAGATGTGTCAAATAGATGTGATAATAATGGTACACGTCACTGTGACGCTATACAAACACTTCGATGTCTGCTGCATTAAATCTTGCCTACATCGTCAAATAACTCAAGATGCTCTGTCGCCGATAGTTGGAACAAAATATGATTCCAATTTTCTCCCCTGTTTGCTCAACAGACATAAAACAACGCAGTCAATGACAAGAGCTTGAAAACATTGTCTCTCTCCCACCCCCCCCCCTTGCAAATTGATATGGTGTTGAGTAAATTGGAAGACTGCTATTTACTACCTGTGTAGTGCCAACTTCTTCAGGCAAATGTGATTAGAGATGAAAAACAAAGAGAGAAATGATATTGTGACGGAGATGATGCAGACAAGAAAGACGGAAGCAAACCAAAAAGAATTGCTGTGAAACATGATGGGGAGGGGGTGGGAGAGGAGAGCATTCAGAGGCCATAATCATTATCTTTGGGGGTCCATAATCGCATCCGTTAGATGATAGACAATTAATTGAGACGGTAAGTGTGAGGAGGAGAAGCAGATAGGAGCTGAAAGAGGTTCATTGGGTGTGGAAGTAGTAGCATTAAAAGTAGTGGTAGTAGTAGTAGTAGTAGTAGTAGTTAGTAGTAGTAGTAGTATAGTAGTAGTAGTAGTAGTAGTAGTAGTAGTAGTAGTACAGTAGTAGTAGTAGTAGTAGTAGTACAGTAGTAGTAGTAGTAGTAGTAGTAGTAGTAGTAGCAGTAATAGTAATAGTAGTAGTAGTAGTAGTAGTAGTAGTAGTAGTAGTAGTAGTAGTAGTAGTAGTAGTAGTAGTAGTATAGTAGTAGTAGTAGTAGTAGTAGTAGTAGTAGTAGTAGTAGTTAGTAGTAGTAGTAGCAGTAGTAGTAGTAGTAGTAGTAGTAGTAGTAGTAGTAGTAGTAGCAGTAGTAGTAGTAGTAGTAGTACTCGGCATTAGTAGTAGTAGTAGTAGTAGCAGTAGTAGTAGTAGTAGTAGTAGTAGTAGTAGTAGTAGTAGCAGTAGTAGTAGTAGTAGTAGTACTCGGCATTAGTAGTAGTAGTAGTGGTAGCAGTTTATCGTGCCCCCACGTAAGGCAATAAATAGTGGGCGATAAAAATAAGACCTTTGATAACTTCAGTGACGATACACGCTACAAACTGTTATAGTTGTCAATGTACGCTTGGCGGGGGAACAAGTGTGTACAACAGTACTTTATAGATGAAGTCACGTTTCAAGCGTGCCAATTAAGAACACGTGCGATAAGTCATCGGTGGGCAAACGATTCTGGTTCATTGTGATCAATATGATGTCTATACACTTGTTCGCGCTATCAAAATCAGTTTTAAGTACCAATCCGCAGAATTAAACAAGGAGATTACATGTAATCATCTCGTTACACTCCCAACAGTTTGTAACATTAAATAACACAAAAAAAAAATGATTAGGCCTACATTTGAAAATAATTCAGCCCCTCCCATGTACCAAGTCGTCATTCATAGATAGCTGCAACTCTAGAACAATTTGAAGAGGGAGATGAAACGTTCGTCTTTTTTAATTCATGTAAAAACAGGAAACATTATACAGGATCATTTGCGAGTGAATGCAAGGGAGACTTGTGATGTCATCATCTCATCCTGCTAGATATATGAGATTGTGCCTATTTATAGATACGGGGGGGGGGGTGGACATGTGAAATCTTACTTCCCTGAAACATTGCTTCTTGCTAACACTTTCGTCAGATTTTGATATAACTTTCACCAGACTGTCCGTTGCTATAGATACTTGGAAATAGGGTGGGCGGTGGTGTGGCTCGGTCGTTCTATCCACTCAAATTGTTTAATTGGGTTCGGTGCCAATTAAGTCTATCTGAGCAATGTTGTCTGTATCATGCCGTCCCCTCTAGTAAAAGGCAAAGACAATGTCCCACGGATATATGACATTAAATGTTGCTGGTTACGTTTATAAAAGATCTCGCTTCTTTCAGCCATTGCAAAGAGCAGGGTGCCAAAGACGCTGAAGGGGTCCGCCCCAGCGGCTCCACATCAGAAAACGGGCGAATGATGCCGACCCCTCATGGTGCGCTTTAGACTAGAAACAGTCCGCAAACATTATCAACCAGGCACATTGAGTATGTCGTATACGAAGAAATAGAAGAAGGAGGCAGAGGAGGAGGAGGAGGAGAAAGATAGAGAGGAGGAGAATGAGGAGGTGGTGGTGGTGGAGGAGAAGGAGGAGGAGGAAAAGGAGGTGGTGGTGGAGGAGGAGGGGAGAAAGAGGAGGAGGGGGAGGAGGAGGAGGAGGACGACGACGAAGAGGGAGATGAGGAGGAGGAGGAGACGAGGGGGTGAGGAGAAGGAGGAGGAGGTGGAGGAGAAAGATGGAGAGGAGGAAGAGGAGGAGGAGGAGAGGAGGACGAGGGGAAGGAGGAGGAGAGTTTATTTACTATCATGATAATGGAGTATATTCCCATTTCAATGTAACCATTAGAGAGAATTTTTCGGCAGGAAAGACAATCGATCTATTTCACGTTTGCTGACCTGAACAAAAAAAAAAAATGTTTTTCATTTCATCTTTGGCCAACATTTCTCAAAGTACTTTTGTACTCAACGTGCTCAAGTCGAAGTTAGACATTGGCCAGTTTTAAAACCCACATCTTCGCATTTTTGCTCATCGTGTGTCATCGCATCGTGTCTTGTGGTTTCTTGTTGGTGATGGTAGAAAATTTCCTCCCCTATCTAATTAACAAGTACCCCCAAATGACGTCATATTCTATCCCCCTCAGACATCTTCTTATACTTATGGCTTACTCTTTCTCTAGACTGCTTGAAGGCAGGCAGCTGCGGAAGAGAGTTTATAATTATTATCTCTCTTTTTTTTTTCTCTCTCTCTCCCCGGATCAACTCGTTCGCACTTGTGGCGTCAATGCATATTCACTTAATATGTAGCAATCACAAAAGGGTTTAAGAAAGCATGTTGCAAACTTTTTCTAAGCCTAATGAAACCGTCACCATTGAGTCTCATGAGATTAGAATTTTCTTCGTATTTCTCTGTAAACGCATTTATAGACGGAGGCAAAAAAAAAAAAAAGAGAGAGAGAGAGAAAAGTCTAAGATAAAAAAATGCAAACTTAAGAAAAAAAATCGCATACAATTTGTGAACAGTTTATTGTGTATACGTCTCGATGTTCAGTGTAACACAAAACGAATACTTTAAGCACCTAATGAAGTTTACACCTGTGTCAGCTTCCATTTTTCTTTAGCAATGAGAAGATATCTATTTTCAGGGAATTATCTCTTTGACGTAAGACGCCAAACGTCCAATATCTACTTAAGGCTGTCTGAAGGTTGAATTACACATTTTTGGTACAGCATATGTATTATAATCCATTCAAACTTCTGCCTAGGGAAATCAACGCTGATTCTCTAGTTGACATGGTTGATGACTTACGTATTCCAGTCAAAAACTTGAAAATGCAAATCGCGGAGACGTTTTTTTCTTTTCTTTTCTTCTCCCCGATAATCTGCATCAGGAATAGTATGTGTAGTGAGGAAGAAGCTATACTTAGTATACGAAATATAAAGTTCTGAATGAAGCATCAGCCACGCTCAATTTGTCCCAGCTTAAGTGCGTTATTATCTTAATGATAGTGTGAAATGACTTTCATGATTGCCATCGACATCACCAGGAGCACAACGTGAAACTGTCTATATGGTCTATACCGCTGTAAGGATTAAACAGACATTCGCTTTGTATACGGCTGCTTCTACGACTGTTACATTACTGCTGCTTCCTCTATAACTATTGAAACATAATATCACATGAAATGAATATCATATGAAATATCATAACTGGATTTTATCCTAATAATATCTCCACTCCTACTATTATAATACGTATAACTACTTTTACATGTTATTGCTTCTATATTACTGTTATCACTTCTGCTCCTATATTACCATTACCACTTCTTCTACTTCTACTTCTGCTATGTATAATATTACTATATTAAGTACATACCGCTTCTGCTCCTTTACGTTTATGTATACTAGTACTCCTATTCTTCTATAACCCGCAATATAGCATTAATACTACACCCCTTGATACACTGCACTCGTTGCGCTACAACTACAAAGACTTTAGTGCAAAGCATTAACATTATTTTCCTGTTTAATGATTTAACAGTATCAATATCTATTCATTAAAAATCATTATTGCTTCCCCTTCTATTACTCTAATATTTTCTTCTTTGACCTGTGACCTCTATGACTTCTTCACAATCCACAATGGTATTCCTCTTCATTATCATTTCACCTTCTTCTTCTTCATCATCTTCTTCTTTTCCTCTCTTTCATTGTGTTCTTCTTCCATTTCTCGTTGTTATCGTCATCATCATCATCATCATGTTATTAGCAGTAGCATTGGGATAATAGTCGTAATCATCGCAATCATTATCATCATCATCATGTTATTAACAGTATAGCTTTGGGATAAATATCATCGTAATCATTGTAATTATCATCGTTATCATCATCATCATCATCACTATCATCATCATCATCATTATCATCATCCTCGTCATGTTATTAACAGTAGCACTGGGATAGATAATCGTAATCATTGTAATCATCATCATCATCATCATCATCATTATCATCATCATCATCATCATCATCATCATCATCATCATCATCATCGTTGATGCTGTCTTGTTATTATCAACATATTCTATCATTCATCAAAATGTTGATCATCATCATAGATTTTCTCTCAGCTGTCTCCTAGTGCTTTTCTTTTGATACCCACTGTATACCATTTTTTCTTCAATTGCTGCTGCAAAAATATGATTCGTATCACAGCCGACTTCCTGAGTGTTGTGATGAAAAAAAAAAAAAAAAGAAATGGGAAAAAAAATCCTTGCATTACTTTTTCCGACGCTGAAGATTTTTAATAATGACAGGCGGTCGCATTCTAATGTTGTTAGCGTCGCTAAACTTCTGCTTTGGTCGTGGGTACACGTCTGAGAAAGCGTCAACGCTGCTGTGTGGCAAATTTAATTATCTCCATGGCAACCGTGATCAACATGGCAGTGAGCCGATGCAAGTGGAGTTGAAATGAAAATATGATATCAAGTCAATAGATCCACTGTCGAACAACGTAATTATTGAGGAAGACTGCCCTGGCTGAGTGTTTGCACGATGCAAAAATTCAATTCATACTTGTCGCGGGTTAGAGTATGTGTTACTTCTCGATTGGGGACGATGAGCTGTTAGTGCATCATAAGCATAGGGAGAACTCATATCAGTATACATCATAGATTTATTCTATACATACATACGTTTCAGAATGAAATATCAATGGATCGTATTCATAAAATACTGCAACACTAATATTCATCATCGTTGGCTTAACTTACCTGTCTATTCTTGGGTACTTGACAGCACATTAATGATATTAAGATTAATCATAGTTGCGATGTTACAATAGATTACTGTTATCGCGTAATTATGATATTAATGAGAACCATTTATGAGAACAATGATGATTCCTCTTGTGATTATAATCACTATTACTATCATCACGATTATTATTACTCATAAATCAATGATA
Organism: Diadema setosum; assembly: GCA_033980235.1. NCBI lineage: Eukaryota > Metazoa > Echinodermata > Echinoidea > Diadematoida > Diadematidae > Diadema > Diadema setosum. The sequence continues at coordinate 36,621,372 of CM067068.1, read as the reverse complement.
AAAATAAACACGCCACTACTTTCAATGCTTTCAATACAAGAAATGAAAACCTTCAAAGTAGTTTCATGATTTTGAAACATACACTCAGGGGAGGATCCAGAAATTCCGTAAAGGGTGGGGCCGGACGTCCCCTTTAATCATTTTTTTTTTTTTTTTTTTGCTAGAGCAAAAGAAAAAAAAAAATATATATAATGTGTGTGTGTATGTGTGTGTGTGTGTGTGTGTGTGTGTGTGTGTGTGTGTGTGTGTGTGTGTATGTGTGTGTGTGTGTGTCATAGTTGAAAGCGGCGTTGAGATCTTGAGTTTACTTTTACCCCCATGCATGTTTCTATTCTATTTAAAAGAAATTTACAGATCTTGGCCCGAAATGATGAAAGGTTAATTTTGTTGACCTCGCCCTGTCTGTCTGAGTATAATCATAAGTCATGCAATTAACTCGGCTATATTAAATGAAAATTCAAATATATCACACTCGTCATTATACGTCCCACATCATACACGCCACAACATCCACACTGCACATCAGAAGGGACACAGAGCAAAACCAAGCGCATTTTAATTACCGCATTGTATTTCTAAAATGAAATGGGTCCTTGGAATCCACCCCTCTGCGTCTTAATTACACTTTCAAAACAAATTTCTTGCGTCTTCGCATTTTCAGATTGGTTTGGTTTTGAGCACCGCTCGCTATAATGTACTTATTTTTGGACCCACTCGTGCATTATGTCGTGGGCTGCGAGGGAGGTGCGTGCGAGGGATGAGGTAAAGGAAGGTCACAAGAACCTCTTAATAAGGTGATGGTGGATTTCATCGATCTGCATCTACATTGCTTTAATGATGCTATAGAATATCAAAACCAAAAGTGCCAGCGAGATGGTGAAAAGTAACGATGAAAAAAGAAGAAGATATCTCTTTCTAATCAACAGTCATTGAACTAAAATAAAATGGTTACTATGATGAAGATAAGGATAATGATGGCAATACTGATGATGGTGGTATATATTACATGTATATATTATCCACCTCTCTCTCTCTCTCTCTATGATTATATATATATTCAATTCAATTCAATTCAATTCAATAGTTTATTTATTTCCATCATCAAAAAGAAAAGAAAAGAAAAAGTTGACATAATCCAAAGTGATACATTTTTTTTTCAAATTGAATGAATGATGAAAACAGAGGGAAAAGTGACCAGAAACAAAGTTTCCTTTTTCAAACTTTGCTCAAAGTTTTCACTGTAATTATGTGTGTGTGTGTGTACGTGCTTGCGTGTGTATGTGATTCACAAGGAGATAATAAGTACCCTGTAGTGATTTTTTTTTGCACTTTTTTTTTATCTCTCTTTTTTTTTAATTTTATTCTAAAATACACCACGTTTTCATGCCGATTTAGTTTGTTTTCTTTCCGGGATTTCGCGCTCATTTTCACATTCATTAATCATGTTAAGATTTCCAACCTTTCACGTATTATACACTGTGATATATCATGGCTTTAAAGGGTTGATATAGTATCGGTGGAGATGAGGATTGGTCTTTTAACTTTTTGCGAGATACCAAGAAACCACTTATGAAAATGGTACAGTTCGTACCATTCTAAGAGGAATTCAAAGTTTAAATCTTTTGATGAAAATCAGTTTTGACATGGCTGAGACATCTACAAACAAAGTAAAACAAAGAGATTGTAATATAAGGCGGGTCCCAACTTTTATTAGGATTGCTCTGTTTTGGATATCTCGGCCATTTCAAAACCAATTTTCATCAAATAAACGGTGAATTCCTTTTGGAATTACATGCTTTTTCATATTTCTAAGGAGATTTCTAGTTAGCTCACCATTTTTTTAATAGAAACGTGAATTTAGGCCTTGACAAAAACTATACGATCCCTTTAAGCCCAAAGAATATACAAAAAGCTCTCTGCAGTCCTTACATTTTTAATTTCGATGGAATTTTATAGCGCGCCCTCTACTGTTACGCCCGCAGTTTTCAGTACGTTTTATGAAATCACCATTGTGTGATAAAAACATATAATCAAATTATCATGGCTCACATTTATGGCTGTGAAACTTGGTTAGTGTGTCCTTTTTTGTAGTCTCATATTAAATGCATAATTCATGAATACAAGCATCTGCAATGTATAGATGAAATAAATGAGTGAATAGTAAATAGATAGATACATACATACATACATACATACATACATGCACAAATGCAAACGAAAATTGAACAATGAATGCCCGACACATACACACCCGCACACACACACACACACACACACACACACACACACACACACACACATACACACACACACACACTCACACACACAACACACACAAATGAGTCATATTATGAAACTTAACATAAATCACGTGGTACAATCACGTTTGCGACGCTTTGGATATGAAACTGACGCACTTGCCAGTTCAAAGAAAAAAAAAACAACAACATTACAATATCTTTGTCTATACATAAATTTTCGCCTGTCAACTACAAAGGCTGACATTCTTCTAATATAATAACATTTTTCTACTCGCGTCCAATAACTTGTAGAATTTAGAGTTGGAGGAGGAGGTCAAAAATCAGTAGCTGAAGTTTAGGGGACACCTGTCCTTTAATTTTCTCCACTAAAGAGAGACGAAAAAACAAACAAACAAACAAACAAATGCGCGCAAAAGCTGATGTCATCTTTATCACGCGCGAATTGTCAATTTCGTCCGTATCGACGTTCCACTGCGACTGCGTCGCCATGATCGAGGGACGCGTGAAATGAACGGCGTTGGTGGCGATGCGCAGAAACTCGCCGTGTGGCGGGCATATTGCTTAAACGACGAAGTGATGATTATGGTTGAAATTTATGAGGAAAGACAATATAATAAGGGAGAGAGAAGAAAGGGAGAGAGAGAGAGATAGAAAAGCGCTCAAAGCTTCTTACTTCAAGAGAATGACCTGGAGAAGAGTAGAAAAGAGAAGAAACAGCGAGAAAGTGAAAAGCGTCTGGGTGAGGAAATAGATGACCAAGGCCAGAGAAGGGAGAAAAGGAGTGAGACATACCCGAGATTTTGAAAAAAGGAAGGAAGAAGATATAGGAGAAGAACGGAAGGCGGAGGGGGGGGGGGGTAGGAATCAGAAAAATAATGTGGGAGGGGATGATGGTGAAAGGACTGAGGAGAATACAAGAACAGTTTTATAGTAATGATTATGGTTCTCATAATTCCACTGACAAAGTCATATCCATCCAGGCAAAGATGTACCGACGCCAGTGCATCAAGCGATTGGAAACGCGCTCACACAGCGTTTCCCAACGTAATGCAATAATAGACCGTTAGTAGCTTAATAATAAATGTGACATTGCCACAATTCGAATAAGCACTCTAACATTACACTGCTGCGCGGTCCGTTTCCGTCGATATTTGAACATCATGTTTATTCTACGCTATCATCCGTCGGTCCCCTGGAACACCGCAAGAGGCGATAAGATAATTGCTGGTAAATGGTGCTAATTGACGCCACTGTAAATTTGCGCGAACGAAAACGGCGATGTATAGAATGATACGGACAAGCACACGTCATGTGTTTGTGGAGCGGATCTCTATGTGAGACTAACGCGTCAACAACATCACGGCACACAAAGACATGTATACACAAGTGGGCAAATAAGCATGATACCATATTCCCATGGAAATGGGGACTTCTTTACCACGGCGGTATATCCGTTAACAAGGGTGGCATGAAATCTTATTTTATTACTGCAGGCATTACCGGCTCACATCGTTCGTTGAAAGCAATATATTTTTTATTGCAAGTCTTTTGCAATAATCACATTATCCGATTTGCGAGACAGGAGTATAAGTATTAAGAAATACCTTTGAAATGTGACTCGTGGAGAAGGAACTAATGAGTAGGGTTTATAGACTAAGGAGTGGAATTAGGAACAAAAGAGAAATAGAATGCAAGACAGAGATGTGAAAAGAAGAAGTCCGAGAAATAGGAGGAGGAAGAGGAAGATGAAGAGTAGAAGGAAGGATTGAGGAAGGTGGATAGAAGGAAGACTTACGAAGAGTAGAAAGTTTACTGAGGTGCTCCTCATTTTAGGATTCTGCGATAAACTCCTGCGATATGCAGCATCAGTACAGCTTTCTACAAAACTTCGGGTAGGATCAGAAAACATGGCATCGTTTAAAGAAACAGACAGTAGTTCATCATGGTATATAGCCATTTTTAAAGACAGTGTCTAAAAGCCATTACAAGAAACATGGCCTCACAATCTGCATAATTTTCAAATCAACCGTAATTCATGATGATCTTGTCAATATTAATTTTAGACCAGGACATTTGAACATTTCATTTCAGAGCGCCAGCTGAGTCAATCCAAAAGAATGCCAGGTATTATTTGACATTTAATGATGATCATTTGTGTGACATATAGATTCTAGACCATTTCTCATATGAAGGTTGTCTTGGAAACCAAAACTTTGTCAAAGACACCATCGAGAGGACAAAAGGCAATAATGAGCACTATCTCTTCAATGCAACAAGAAAAGTCATTTATAGATATCGGTGATGTGTTTAAGAGAATATCACGGAAAATATTCTTCTACCTACTTTTTCTTTTGTTTTTCGTTAATATTTATTTGATTTCTATAATTTCACATAACCCAACCACACACACACATACACACACACACACACACACACACACACACACACGCATATTATGCATGTGCTCATAATAAACCTATATTGATTTAACCCTTTGTGTACATGCTTTGAGTGCCGATCTGCACAGAAAACCCCCTAAAGTTGTACGAGTGCGCGTCACGAGCTAGGCGTCCACGAGTCCTAGCCCATGAGTCACACAACTCACGAGCTACAGCTTACAAAGCATACGGCCTACGAACTAGACACTAAGTGAACAAGGCCCACGAGCTCGACACAAGGCAAAAAAAAAGTCCACGAGCTCGATATTACATAAATCTAACCCACGTGTTTGAGATTAAGAGGCAAATGAGCTCGACACAAGTATAGCCCACGAACTCGACAAGACGATTAGCGCCATCTACTAACCAATGATTAAAAAGATTACGAAATGTCGAGCTCGTGGGCCTTTCTTGCGTGGTGTTGAGCTCTTGGATCTTATTTGCCTAGTGTCAAGCTCGTGTGCATTTTTTTTTGGCCTAGTGGTGTCAATGACTCGTGGGCCTGTTTCCGAGATTTATAGTTGTGCTGTATAATGATTCGTGGGTGTATGACTCATGGACCTTTTCTCATTATGTAGCTCGTGAACTCGTGGGTGTCCAGCTCGTGGGGCGACCCAAGTTTTCCACAATCTTCAAAGTTACAGGCACAGAAAGGGTTAACACACATAGAATATTGGCAAAGAAACGACTAACGTTTGAAATTTGAACAGAGGGATTGAATTTCCCAGCGCCTGAAGTGACAGGCATAATTATTTATTATGATCACCGGTATATCATATTATGATTTTGTTGAAAGAATTCTCATCATCTCATCTGTAAATTAAACTCGCCAAAACTTGGAAAACGATGATTGGATTTTCAGTAACACTACTCGAGTATCGAGTGATATTGATGAATTGCAGTTTTTCTTATTACGCATTTATTCGTTATTGTTTCTTATGGTCCTTGTTCTCGTAATGTTTGTGTTGTTATTATCACAATTAGAAATAATATTTCTAATATTATGCATAGGTAACACAATGAATTGATTACGACAACAATACCAACACGTACAGTGCTAATGAAATTAACGAAATCCCGCCTTTGTATATCATACAATAGAAATCAAAGGAAAGTTGTTCGAGGGAGTTGATTGACATGGTATATAGTAGATGCAATTGAATTCCTTGCTCACTCGAGAATAAAAAGAAAGAAAAGAGAAAGTTTATAAGGAAGGAATGGAAAAAGGGTAGGGGGTGGGGAAGGAGAGAAGAGAGAGAGAGGGAGAGAGAGAGAGAGGGGAGGGAGAGAAAGAGAGAGAGAGAGGGAGAGAGAGAGAGGGAGAGAGAGGGACACAAGAGGAGAGTAAAGAGAATAATGCATCCTCTTTTTCCACAGGGATGTAACGTGAGGACGTGGTTGTCTGTAGAGAGGTCGGCTATATACCAGCCTGTCTGGTATGTCTAAGGTGTCACCACGTCTGACTACGTCTGCCATGAATGCCCTGTCTGGGATGCGGGGCTTACTCCACACACGTGGGATTCACACCTCTCAGAAAGCGACACACATCCTCCCTTCCCATAATGCATCGCTCCTGGCTTTAACCCATCTCACCAAGAAGAGACCGGTATTAGGTGATCCGAGTATCCTCTCGGATCACCTATTGTATCTGTACGGATTCTTTCTTTAGGTGATCCGAGTATCCTCTCGGATCACCTTCTGTATCTGTACGGATTCTTTGTTGGTTCTTCTTCTTCTTCTTCTTCTTTATTTCTGGACAAAATTTGTGTAGAGGTTAGCTCAGAAAGTCCTCGTCCTATCAATTTCAAAATTATACCATATATGTATCATGTCCCAAAGACGACAGGTCTAATGTATAATACTGATCAGTCGACCGTGACGTCACTATGACGTCATTATATGAAAACACATTCTCAATCATATCTCATTAATGGAATAGAATTTTTCAATGAAATTTACGTCACATATATTTCAAGTTATGCGCATTCTACTCATATTCTCAAAATTCATATTTTCTCTTAAAACGCGCGCGTACGCGCGCGTCGAAATATTTGTATGCTCAAATCGAGCTCAAATTTTTTTTGCACACGTTTCAGACCATTTGGAGCATTTTTTGAAAAATTGAAAAAATTGGACGGACGCGTACGCGCGCGCGCATATACGCACGTATAGCTTATATGCAATAGAAATTTCCACTTTTTTTACACAGATCGGATGTCTGAAATGTCAAGGAATATTTCTGCCAAGTTTCAAGTCAATCCGACTCAATATGACGTCATACGGGCCCGTCGAAGTTGAAAATCCGCGCGCGCGTTAATGGCGATATACAGTGCAACAATGCCAAAAAACCGCCAATTTTAAATCCGAGTTTACTCGCCAGGATAGACGGTGACCCCCCATTTTCTTGACATATTTTGAAAACTGATGAGTTGAACATGTCATTTCATGGGTTGGCAATGCTGAAAAAAAGATGAAAAGGTATCAAATTTCTTCATAAATCAAAAAGAGTAAAATTTCAAAATGACGTCATCAAATTTCAAGTTTACTCGAGCGTATCTCACTTATCCTTGGCCAATTTTCACCCAGATTTCAGTATGCTGTAGCTAATTTAATGCTCTATCAGTTATGTAATAACAAAATTTTGATTGAATGACAGCATAACCTCGTAAAAATGGATTGAAAGTAACCTTGTCGAATTTGACCAGTTTACGTGTTATCTCTATGGGAGTGCAGTTTTTCTGGAATGAAAATTGACATGACTGTCCTTTTCGAGCAGTAGCTCACTTATGCTTCGGTGAATTTCTCCCAGATTTTAATATGTTGTAGCTGAGACTTTGGGCTATCGTAAGTGTGCCTTTCGTTTTTACATACGATGTCGGGATCACGTCAATAAACTTGGTTGAAATTAAAGCTTATATTCGTTGTATTGAAATATTTCTTTCTTTCTGCAACTTTCTTTGCAATAACTCAAGAAAAACATACCCTATCAACACTATATTTTGCACATGCTTAGTTCATGTCACGTTCATTATTTCATAAAATAACAACTACTTGATCAGATGCCATCTTGAGTATGTAAATTAGGGTCAAAGGTCATAAATGTTTCATCCTGTATCTTGGTGAATACATGTTCTATCTTTCCCATATTTTGCACACGTAAAGACCATGTTACAAGGATCATATCACAAAATAACCACTTTTTGCTCAGATGACATCTTGTCTGTGCAAAGTGGGGTCAAAGGTCATATGTACTTCTTTCTTTATCGTCATTATGACGTGTTATCTCTATGGGAGGGAATTTTTTCTAGATGTGAAAATTGACATGATTGTCTTTATCGAGCACCAGCTCACTCACCCTTCGATGAATTTCTCCCAGATTTTAATATGTTGTAGCTGAGACTTTGCGCTATCGTAGTACGTCCTCCGTTTTTTCATACGACGTCAAAAGCACGTCGAAAAACTCGGCTTAAGTAATCAAAGCTTAGCTTCATTAGGTGATCCGAGTATCCTCTCGGATCACCTTCTGTATCTGTACGGATTCTTTGTTGGTTCTTCTTCTTCTTCTTCTTCTTCTTTATTTCTGGACAAAATTTGTGTAGAGGTTAGCTCAGAAAGTCCTCGTCCTATCAATTTCAAAATTATACCATATATGTATCATGTCCCAAAGACGACAGGTCTAATGTATAATACTGATCAGTCGACCGTGACGTCACTATGACGTCATTATATGAAAACACATTCTCAATCATATCTCATTAATGGAATAGAATTTTTCAATGAAATTTACGTCACATATATTTCAAGTTATGCGCATTCTACTCATATTCTCAAAATTCATATTTTCTCTTAAAACGCGCGCGTACGCGCGCGTCGAAATATTTGTATGCTCAAATCGAGCTCAAATTTTTTTTGCACACGTTTCAGACCATTTGGAGCATTTTTTGAAAAATTGAAAAAATTGGACGGACGCGTACGCGCGCGCGCATATACGCACGTATAGCTTATATGCAATAGAAATTTCCACTTTTTTTACACAGATCGGATGTCTGAAATGTCAAGGAATATTTCTGCCAAGTTTCAAGTCAATCCGACTCAATATGACGTCATACGGGCCCGTCGAAGTTGAAAATCCGCGCGCGCGTTAATGGCGATATACAGTGCAACAATGCCAAAAAACCGCCAATTTTAAATCCGAGTTTACTCGCCAGGATAGACGGTGACCCCCCATTTTCTTGACATATTTTGAAAACTGATGAGTTGAACATGTCATTTCATGGGTTGGCAATGCTGAAAAAAAGATGAAAAGGTATCAAATTTCTTCATAAATCAAAAAGAGTAAAATTTCAAAATGACGTCATCAAATTTCAAGTTTACTCGAGCGTATCTCACTTATCCTTGGCCAATTTTCACCCAGATTTCAGTATGCTGTAGCTAATTTAATGCTCTATCAGTTATGTAATAACAAAATTTTGATTGAATGACAGCATAACCTCGTAAAAATGGATTGAAAGTAACCTTGTCGAATTTGACCAGTTTACGTGTTATCTCTATGGGAGTGCAGTTTTTCTGGAATGAAAATTGACATGACTGTCCTTTTCGAGCAGTAGCTCACTTATGCTTCGGTGAATTTCTCCCAGATTTTAATATGTTGTAGCTGAGACTTTGGGCTATCGTAAGTGTGCCTTTCGTTTTTACATACGATGTCGGGATCACGTCAATAAACTTGGTTGAAATTAAAGCTTATATTCGTTGTATTGAAATATTTCTTTCTTTCTGCAACTTTCTTTGCAATAACTCAAGAAAAACATACCCTATCAACACTATATTTTGCACATGCTTAGTTCATGTCACGTTCATTATTTCATAAAATAACAACTACTTGATCAGATGCCATCTTGAGTATGTAAATTAGGGTCAAAGGTCATAAATGTTTCATCCTGTATCTTGGTGAATACATGTTCTATCTTTCCCATATTTTGCACACGTAAAGACCATGTTTCATCCTGTATCTTGGTGAATACATGTTCTATCTTTCCCATATTTTGCACACGTAAAGACCATGTTACAAGGATCATATCACAAAATAACCACTTTTTGCTCAGATGACATCTTGTCTGTGCAAAGTGGGGTCAAAGGTCATATGTACTTCTTTCTTTATCGTCATTATGACGTGTTATCTCTATGGGAGGGAATTTTTTCTAGATGTGAAAATTGACATGATTGTCTTTATCGAGCACCAGCTCACTCACCCTTCGATGAATTTCTCCCAGATTTTAATATGTTGTAGCTGAGACTTTGCGCTATCGTAGTACGTCCTCCGTTTTTTCATACGACGTCAAAAGCACGTCGAAAAACTCGGCTTAAGTAATCAAAGCTTAGCTTCATTAGGTGATCCGAGTATCCTCTCGGATCACCTTCTGTATCTGTACGGATTCTTTGTTGGTTCTTCTTCTTCTTCTTCTTCTTTATTTCTGGACAAAATTTGTGTAGAGGTTAGCTCAGAAAGTCCTCGTCCTATCAATTTCAAAATTATACCATATATGTATCATGTCCCAAAGACGACAGGTCTAATGTATAATACTGATCAGTCGACCGTGACGTCACTATGACGTCATTATATGAAAACACATTCTCAATCATATCTCATTAATGGAATAGAATTTTTCAATGAAATTTACGTCACATATATTTCAAGTTATGCGCATTCTACTCATATTCTCAAAATTCATATTTTCTCTTAAAACGCGCGCGTACGCGCGCGTCGAAATATTTGTATGCTCAAATCGAGCTCAAATTTTTTTTGCACACGTTTCAGACCATTTGGAGCATTTTTTGAAAAATTGAAAAAATTGGACGGACGCGTACGCGCGCGCGCATATACGCACGTATAGCTTATATGCAATAGAAATTTCCACTTTTTTTACACAGATCGGATGTCTGAAATGTCAAGGAATATTTCTGCCAAGTTTCAAGTCAATCCGACTCAATATGACGTCATACGGGCCCGTCGAAGTTGAAAATCCGCGCGCGCGTTAATGGCGATATACAGTGCAACAATGCCAAAAAACCGCCAATTTTAAATCCGAGTTTACTCGCCAGGATAGACGGTGACCCCCCATTTTCTTGACATATTTTGAAAACTGATGAGTTGAACATGTCATTTCATGGGTTGGCAATGCTGAAAAAAAGATGAAAAGGTATCAAATTTCTTCATAAATCAAAAAGAGTAAAATTTCAAAATGACGTCATCAAATTTCAAGTTTACTCGAGCGTATCTCACTTATCCTTGGCCAATTTTCACCCAGATTTCAGTATGCTGTAGCTAATTTAATGCTCTATCAGTTATGTAATAACAAAATTTTGATTGAATGACAGCATGACCTCGTAAAAATGGATTGAATGTAACCTTGTCGAATTTGACCAGTTTACGTGTAATCTCTATGGGAGTGCAGTTTTTCTCGAAATGAAAATCGACATGACTGTCTTTTTCAAGCACTAGCTCACTTATGCTTCGGTGAATTTCTCCCAGATTTTAATATGTTGTAGCTGAGACTTTGGGCTATCGTAAGTGTGCCCTTTATTTTTTTATACGATGTCGGGATTACGTGAATAAACTTGGTTGAAATTAAAGCTTATATTCGTTGTATTGAAATATTTCTTTCTTTTTGCAACTTTCTTTGCAATAACTCAAGAAAAACATACCCTATCAACACCATATTTTGCACATGCTTAGTTCATGTCACGTTCATTATTTCATAAAATAACAAGTACTTGATCAGATGCCATCTTGGGTATGTAAATAAGGGTCAAAGGTCATAAATGTTTCATCCTGTATCTTGGTGAATTCATGTCCTATCTTTCCCATATTTTGCACACGTAAAGACCATGTTACAAGGATCATATCACAAAATAACCACTTTTTGCTCAGATGACATCTTGTCTGTGCAAAGTGGGGTCAAAGGTCATATGTACTTCTTTCTTTATTGTCATTATGACGTGTTATCTCTACGGGAGGGAATTTTACTAGATGTGAAAATTGACATGATTGTCTTTATCCAGCACGAGCTCACTCACCCTTCGATGAATTTCTCCCAGATTTTAATATGTTGTAGCTGAGACTTTGCGCTATCGTAATAAGTTCTCCGTTTTTTCATACGACGTCAAAAGCACGTCGAAAAACTCGGCTTAAGTAATCAAAGCTTAGCTTCATTAGGTGATCCGAGTATCCTCTCGGATCACCTTCTGTATCTGTACGGATTCTTTGTTCTTCTTCTTCTTCTTTCTTTCTGGACAAAATTTGTGCATCTACTTACTCAGAAAGTTCTCAGAGTATCAATTTCAAACTCATACCATATATGTATCATGTCCCAAAGACGACAAATCTAAAATATCATTGTGATTGGTCAATCGTGACGTCACTATGACGTCATTATATGAAAACACATTCTCAATCATATCTCATTAATGGAATAGAGTTTTTCAATGAAATTTACGTCACATATATTTCAAGTTATGGGCATTTTACTCATATTCTCAAAATGCATATTTTCTCTTGAAACGTGCGCGTACGCGCGCGTTGAAATATTTGTATGCTCAAATCGAGCTCAAATTTTTTTTGCACACGTTTCAGACCATTTGGAGCATTTTTTGAAAAATTGAAAAAATTGGACGGACGCGTACGCGCGCGCGCATATACGCACGTACAGCTCATATGCAATAGAAATTTACACTTTTTTTACACAGATCGGATGCCTGAAATGTCAAGGAATATTTCTACCAAGTTTCAAGTCAATCCGACTCAATATGACGTCATACGGGCCCGTCAAAGTTGAAAATCCGTGCGCGCGTCAATGGCGATATACAGTGCAACAATGCCAAAAAACCGCCAATTTTGAATCCGATTTTACTCGTCAGGATGGACGGTGACCCCCCATTTTTGTAACATATTCTGAAAGCTGATGAGTTGTACATGTCATTTCATGGGTTGGCGATGCTGGAAAAATGATGAAAAGATATCAAATTTCTTAATAAAATAAAAAAAGTAAATTTTCAAAATGACGTCATCAAATTTCAAGTTTACTCGAGCGTATCTCTCTTATCCTTGGCCAATTTTCACCCAGATTTCAGTATGCTGTAGCTAATTTAATGCTCTATCAGTTATATAATAACACAATTTTGATTGAATGACAGCATGACCTCGTAAAAATGGATTGAATGTAACCTTGTCGAATTTGACCAGTTTACGTGTAATCTCTATGGGAGTGCAGTTTTTCTCGAAATGAAAATCGACATGACTGTCTTTTTCAAGCACTAGCTCACTTATGCTTCGGTGAATTTCTCCCAGATTTTAATATGTTGTAGCTGAGACTTTGGGCTATCGTAAGTGTGCCCTTTATTTTTTTATACGATGTCGGGATTACGTGAATAAACTTGGTTGAAATTAAAGCTTATATTCGTTGTATTGAAATATTTCTTTCTTTTTGCAACTTTCTTTGCAATAACTCAAGAAAAACATACCCTATCAACACCATATTTTGCACATGCTTAGTTCATGTCACGTTCATTATTTCATAAAATAACAAGTACTTGATCAGATGCCATCTTGGGTATGTAAATAAGGGTCAAAGGTCATAAATGTTTCATCCTGTATCTTGGTGAATTCATGTCCTATCTTTCCCATATTTTGCACACGTAAAGACCATGTTACAAGGATCATATCACAAAATAACCACTTTTTGCTCAGATGACATCTTGTCTGTGCAAAGTGGGGTCAAAGGTCATATGTACTTCTTTCTTTATTGTCATTATGACGTGTTATCTCTACGGGAGGGAATTTTACTAGATGTGAAAATTGACATGATTGTCTTTATCCAGCACGAGCTCACTCACCCTTCGATGAATTTCTCCCAGATTTTAATATGTTGTAGCTGAGACTTTGCGCTATCGTAATAAGTTCTCCGTTTTTTCATACGACGTCAAAAGCACGTCGAAAAACTCGGCTTAAGTAATCAAAGCTTAGCTTCATTAGGTGATCCGAGTATCCTCTCGGATCACCTTCTGTATCTGTACGGATTCTTTGTTCTTCTTCTTCTTTCTTTCTGGACAAAATTTGTGCATCTACTTACTCAGAAAGTTCTCAGAGTATCAATTTCAAACTCATACCATATATGTATCATGTCCCAAAGACGACAAATCTAAAATATCATTGTGATTGGTCAATCGTGACGTCACTATGACGTCATTATATGAAAACACATTCTCAATCATATCTCATTAATGGAATAGAGTTTTTCAATGAAATTTACGTCACATATATTTCAAGTTATGGGCATTTTACTCATATTCTCAAAATGCATATTTTCTCTTGAAACGTGCGCGTACGCGCGCGTTGAAATATTTGTATGCTCAAATCGAGCTCAAATTTTTTTTGCACACGTTTCAGACCATTTGGAGCATTTTTTGAAAAATTGAAAAAATTGGACGGACGCGTACGCGCGCGCGCATATACGCACGTACAGCTCATATGCAATAGAAATTTACACTTTTTTTACACAGATCGGATGCCTGAAATGTCAAGGAATATTTCTACCAAGTTTCAAGTCAATCCGACTCAATATGACGTCATACGGGCCCGTCAAAGTTGAAAATCCGTGCGCGCGTCAATGGCGATATACAGTGCAACAATGCCAAAAAACCGCCAATTTTGAATCCGATTTTACTCGTCAGGATGGACGGTGACCCCCCATTTTTGTAACATATTCTGAAAGCTGATGAGTTGTACATGTCATTTCATGGGTTGGCGATGCTGGAAAAATGATGAAAAGATATCAAATTTCTTAATAAAATAAAAAAAGTAAATTTTCAAAATGACGTCATCAAATTTCAAGTTTACTCGAGCGTATCTCTCTTATCCTTGGCCAATTTTCACCCAGATTTCAGTATGCTGTAGCTAATTTAATGCTCTATCAGTTATATAATAACACAATTTTGATTGAATGACAGCATGACCTCGTAAAAATGGATTGAATGTAACCTTGTCGAATTTGACCAGTTTACGTGTAATCTCTATGGGAGTGCAGTTTTTCTCGAAATGAAAATCGACATGACTGTCTTTTTCAAGCACTAGCTCACTTATGCTTCGGTGAATTTCTCCCAGATTTTAATATGTTGTAGCTGAGACTTTGGGCTATCGTAAGTGTGCCCTTTATTTTTTTATACGATGTCGGGATTACGTGAATAAACTTGGTTGAAATTAAAGCTTATATTCGTTGTATTGAAATATTTCTTTCTTTTTGCAACTTTCTTTGCAATAACTCAAGAAAAACATACCCTATCAACACCATATTTTGCACATGCTTAGTTCATGTCACGTTCATTATTTCATAAAATAACAAGTACTTGATCAGATGCCATCTTGGGTATGTAAATAAGGGTCAAAGGTCATAAATGTTTCATCCTGTATCTTGGTGAATTCATGTCCTATCTTTCCCATATTTTGCACACGTAAAGACCATGTTACAAGGATCATATCACAAAATAACCACTTTTTGCTCAGATGACATCTTGTCTGTGCAAAGTGGGGTCAAAGGTCATATGTACTTCTTTCTTTATTGTCATTATGACGTGTTATCTCTACGGGAGGGAATTTTACTAGATGTGAAAATTGACATGATTGTCTTTATCCAGCACGAGCTCACTCACCCTTCGATGAATTTCTCCCAGATTTTAATATGTTGTAGCTGAGACTTTGCGCTATCGTAATAAGTTCTCCGTTTTTTCATACGACGTCAAAAGCACGTCGAAAAACTCGGCTTAAGTAATCAAAGCTTAGCTTCATTAGGTGATCCGAGTATCCTCTCGGATCACCTTCTGTATCTGTACGGATTCTTTGTTCTTCTTCTTCTTCTTTCTTTCTGGACAAAATTTGTGCATCTACTTACTCAGAAAGTTCTCAGAGTATCAATTTCAAACTCATACCATATATGTATCATGTCCCAAAGACGACAAATCTAAAATATCATTGTGATTGGTCAATCGTGACGTCACTATGACGTCATTATATGAAAACACATTCTCAATCATATCTCATTAATGGAATAGAGTTTTTCAATGAAATTTACGTCACATATATTTCAAGTTATGGGCATTTTACTCATATTCTCAAAATGCATATTTTCTCTTGAAACGTGCGCGTACGCGCGCGTTGAAATATTTGTATGCTCAAATCGAGCTCAAATTTTTTTTGCACACGTTTCAGACCATTTGGAGCATTTTTTGAAAAATTGAAAAAATTGGACGGACGCGTACGCGCGCGCGCATATACGCACGTACAGCTCATATGCAATAGAAATTTACACTTTTTTTACACAGATCGGATGCCTGAAATGTCAAGGAATATTTCTACCAAGTTTCAAGTCAATCCGACTCAATATGACGTCATACGGGCCCGTCAAAGTTGAAAATCCGTGCGCGCGTCAATGGCGATATACAGTGCAACAATGCCAAAAAACCGCCAATTTTGAATCCGATTTTACTCGTCAGGATGGACGGTGACCCCCCATTTTTGTAACATATTCTGAAAGCTGATGAGTTGTACATGTCATTTCATGGGTTGGCGATGCTGGAAAAATGATGAAAAGATATCAAATTTCTTAATAAAATAAAAAAAGTAAATTTTCAAAATGACGTCATCAAATTTCAAGTTTACTCGAGCGTATCTCTCTTATCCTTGGCCAATTTTCACCCAGATTTCAGTATGCTGTAGCTAATTTAATGCTCTATCAGTTATATAATAACACAATTTTGATTGAATGACAGCATGACCTCGTAAAAATGGATTGAATGTAACCTTGTCGAATTTGACCAGTTTACGTGTAATCTCTATGGGAGTGCAGTTTTTCTCGAAATGAAAATCGACATGACTGTCTTTTTCAAGCACTAGCTCACTTATGCTTCGGTGAATTTCTCCCAGATTTTAATATGTTGTAGCTGAGACTTTGGGCTATCGTAAGTGTGCCCTTTATTTTTTTATACGATGTCGGGATTACGTGAATAAACTTGGTTGAAATTAAAGCTTATATTCGTTGTATTGAAATATTTCTTTCTTTTTGCAACTTTCTTTGCAATAACTCAAGAAAAACATACCCTATCAACACCATATTTTGCACATGCTTAGTTCATGTCACGTTCATTATTTCATAAAATAACAAGTACTTGATCAGATGCCATCTTGGGTATGTAAATAAGGGTCAAAGGTCATAAATGTTTCATCCTGTATCTTGGTGAATTCATGTCCTATCTTTCCCATATTTTGCACACGTAAAGACCATGTTACAAGGATCATATCACAAAATAACCACTTTTTGCTCAGATGACATCTTGTCTGTGCAAAGTGGGGTCAAAGGTCATATGTACTTCTTTCTTTATTGTCATTATGACGTGTTATCTCTACGGGAGGGAATTTTACTAGATGTGAAAATTGACATGATTGTCTTTATCCAGCACGAGCTCACTCACCCTTCGATGAATTTCTCCCAGATTTTAATATGTTGTAGCTGAGACTTTGCGCTATCGTAATAAGTTCTCCGTTTTTTCATACGACGTCAAAAGCACGTCGAAAAACTCGGCTTAAGTAATCAAAGCTTAGCTTCATTAGGTGATCCGAGTATCCTCTCGGATCACCTTCTGTATCTGTACGGATTCTTTGTTAGGTGATCCGAGTATCCTCTCGGATCACCTTCTGTATCTGTACTGATTCTTTGTTAGGTGATCCGAGTATCCTCTCGGATCACCTATTGTATCTGTACGGATTCTTTCTTCTTCTTCTTCTTCTTTCTTTATTTCTCCCCAAAAGTTGTGCAGAGGTTAGCTCAGAAAGTGCTATGTCTATCGAGTTCAAACTTATACCATGTATGTATCGTGTCCCAAAGACGGCAATCGAACTAAAATCAAAGTGACCAGTCGACCGTGACGTCACTATGACGTCATTATATGAAAACACATTCTCAATCATATCTCATTAATGGAATGAAGTTTTTCAATGAAATTTACGTCACATATATTTCAAGTTATGTGCATTTTACTCATATTCTCAAAATTTACATTTTCTCTTGATACGTGCGCGTACGCGCGCGTTGAAATATTTGTATGCTCAAATCGAGCTCAAATTTTTTTTGCACACGTTTCAGACCATTTCGAGCATTTTTTGAAAAATTGAAAAAATCGGACGGACGCGTACGCGCGCGCGCATATACGCACGCACAGCTCATATGCAATAGAAATTTTCAGTTTTTTCACACGGATCGGATGTCCAAAATGTCAAGGAATATTTCTATCAAGTTTCAAGTCGATCCGACTCAATATGACGTCATACGGGCCCGTCAAATTAAAAATTCCGCGCGTGCGTCAATGGGGATACACAGTGCAACTATGCCAAAAAACCGCCAATTTTAAATCGGATTTTACTCGTCAGGATGGACGGTGACCCCCCATTTTCTTGATATATTCTAAAAGCTGATGAGTTGTACATGTCATTTCATGGGTTGGCGATACTGAAAAAATGATTAAAAGATATCAAATTTCTTAATAAAGTAAACAAAGTAAATTTTCAAAATGACGTCATCAAATTTCAAATTCACTCGAGCGTATCTCACTTAAATTTCGCCAATTTTCACCCAGATTTCAGTATGTTGTAGCTTATGAAATGTTCTTTCATTAATGTAAAAACAACATTTTGATTGGATAACGTCATCACCTCGTAAAAATGGATTGAAAGTATCCTTGTAAAATTTGACCAGTTTACGTGTTATCTCTATGGGAGAGCAGTTTTTCTGGCAGTGAAAATTGACATGACTATCTTTTTCGAGCACTAGCTCACTTATGCTTCGGTGAATTTTTGCCAGATTTTGGTATGTTGTAGCTGAGACTTTGGGCTATCGTAAGTGTGCCCTCCATTTTTTCATACGACGTCGGCATCACGTCGAAAAACTTGGTTGAAAATTGCATGTGGTTTCGATGCAGCGTCATTTTGCTTAATACACAGGGCCTATGGAGCATGAAATAGGTCATTGCATAGCGCATCCGACTCGTAATCCTAAGGTCCCTGGTTCGATGCTCACCCCTGCCAGTTGTTTTTAAATTTTTTTAAACACTATTTTTTCTTCTTTTTCTTTAGTTAGTCTTAATCTCCTTTCCTAACTTTATCTTTTTCTGATTTTTTTTCATGCTTCTCCTTCAAATTTCTATAAAAATAACACAATTTCTTCTTTATTTTTCTTTCTTTCTACTACTTTCTGTGCAATAGATGAACAACAACAATGGCTATTAATCCCATATTTTGCACATGTTTTGTTCATGTCACGTACATTATTTCATAAAATAACAATTACTTGATCGGACACCATCTTGGGTATGTAAATTAGGGTCAAAGGTCATAAATGTTTCATCCTGTATCTTGGTGAATACATGTCCTATCTCTCCCATATTTTGCACACGCAAAGACCATGTTACAAGAATCATTTCACAAAATAACCACTTTTTGCTCAGATGCCATCATGTCTGTGCAAAGTGCGGTCAAAGGTCATATATTCTTCTTTCTGTATCTTCATTATGACGTGTTATCTCTATGGGAGTGCAGTTTTTCTGCAAGTGAAATTTGACATGACTATCTTTTTCGAGCAATAGCTCACTTATGCTTCAGTGAATTTCTCCCAGATCTTAATATGTTGTAGCTGAGACATTGGGCTATCGTATTTTACCCTTCGTCTTTTTCATACGATGTCGGGATCACGTTAAAAAACGTGGTTGAACTTAAAGCTTATCTTCAATGTATTGAGATGTTTCTTTTCTTTCTGCAACTTTCTTTGCAATAACTCAAGAAAAACAGCGTCTATCACCCTCAAATTTTGCACATGTTTAGTTCATGTCACGTACATTATTTCATAAACTAACAACTTCTTGATCAGACGCCATCTTGGGTATGTAAATTAGGGTCAAAGGTCATAAATGTTTCATTCTGTATCTTAGTGAATACATGTCCTATCTCTTCCATATTTTGCACACGCAAAGACCATGTTACAAGAATCATTTTACGAAATAACCACTTTTTGCTTAGATGCCATCCTGGCTGTGCAAAGTGGGGTCAATGGTCAAATATACTTCATTCTGTATCTTCGTTACAGTGTATACGGAATTTGGTACCAAAGATGGCAGGTCTGACTCGCTTTTCTAAATGAGATTCCAAATATCACACGGCGAATGTCCCTAAACACAGATGAAACCTGTATGGTCATGCCTAAATTATGTATTTGTTGCTGTATCTTCGTTATCTAGTGTATACAGAATTTGGTACCAAAGATGACAGATATGACTCCCTTTTCTAAATGAGAATCCAAACATCACACGGCCAATGTCTCTAAACACAGATGAAACCTGTATGGTCATGCCTATTGCGATCAGACCTCGAATCATTGATTAAAAAAAAAATCGGATCACCTTAATTTGTCAGTAATGACAAATTACAATCTCTAGTTAGGTGATCCGAGAATCCTCTCGGATCACCTATTGTATCTGTACGGATTCTTTCTTTCTTTCTTTCTTTCTTTCTTTATTTCTGGACAAAAGTTGTGCAGAGGTTAGCTCAGAAAGTGCATTGCCTATCAATGTCAAACTTATACCATATATGTATCTTGTCTCAAAGACGACAGCGCAAGTAAAATCATAGTGATCAGTCGACAGTGACGTCACTATGACGTCATTATATGAAAACACATTTTCATGCATATCTCATTGATGGAGTAGAATGTTTCAATGAAATTTACGTCACATATAGTTCAAATTAAGCTAATTCTACTCATGTTTTTAAAATTCATCTATACTCTTAAAACGTGCGCGTACGCGCGCGTTGAATTATTTGTATGCTCCAATCGAGCTCAAAATTTTTTTGCACACGTTTCAGACCATTTAGAGCATTTTTTGAAAAATTGAAAAAATCGGACGGACGCGTACGCGCGCGCGCATATACGCACGTATAGCTCATATGCAATAGAAATTTCCCGTTTTTTTACTTTGATCGGATGTCTGAAATGTCAATGAATATTTCTACCAAGTTTCAAGTCAATCCCACTCAATATGACGTCATACGGGCCCGTCAAAGTTGAAATTCCGCGCGCGCGTCAATGGCGATATACAGTGCGACTATGCCAAAAAAACGCCAATTTTAAATCCGATTTTACTCGTCAGGATGGACGGTGACCCCCCATTTTCTTTACATATTTTGAAAGCTGATGAGTTGTACATGTCATTGCATAGGTTGGCGATGCTGAAAAAATGATTAAAAGGTATCAAATTTCTTAATAAAATAAAAAATGTAAATTTTCAAAATGACGTCATCAAATTTCAAGTTTACTCGAGCGTATCTTTCTTATCCTTTACCGATTTTCACCCAAATTTCAGTATGTTGTAGCTTATTTAATGGTCTTTCATAAATGTAATAACACAATTTTAATTGGATGACGGCATTACCTCGTAAAAATGGATTGAAAGTAACCTTGTCAAATTTGACCAGTTTACGTGTTATCTCTATGGGAGTGCAGTTTTTCTGGAAATGAAAATTGACATGACTGTCCTTTTCGACCACTAGCTCCCTTATGCTTCGGTGAATTTCTCCCAGATTTTAATATGTTGTAGCTGAGACTTTGGGCTATCGTTAATGTACCATTTATTTTTTCATACGGTGTCGGGATCACGTCCAAAAACTTGGTTGAAATTAAAGCTTATCTTCGATGTATTGGAATATTTCTTTCTTTCTGCAACTTTCTTTGCAATAGCTCAAGAAAAACATACCCTATCACCACCATAATTTGCACATGTTTAGTTCATGTCACGTACATTATTTCATAAAATAACAACTACTTGATCAGACGCCATCTTGTGTATGTAAATTAGGGTCAAAGGTCATAAATATTTCATCCTGTATCTTGGTGAATACATGTTCTATCTTTCCCATATTTTGCACACGTAAAGACCATGTTACAAGAATCATTTCATAAAATAATCACTTTTTGTTCAGATACCATCTTGCGTGTGCAAAGTGGGGTGAAAGGTCATATGTACTTTTTTCTGTATCTTCGTTATGACGTGTTATCTCTATGGGAGGGAATTTTTCTAGATGTTAATATTGACACGATTGTCTTTATCGAGCACTAGCTCACATACCCTTCGGTGAATTTTTCTCAGAATTTAATACGTTGTAACTCAGACTTTGCGCTATCGTTACGTGCCCTTTGTGTTTTCATTTAATGTCGGAATCATGTTAAAATACTTGGTTGAAATTAAGCTTATTTTCGATGTACTAAGATATTTCTATGTTTCTGCAACTTTCTTTGCAATAACTCAAGAAAAACAGCCCCTATCATCCCCATATTGTGCACATGTTTAGTTCATGTCACGTACATTATTTCATAAAATAACAACTACTTGATCGGACAACATCTTGGATGTGTAAATTAGGGTCAAAGGTTACAAATGTTTTATCCTGTATATCTTGGTGAATACATGTCTTATCTTTCCCATATTTTGCACACGCAAAGATAATATTACAAGAATCATTTCACAAAATAACCACTTTTTGCTCAGATGCCATCTAGGTTGTGCAAAGTGGGGTCAAAGGTCATATGTACTTGTTGCTGTATCTTCGTTATAGTGCATACAGATTTGGTACCAAAGATGGCAGATATGACTCCCTTTTCTAAATGAGAATCCAAACATCACACGGCCAATGTCTCTGAACACAGATGAAACCTGCATGGTCATGCCTATTGCGATCAGGACTTGAATCATTGATTAAAAAAAATCGGATCACCTTAATTTGTCAGTGATGACAAATTACAATCTCTAGTTTTTCTTCTTCTTTTTCTTTTTTCTCCTCAAAAGTTGTGCAGAGGTTAGCTCAGAAAGTCCTTTTCCTATCAATGTCAAAATTATACCATGTATGTATCATGTCCCAAAGACGACAGCGCAAGTAAAGTCATTGTGATCAGTCGACCGTGACGTCACTATGACGTCATTATATGAAAACACATTCTCCTTCATATCTCATTAATGGAATGGAATTATTCAATGAAATTTACGTCACATATATTTCAGGTCAAGCAAATTCTACTCATATTCTCAAAATTCATATTTATCCTTAAAGCGTGCGCGTACGCGCGCGTTGAAATATTTGTATGCTCAAATCGAGCTCAAAATTTTTTTGCATACGTTTCAGACAATTTGGAGCATTTTTTGAAAAATTGAAAAAATTGGACGGACGCGTACGTGCGCGCACATATACGCACGCACAGCTCTTATGCAATAGAAATTTCCCATTTTTTCACACTTATCGGATGCCTGAAATGACAAGGAATATTTCTACCAAGTTTCAAGTCAATCCGACTCAATATGACGTCATACGGGCCCGTCAAAGTTGAAATTCCGCGCGCGCGTCAATGGCGATATACAGTGCAACTATGCCAAAAAACCGCCAATTTTAAATCCGATTTTACTCGTCAGAATGGACGGTGACCCCCCATTTTCGTTACATATTCTGAAAGCTGATGAGTTGTAAATATCATTTCATGGGTTGGCGATGCTGGAAAAGTGATTAAAAGATATCAAATCTCTTAATAAAATAAAAGAAGTAAATTTTCAAAATTACGTCATCAAATTTCACGTTCACTCGAGCGTATCTCACTTATCCTTTGCCAATTTGTACCCAAATTTCAGTATGTTGTAGCTTACTAAATGCTCTTTCATTAATATAATAACAATATTTTGATTAGATGACGGCATCACCTCGTAAAAATGGATTGAAAGTAATCTTGTCAAATTTGACCAGTTTACGTGTTATCTCTATGGGAGTGCAGTTTTTCTGGAAATGAAAATTGACATGACTATCTTTTTCGAGCACTAGCTCACTTATGCTTCGGTGAATTTCTCCCAGATTTTAGTATGTTGTAGCTGAGACTTTGTGCTATCTTAAGTGTTTCCTCCATTTTTTCATACGACGTCGGTATCACGTCGAAAAACTTGGTTGAAAATGACACGAGGTTTCGATACAGCGTCATTTTGCTTAATACACAGGGCCTATGGAGAATGAAATAGGTCATTGCGTAGCGCATCCGACTCGTAATCCTAAGGTCCCTGGTTCGAGCCTCACCCCTGCCAATTTTTTTTTAACACTTTTTTTCTTCTTTTTCTTTAGTTAATCTTAATCTCCCTTTCCTTACTTTATCTTTTTCTGATTTTTTTATGCTTCTCCTTCAAATTTCTATAAAATAACATATTTTTTTCTTTATTTTTCTTTCTTTCTACTACTTTCTGTGCAATAGATGAACAACAACAATGGCTATCAGTCCCATATTTTGCACATGTTTAGTACATGTCACGTACATTATTTCATAATATAACAACTACTTGATCGGACACCATCTTGGGTATGTAAATTAGGGTCAAAGGTCATAAATGTTTCATCCTGTATCTTGGTGAATACATGTCCTATCTTTCCCATATTTTGCACACGCAAAGACCATGTTACAAGAATCATTTCATAAAATAATCACTTTTTGCTTAGACGCCATCTTAGGTGTGCAAAGTGAGGTCAAAGGTCAAATATACTTCATTCTGTATTTCCGTTAGTGTATACGGAATTCGGTACCAAAGATGGCGGGTCTCATTCCCTTTTCTAAATGAGAATCCAAACATCACACGGCCAATGTCCCGTCAACACAGATGAAACCTGTATGGTCATGAATATTTGGATCAGGACTCAAATCATTGATTTTCGAAGAGATCGGATCACCTAATTTGTCAGTCTTGACAAATTCCGAGTCTAGTTAGGTGATCCGAGAATCCTCTCGGATCACCTATTGTATCTGTACGGATTCTTTCTTTCTTTCTTTCTTTATTTCTGGACAAAAGTTGTGCAGAGGTTAGCTCTGAAAGTGCATTGCCTATCAATGTCAAACTTATACCATATATGTATCGTGTCTCAAAGACGACAGCGCAAGTAAAATCATAGTGATCAGTCGACCGTGACGTCACTATGACGTCATTATATGAAAACACATTTTCATGCATATCTCATTAATGGAATAGAATTTTTCAATGAAATTTACGTCACATATAGTTCAAATTAAGTTAATTCTACTCATGTTTTCAAAATTCATCTATAATCTTAAAACGTGCGCGTACGCGCGCGTTGAATTATTTGTATGCTCCAATCGAGCTCAAAATTTTTTTGCACACGTTTCAGACCATTTAGAGCATTTTTTGAAAAATTGAAAAAATCGGACGGACGCGTACGCGCGCGCGCATATACGCACGTATAGCTCATATGCAATAGAAATTTCCCGTTTTTTTTACTTTGATCGGATGTCTGAAATGTCAATGAATATTTCTACCAAGTTTCAAGTCAATCCGACTCAATATGACGTCATACGGGCCCGTCAAAGTTGAAATTCCGCGCGCGCGCCAATGGCGATATACAGTGCGACTATGCCAAAAAACCGCCAATTTTAAATCCGATTTTACTCGTCAGGATGGACGGTGACCCCCCATTTTCTTTACATATTTTGAAAGCTGATGAGTTGTACATGTCATTGCATAGGTTGGCGATGCTGAAAAAATGATTAAAAGGTATCAAATTTCTTAATAAAATAAAAAATGTAAATTTTCAAAATGACGTCATCAAATTTCAAGTTTACTCGAGCGTATCTTTCTTATCCTTTACCGATTTTCACCCAAATTACAGTATGTTGTAGCTTATTTAATGGTCTTTCATAAATGTAATAACACAATTTTAATTGGATGACGGCATCACCTCGTAAAAATGGATTGAAAGTAACCTTGTCAAATTTGACCAGTTTACGTGTTATCTCTATGGGAGTGCAGTTTTTCTGGAAATGAAAATTGACATGACTGTCCTTTTCGAGCACTAGCTCCCTTATGCTTCCGTGAATTTCTCCCAGATTTCAATATGTTGTAGCTGAGACTTTGGGCTATCGTTAGTGTACCATTTATTTTTTCATACGGTGTCGAGATCATGTCCAAAAATTTGGTTGAAATTAAAGCTTATCTTCGATGTATTGGAATATTTCTTTCTTTCTGCAACTTTCTTTGCAATAGCTCAAGAAAAACATACCCTATCACCACCATAATTTGCACATGTTTAGTTCATGTCACGTACATTATTTCATAAAATAACAACTACTTGATCAGACGCCATCTTGTGTATGTAAATTAGGGTCAAAGGTTATAAATATTTCATCCTGTATCTTGGTGAATACATGTTCTATCTTTCCCATATTTTGCACACGTAAAGACCATGTTACAAGAATCATTTCATAAAATAGTCACTTTTTGTTCAGATGCCATCTTGGGTGTGCAAAGTGGGGTGAAAGGTCATATGTACTTTTTTCTGTATCTTCGTTATGACGTGTTATCTCTATGGGAGGCAATTTTTCTAGATGTTAATATTGACACGATTGTCTTTATCGAGCACTAGCTCACATACCCTTCGGTGAATTTTTCTCAGAATTTAATACGTTGTAACTCAGACTTTGCGCTATCGTTACGTGCCCTTTGTGTTTTCATTTAATGTCAGAATCATGTTAAAATACTTGGTTGAAATTAAGCTTATTTTCGATGTACTAAGATATTTCTATGTTTCTGCAACTTTCTTTGCAATAACTCAAGAAAAACAGCCCCTATCATCCCCATATTGTGCACATGTTTAGTTCATGTCACGTACATTATTTCATAAAATAACAACTACTTGATCGGACAACATCTTGGGTATGTAAATTAGGGTCAAAGGTCACAATTGTTTTATCCTGTATATCCTGGTGAATACATGTCTTATCTTTCCCATATTTTGCACACGCAAAGATAATGTTACAAGAATCATTTCACAAAATAACCACTTTTTGCTCAGATGCCATCTAGGTTGTGCAAAGTGGGGTCAAAGGTCATATGTACTTGTTGCTGTATCTTCGGTATAGTGTATACAGATTTGGTACCAAAGACGGCAGATATGACTCCCTTTTCTAAATGAGAATCCAAACATCACACGGCCAATGTCTCTGAACACAGATGAAACCTGCATGGTCATGCCTATTGCGATCAGGACTTGAATCATTGATTTAAAAAAATCGGATCACCTTAATTTGTCAGTGATGACAAATTACAATCTCTAGTCTTCTTCTTCTTCTTTATTTCTTTCTCCTCAAATCTTGTGCAGAGGTTAACTCAAAAAGTCCCCAACCTATCACTTTCAAACTTATACCATATATGTATCATGTCCTAAGGACGACAGATCTAGTGTATCAATGTGATCAGTTAACCGTGACGTCATTATGACGTCATTATCTGAAATCACGTTTACATCAATATCTCATTAATGGAACGGAATTTTTGAATGAAATTAATTTATCATATAGTTCAAGTCAAGGTCAATTGATATATTTCATAAAATTTAGTCACGTTCATAGTAAACGAGCGCGTACGCGCGCGTTGAAATTTTAGCATGCTCCAATCGAGCTCAAAATTGTTTTGCACATGTTTCAGGTCATTTGGAGTATTTCAGAAAAAATCGACGGACGCGTACGCGCGCGCGCATATACGCACGCACAGCTCATATGCAATAGAAATTTCCCGTTTTTTCACACGTATCGGATGTCTGAAATGTCAAGGAATGTTTCTACCAAGTTTCAAGTCAATCCGACTCAATATGACGTCATACGGGCCCGTCAAAGTTGAAATTCCGCGCGCGCGTCAATGGCGATATACAGTGCAACAATGCCAAAAAACCGCCAAATTTAAATCCGATTTTACTCGTCAGGATGGACGGTGACCCCCCATTTTCTTTCCATATTTTGAAAGCTGATGAGTTGTACATATCATTTCATGGGTTGGCGATACTGAAAAAATGATTAAAAGATATCAAATTTCTTTAAAAAGTAAAAAAAAGTAAATGTTCAAAATGACGTCATCAAAATTCAAGTTCACTCGAGCGTATCTCACTCATTCTTTGCCGATTTTCACCTAACTTTCAGTATGTTGTAGCTTATTTAATATTTTTTCATATTGATAATTACAAAGTTTTGATTGGATGACGTCATCACCTCGTAAAAATGGATTGAAAGTATCCTTGTAAAATTTGACCAGTTTACGTGTTATCTCTATGGGAGAGCAGTTTTTCTGGAAGTGAAAATTGATATGACTATCTTTTTCGAGCACTAGCTCACTTATGCTTCAGTGAATTTTTCCCAGATTTTAATATGTTGTAGCTGAGACTTTGTGCTATCGTAAGTGTGCCCTTTGTTTTTTCATACGGTGTCTGCATCACGTCAAAAAACTTGGTTGAAATTAAAGCTTATCTTCGATGTATTGAAATATTTCTTTCTTTCTGCAACGTTATGTGCAATAACTCAAGAAAAACATACCCTATCACCACCATATTTTGCACATGTTTAGTTCATGTCACGAACATAATTTCATAAAATAACAACGACTTGATCAGACGCCATCTTGGGTATGTAAATTAGGGTCAAAGGTCATAGATGTTTCATCCTGTATCTTGGTGAATACATGTCCTATCTTTCCCATATTTTGCACACGTAAAGACCATGTTACAGGGATCATTTCATAAAATAACCATTTTTTGCTCAGATGCCATCTTGTCTGTGCAAAGTGGGGTCAAAGGTCATATGTACTTCTTTTTCTATTTTCGCTATGACGTGTTATCTCTATGGGAGGGAATTTTTTAGATGTGAAAATTGACATGACTCTCTTTATCGAGCACTATCTTACTTATGCTTCGGTGAATTTCTCTCAGATTTTAGTATGTTGTAGCTGAGACTTTGCACTATCAGGACTCGAATCATTGATTTAAAAAAGAAATCGGATCACCTTAATTTGTCAGTGATGACAAATTACAATCTCTAGTTAGGTGATCCGAGTATCCTTCGGATCACCTTCTGTATCTGTACGGATTCTTTCTTCTTCTTTATTTCTTTATTTCTCCCCAAAAGTTGTGCAGAGGTTAGCTCAGAAAGTCCGCTGCCTATCAATTTCAAAATTATACCATGTATGCATCATGTCCCAAAGACGACAAATCTAATGTATCATTGTGATCAATCGACCGTGACGTCACTGTGACGTCATTATATGAAAACACATTCTCAATCATATCTCATTAATGGAATAGAATTTTTCAATGAAATTTACGTCACATATATTTCAAGTTATGCGCATTTTACTCATGTTCTCAAAATTCATATATTGTCTTAAAACGTGCGCGTACGCGCGCGTTGAAATATTTGTATGCTCCAATCGAGCTCAAAATTTTTTTGCACACGTTTCAGACAATTTGGAGCATTTTTTGAAAAATTGAAAAAATCGGACGGACGCGTACGCGCGCGCGCATATACGCACGCACAGCTCATTTTTAATTGAAATTTCAAGTTTTTTCACTTTGATCGGATGTCTGAAATGTCAAGAAATATTTATACCAAGTTTCAAGTCAATCCGACTCAATATGACGTCATACGGGCCCGTAAAATTTGAAATTCCGCGCGCGCGTCAATGGCGATATACAGTGTAACTATGCCAAAAAACTGGCAATTTTAAATCCGATTTTACTCGTCAGGATGGACGGTGACCCCCCATTTTCTTTACATATTTTGAAAGCTGATGAGTTGAACATGTCAATTCATGGGTTTGCGATGCTGGCAAAATGATTAAAAGACATCAAATTTCTTAATAAAGTAAAAAATGTAAATTTTCAAAATGACGTCATCAATTTTCAAGTTCACTCGAGCGTATCTCACTTATCCTTTGCCAATTTTCACCCAGTTTTCAGTATGTTGTAGCTTATTAAATGTACTTTCATATTTATAATAACAACATTTTGATTGGATGACGTCATCACCTCATAAAAATGGATTGAAAGTAACCTTGTCAAATTTGACCAGTTTACGTGTAATCTCTATGGGAGTGCAGTTTTTCTGGAAATGAAAATTGACATGACTGTCTTTATCGAGCACTAGCTTACTTACGCTTCGGTGAATTTCTCCCAGATTTTAATATGTTGTAGCTGACACTTAGGGCTATCGTAAGTGTGCCCTTTGTATCTTCATACGATGTTGCGATCACGTCAAAAAACTTACTTGAAATTAAAGTTTATCTTCGATGTATTGAGATACTCCTTTCTTTCTGCAACTTTCTTTGCAATAACTCAAAAGAAACAGCCCCTATCACCCCCATATTTTGCACATGTTTAGTTCATGTCACCTACATTATTTCATAAAATAACAACTACTTGATCAGACGCCATGTTGGGTATGTAAATTAGGGTCAAAGGTCATAGATGTTTCATCCTGTATCTTGGTGAATACATGTCTTATCTTTCCCATATTTTGCACACGTAAAGACCATGTTACAAGAATCATTTCACAAAATAACCACTTTTTGCTCAGATGCCATCTTGTCTGTGCAAATTGGGGTCAAATGTCATATGTACTTCTTTCTGTATCTTTGTTATGACGTGTTATCTCTATGGGAGGGAATTTTTTTAAATGTGAAAATTGACATGATTGTCTTTATCGAGCACTAGCTCACTTACCCTTCCGTGAATTTCTCCCAGATTTTAATACGTCGTAGCTGAGACTTTGCGCTATCGTTATGTGCCATTCGTTTTTTTCATGCGATGTCGGAATCATGTTAAAAATCTTGGTTGAACTTAAAGCTTATCTTCGATGTATTCAGATATTTCTTTCTTTCTGCAACTTTCTTTGCAATAACTCAAGAAAAACACGCCCTATCACCTCCATATTTTGCACATGTTTAGTTCATTTCACGTATATTATTTCATGAGATAACAACTACTTGATTGGACAATATCTTGGGTATGTAAATAAGTGTCAAAGGTCAAGAATGTTGCATTTTGTATCTTGGTGAACACCTGTCCTATCTTTGCCATATTTTGCACACGTATATAGACGATGTCGCAAGAATCATTTCACAAAATAACCACTTTTTCCTCAGATGCCATCTTGGGAGTGTAAAGGTCGGTCAAAGGTCATATGTATTCGTTGCAGAAATCGTTATTCAGTGAATACAGAATTTGGTACCAAAGATGACAGATATGACTCCCTTTTCTAAATGAGAATCCAAACAGCACACGGCCAATGTCTCTAAACACAGATGAAACTTGTATTGTCATGCATATTGCGATCAGGACTCGAATCATTGATTAAAAAAAAAATCGGATCACCTTAATTTGTCAGTGAGGACAAATTACAATCTCTAGTTGATTTTTTTTTTTTTCTCAAACGTGGTCTCGGAGAAATACGATATCAAAACGATTGTAGAAATTATGTATTACCATCTTCTAGAGACGGGTCTACATTTTGAATTTTAATGAAGTTCGATGTCTTTTTAGGTGATCCGAGTATCCTCTCGGATCACCTATTGTATCTGTACGGATTCTTTCTTCTTCTTCTTTATTTCTTTCTCCTCAAATCTTGTGCAGAGGTTAACTCAAAAAGTCCCCTACCTATCACTTTCAAACTTATACCATATATGTATCATGTCCTAAGGACGACAGATCTAGTGTATCAATGTGATCAGTTAACCGTGACGTCATTATGACGTCATTATCTGAAATCACGTTTACATCAATATCTCATTAATGGAACGGAATTTTTGAATGAAATTAATTTATCATATAGTTCAAGTCAAGGTCTATTGATATATTTCATAAAATTTAGTCACGTTCATAGTAAACGAGCGCGTACGCGCGCGTTGAAATTTTAGCATGCTCCAATCGAGCTCAAAATTGTTTTGCACACGTTTCAGGTCATTTGGAGTATTTCAGAAAAAATCGACGGACGCGTACGCGCGCGCGCATATACGCACGCACAGCTCATATGCAATAGAAATTTCCCGTTTTTTCACACGTATCGGATGTCTGAAATGTCAAGGAATGTTTCTACCAAGTTTCAAGTCAATCCGACTCAATATGACGTCATACGGGCCCGTCAAAGTTGAAATTCCGCGCGCGCGTCAATGGCGATATACAGTGCAACAATGCCAAAAAACCGCCAAATTTAAATCCGATTTTACTCGTCAGGATGGACGGTGACCCCCCATTTTCTTTCCATATTTTGAAAGCTGATGAGTTGTACATATCATTTCATGGGTTGGCGATACTGAAAAAATGATTAAAAGATATCAAATTTCTTTAAAAAGTAAAAAAAAGTAAATTTTCAAAATGACGTCATCAAAATTCAAGTTCACTCGAGCGTATCTCACTTATCCTTCGCCGATTTTCACCTAACTTTCAGTATGTTGTAGCTTATTTAATATTTTTTCATATTTATAATTACAAAGTTTTGATTGGATGACGTCATCACCTCGTAAAAATGGATTGAAAGTATCCTTGTAAAATTTGACCAGTTTACGTGTTATCTCTATGGGAGAGCAGTTTTTCTGGAAGTGAAAATTGATATGACTATCTTTTTCGAGCACTAGCTCACTTATGCTTCGGTGAATTTTTCCCAGATTTTAATATGTCGTAGCTGAGACTTTGGGCTATCGTAAGTGTGCCCTTCGTTTTTTCATACAATGTCGGGATCACGTCAAAAAACTTACTTGAAATTAAAGTTTATCTTCGATGTATTGAAATATTCCTTTCTTTTTGCAACGTTATGTGCAATAACTCAAGAAAAACATACCCTATCACCACCATATTTTGCACATGTTTAGTTCATGTCACGAACATAATTTCATAAAATAACAACGACTTGATCAGACGCTATCTTGGGTATGTAAATTAGGGTCAAAGGTCATAGATGTTTCATCCTGTATCTTAGTGAATACATGTCCTTTCTTTCCCATATTTTGCACACGTAAACACCATGTTACAGGGATCATTTCATAAAATAACCATTTTTTGCTCTGATGCCATCTTGTCTGTGCAAAGTGGGGTCAAAGGTCATATGTACTTCTTTTTCTATTTTCGCAATGACGTGTTATCTCTATGGGAGGGAATTTTTAAATGTGAAAATTGACATGACTCTCTTTATCGAGCACTATCTTACTTATGCTTCGGTGAATTTCTCTCAGATTTTAGTATGTTGTAGCTGAGACTTTGCACTATCAGGACTCGAATCATTGATTAAAAAAGAAATCGGATCACCTTAATTTGTCAGTGATGACAAATTACAATCTCTAGTTGTTCTTTTTTTTTGTCGACAGGAACATATAAGTCAATAGTTTGTGAACGAAGTACCATCCTCTTCTAGCAAACAGTGCGAATTGTGCAGTTCTGATCGAATCAAATCAAGTCATTATGTGCAATATACAAAACATTCGAATCTGTTACATAATGCAAAACACTGTGATGTGTAATTCAAATTCATAAATTCTTGTGTCGAGTTGTTATTCTTATTGCAACTGATTGACAAATTCCCTACGTCGACGTAAATATGCACCGAAGTGATCAGTGTCTAAGCTGTTGTCATCATTAAAAAAGAAAAAATTATGCGCATTATAAATAGCTACTACTTAAACACTGATTAATTCGGTGCATAAATACGTCGATGTATAGGGTAATTTGTCAATCACTGGTAATAATATACAGCATATATATATATATATATATATATATATATATATATATAGCGCGTTCACAGGAATTTAACATAAGCATTCCAAAAGAGAAGATTAATCTTTGATATATAAATATCACGTCTCCTCGTTAAAAAAAATATATATTACTCTATAGTGTATCCAGCAAAGGTTGGATATTAGCTCATTTTGATAGTGCTAAATTTATAAAGGAGTCTAAGGTTAATCGCTCGAAATGTCAAGTCTTCGCATGTGAGCTGCATCACATCACTCATGTATTAATGACCAGAAATGACTAGGATGGTGGCTTTGTCATGAATATGTATATATGCAAATTAATGTATGCAACTCATTCGAGGAGGCCCACGTGGTAGGAAGCATGTAATGGAGAAAGAGAGCAGACACATTGACGCTCGAAATCGAGGAATAAAGTTCGTGTTTGTTGATTCCTCATAAAAGTTTGGTGGTGAGATAGCTTTCTTGTTATTTGGTGTCAGTGAATGACGAGTGTGATGTTGATTGCCACCATCTCTTCTCAATGTCATGATGGTATTCATCATGGATTTCATCAAAAAGGAGGCCAGTTATTCTTCCCCTTCCACCACAGGATAATGAATTACTAACTGAACATATCAATTGCAAATGTTTATGTTTTCGAGTATATAATTATCTTTATTCTTGATCGGTCGTGTTTACATGTGTGTTTCTTTGATATTCATGTTTTTGGCCTCAAGCCAAATGTCAGGACGGAAGGTCATCAATTTCTTTATTATTCTAGCTCACAAAGCCTTGTTCGAAATTAAGTCCTGTGAACGATCTGCACATTCGTGCTTATTCAAGAATAATACTGCGGATATGTGTCACGTAAATTAACAATGAGACAATGATTACGTTTCGCGTATTGTCCGTTTGTTGCATTGTCTTCTTTATATTGTAGTGTATGATAGACAAATGGTGTTGAAACCACTCTCATGTATAAGTAAACACCCTCATTCTTGACTTCTGCCCAATTTAATGGTATTCATTTGAGCTTTGTTTTCATGTGTAATATATTATCGTATTCCACTTTGTAGTAATGAATACAATTTGCAATGGCAACACTCCTGGTAACACTATGAACCTTCAACCAAATCCTTGAAGCTTAAATTCTTTAAGAACATATCGCTTGAGCTGGAATACAAGACCAATGAAAGAATAATATAATTTAGAGCTATAACACTCCTCTCTGACCACTATCCGCATAAGGAGATAAGAGCCGTTGATGCATTCCCAGCATGCACCTAGTGATGAACTTCATTTTAAGCGTGGATCCATAATCGTGTTTTGAAATGGACCAAAAACTGGGAACTATTTTCAGGACGTTCATCTCGTCACAACGTAAACTATACCTCGAGTCAAAACAACACAATTCAGCCAACAAGCACGGAGAAATGTCGTCACGCACTGCAAGAATGAAGGGTGAAAACTACACAAGTCATGTACTGTGGGAAGTGAGATTCAAGAAGGAAGAAACAATTGCAGAAGAAATTCCTTACCTGGGTGATGACGTAGATGTGTGCGATATCTGACGTCAGAAGTATTTGGTTGCGATACGCGATAACAAATCTATTATACTTGTTCTTTCGTCGTTTAAGGCAGTGATATTAATACGTCCAACATTCCTTTTGAACATGTTCGAGTCAGATTTAAATGGTTATCAATTTAAGTATCCACTCATGGTACAGAAACATTTTTTTTTTCTTTTGAATCAAGCAGAAGAATATCTCGATATTAATTTAGGAGTGGACTTTTGCGTACGAGCTATAATCACATCACAGAGAAAATATATCAAGTTATTAGTTTGTGACGCACCTATTATCGAACAGATGTGTGTGTATGTGTGTGTGTATGTGTGTGTGTGTGTGTGTGTCCGTTTGTACGATAGTATGTTTGTTTATCCTCTGTGTATGCATGGGCTCGGGTCTTGAAAGTAATGAGCCGATAGTGTTGACGAACCCCACCCCCTCTCAAAAAACAAACAAAAAAAAAACACAAAACAAAACACACAACTACAAGAACCAATTGACCAACCAACCAACCAACCAACCAACAAACAAAACGAACACATAAATCTTGTAATCTTATGTTATTTTTGGAGAAAAAAAATGCAGGTATTTTATAGGTGAAGTCAAATTAGGTGGAAGCAATGGACTTCCCGGTCACGATCACTTACCACTTCTAATGTTTAGACCCTCTCCAGTTTAAAGCGAAAAAAAAAAATAAAACCCGCGTCTAACAATAACCATACTACTTGTATAGTGCTCGCCTTCAGATGTTGTTCCTATGGCAACCACAAAACTTTCCTCCAGTCTTGCTCGACGTGATAACCACAACCAATGCGTGCACATTTTTTTTTTTTTTAGGATATACTATACAGTATATAGAAATAACAGCTACAAATTGTATTACAGTTATTATCATTATGATTTATAATCAATCATTTGACTTTCGGGCAGATTGACAAACCCCCAATTAGAAACAAACAGCACATTAATGAGAATCGGTAAACCAGCCTATAAAAGGATGTTTCAATATCTTATCAGCGTTCGACAAACAATCAATCAAACAAACAAACAAACATACAAACTAACTACCTAACTAACTAACTAACTACCTGTATAACAAACAAACTAACTAACTAACTAACTAACTACCTGTATAACAAACTAACTAACTAACTAACTAACTAACATGATACTTGTATAACAAACTAACTAACAAACCAGGTGAGACGATGATCACTGTCGGTTTTATATTCTTACTGACTGTGCTATTATATACTTATTGTAGAATCAAATAAGAATACGGAACTGATAATTGTGAAACCAGGTTATCCTATTATGATATGAAGTAAGGATAACACCTTGTGCACTACTTTTTTTTTCAGGTTTCAGGTTTATTTAACACTTCCATAAAAAATCAACATATAACAGAAACATGCAGCATTACAATTAATAAGACTACACAAAAGCATTATAATTACAACAACATTCATGAGAAATATAATGAAACAAAATGATTGGATAGTGTTAGAAGACAAACAGGAAGGCACAGCCTTATATTTAAGTCTGTCTCCAAAAATATAAACATTTAGTATAATCAATCATGTTATGGAAAATATCTTTGATAAATATAAAAACTTCTCAATTACAACAAATTAAAACATGATTATACACACCTATCAGATACACACACACACACACACAAACGGCCTGACAATCAGAAAATTCATTGTATTGATTTAGAAGGTATAACTTGTATCTCCTTTGGAATAATCGTAATGATGTACTGCTTCGAATATCAGGAGGAATTCCGTTCCATATTTTAGGTCCATTGACAAATATCGATTTTTGAGACGGCAAGGTTCTGGCAAAAGGAACAGTATATAAACTAGAGATTGTAATTTGTCATCACTGACAAATTAAGGTGATCCGATTTTTTTTTATCAATGATTCGAGTCCTGATCGCAATAGGCATGACCATACAAGTTTCATCTGTGTTTAGAGACATTGGCCGTGTGATGTTTGGATTCTCATTTAGAAAAGGGAGTCATATCTGCCATGTTAGGTACCAAATTCTGTATACACTATAACGAAGAAACAGCAACAAGTACATATGACCTTTGACCCACATTTGCACTCCCAAGATTGCATCTGATGAAATAGTGGTTATTTTGTGAAATGATTCTCGCGACATCTACGTGTGAAAAATATGGGAAAGATAGGACAGGTATTCACTAAGATACAAGATGAAAAATTTATGACCTTTGACCCTAATTTACATACCCAAGATGTTGTCCCATCTAGTAGTTGTTATTTTAAGAAATAATGTAGGAGCCATGAACTAAACATGTGCAAAATATGGGGGTGATAGGGCGTGTTTTTCTTGAGTTATTGCAAAGAAAGTTTCAGAAAGAAAGAAATATCTCAATACATAGAAGATAAGCTTTAATTTCAACCAAGTTTTTTATCATAATTCCGACATCGTATGAAAAAACGAAGGGCACACAACGATAGCGCAAAGTTTCAGCTACAACATATTAAAATCTGGGAGAAATTCACCGAAGGGTAAGTGAGCTAGTGCTCGATAAAGACAATCATGTCAATTTTCACATTTAAAAAAATTCCCTCCCATAGAGATAACACGTCATAACGAAGATACAAAAAGAAGTACATATGACCTTTGACCTCAATTTGCACAGACAAGATGGCATCTGAGTAAAAAATAGTTATTTTGTGAAATGATCCTTGTGACATGGTCTTTGCGTGTGCAAAATATGGGAAAGATAAAACATGTATTCACTAAGATACAGGGTGAACCACTTATGACCTTTGACCCTAATTCAAATACCCAAGATGGCGTCTGATCAAGTAGTTGTTATTTTATGAAATAATTCACGTGACATGAACTAAACATGTGCAAAA
Organism: Diadema setosum; assembly: GCA_033980235.1. NCBI lineage: Eukaryota > Metazoa > Echinodermata > Echinoidea > Diadematoida > Diadematidae > Diadema > Diadema setosum. The sequence goes on along the minus strand of CM067068.1, from coordinate 36,583,542 downwards.
TATGGAAGTGATAGAGGCCGTTTTTCTTGAGTTATTGCAAAGAAAGTTGCAGAAAGAAAGAAATATCTCAATACATCGAAGATAAGCCTGAATTTCAACCCAATTTTTTGACGTGATTCTGACATCGTATGAAAAAACAAAGGGCACACTTACGGTAGCGTAAAGTCTCAGCTACAACATATTAAAATCTGGGAGAAATTTACCGAAGCTTAAGTGAGCTAGTGCTCGATAAAGATAGTCATGTCAATTTTCATTTCCAGAAAAACTGCACTCACATAGAGATAACACGTAAACTGGTCAAATTTGACAAGATCACTTTCAATCCATTTTTACGAGGTGATACCGTTATCCAATCAAAATTTTGTAATTTTATGTTTGAAAGAACATTAAATAAGCTACATCATACTGAAATCTGGGTGAAAATTGACAAAGGACTAGTGAGATACGCTCGAATGAACTTGAAATTTGATGACGTCATTTTGAAAATTTACTTTTTTTACTTTATTAAGAAATTTGATATCTTTTAATCATTTTGTCAGCATTGCCACCCCATGAAATGACATGTACAACTCATCAGCTTTCAAAATATGTCAAGAAAATGGGGGGTCACCGTCCATCCTGACGAGTAAAATCGGATTTAAAATTGGCAGTTTTTTGGCATAGTTGTACTATATATCGCCATTGACGCGCGCGCGGAATTTCAACTTTGACGGGCCCGTATGACGTCATATTGAGTCGGATTGACTTGAAACTTGGTAGAAATATTCCTTGACATTTCAGGCAGCCGATAAGTGTGAAAAAACGGGAAATTTCCATTGCATATGAGCTGTGCGTGCGTATATGCGCGCGCGCGTACGCGTCCGTCCGATTTTTTCAATTTTTCAAAAAATGCTCCAAATGGTCTGAAACGTGTGCAAAAAAATTTTGAGCTCGATTTGAGCATACAAATATTTCAACGCGCGCGTACGCGCACGTTTTAAGAGAATATATGAATTTTGAGAACATGAGTAGAATGCGCATAACTTGAAATATTTGTGACATAAATTTCATTGAAAAATTCTATTCCATTAATGAGATATGAGTGAGAATGTGTTTTCATATAATGACGTCATAGTGACGTCACGGTCAACTGATCACAGTGATACATTAGATTTGTCGTCTTTGGGACATGATGCATACATGGTATAATTTTGAAATTGATAGGCAGCGGACTTTCTGAGCTAACCTCTGCACAACTTTTGCGGAGAAATAAAGAAATAAAGAAGAAAGAATCAGTACAGATACAGAAGGTGATCCGAAGGATACTCGGATCACCTAATTAATATTTCTCATATTATATAGTAGGCCCCTATATAACTTAGAATAATCTAATAAACTTTCAGGAATCATATTGTTAAAACACAAATACATAAATATTGCACACTGATAAATGTAAATATCTTGAAACCTCAAAAGTTTCAATTGGTAAAATATTGGAGTAGTATGGGCATAATATTCACTGTGATTTATTGAACGAATAAGTTTCTTTTGAAGCAATAATATTCTATTTACATTTGACATACTAGAATACGACTAGCCCATATTACCGAACAATAATTCAAATGCGGGAGAATTTATGTATTGTACAATGTAATAAAAATATTTTTTTTTGGTAAGAATTTCAATCTGGTAAAAACTCCAACATTTTTGGCTGATTTGTTGCAGATGACTCGAGTGTGCTCATTCCAGTTCAACTTATTGTGACACCAAGAAACCTTATAAAATTAACTTGTTTTATCATAACATCTTTAAGTTTAATCTGTATATAACATATTTATCAATCGGTCTATTGGTAAACATTACATGATTTGTTTTATTTACATTAATCATAAGACCATTACAATCAAACCAATCAACAAATTTACTAGATTCCTTATTGAAATTACTTTGAAGTACATGAGGATCATTATCGGACATAAACACACTCGTGTCATCCGCAAATAATATCATTTGTAATTTATTAGAAACATTGACTATGTCATTAATGTAAAGCAAAGAAAAAAGAAGAGTGGGCCCAAAATGGATCCCTGGGGCATGCCGCATCTTACTGACACCAACTTTGATTCTACAGCTTCAGAAGTCACAAACTGCTTACGATTTAAATAACTTACAAACCATTTCAATACTACTCCACGAATTCTATACAAATAAAGCTTATATGTAATACAATATCATGATTAAGAGTAAATGCCTTACTCAAATCTAAAAATAACCCAATCATTTTATTATCTCTATTATCCAAAACATTTACAACTTTATGAACAAATTCAATTATGGCAGAAGATGTGGAGTGACTCGCCCTAAAACCATACTGACTATTTGTTATAATATTGCACTTATCCAGAAATTTTACAATGCGTGTATATAGGCCTACACACTTTTCTAATTTTTTTGAAAACAACGGTAAAATAGAAACGGGACGACAATTCAATATCTGTTCTTTATCTCCACCTTTGAAAATAGGAATAACTTTCGCAATTTTCATTTGATCAGGAACAGTGCCTGTAGTAAGTGATAAGTTGATTATCGCACATATCGGGATACACAAAATATGAATAACTTTCTTTACAATAGCTACATCAACATTACTAAAACCAGGACTCTTATCTTTTAATTTACACACAATATCAATGATCTCTTTTGGAGTGCATGGCAAGAAAAAGGCACTTGCTGGGTTTTTATGAACATATTGCATACATTTGTCATATTCTATATCATCACATTGTTGTGCCACACTTTCTCCAATATTGATAAAATACATGCATTACTTATTGCACATTTCCCAGTAATATCTTTATCATTCCAATGAACAGTCGTGGGTAGCACATTTTTCTTAACTCCAGAATCATGTTTTTTATGTCATTTATTATCTTCCATGTGCTTCTAACATTGCCAGAGGCCTTTTCATTTTTTTTTTTTTAGATAAAATCTTCTTGCACTTTTAATTTCTTGAGTTACATAATTTCGTGACATTTTATATGTGTCATAATATCTCTCTTGAGTAGGTTTTCTCAAGTATCTTTTGTACATGATATACTTTTTATGACATAACTTTCTTAAATCCTTTTTAAACCATGGCTTGTTTCTGAACTTTTTTTTTCACCAATCTTTTTCAAAGGAAAACACAGATCATAAATATACTGAAATTTCTTCAAAAATTCATCGAAGGCTACATTAACGTCGCTAGCATTTACATTCCAATTTACAACATTTACCTCTTTCAAAAATTTACAAACATTATCATCATTTATTACATGCTTATATGCTGGATCAGAATTATGAACATCTAACTCTAGATGACAAAAAGAAAATATTGGAAAGTAATCACTTATATCTGCCAATAATACATCAGTAAACATATCCTCTAAGTCATTAGTAAGTATGTTGTCCAGTAAAGAGGCTGTACTATTTGCCATGCGAATTGGGCTATGAATAAGTGGGTATATGCAATTTACCATACAAACATATAAAAAATCAGCTACTTTTTGACAAACAGAAATACTTAATAAGTTAATGTTAAAATCTCCCATGAATAAATTAACTTATTTTCTTTATTTCGATCATCAAAATTTCATTCAAAATTTCAGAAAAAGATTGCACACATTGATCTGGTGGGCGATACACAGCACCAACTACGACATTCTTATTATTTTTTTTTATTTCGATGAATATAGACTCAAAACATGAAATGTTCACATTTAAATCATATCTGCACTTAAAATCTAATTTGCTGTTTACATATAATGAAACTCCACCACCCCTCCTATTTTCTCTATCATTACACACAAAACTATACCCATTTATATCAAAATATGAATCTTTACATCTTAACCACGTTTCAGAAATACCTGTATGATTGAAAATTGTACGTACATCAAGAACATTAAGTAATGACATCATATTATCAACATTTTTATTCATGACGATGGATATAATGATAGCAAAGAATACAAACAATTCTACGCTTATTCAACAATCAAGCAACACACACACAAATCAATTTTGTGTTTACTTTCGTGTCATTTTCGCATGTATGGCTGGACGCTGTTTGTTTTGGGCATCCACACCAGCATACCTAATGAATCATTCTCTCATATTTTCCTTTCAATTGGCCCTATCGTAATGATTGTCTTCCATATATTTTTATTTTGTTATTTTCTTGTGCTTTGCATTCTCACGTGCACCTTCACTAACAATATATACCTTTTTTTATCAGTTTTTTTTTTATTTTTTAGTCAGAAAAAAGAATGAGAATGCAAAATCTAACATCATTAGGCAGTGGAAGGAAATGAGAAATAAGTGACGAAACCACATTTATGCACAATTACTGGAAGCAGTCATATGTGAAGACATTGGATGGTATATATAATAATTATATAATATATACATAAATACATAAATATATCAAATATGTACACATATTTATATCAAAGCACACATAATTTCAATTTGTTAGTTACCTCTAATTTTCATCATAAAATCAACTATTATGTACTGAAGACCATTTATATTTTATTAACAGTTATAACATTTAAAACATTTATAACATATATAAACATTTATAACGGGTGTGTATGAGAGGTGTATCTTCAGCTGTTAAACCCCTGGGCCGTCGCATCTTAGTAGTGTGTATAACGAGAGTAAAGAAGAGGCGGTAGACGTAGCTTTTGAATCCTCACAATTTGATTTTACTTCGAGCTTTCGGGTCCTGCCCTTTATCAAGACATGTGAGATGCACAGATCACATTTGGCCTGGTTACGTGCCGGCAGTCAATTGGCAGCCGGTTGTTTGGAAACCGAAACATTTGCGATGGTGGTTGGAGTTAAGCGTGCTGAGGTGAGGTGTTGTGTGCGTACTAGGATGGCAGCTCAGTCGAACATTTAGAACATTTATAACATATGTACATTTATATGCAGATGTACAAGAAAAAGAAAAAACCAAACAAACCCTGAAACATTGAAGTTAACATGAGTCCCCCCCCCCCCCCGCTGATAATGATATATGAAATGTGCTAGAGCATCAAGAAGAAAATGAAAATGAATTGAAATTGAATTGAATTAAACTGATTTCACAGCAACTAGTTCATAACTATATGATTATATGCCACCGCACGGCGTAGCGTTCCGATATTCATTATTAAATGTATCAAGATGTGCTTTTATGTAAATTGCTTACATTGAATAGTGCATATGCACTTAAAAGAGATAACATGTCAGACACCATTTATGTATTCTTATGTATTTGCTTCGCTTTCGTTTGTTGCACTGGAGTTCATTAATATTGTACTATCAAAACAAATACCGAAACAAAACGAAAATTTAGTCTCTCCGTGTAGTCCACTGTGGCAAAAAAAACCAAAAACAAAAAAACAAAAAACACCCTGACAGACTAAACCAGGATGCTAGGAAACCTGACGAAATGGCGGAAGGCAGTCCATCATATTTTCTTTCTAGACTTCCTCCAAATGGCACAAGCCATCTCTCATGTAAATCATATCGATGAAATATCCTTTTCCGGAGTCTGGGTTCATTTTCCTATCAAATTGCAAGAGGGAACAAAGTCTATTTCGTCCAGCTCAGTCCATTGGCAAATAAATCAATAGCCCTCGAGCTCTCGGCTTGCACAGTATCAGTTGATTCTGACTGTTTGTTTCGTTGACACAGCGCTAACCATTGAAGGTTGCCACAAATTTTAGCCGAATTTTAATCTTTCCGTGATTTTCGAAGGGTACTTGTCTTTCTCTGGAGGTAAGAATTTTCTTTACCAGTTTTGCTCCTTTGCCTTGATCTGTACGTTTGGGTGCACATCATTAGCGCGCACAGGTTTTGATCATACCGTGTGTGTGTACCGGTAAGTACCGGTATATATTGCATACTGTGTGTGTGCGTATACCGCTGGCAAAATGTACGTTGCAGTCACTACCCCTGCATGCACACAGCGCGCAGTGCTGAAACTTTGGAGAGAATACGTATTCCCTTGCTCATACGTAAAGGCACAGCGGCGAAATTTTCATAGAAACTTTTGGCGTTCGTGGATACCATACACTACCGTTATATTCTGTATGACCTAGAATAGGGCCGTTATACCTACTTCACAGTGGATGTTACGAGACTTTATTTGTCTCTAAAACCACGCGCTAATCGTCTGTCAGCAGTGACTGCTGGCACCTGGGATGTGTTGATTTATTGGATATTTCGAAAATACAGCAGTCATGGGCCTAAGCCAGCTTTTCACCTCGTTTTTCTCGTACTTCAGGGACAAAACCTGGTTCCTAATGCGCCGAGGAGGACAGCAGTACCGTGTGGAAGCACCCGGGGAGTTTGGCGAGGAAGCCGTCCAGGTAAGCACCAACGATTGCCCCACTCGCTGACTTTACGAGTGGAAAGGGGATTCGTAATAACGAGAAGCCATTGCGTTGATAGATCGTTTACTAATGGGCCATCAAAATTAACGAGTCACCTTAGCGCAATTTCTTCTCAGTTTACTCGAGGTTTAATGACCTCAATTGCTTCTGAACAACCTGTCTAGGGATCGGAGGGGTCCCATGGCCATGTTATTCGACACCAGTAAAGTTTACGTAGGTCTAGTATTAAATCACTACCTAGTATTTTATATGAACCGCCGTCGGAATTATGACGCTCAACTGTTCCAGAACTGTCTATTTGAGTATTAAAGATCAAGAACCTACCGTACTTCAAGTTACACTAGATGATAATTTATTTCTGCTAACTGTTGTTGGCAATGCTGAAATTATGACATGTAAAATCTTGACAAAAAAGGGGTGGCACTTTGGAGTCAATATTTTCTTCTCAAGTTTCATTGCACTGTCACCACCCTGCAAGTCTTCTTTATCAAGAAACGTGTAACGTTAGAACTCTAAATTGAAAATGAATTCTACTAAATACTACAAAATACCACTCCTACTTATCTTACTACATGCTTTACTTACAAGTTTAAAAGTTAATTATTTGATCAGCCAGACAAATGGATCTGAGTCTGAGATTGTACTAATCAGAGTTCATTAGTAGAGGTTCTACTTCTAGTAGCCTATTGCGGAAGGTCATTCACCTGTGATCTTTCTTGGTCTCATGGCATGTTTTGATATCTTCATACATAAATATCATATTAGAGTCTACTGGACCCCAAAGTATCAGTGACATGATAATGTGATTCGTGTACCTTATGTTAGATTTGTCTCAGTTGGACCATCAGAGTGTGATGCAGGTGGGATGTCTTGTGTGGGCAAACATCTCTACTAGCAGACAGCAATGAAGTATTTACAAGTGTGACATGATGATATGATTCATGTAGGCCCTACCTTATTTTAGATTTGTCTCAGTTGGACCATTGGAGTATGATGCAGGTGGGACGTCTTGTGTGGGCAAACATCTTTAATAGCAGACAGCAATAAAAGATACAATTTTTGTATGTGCAGGCATTGCATGATATTCAAAGTTTTTCATTTCTTTTTGGATGAGCTGCTACCTGACCTTTTTTATGGACACATTAAAAAAACAGAACAAAACAAAAAACTCACAGCCTATCCTCAGTAATGATAATTTTTTAGTGTGGCTGTTTTCTAAGAACTTAAAATTCACAATTCCATTGGTACATGTATGAGGAAGCCCAGCGCAGTGGTGCTGAGCGAAAAATAAAAACAGGTTCTATGCATAAAAACACTGCATGCTCCATTGTTTCCAGGTACATGCATGATAGTACACTGTATATAATATTTTTTTTTTTTTTTTTTTTTTTACGTGTATGACCTTTTGACAGCTCTGAATTAGGTGTTGAATTGGGAGGCTAGTTTTTTGTGGTAATCTAAGGTCATACCCAACATACACTGGAAGTATGATGCAGTGGCGGATCCAGAGGGGGGCGCAACCGGCGCATGCCCCCCCCCCCCTTTATTTTTTGTTAAAAACAAAAGAAATAAAAAGAAAAAAAATGAAATGAAACCTGGAAGTGGCACCAGAAATAATTAGTCACGCCCCCCTTTACAGAATTCCTGAATCCGCCCCTGTGATGTTCATCATGTTTCTACTGGTTCTAGAGGCTAACTCCTTCCTGAACATTGCAAAGCTTTCTTCCAAGATTTTTCTCTTTTTACAGTGAATTTGATTTTTTTGGTTGTGAATCATCAAGAAATATAGGCCTAGATTAATACTGGACTTACGTGCAGTGTTAACTACTCCACAATGAGGCTTTGGTTGTTGAGCAACTGGCGATGTTATTGTCATAATTTGCAATACATGCATACTTGCCTTTGTTGTTCAATATCACAATATCCCCTTTGTCACAAGATAGTGTTGTCATACAATGTAATATGCAAACCTCACCTATTTACATTGCAAAATGTATTCAATGTCCTTAACTCCAGACCCCCCCCCCCTTCTTATTCTCTTTCTCAATGAAAAAATGTGCTCAGACAGTAGTTTGACTTCAGAAGTAAATCAAATGCAACAGAGATGTTGTAATTGAAAGTAGGCCCACTTGAATGAACTGTACCAGTCAATATCTTCCGGATGTTCGTGTTCTTCTCCACTGAATCATTTTCTCACTTAGTGCTAGTCCATACCACTGCCACTGCTGCAAGCTGGCATGTTTGTAATGTTTATAAACTGTGTTAGAGCATCGATCATAGGCTACATTGTAAACCAGTCACACTAACAGTGCATAGAATTGAAGGCTTTAGCCTTATAGCGTGTCTTTGTGAATGACCAGTCAGGTGAGTAAGGTCTCTCTGACAGGCTGTGTGTCTGTGTACATACTCCATTGTCTGGTGGTAGCACAATCTTTCCATCGTCAGTATTAGGCCATAGATGCAGCATTATATTAATTATTATCGTCCTTCTACTGCAGAAAATTACTGAGCAGACATTCAGTGTAATGTGCAATGTGCAAGTACCATGAGTATGATCAAGCAATACAACTTGGATTAAAATTTTGATCACAATTTAATTTCTTTTTCATCACTGGTCCTGATGACTAGCTCTGCATTAAAGGAAGTACATACTGTAGTACTGTTACAGTACTGATAGGTGGCTTTCAGTCACTACACACCTGTACCTTGTCACTCCATGCCGTATAAATTTGGTGCTGATGTGCAAATTGTACACACTGGAGTGTTTCATTATTGTATTGATCCTTTGACTAGATACAGGGTCATACTGCATAGTGCTCTAGTTAGGTTTGTGAGAGTAAGTCAACGACCTTCTAAATGCATCGTTTGTGTGCTTGTTTGTTTTTTTTTTTTCTGACAAATATCCCATGTGTATACCACATATATTGCCTGTACTGGTTGTGTTTGAAAAAAAAAAAATGTGTACCTGATTTACACGGCATGCACAGTCTGCACAAATCAGCTCCCAACCAAATTTGCAAATCCTTGGAGAGACTTTTTATAAAACCTACCAGGTTTCCACTGTCGTTGACTTTGAATATATATGCACAGCATAATCCATGAGGCCACTTTTTAATTTGATGAGCAATGCTGGGATGCATGAATAGTACAAAACTATTTGATGAGTGAATTTTGACATCCTGCCTCATGGATTTTATTCTCACATTTTAGAATTTTAAGCAGGTGTGATGTATTGAACACGAGAGTTTGTTTGCAAAAACCGATAAGTCCATTTTTGAAGATTTTGAAGTACGGTCTCTGTCATAAAGTACAAAATAATACCTTTATATATTGGTCATTACTGATAAAGGTACATTTTTGAAGTTATGGTCAAAAGAAGCACAAATTTTCTTATTATTCTCTTTATTTTTCTTGACCTTTAATCGCAAATATCTCCATTTGGCAAATATGGACTTATCGGTTTTTGCAAACAAACTCTTCATATTAAAGTACAATGTTGTACACCTTTGTAGGCAGTTCATAATTTGAATACAATAAAACATTAGAAACATGGTGCATAATGTACAATGTATGCTGAGTGCCTAATAGTCTTTGTGCTGTTGAGAACATTTGACAATTTGGTATCATTTGCTGTTTTTATTACTGCTCCTATTTTTTGACTTGTATGTTTTGCTACAGTAATGCAGTCTACATCTATCAGAACAGGTTAAAGTTATTTAATACCATTATACAGGTTGTAAAAGTGCTGGTATAAATACGATGCATTATATTGTACATAACATGTGCAGTACAACTGTACATATCATGTACAATGTAATATTATGACAATCGTTTGCAACAAAAGCTATTTTACAGCAAACTCATCAGAGCACTGTTATTATTATGATAGGAACAGTTTAACTTTGAATTTCCTTTTTGAAAGCTTCTTCCATAATCACATAGACATCTAGTTGTTTTCGTAGAGTGTTCCAGATGTCCGTTAGTTCAAAGCAGTCCTTTGCATATAATATTTTCAAGGCCAGTTACAAAATATGTTTGCTTACACTGTACAAATGTACAGCTCAATGAGGGATAAACAAATGTAATTTTGTCACGTGAAGAATGTGAAATGGGGCAAATGTGTGTTTGTTGTACACTGTCCCTTCAGTTGAAGTTCCATCATTTCTCTCAGGTTCATCACAGAATTCTCATCACAAAAATCATCATTTATATCATCATCATTGTTACCTTTAGCATACATGCTTGTACACAACTCTGCTTTAGGGCAATTCCGCGGTTACATTTAAACAAATTTAGATATATAAATTTGTTTTTACTACTTAAATCACCATTTATTCATTTCAAGTAAAAACCATGTTAAAAACATGTTCATCCTTCCCAGGTTTATGATATAAAAAAGAATGAATACTACGATCCAATAAATATTAGAATTGCTATGGCAACTAAAAGGGCTGGTTAGTAACGTTACGAAAAAAGGACATGACAAAAAAATCAATGTCTTGTAACAAAAAGTGTGCAAAAATGCAAGTTACAGAGCTCTGCACTTCACACAAAGTGCTGCATTAATTTCAATTATTGCATCATGATAAATGTTCACGCAAATATTTTTAGCAGTTCGACTTAAAATTTATTAGCTAGACCCTCAAAAGCATGGTTAGTAATGTTACGGTTAGTAAAGTTACATTTGTCTGGAATAATTCTGCAGGTCATTTCACGCTTTTGTAATTGACAAAATGTCACATGACTTCTGGAGTATTTAATTGTATTCATCTTTTACCCCTTAGCAAAACTTTGAGGGAAAATTTTCAAAGGAACCCACTGTAATTTGCATTTAAGTGAATTTCAATGTTCCCAGTCCCACATGTACATTTTAAATAATGGTTTTTAGATCTCGCAAAACCAATGAATACGAAAAATAAAATCTACTGAATTTGAAAGACCATAATGACTGGTGAACATCCATGGCATAAGTTGATGCCTAAATTAAAGAGTAAGATAAAGAGGCACATTTCTTTTATCCATGTCATGTCCACCTAACTGCGGAATGGCCCTTTGTATGCAACCATAACAATGAGCTCAACCATTTCTACCATTTTCATTGTGACCATCATCTTCACCATCTCCATTGACCCATTGATATCAAATCCTATCAATTCTATCATTACAATGTATAAGAGTCATCAACTTCATCACTATTGACCAGTTGAAGACTAGTCCTGAGTTTACCCGAGCAGGTGTCTGTGGGAAATATGTGTTGACATAGCAAAATCTGCCTGTCCTCAACGGGTTGACATCTGCATCATCATCACTGTGATCATGATTAAATCATTCCTACACTATACATTTTGACATTTGTACCATTTCCAAAGGGTACAAAATGCTTTTACCTTACAAAAATAACAATAGTCAGACATGATAAACGTACAAAATACAAACAGAGAGAAATAATAATCATCATGAGGTCATGTAGACAACAGTCCTCCTCCTCACCAAAGCCGTAATGTTTTATCGGTTTTCATTACCATGGTCATCAGCATCGTCATCAAAGTAATTTAATTCTGTCTGTACCTTTTGCCAGCTTCCATGTTTAATACCTTGGTTGCTTTGAGGGGAACAGGCTGCTCGCCCACGTTTGGATTCTATTATGTTTGCGTGAGAAGCTCTAGAATGTGGCACATGTACAACTAATGTGATACCATGTAACAGCTTCAATCCTACAGAATGTTTTCCACCCATTCAGAGGGTGGATGGTCTCTGATTGAATGGTTTGGAAATTTATAATCAAACCCTTGAATCTGTGTGGGCAGTGAGGATATTCAATTTGTACATGTATGCATCACTAATAGTGACTTCTAAAAGCATCACAGTTGTCATTATGAGTACTTTGTATGGATACATGTCCAATACTTACATTTGTACAATGCATAATGGATATTTAAAGACCCCTTGTTCACAAAGTTGTTAGAGGAAGCAGCAACATCTTATGGTAGCCAGAGGACAGGGACACACCCAAATACATTTTGTATTATTCATGTGTTATTTGAAAACATCCTTGTCTCTTTCTCTACTGGACAAAGCTACAAGGACATCACATTTTTAAAATGACATTGAATTTACTCAAAACTTTTAAGAGTTTCCTGTGGAGGACTCAATCGCCTTTAACGCATGACATTTTCATGCAGCAGCTGGGAGTGAAAACATCATTTGCATTTATTGTGGCTCAGGAAAGAAAAGTTGGGAGCATTCCTTTACGAGGGATTTATGGAGAGGGCAAACATGGGGCCCCCTTTGCGCTGCCGGCGAATGTGCGTCACGGCAGAAACACCGTGCATGCTTGGCGGACTTTCTTCGCCGGGCCGGAGAATGAAGGGCGGTAGAAGAGCCTTTGAAGCTGGGCTGACATTACACGCAGATTTTCACATTAGGTCAGCCAGGCTTGGTCACAACTATTTGATATGTACAATTGTATGTCCATGGGACAGGAGGCAGTGTACTGTATGCACTGGATTTTCTCTCGATAAAAGACTCTTGCTTTGAATCTTTTTCAGTGTCTGTCTGCATGAATGAGTTCAGTACAGAGTATACATTGTACATTATGCCCGTTTGTATGTTTGGGGAGGAATGGGGATTAACTCTTTATGTGCCATGGTAGAAACCCCCTGCGTGCCACATTATTCTGAGAAACCAACGTTGTCATGCTTTGAGAAAGCATTCTGATTTTCAAATCTTTGCTTTTTCTTGATAGATTTCTGTTAAGCTGGACATAGTGTATAGTGAGTAAAGTTGTAGAGAAAATGCCAAGCTTTGGTTGATGTAAATTGTATGACTTACATGTATGTATGATTGTTTTTTCTTTCAAATGACTGACAGTAGCTAAATTACTGTAAAGGCATGACTTTTGCACACAAAACAGTGGCTGAAACTTAGAATTTACACACAAATCCAGTACAGAACACTTGTTTGTAGTCAATCACAACATAACATGCAGGCTATATGTGAGAGGAGTGGAATTGTGAGAAATGCCTTCATTGTAATGCGGCATTTGGCGATTTATCAGTCGGTTTGGGCTGGTTTACGCGTTTGAGCAGATTATATGCGAAGTTGGCACACCGTCGACTGAGTCTGACGTGCAAACGTGGCACATAAAGAGTTAAGTGGTTAAAGGCAAATATTTTTTAAAAGTACTGATGGAGACATATTGATACACCATGTACCTATGGGGATAATAATTCGTAAAGTGTTTATCTGTGGAAAACAAAAGATGGCTTGCAAATACAACAAGCATTCAAATCAGGAATAAATTTTGTAATGACTCATGAATAGGGAACTGTATGTATATAGTGAATCATAAAAACAAATATGTGAAAGTTGTTTTCTCAGTTTTTATACCACTGGAATCGTGACCTTCAATCCTAAATTCTGTCTTTGATGCAGTACATTGTATGCTGCTTTGTATGTGCCAGATTCTTGTAGAATTTCAATTTCATGATTTTGTAGCTTGGTTATGGAAATGCTCAATTGGACAGTAATATTAATGTCCAAAGAAAATGCCAGTAACAGAGAAAAATATCCTGAAATTGTCTTTGTGCATACTATGTTGACATGAAAGACGATAAACTCTTTAACTGATATTTTTTAACAAGGACAAAAAATTCTTTCAAGAGCAATTTTAACAATTAAAGTGTTCCTTTCCATTTTGTTTATCATCTTGAATGCAACTGCACAATGCTTCCAAGGACTTAAAGAAACAATGATTGACATAGTCTGTCAAATTTGTTCTTATTTGAAAGCAACAAATACTTTCTTGCATGTCACAAAAATGTGGTGTAATAGTTTTGATAGAGCCTTCATTGAATGTTTTTTTGTTGTTGGTGACAGTTGTTGTGTGAAGTGCAAGGTTTGATAGGGTGATCACATCGAGTGGGAAGTATGCATTCATGTGTAGAGTACTCAAAACAATAAATGAATAGTGTGAGCAAAGAGAAAAACAAGACTGCAGGAATGGTATAGTACGTAGTTGAGAACACACCATTGTCAAAATTTGACAAACGGCGAGCTGTAAAACTGAATGGCAAAACAACGAGAGCTTATATTCATCCATGCCATTGTCTAGTATCGCTTATCAAAATCTTGGATATCGACCTTGTGAATTTCCCAGCCCAGCTTCGCTCTGATTTGAATTGCACAAAGTTTTCACCACTTGGCGCATTTCTTGTGTTGGCCTCCCATGAAGCAAACTGGACCAAACCAACAAATCAGTATTACATGAGATTCAAAGTGGGCAACAGTTGATCACTCATCCAAATTGTTTGCTCTGGGAAATGGATGTCATTATGGTAAGTCAACAGGAAAAGATAATGCTGATAGTCATAAACTATTTGATATCGGTGACATTGTGCGTGAATGTCATGACAAAATGATTGTGTAGTGATTCTCAGCAGTGGAAGCATATTAAATAGTGTCAAGGAGCCGCACACACACACTCAAACACAGTTATTCCAAGGCAAAATGGTGATTGAATTCTACTACATACAAATGTAGTGTACATGTGTTTCTGTGCTGTGTGGTCCAGAGTGAAGTTTTACATGTGAAGTGGAACCACATTAATGCAGGCACATTGCTGTGCAATGTTATGTTATATGTAGTTTAAAATCAAATTCAGTGCTCCAGATCGTATTCATTCATCACTGATTTCATTTTTCCAAATAATGCACTAAGAGCTACTGCTCTTACTGTGGAATCATTTTAATAATTTAATTTTCATTTTGATTTTTGATGTTTTAAGTCAAATCTGTGATTTGTTATAATTCTGTGCATGCTAAGATTATTCAATGCAAGATTAATACCTTTACATCTGCTGAGTATGTTCAGATTTGGGATTAATCTGTCTGTAAGAAGCCTTATTTTAAATACACTGTACATAGGAGATATTGTATTTTACATCAAGATACAGTGAATGAACATCAATGTTTCCTTTTTTTTTGCCCCCTTTCACACACAGCAAAAAAAAAAAAAAATCACTTAGCTGCAAATGAAGTGCTTGAATCTCCAGATCGCATACAAAGTATGTCTGAAACAATGGCCAGAGCATGTCCCGTCGCACTCAAATTTGTGTGTAACACCTTAAATTGCGACTTGTATTACAAGATAGGATTTTAAAAACTGATGGTTACTTTGCATGCTGTTCACACGTATGGGGAGGGGGGCAAATTATTGTAAAAGGTTGCAAAAAAAAATCAAACTCGACAGATTTTTGTATTGTATTGCAAAAGATTGATTAAAATTATAAAAATAAACCAAACATTAGATTTCTGGTGTGTATGAACGGGACATAAATTTGTCAGACTTCAAACACTACTCATCACGCTGCACAGCAACCTTGCTCCTAGGGTAAGTCCAATCTAACTAGTTTCCATGATGAAACTCCCCTCGCAGGCCGATATAATGAACACGCTCGTGCCATAGACGCTGCAGGGATTTCACTCAGACACGGTGGGGGTGCCGCGGCTGTCAATATCAGCTCACTAGCATCATAGTACAATGCCCCATGGCGATATAATTGTGAAGTTGACATTATGCTAATGTGGCATTTAGTTTGCCAATGAAAACAGTTTTATTTGAGTTACCATGCAGACTACACATTATAGCCGATCAGTTCCCTCTCTAGTGCACAAATTGCAATGGAAAACAAGTTTAGCAAGCATGTTTCAATCAGACAAGCAGAGTTGACAAATGTCATCTGCATCTACATTACTTATAAACACTGTATAATTGTATAATGTGTAAACTTTTTTTTTTGGGGGGGGGGATTGTTAGTATAAAAAAGAAATCATCTAAATTCTGCAATTCATTGAAAATCTGAATGAAATCACACAAATGTTTAGAAATTGATGTCTGATTAGATGTCAACATAGCATATATAGGGCATATACATAGCTTGCCTACTGGCAAGTGATTTGAATTATCTGATTTAATGTTTAAATATGTGTATAAAACATACACCATTGACTGTTGCATGTGGTAATCTTGTCATTACCTAACTGGAAATATTGTACTATAATACAAGGATTGTACACATTCTACATGCATACATGAGATGTACATTTTTCAATTCAATTGCACTTTATTTCCATCCAACAAAAGGTAATGCAAAACTTTATATGAAATACACATTTGATAAATCATTGTTAACAATTTGTACAAAATACAAATCATAAAGTTTTGAAATGCAAAATAATGAACAGGAATGATAGAAACAATACTTATTTTGCAGCGGCAACAAAAAGGAAAGTGATGGAAAAGCATTATCAACTGAAAAGTGAAACTTTAAAATGTGGATCACAAGAAAAACAATAAGCCAATACATGTAATTCAACATCCAAAATTGATCCTTAAACAGTAATTTGATACATACTATTAAAAATGCATTATATTTCTGGTGATGTTTTGGGTAGCTTTTCGGGACATGGTTCTACAGCTTTCAATGCAATGTCACAATTCCTTTTCTTCTTTTCATCCTGTCACAATAATTCACTGTCAGTATTTAAATAGATCTGTTCCCAACATTGACAGTTCTTTCCCACACTCTGACTTTGAGTGAGTTTGAAGTCCTTGCCCTATAAAAATGTGCATCATCAAATCTAGCTCTACGGGACTATCAGCTGCTGTAGGGGTACATCAACATCATGGTTAGTTCGGTGTGAGAGAATGCTGATGGGAGTTTAATGGATGCAGAAAAGACAAAAATCCAAGCTTTTAGTCACCGAGGATATAGTAAAGTAGGACAGTGTCCTTAGCCAAGCCAGCAGAGACAGACAGCAAAGTGATGTAGTCTGTTACCTGGCCAGGAAATATCAAGGCTGATGATGTTCATGTCATGGGCACAGTGGCTGATAAACTTCATGGGCAGTTTAATGCTTCCTGACGTAAAGTGGGGGTGGCATTAGCGGAGGTGCTTTGGATGCCCCCTCCTCACCCCCCCCCAACCACCCCCATTGAGTAAGTCACTCTGTGGAGTGTAGAATGATTAGTGGCATTGCTTTAATACAGTGCAGACACAGGCCTTGTGTCAGAATCTTGTCATGTTGGGAACGACAACTATGACCACGTTCATTTCCTCTAAGGGTGCGTTTATGCTTCCATTTTGGGGGCTAAAATCAGGCTTTTGAAATGTGATTAGTGCAAAACGCCGTTGCTTTCATGCTCATTTCTATAGAAACGCTGATTCAAAACGCCGATCCAAAACGCACAAAAAGGTGCGTTTACGATCAGCGTTTCTGACTAATCACGTTTGATGGGGAAGCATAAATGCAACAGCGTTTCTATACGAGTTTAGAGTGATGTCATCTAAACGCCTTTCCGGTTCACGTGAAAAAGCACGCGCCCGGCCAGCCAGCTACCCTGGCCTGTGCAATTTTCCCATATGCTGTGCATACGCATGTCTTTCCCAGCTTGCTCTCCCAGGCCAGGCCACCGATTGCAGCGCGCGCCCCAACTTGACCTGCATCTGCTGAGGTCAGCGAAGCAATCGCAAACGCTCATTCCAAGGCTCGAAGAAAGTGAGCATAAACGGTGCTCCTGTGAACAGCGTTTTGAATCAGCGTTTCGAATCGGTGTTTCAAAACACTGATTCTGCCTTTGCAAATTGAGCATAAACACACCCTAATACACGCGTTGGTGCACTACCCAGAAGACAGTGTACATAATCAAAACAATGACTTGCAGTCTGTTGTGGTGTGTTGAAAGCAAGGTGGTTTGTGCTGTACGGCAGAACTTCCATTGTTGACTGATGATATCAACCTGCATGTATTGCACTCGCAGAGGCAGACAGTCATGTTGACAATTCTGCATGAGGGGGTCTTGTACAAAGACTACATGTAGCAAATCCCCAGGGTTCGAAACAGTACCGAGGGGAAATTGTCCTTCGAGTCTCATAAAAATCCACAACAAACCAAGAAGCTGTTTGAAGTACTTTAATGCATGCTCAGGAGCATATCAACCAATACAACAATGTACTTTAGCATTCCCACATCATTCTATGTTGCTTTGTGATGTCTTCGAAAATTCTTACAGCTTTATGTTGGTATGGAACAATCGGTTCAAATTGGTTATAACGGTTTTGAACCAGAAGTAGAATATTACAATTAAGTAAATGCTTGCAGGGATCTCGCCAGCGTATATCACCCTTGTCGGCCCCGACAAGCGTGCGGTTTGAAGAAGCAATTGCCGACAAGGGTAAAACTTGCCGACAAGGGTAACACCACGCGTGAACTTGCCGACAAGGGTAACTTGCTTGACGAGCTAAGTTCGGTTCAATTTCTCGCCTTTTTCAGTCTTTATTATCTGGCTAGAAAAGAAGCTGGATGTTGAAAGCAGCAGCAGTTTACATACTTATACAAGCGCAAAAATTTATCTACGCAGTCACCGCACCGATCACAACAACGCGGCTAGCACAGAGCGACGTACTACGTAGCTCACTCACATGCGCTCTGATTTGGGATCCACACACACATGCACAAGCACCCAGCCGGCCACTTACAGCCGCCTGCGTGCACAACGGTACAGTGTATTGTGAGAGGGAGAGAGAGGACGGAAAGAGAGGGTCGGAGGCCGAGGGAGGCTGAGGAACGCTGACACGTGCTCGCTTGTTGTCACGCTTGTTGTCGGGTTACGCAAAAACAAACGATATGAAATGCATGCCCCCCTCCGCCAAAGGTTGTATTTTTTTTTTTTTTTTTTGGCTGCTTTGGTTTGTTTGTTAGTTTGTCTGCCTGTCTGTCTCTCTATTCGCAAAATAAGTCAAAATTTGGGAACAGATTAGGATGAAATTTTCAGGAACAGTTACAGTTGGTTGGTAAAATGGCGCAAGGAACAGATGATTAAATTTTGATAGTGAGCAGGATTTATAATACCATCGAAATTCACCGCCAGGATCCAGGATTTTTAGACTTTGTTTCGTATATTTGAAAGGATTCGTATCAATTCTTTAGGAAGCTGGCCATCGGCAATGACGCAAAATTAGATGCGTTCAAAGCATTGCCGCATAGAGAAAATTAACCCCATTTTTCGTTAAAAAAAGAAAAGAAAAAAGAACGTGCGATGGAGTAAGCAAATGCAAATTGTTATTTAGGTTTTGGTAGTTTTAGTGGGTTATTATTATTTTTTTTAAATCTAAAAAGCCATGCGTTCCATTTTAGCCTTTTCAATTTCCATGGATTTGTAAACGTCATTCGTGAATATTCCATTTTCCTTCTCCGGGCCGAAATTTATAGTAATTCTGTCATGATGGTCTTTCAAGTTCAACGTACGTAATGCTCCACGTGCTTCTGGGTTGGTTTGTTAAAAGGTGGGTTAGGGGGCCTTCATGGGCAGAAAATAAATGGATGGTCATTCATCAATATTCCCAGTTGGTTTACATGCTATGTACACGCTGTTTACGACCACTGAAGCAAGGTGGCAGTACGCGCGACATTCTTTATCTGACACCTGGCTTTCGTGGAAATTTCATGGAAATTTCCACAACCCATGATATCAAGTTTCCCCACTGCTTGAGGTCGTGCTTTTTTTTTTTTATTCTTCATTACGAACATCAATTTTTTCAAGTTGAAAAGTGTAGATAATTTGCTTCGAGGACGTGTTTCTTTCTTCTTCTTTTTTCATTGCAGCGTCTGTAACATTTTGTTTTGTTCATCGTCCGTGCATGGCCGTGCATGGCAGGGGTTCATGGAAGGAGAACGATGGGAATGACTGGGGAGAAAATAAACTGAAAGAAGGAAGCATCTTTTGAGCGAGCTGTCTTTGTTTTTCTCTACACCAGCATCAGTTATCGCCACCAAGGTTCATTTTTTTTTTCGTTACTCCGACAGATTAATGATAAAATAATGCTAGATTCTTTATTCTGAAGGTTCGTTAATCCAAGAATGATTAAGAAAAAATGTCCGTTCATTTCACGACGAAATCAGTTTTGTTATTTCGAACGTTCTGCCAGTGAAATTTCGGAATAAAAACGACGGCACAAAACAGCGTGTTTTCGTACTCTAATGGTCTGTTATTCCAGGGAGGTGACCTCTCACCTCCCTGGTTATTCCGACAGAAGTAGTTATGATGAAATAATAAATTGTAGATTCTTTATTCTGAAGGTTCGTTAACCGAAAATTGAATAAAGAAAAATGTCCGTAACTTTCAAAACGAAATCAGTGCGTCTTTTCAAACGTTTTGCCAGTGAAATTTTGGAATAAAACGACTGCCCCAAAACAGTTGTAGTTTTCTTACTCTGAGGGTTCGTTACTCCGACAGATTAATGATAAAATAATGCTAGAGTCCTTATTCTGAAGGTTTGTTAATCCAAAAAAATGATTAAGAAAAAATGTCCGTTCATTTCACAACGAAATCAGTTTTGTTATTTCGAACGTTTCTGTCAAGTGAAATTTCGGAATAAAACGACGGCACAAAACAGCGTGTTTTCGTACTCTATAAGGGTCTGTTATTCCGACAGAAGTAGTAATGATGAAATAATAAATTGTAGATTCTTTATTCTGAAGGTTCGTTAACCGAAAATTGAATAAAGAAAAATGTCCGTAAATTTCAAAACGAAATCAGTGCGTCATTTCGAACGTTTTGCCAGTGAAATTTGGAATAAAACAACTGCCCCCAAAAACAGTTGCACTTTTCTTATTCTTAGGGTTCGTTACTCCGACAGATTAATGATAAAATAATGCTATATTCCTTATTCTGAAGGTTCGTTAATCCAAAAATGATTTTAAAAAATGTCCGTTCATTTCACAACGAAATCAGTTTTGTTATTTCGAACGTTTCCGTCAGTGAAATTTCAGAATAAAACGACGGCCCCCAGTTTTCTTTTACTCTGAAGGTTCGTTACTGCGAAAGAATAACGATAACACTTTAGATTCTTAATTCTGAACGATCGTTAATCGGAAAACGATAAAGAAGAAATGAAAACGGTTATAGTTTTCTTACCCTCAGGGTTCGTTACTCCGAAAGAATAATGGCAAAATAATACTCTTACTTCTTAATTCTGAATGATCGTTAATAGAAAAATTATAAAGGAGAAAATATTCGTTTATATCCAAACGAAATCAGTTTTGTTATTTCGAATGTTCTGCCAGTATAATTTCGGAATACAACAACGGCCCTAAAACGGTGTTTTCTTATTCTGAAGGTTTGTTATTCTGAAACAATAACGATGATAAATGATAGATTCCTTTCTGAAGATTCGTTGATCGGAAAATAATAAAGAAAAAATGCTTGTTAATCTTCGAACGAAATTAGTTTTATTTTGAACATTCATCTGTAGTACCGACCTTTTGTGTTGCTGTTGTTTTCGATTACAAACCTTCGAAGTACTCAGTAATGAATCGTTTCATTTTATTATTAAACAAACCTTCGGAATAATGACCATCATTACATTTAAAATTGTATGATATCTCTTTGATGTCATGGTCAAACTACCGCAGTATACCCAGAAAGGAAAGTGCAACGATGTCCCGAAAGTTCTCGATCGCTTCTCGCGCATCTGCATGCAATAGGCCTACCACGTGGTCGAGCAGACGGCGAGAAAGCAACACGGCGCGCGTTGTTGCGATGCAGAGGCGGCTAATTATTGCAACAGTGAAACAGGAAAGGCCTAAAAGAAATCGGAACCTCCACCATCGGCACCTACTTCTCTTTCATTTATTATTTAGGAACTGCCGCTAACAAAAGGTATGGAGTTTCTGCATTGTTTCTGTGAGAATATGCCCCTCACAACGTTTATTACATCTCCGTGAAAATGTCGCATTTAGTGGCATTTTAGCGGCGATTTATCTGTGTTGTATTGAGCATTAGCGACGGCTTCCGCGCTTCGCGCGGGAGCGGGAACCCCCCTCCCGTACCCACCCCCAGAACTGCGCGCATAAATGCCGACAAGCGTGAAGAAATTCCTGGCGAGAACCCTGGCTTGTAGGGGCCTGTTTTTCCTGTAAGTGTAAGTCATCATACATGTGTTAGACTATCACTACTGACACTATCATGGCAACCAGTCAAAATGCCCCTTTGCTGATTAGTTGTTGCTATGGTAATCTTGACAATATGTAGGGCAACCCATTGTTATCCTATGGCTACCATGAATCGTGCCTGTACTGTTTATTACTGGTCTACAATAAAAGTGCAATGACAGAAGTGGTGTTTGGGTCGCATTACAACCTTCAAGTTTATATCCTCAGCAAAATATGTCATCTTTCTCTTCATATTGTGAATTGCAAAAAGGCTCCTTTATGTTTTAATAGCAATCTCTGTTTACCAGGCCCCCCCCTCCCATAAGCAACTGAAATTATCTTGTCACAATCTGGTAGTCAAGAAAGCAGATGTAGGCCTATAGCATTGCTACCATTTTCCCTACCTCCTGAAAATTTATGTTAAAAAAAAAGAAAGAAAAGTTGTGAGGAGGGGGAGGGGCAGTAGATAACTATCCTTGCTATCCTTGCTAGCCCTCCACTATCATCCTAGTTGGTACATTTGTAGTGATCAAATCCATCATAAAATCACATGGGGTTGGACTACAAGCCTTTTGCCAAGATGGGATGTACAGTCTAGCTTAGGAAACTTAAAGTCACTCAACTTAATATTTAAGTATTTTTTTTGTTTCAGTTTACACATGATTATGTACCTCAGGTGAAGCACAAAGGCATCCAATTTTGTTGCCCTTTAATATTTGATGAAAAGCATGGAGACTTGCATGCCATTTTAATCATCATTGTTAATGTTATTGATATTTTGAGGTCGTGAACTTGAAATTATAGCTTCCCAGATTGGCAATCCAAGAAATTCCAAGAACAACCAGCATATATCTTTTGTTTTGCAAGTGTCTATTTACCTCTCTTTGTTTTTCAATTTCAACAGTAATAGACAACATTCAGTGAAATCATTTCCACAGGGATACATTTGTAATGCTCTGAGGAGTGTAAAATATTCACAGTAGAATGCTACCAGTTCTATCTTTCATTAACTCCAACTCCAAACTCCAAATTTTATTGTCCAAGAATGGAAATTCTTTTTGCCCAATTGATCGTGGGCCCGGCAGCCACTGAGCAGCACCAGATCGACGTTGCTCTAACCTTTTCAACTGTTGAATGGCAAACAAGGTAGCAGCAACTCCCATCTTTTAACGTCTTTTGGTATGACGCGGCCAGGGTTTGAACCCACGACCTCCCGATTGTGAGGGCAGCCGCTCTACTCACTGAGCCAACACATCGGAACTCATTATCTCTAAATTAAAATGCTACACTGTATGTTTGTGTGGGAATACCATTTTGACAGAGATGTGAAGATATGAAGTGAAATTGTAGCTTATCTTCAATGGGATACTGTAATAGTGTACTGTACGAGCTGAAATTTTCGCGTACAGATATTTCCGCGAATTGCTTCTTGGAGGACATTTGCGCGTGTTGTTAATTTCGCGGTTGCGATGGTCTAACTGAACGTAACTATTTGCACGTTGTTATTTTCGCGGTTCAAAGGCGATTCACGAAATTCGCGAAAATAAAACCACCACGAAAATTTTAGCTCGTACAGTAAGTTTTTTTTGGAGCAGCATCATATGGCATGATATAGGTAAGAGGCAATTCTTTTTTTCATCTACTGACTCATCTTTGAAAGAACTCTCCGGTGTCATTTACATTGTAGATGGGAGGCCTAGAAATTTTTATCTTTTCCTTCCTTTGTACACTAGACATGTATCCTTCATGCAAAGTGTGTTTTGTGCGTGCATAGCAATTTTAGAGCAGAGAATGGGAACCAGGGGATCCATATCCTTTGCTTGCAAATAACAAAGTAAGTTTTGTTCCTTTCTCTAATTTACTGTATAAAAACCAAAAACATTCGCAGCATTGAACTTTCAGGAATTGCCACTGGCATTTAGTGCTTTGTGTAGACCAAAAAAACAACAATTTTAATTTTTGAGTAGATTTTACATCCACAAATCTTGGCTCCTCACAAAAATTGTGAAAGTTTAATGCATGCAAAGATTTCAGGTTTTACAGTAGCACTTGCTATTAAAAAAGTGACTGATGTCGGTGCAATACTCTGTGCAAAAACTAAGTTGAAATATGAAATGAAGAGTTGGATACCATGTCAGTGCACGGAAAGAAGGGAATGAGTTGAATACTGTGGTATGTATCATGCCCCTTGCTAAGTGTATGCTTTGAAAATGCACCCTGCCATATCTGTGAACCGGCTAGCATGAGAGCTATGCCACAAGGAAAACGCTACCAGGTTCATTTTTTATACCCCCTACCAGAACCTAATCATTCTTGTTTATGACTATTGAAGAAACAAGTTCTCTCAGAGCTCTGCAGTACTTTTTTGCCTCTTCCAAGGAAGGGAGATCCTTCTAGAAGTTGAAAACTACAACAACATCCACCTTTTCCCTTCATCCATGCTGGGAGAAGTCCAGCGTCATCTGCCGCAACTTCCCTGGCTGAGGTGAGGGTTGCCATGGCGATGAATGAAGCTATCTTGCGCATCAGGAGGCAGCTTAATGTGGTGTAACTGGGCATTACTCCGCTCCTCCTCTATCCAGGTTTCCTCGTTTCTTCCCCTCAGGCTGCTTGGGTAGTCGCAGCATGTCGCGTCCTTCCCTGTGCCGCTGCGTTTGGCATTCAAAGTCAAAAGCATGAATTTCCTGGCGGCAGGGTCTTGCACAAGACCAGTTGCCATTTCTCTGCCTGCTGACCGTGAGATGCGGAGTGACAAGGTGAAAATGCATTATGGAAAAGGGGAAGAGGAAGAGGGAGGGATAGGATGGGAAGGAGAGAAGGAGATGGAGAGGGAGGGGAAGATAGAGAAAGAGGGAGATAGAGTTTGGTAATGATTGTTAGCTGGTGTGCCTATGGCCTTGCATCTCACTGTGGATGTGCCATCAGATATTATTTGTAGTGTGTTGGCATGAGGAGCATTTGGCTTCATCATTGCTCCAGCTGCCATCACTGCATCCTCCTCCACCATATCCTGTCTGTTTGTCTGCTTTCTCCTCTTTTTTTTCTATCTCTTTATCATCTCCTTTCTCATCGTTTTCCTTGCCCCAATCATCAGTTTGTTCCTTTTTCCTTCTTGCTACACTTTCATGCTCTTCCTCTTCCTTAATTCCCCTGCGTCATTAAATCTTCATCTCCTTCATCATTTTCCATGGCATCATCATCATCATCATCATCATCATCTCCCTCCTATGTTTCTTCACCTCCTCTTCCACCTCTTCTTCTTCCTCCTCTCCTTCTCTCTTTTCCCACGATATCATCTTCTTCCTTTTCATCCTCCTCCTCTCCAGCCTTGTCATCATCTTTCTCCTCCCCTCCTCCTCCTCCTCCTCTTCTTTTCCTCTTTTCCCACATCATCATCATCTGCCTCTCCTTGGTCCTCATCTTCCTCCTCATCTTCCTCATCATCTTCCTCCTACCTTTCTCCTCCCCTTCTCCTCTCCTCTTTCCCCACACCACCGTCATCTTCCTTTTCATCCTCCTCCTCCCCAGTCTCATCACTATCTTCCTCCTCTCCTCCTCTTCCTCTTCTACCTCCTCATCTCTTCTTTTCCCACATCATCATCTTCTTCCTTTTCATCCTCCTCCTTCCCCAGCCTCCTCATTATCTTCCTCCTTCCCCTCTTCCTCCTCTTCCTCCTCCCCTCCTCCATTTCTCCTCTGCTCTTTATCCATGTCATCATCTTCTTCTTCTTCCTTATCTTTTTTCTCTTCTTCCTCCTCCTCTTCCACCTCCTCCTCTCCTCTTTCCCTATACATTATCTTCTTTCTCCTCTTCTTTTTCTTCCTCCCCCTCCTCCTCCCCAACCTCATCATCTTCCTCCTCCCCTCCTCCTCTTCATCCTCCTCCTCCTCCTCCTCTTCATCCTCCTCCTCCTCCTCCCCAGCATCATTAAATCATCTCCCTCCTCCTCTGCTATCACCATTGCAGTTGATATGAATTCCACATTTTTGCTTTTCCCTGTGTAAAGTGAGCGTAGTAACGTACAGTAAAGGTTAACCGATGATTATGACTTAATTTGCGTGCAGACAGTACCTGAACCCCCCCCCCCTCCGTGCAACCTTGCATTATAACAAATTTAGATTTTTCCTCCCTTCACCATCTATGACTCTACTGTAGACTCAAGTTGTCACAGTGGAGAGATCCAAGGTTAATACCAGGCCAGACAATGTTAACTCATGCAACTGGAAATGTGTGTAAGCAGTGCTTGATTGTGCATAATGAAAGTTGTATCATTTAAAGAGCTAGATATACATCATATGTGAGTTCCTGAAAGTGTAACTCAGTAGTCACTTGCTTGTGCTAATGTACTGTGCAATGCATTAAGAGCTGTGCGGTGATTAATTTATGATTTTGCAAACATTGTACATATGAAACTCAGAGATCAAGCTGAAACATACAGGCACTGCAAGATAATGCAAGTATCACGTAGCTTTTAAAACCCATCATGCGCCCAAGCTACAGTATATCAAGATAATGTATTCAATTTAGAAATTTGTTATAATTTATCATGGTTTCTCATCAGCATTCAGTAATCCATTTAAACTTGACCACAAAAAACAAAGAAAGAAGAAAAAAAGGAAAAAAATGGGATTCTATCGGGATGATGATGGAATCCCATTTTCTTTGCTCATTTTTCCACTAATGAATTATAATCATTTCTGGTCAGTTTCCTTCTGTTTGCATTAGTTACAGTACTTAGCAGACATCTGAGGCAATCAGCAAAGAAAACACTTTCAGCGTGCTTGCTAGTTGGCGAACAAAGACGTAGGTGGGTTAAGGGGAAGATACAGGACCTAATGGGACATTCTGGAGATGCGAGTAATAATATTCCAATTGCACACATCCAAGTCCTCTGAAAATTTTCCTCTGCTCTTACTCTTCTGTTGTTAGCTCTCACTTGCAACAGCTTTCTCTCGCCTGCCTGTGGGTTAAGTTGACTCAACTACATATCACGTCGTTGCTATTGACAACCAGTTTGTACACAATGGTTGTGGCACATGGAGTAGTGGCTTGTCGTGATTGGTAAAACATCCTAAAGCCTTGAAAGTAGGCTAGAGAGGGTAGTGTATTATTGTGATTCATCACGTTGGATGTGTATTGGTAACTACATGTGTCAAACTGTCAGTTTGCCAGCTGGTAATGGTAAATGGGGGGGGGGGGGGCAAGACATCCTTTACATGTAGCAAAACCAAAACCAAAACAGGAGCAGGACAAGAGAAAAAAAAATGGGGCTCAACGAGCCTGTTTGGTGCTGATGATGTCACTGCAACCCTGGCAATGAGTGGAGGAAAAGGCCATTGAGTGTGGCAAGGTCATTATCAGTGAATACCTTGGGGCTGTGCCCATATTAAAGGGAAAGCGACCTGCAAGATGTCCAATGCTTATTTGTCAAACATCAAATGCCACCTTAAAGGGGGTGGCTAGAAGTAACTGATAAGTGGGAATCAGTGGGAATGCTGGGGGATGATTGTTCAATTCCTTGTGGGATTCATTTAAGAGTACATTATATATTTATTGTTGTGTGAAAATTATTCACTTCAGAATGGTCTCATATTCAAGTAATGTGCAGTTTAATGTCTCCAGGTTAGCATGCCTATACAGTGACAGGGCATTAAACTGCACATTTATACTTATACATAAGAATTGGAACACTCATCCCCCAGCATTCCACTGATTCCCACTGATCAGTTACTAGTTACATTCCCTTTAAATGTCATGCTGTTTTCTCTGGCAGTTTTTTCTTTTTTTCTTGTGAATGTTTCTTGTATTGCATGATGCAGCTTGTGCCAATTCATTCATTCTTTTGTCTCGCTCAAGATGCTGTGTTTCTGACAATTTTTTGCCCTCTGCTTGTCAACTGTATTCAAGGTAACCATAGGGACTTGAACCCATGTCTTTTGACCACTTGGGCAAACATTCCACCCTCTGAGTCACTTTGTATATAAACAGACAGAAAGGTTTCATTTCAGTTCAGTTCAGTTCAATTCAATTTGATATGATTTAATTTAATATAATTCAATCTAATTCAGTTAAATTTAAGCCAATTAATCAAATCGAATTAAATTTCAATTACATGTAATTGTCCAATATGAACTTCATTGTATTTCAAGTCTTACACATGCATTGTTAAACATTCAAACATACCTCTAGATATAAAATCACAAATCACAAGACATCATTAGTACAATTTTTACATGAGGCTTTAATACATTGACATACAACAAACATACAGGTACTATGCCATGAGACTTCATTAAATGCTGATCTGAATATTTAATCTGGAGAATACATTAAAAACTTACGACCTAATCTAAATTATAGAATGTAGGTTGCGCTGGAATTTGAACAAAGGAAGAAACAGAAGTGGAACTTCTGATTGTTCCTATGCACAAATTCTGATTTTTGAAGGCATTTTGCTTAAATTTCCCTCATACCATCTTCTCCACAATATTCCAAAACTCTCATGACTTGATCTTGGCTCACTGGCAGACATGGGTTGAATTCTAATTTGAATGCAACTTTTTATTTTGTATCATTCTCTTGCAGAGTGTGGCAGCATGTATACTGTGCTACAGTGTACATACAATGTACATAACATAATTATGATCTGTATACTACTGCATTTCTTGGCATTATCTGTAAAGTGTGTGCAGTTCAAATAAAAGTGTACCTGTCTGGTACTGAAAGTAATTTGGCATTTACATCTATACAAGATACTTCATTAGCTGGTCATAAAAACTGGCTCTATGTCCTTGATATTAAATCACCGGCAATAACTACATTGTATTGTTCCACATGAAATAGAAGAGTAGATCTTGAATATATTCATGGACGCGAAAACTAATTGGCACGTGAATGTACACTGAATTTTATGACTTTGCTCTCTATTTTAAAGTCATGGTAGTGAAAGAAACAAACAACCATATTTATACACATTTGTGAGCATCATAGCAACTATGCAAAACTCAGACAAAGAGTACAATGTATCTGCCTGTTTGATCCCATTTATAAGAGCACTATAGCAGTCAGGACCAAATGAGGTAGAAAAAGAGGAAGAAATATGTAAAATTAGGGATCATATAACATGTTAATGTGATGAATAGACTCGATGAGGCTATAAAAAATGGAGTGCCATTTAGGCAAATTGGATTCCAACAAACATAAATGGACGATTGTTAATATCAGGAAAAGTCTTTTTTTTTTTTTTTTTTATTTTGCATAGCGTCATATATATACACATAAGCATGCCATTCAAACGTAATGCAATGCACATTTTTGTTGTTGGTACATGTATTATTGCTTTTTACATGGTATATTTGATAGTCTATGCCCCCCCCCCCCCAAAAAAAAAAAAAGATTAAAAAGAAATGATTGTGTTTATTCTTTACTTTTGTAAGCATGGTAATATTAATACGATGTCTGTAATTTGAGCACAAATTTGGTGGGAACCATTATGAAAGGCCACTTCTCAAAATTCGTGTCAGGAGATTTTAATATCATTTGAAAAGACATTATTCATTAACCCGTTGAGGACCGACTGATTTTGCTGCAACACGCATTTCCCATAGACACCTGCCCGAGTATACTCAGGACTCGTCCTCAACGGGTTAACTGTATAGTTAATGTGTAATGTTTCTTTTAGAATATCATCAGACAATTGGACAAGGATTAAAACAAGGAAATCAGCTTTCTTAGTCTTACAAGGAAGTCAGTACACATCCTCTATTTGCAGAAAAGACCATTACATTCAGGAGTGGGATATTGGTGTCATTTTATATGGACAAAACAGGAGGAATGGTATCCTCATGTACTATCACTGCCACTTTAAAGGTAGGGAATCCCATTTGCATGCCTTAAATGAAGAGTTGTATAAACACAGTGGTATGTTGAAGAGAGTATCATTTTAGAAACTCCCATAAAGTATTGAAAGTGGAAGGTAACATTTAGTACATTTTTATTGACCATTAGATTTTGAATTGAATTTTTTTCGGGGCTCACCGTAAATTCCAGTACATTACTAGGCTACCTTTGCAGACCCATGCACTGCATGTGTGTCCATCATGTATATTTTGTGAATAAAGTTCATCAAAACTTACAAACATTTCTATGGCATTCTTGCCACACACTATATATGTTATTACATCAGCTCCTATACTTTTAGATTTGTGTTTATAGATAAAAAAATACAGAAGACTGCAACAAAAAGGCTTAAGTGCACTGGCTGACACACATAACTACTGAGTACTGTAGTTGAGTTTTGTGCATTATTCAAATTGTAGATAACTGTTGACTTCTAAATTTCTAAGCAGTGGCCTAAACAAGTCCCCTGAGGTTCATATTTAATGTTTTGCTGCATTTTGGGAGTTCTGTAAAAGGTATCCCCTACCTTTAAACTTTGAAAAGCTGTTTAATGTTCTTCCTCAGTCAGCAGTGTACAGAATGTCAACTCACTGACCACTAAAGTGACCTTAACCATCTGAATTAATGAAAACAGAGGTACATGTACTCCTACTTTAATGCAAAGGAATATTGTCTACAATTTGTAGAATGGGTAGACTAATTGTCACACGGTCTTTGTTACAGCACACTCTAGTGTATGTACTGTAACCATGCATTTTTACTTGGGGTATGCATAAAGTAATTATTGCTTTAAAAACATTAACTCTACAATAGCAAATTTGTGTGCTTCTAGACTATAGTGCTCAGCACTTCATAAAATATTACTTTATATGCATTATTAAACTCTCATGGTAATCTACATGTATGTCATTTGGGCAATTAAGGCCAAGGTGAAGTACATTGTGCAATTGTAAATGTGCATGTGGGCTAATCAGGCTTTTGTTGTGCAAAAGCTTTGTATTATAATTTTTCATGCCCCATATGTAGACAATTCAGGTATATAGTGGGTTGGTTCCTCATTTATTTGACTGATTTATCCCCCAGAAACATGTAATTTCATGTTTGGAAATCATTGGAAAGAGGCTAACCAAGTACAAAAAGATGTGAAACTATCAGCGGAATTTATACAAATTGTACATTCTAATTTTATGGTTATTGCCCTACAAACAATGTGTCTTTGCACATTGTTTTGAAGTCATATTATTGTATCTTCAAGTGCCATCTCATTCAGATTGCAAAACGTCACTCAGCTTGTCAGCATACATAAACTGTTGCTGTGTGTGTGTATACAAGGCTGTCACCACCTGCTTGATATTATGTGTGAAAGGACCGGAACTGCCCACACCAAAGCTTTGCGTTTCACACTCAGTAGAGTCAACAAAGTATACCCACTCATGTGTATCTCCAATAGCCCATTGCTTCCCCAGTCCTTTCGCACAGGAGTGAAATGTAACCCCCCTTTACAAAGGAGACAACCCATTGATTTCTACTAGTATTTGGTCATCCGGTGTTTGGTCCATCAATGGGCATTTGGTCATTACAGCTTGACCCTACTCTCAATAGTTCGAGCCACTCACCAGGCCAATTGAAAGATAAACAGGCTTTCATCTGTCCTTTATTCGGCCGTGGCAAGGAAATCCTCTGTGCTAGAACTGCTACTGGCTTGAAGAAGAACAAGGGGATTGCGCAGGACTTGAAATGTTTGCATGCAATAATAAACAAAAACTGAAGAAATAGAGCTACTGTACAGTGTAGTACATAGGGTTCCCTCGATAATCATCTTTAGGTATCAAAAATAGCACTGCTCTATCTAATTATCCTGATAGTCATTATTGCTTTTTTCCTAGAGGTAACCCTCCACTTGATTCAAGGTAATATGCGACGGTTAATGATTATGAAAAATAACATGTTTAGTACTTGAAGCTGAAGACAGACAGGTTTGTCTGTGATGAGATCAGTGTGTAGAGAATGAATTTTAGTATTAAAACTCAATGCTGAAAAAAAGTTCTTGTATCTAGTTTTGTTTTGGCTATACTGTTTGAATTGTCTGCCCACTTCTAGTGAGGTTACTGTAGATTATGTCTACATGTACCTTAATATACACCAGTTGGGGAGGGGATGGGGAAGAGGGGACTAAGGAATAACTTTATAGCAAAGTTGGGAAGGAGCAGGCGGTTTACACTACCCATGTAACTGTAAAGAGGAGAATAAAAGTGTTAATTGGGGGAGGGGTCTAAAAGAGTATTGAGTATAGACACTTTGTTTGGAGACCAGATAGATTAAAAAAAAAAAAAAATTGACATTAACTTAAGGAGATGCATTATATCTAGGGGAAAGATAGAATGTACATTCTCTGTGTGTGTGTGTGTGTGTGTGTGTGTGTGTGTGTTTGTGTGTGTGTTGTGTGTGTGTGCACTTGTATACAGTAACATACATTGTACAGTATACATGTAGGGGGTTGATTGATAGAGTATGGATACCACAGAGTACAGCTTCATAATGGCTATTGATAGAGGAGTAGATTTGAAGAAAAGAGAGACCTAGAAGAAATTTGATGTAAAATGTTTGTCATGAATGAGAGGTAGATTCATGTTGAACCTGTGCCATTGCTATTATCGCTGCCCTTGGATTATTTATGATGTTTGTTCATAGTACATACTATCTAGACAGGATGTGGTTTATAGTGTACAAACCTTGGGCTTCCTAAATAGGTCTAGAATATGACTATCAAACATAAAACATGCCAGTCGGCTGTCATTCGGCACTATCCCTTTATAGTTGTCTGTCTGTAATAGACAAGCTGTATGTGTGTATCTGATTTTTGTCTATGCTTGTGTACATTTTCATGTGATTTTGAAGGCTGTTTGGTACTATTTCCATATCTGGCAATTCTTATTACAGCAAAAAGTAACTGAGAAATAAAAATATATATATATATATATGGTGCAAATTACAGAGAGTTGAGTTTGTTGGTCAAAATCTTTGTTTAATCATGGAGGTGAACTATATTTATTGTTCTTGTAATTATGTGTGTATTATACTTTTTACAGATAATATATTTGTGATCTTGTGATTTTTTTTTTCTTTTTTTTTTTGGCTGGTATCAAAAGTTATCCACTAAAAAGCACTCACTGAAAGCAGTACCTGTGAATGAGAAAGAAAAGAGAACCTTGCCCTTGTGCAGAGGTTTGGCAAAAACTTACCCACTGTCTGGAAAATTTTTTTTTGCTGAATTGTGATATATTTTTTTTCCAGGTTAGAAAAATGTCGTCATTGATGGAAGCTGGCTCTCTGTAGTTCATTTCTCATTAGATCAATTTTCTTATCATATTTCTGCCAACATTTTCATATCGGGTGTGAAGTCATGCAGTGTTGCCAAGAGGTACGTACAGTGTGTACAATACTGTATGTCCTCAACCAATGACGCCAGCACAGTCAACAATATTTCTGTTTTCTTCTCCATGATACCCTCAACTCCGACTTCAAAGAATGTCATTTTAGTTGCTTGGGCTTCATTTCCTCCCCCACTCCAGCACCCTTTCCCATAATTTGCAGTCAATCCCCCCCCCCCCCCCTTAATAATTGCAGTCAAACCACGCTCGCATCACAGAAAGTGTGAGTACCTCTTTTGCTATACAAAAGCCAAAAACACAGTCTCTCCAACCGTATTTCATCACGGGCGATTTGATATTTGTGCCCATTCTGTTGCCCCGGCAACCACTTGTGTTTATTTGATCGGGCATCTCCGCGTGTGAAGTATACTGAAAATGCGCAAGTATGCCTATTATGGCAATCAATAACAATATCCAACTCTGCTGAGGTAGAATCTCTTCGCAGATGGAGCGCGGGAACGAAATAATCATAGCGAGAAAGAGCAATGATGTCCACTATGGTGGAATGGATTTGAGAATAATATGTTACAAGGAACAGATAGAGAGAAAGGTAGATAGATAGATAGATAGATAGATAGATAGATAGATAGAAAGATAGAGAGAAAGAGAGTGACAAAAGAGAAAAAAAGATATATTGAGAGAGAAAAGAAAGGAGAGGGAGGGCGAGATCGTAGAAAGGGAGTCATGAAATGAAAGAAAAGAAAGGAAAAATTATAAGAAATGATGTCATATCGCACAACGATGTATTAAAAATACAGAAGGTACATTGTACCATCTCCACATTTTCAGTTGGAAGTACAGTGTATCAATATCCCAAATGGATCTAACGTTGGTGGAGTACAGTTAATTCTGAGTATACCGAAACATACAGAAACAGAAACAGATCTAGTCTTAATGAAATGTATGAATGGTTTTACCTCCAACTGTCATTTGTAACCAATGTGCTGCTGTATTTGGGTGAGTGCAGCACACGGACGGTGTCAGGATTCTGTGTTTTGTTATAAACTTTGGGTGTCTTGTGTAAAATTATGCACGGTTTTGAAGACAGCAAGAACATCTAGTGCACATGTTGGTCATAACTTCCAGCAGTTACAACACTGAAGCAATTTACCCTTGCTTCCCTTTGTTCGCAGATGTGCACAGATGTCTTGAAACTAATTTTCAGTGGATAGAGATTAATTAATCCCCCTAATCCCAATTGTGTTACCATAACCTTCATATTGGACCGAGACACATTGCTACATCTGAGTGAGTCTGGTAATCTACGATGAGGTCAAGTTGGCATGGATTACTGAATACTGATGAAAAAAGTTTGGCAAGTTCAGCATATCATCTGCGCAGAACTGGGCATTATCTGTGTGATATCAACACCGTGTTAATCCTAGCCTCCCTCAAGCAAAACAGGAAAAATAATTCGGAGATATCACCTTGTTGCCTCAAGAGAAACAAGAGAAAGATCAAGGAGATACCACCTTCTTGCAGGGAGCAGATGAAAGCCTGCAGAATGAAATTAATCTAACCCTGATGTCATGACACAAGTATAGAAACATTATAAGGTCCTTAGGGAGACATAATAGATTATACGTCTTGGCATTGCCACAGGAAATCCTGTGCGGTGTGAGTGACATGGGATGGAATTCGACATTTGATGCCTGTAATAACAATTGTCCCAGGCAGCCCAGAGTAACGTAAGAAATGTCCACGACTTTAAGATATTAAAGTCATTTAAACTTTCCGATGCCAGTGTCACAGATTTTTTTTTCAGGTAATACCTTGTCAGTAGGGGTATCAGCTGGGCAAAATTTGATCCAGAATGTCAATGAAACATGACACCCTGCTTGCTTCTACAGCAAAGATCCCGTTGAGGACGGCTTGATTTTGCTACAACACACATGTTCCATAGATACCTGCCCTCGGGAGTATACTCGGGACTTGTCCCCAACGGGTTTATGTCAGAGGCCTGATACTCTGCTCCACACATTTAATGCAAGAAATTATAGGATATGAAGTAATCATATCCCTCATAATAATTTCTTGGTTCTCTCCTGTCAGTCAATCTGTCTGTCAGTCTGTTTGTCTGTATGTCTGTCTCTTTTTTAATCAAAGTACATCATGGATGATTATGTACAGACGTTTGAAATTTGGATACCCTCTCCTTCCCAGTAGGGAACTGATGCTCATACTTTCTATGTATTTGTAGTCCTTTGAATCTTCTCTATGACTATTAACAGAAAGTGTGAAATTCTGGACAATGTGTCGTGAAATGAAATTTTTTGTCATCAATGTTTGGATGCTGCTTGTATGGAGGTGCGTCCTCATCACTGATGAATACGATATTTACAAGATCAAGCTATGCACAAATGCACCGCATGCCATGCCGAATACTGTTATAATTCTCCCAAATAGTTTGGATATGTTTGAAAAGGCGAGCCAGTCTTTTCGTGACTGTACAGCTACCAAGTACAACTGGAAAAATGAGCTCTGAATACAGGAAAGTTTGAGGGTCTGATTTGCATAAAAAAAGAACGAGACGAATCTAATCAAAATTTTATATGTGATTGTCACAAGAACTTTATCTTTGTTTGAGATGAGATACTGTAGCCTTTCACTTTGTTGAGGTGTAAGTGTTTAGTTAAAGGCCAAATGTTTAATGCATTTTCTGCTCGTTGTTTTAATGTGTACAGGAAGCCTTACTCTCCCTGGGTGCCGCGAATAGTCTCGAATCAGCAGAGGGCGCTATTCGAGACGTCTACAGTTCCTGCTTCACAAATGTGGTGAGTCGTAAAGATCCCTCCATCTTTCTTTTGAAGCAAAATCCAAGATATATCATTAACCCCTTCACTGTGCTTGTTTGCTGACTGCCATATGGGCTGGAATGCTGTCTCTACCCATTGGCATACTGCGAAACGAGGAACGTTTGCGTACATTTTAATTTCGCGAATTTTGCGAGAGCCAAGTTTTGCAAAATCTAATGTGTATGCTAAAAAATATCTAGTCTACACTATATGCATTGAATGTTAGAGGCAACTTGCAAAAATCTAATGCGGCAAATAAGGCCGTCAGCTCCCATTTGCGAAAATTTCATGCCACGAAAAATATCATGTTTTACAGTAGATGTCAGAGAATTGATTTTTAATCAGTAGAGATTAACTAATCCCCAAATCTCGCTTATATCACCCTGGCCTTCCTGTCTAAATCTTTCTATGTCGTTGAGTCAAATGTACACAACTCTCCCCACACAAACCTGTAGGCAGGTAATATTATGTGGCATGCAGTGGGTTAATAGGCTGAGGCACATTCCTACACCTGAGTAAGTTTGCTTACTTTACACAGTAGTAGGTTGAGGTTGAGGCACATTGCTACACCTGAGTATTATAGTGTGCTTACTTTACAAAGTAGTAGGTTGAGGTTGTAGGGATTACTGAATTCTGAGAAAAATGCTTGACACATTTTAAAGCTAAGTGTGTGTTGGCATATGTGGTGTTAAGCTATAAAGTGAGATTATGAAATTTATAGTATTCATATTTTTGTCTGGCACGACTGGAAAGGATATTGCAACGTTCCTCTATAAATGATTTGTGCTGATGCTGTGGCATGCAGCTCATTAAACTTTATTGGACGAACATGCCATTAAAATGTAATGACGCACCCTTGGTGGTGAATTGAGAGTAGACAACCAACAGGGCAGTAACCCTATGCCATATATATCTTTGATATGACGCTTTGGCGGGCCATTTACTGTAGCTTAATACAATCTGATGGGTACCATCATCAACAAAAGATGAAACTTTATAATAGTAGATGGAGAAAATATAAGTTCTATAACTTCTCAAACTCACCCCCCCCCCCCTCAAAAAGAAGAAGAAGAAGAAGAAAAAGGAAAACAAATTGATGGAAGTAGGCTATTTACAAATGAAATGGACACATAGTGATAGCCTAACACTTCC